>CM021103.1:659117078-659732624 GCA_007115665.2 Sequoiadendron giganteum
TCAATAACATCACCAGTCTGAATCTCCTCACTTTTTCCAATCAAGACTTCCCCGCCCAACCATCTCACAACCGTGCACTCCACCTTGAAGTCTTGGCTCATAAAAATAAGGTCAAAAGGGTCTTGGTGGATGGGGGTGTAGGCCTCAACATTTGTTCATTCAAGCTTATAAAGAATCTGGGAATCTTTGAAAATTCCATTAAAAAAGGTAAGGGTATCACAATCAGGACTTACGAAGATCAAGAAAGAGTGTCTCAAGGAACTATTCAACTCCCTATTCAAGTAGGGCCAACTGTTATGGAAACCACCTGTCAAGTGCTTGACCTTGATCTACCATATAAAATCCTCTTGGGGTGCCCATAGATTCATAGGATGCAAGCAATTGCATCAACCTTCCATAATTGTGTCAAGCTTTCATACCAAAATCAAGAGGTCACAATCTATGGTGATCCTGAACCCTTCGCCTACTGCAAGAACCTGGAAGCCAAGTATTATAAAGTTCCCCAAGTCCAAAAGAATGATGAAGACCCCTCAAATCCATATATAGACCCACCCAACATAGCCTCCACTTTTTGGACAAAGACACCCACCATCCCTAACATATTCGAAATCAAGCTTATAATCTAAGACAATGGGTGCAAGGAATACAAAATGAAGAAGGGAACCTTTGTGGTCAGGGAGCTACCTCAATCCCCTAGATCCCATGGACATCCACAACCCACCAATACAACAACCCAAACCTTTAGAGCAGGTCCTTCTCGATTCAGGAGTTTGGGAGATCTAGGCCGAGAAGTGGTTGATGAACGAGACATGTTGAGTCTCCTCTAGAAAGATGAAATACCCATACCAGCCCTTCCTATGGATGATGCAAACAAAGGACTTCAATTAATGTTGGGCATGGGCTATAACAAAAATGGAAGTCTAGGAAAGAACAAAAATGGTCGATTGGAACCTATCATTGTTCAAAAATGAATGAAAAATCTTGGCCTTGGGTGCACCCCTCTGAGTGTAACCATACATGGCAGTAGTCCCCCTATTAAAGTAGTCTGGACTCCCCCTCAACTAACAAAAAGCACCCTTCAACTACCAGTATCTACAGGTCTTCCCTTAGATAACTTCACCTTTGATGTAACCGACGTGTGTAGTAGTGACAAGGATCCCATAACTAATTTACCCATGTTGTTTGAAGACTCCTCCCTATGTATGATTATCACCCTATATTTTGAGTCAAACCACCAAACTCATGAAATAAACTTGGACTACCCCCAACTCATCGATTATGACCAATGAGGACCACCGATTCAGGACACATTCAAAAATGATGAGGTGCTCTCGGAGTTCATGGGATTGAGGGATACAGTACCATATGGAGATCATAAGGCTAGATTTGACATCATACTAGACACTCAAGCCTATTACGGGGAGATGATTGAATCCTTCAGTTGCAAAAGTGAGAAATTGAGAATAATCTCAAGGTCCTTGAGTGAAAACAGTACTGTGGCACTCTCTGACCCAAAAACAGTAAAAATAAAGGATGCATCCAATGGTGAAAACCTCTTTGAGGTGCTAAAGGATTCAATCTTCCCCTCGCTGCACTTCATCAAGAAAAATCAGCGGTCTTGGCCAAACAATGCAATCCCATCAACCAGGGAATAAAGGAGCTACCACACATAACCTTCCTATGCCGAGTCACTTCTCACTGAAGAACACGAACTCTTAGTTGCATTCCTCAAAGAAAGGAAACTAAATTTTGCATGGACCTATGCTGACATGCCTGGGCTTGATCTAGAGGTAGTAGTTCATCACTTGGTTATATATCCTGAAGAAAAACTTATGAGAAAAAATCTCAGAAAGATGCATCCCCAAATAGCCTTGTTAGTCAAAATTGAATTGTAGAAGCTCTTGGATGCAGGATTCATACACCTGACTGATTATCCAGAGTGGGTATCCAACCTAGTACCTATTTCAAAGCCCACTAGGGGCATTTGCATCTACATGGATTTCAGAGACTTAAATAAAGTGTGTCCCAAGGATGACTTTCCACTACCAAACATTGATATGATATATGATGTCTGGACACAAGATGCTATCACTAATGCATGGGTTCTCGGGATATAACCAGATCATGATAGCAAAGAAGGACCAACACAAGACAACATTCACATGTCTATGGGGAACCTACTACTATAATATGATGCGATTTGGGCTAAAGAATGCAAGAGCAACCTACCAGAGAGCCATGACATTGATATTTCATGAAATGATTCATAAGATAGTGGAATATTACGTGGATGACATATTGGTTAAACCAAGAAAAAGACAAGACCACATCAACTTTGAGCACCATTTTTCATAGGTTGGAAAAGTACAAGGTCTGACTCAAACCAAAGAAGTTTGTCTTCGGAGTGAAATCAGACAAGATCCTAGGGTATATCATGTCAATGAGAGGAATCAAGGTAGATCCCACCAAAGTCAAGGTGATCCTCAAGATGGAAACACCCAGGACACTAAAGCAACTAAGAGGTCTACAAGGAAGGCTCCAGTCTATCTATAGATTCATAGCACAATTGGCAGACAAACAAATCGCATATTCTCATCTACTCCACAAGGGGGTAGCATACAAATGAGACAAAAAATGCAACCAAGAATTCAACAAAATCAAGGAATACCTAGTCATGCCACTGGTTCTGATGCCGCCAATTATAGGAAAACCATTAATCCTATACATATCAAAAACAATGATAGCTCTCAACACTTTCTTAGCCAAGCATGATGAAAATTTAAGAGAAAGGGCTATATACTATATTAATAGGGCCATGGTAGGACATGAGCTAAATTACACACCTATTTGCAACTCAAAAATTCAGACACTACATGCTAGCACATCAAATCAAGCTAATCACAAAAATAGATCCACTCAAATACCTACTTTCCAAAGCAACTCTCACAGGAAGGAAAACTAAGTGGGTTATGATCCTAACATAGAATGACATCGAATATGTAGAGCAAAAGGCCATCAAAGGACAAGAATTTGTGGATCAACTGGCAGAGGCTCCTATATATGAAGAAAACCCACTTATCTCAAAGTTCCCTGTCGAATCAATTTTCAGCCTAAGAGTAGCAAATCGCTGGAAGATGTATTTTGACAGATCCTACACACAACACGAGTCATGAGAATGAATTTTCTTCATCACTCTCCAAGGAGATTGCATACCCAAATCCTACAAGCTGTCATTCCAATGCACAAATAACATAGTAGAGTATGAGGCTCTTGTCATAGGGCTAAGAATTACGGTGCAATGGTAGATTATGGCTCTTAAGGTATATGGAGACTCTCAACTCATAATCAATCAAGTAAACAATGAATATCAGATGAAGGATGATAAAATGACTCCATACAAGAAATTGGGGGAGAACCTCAAAGAGTCATTCATTGATATTACATTTGAACAACTACCTAGAGAAAACAACAGAGAAATGGACACAATGGCTACAATTGGATCACTCTTAGAAATTTTGCACAACGTCCCAAAATAGGAGTTCCTCGTAGTGCATATTTTTATACCAACATTCGAGGTACTAGAGTCTAAATTCGTGTGTGAAATCATTGGTCCCAATGATCCCTGGTACCATGACATTTACACCTACCTAAGAGTAGGAGTCTTTCCCGTTGACATAACCCTGAACCTCAAAAGAGCTTTTGTCAAGAAGTCATTTCATTTTGTCATCCTAGGAGAAACCCTCTACCATAGGAGCATTGAAGGGACCCTATTACATTGCCTAAATATTGAGGAAGCCCTGACTACTTTAACTGAGGTACACAATGGAATTTGTCATTTGCACTCAAGCGGTATGACTTTGGCTAAGAGACTACTGAGGACAAGATATTATTAGCCCACGATGGAAAGAGAAGAACATGACTTTTTCAAATGATATTTGTAATGCCAACAGAATGGGGACCTCATCCATGCTCCAACTCAAGAGATTCATCCCATTGTTACACCTTGGCCCTTTTCACAGTGGGCATTCGATCTCATCAATAAAATTACCCCCACCTCATCCAATGGCCATAAATTCATCATCACCTCCATAGTGTACTTCACAAAGTGGGTCAAAGCCATTCCCATGACCTACATAACTAGAAAGAAGATATCCAAGTTCATCCTGAACTACCTTATATGTCGATATGGTGTCTCCCAAGCCATTATCTCAAATAATGGGACACCTTTCAAAAATCAGGATGTCAGTGACCTTTTCCAAAAATTCAACATCCAACATCACTTGTCCCCTTTGTATTACCCCTAAGGAAATGGCCAAGTAGAAGCCACCAATAAAACCATTCCGAAAATCCTTAAGAAAATAGTTAATGGTGCTGGCCGTGACTGGCATCTGTAGCTAAATCCTACCTTATGGGTCTATCGCACCAACATCCACACACCAATAGGCACCACCCCCTTCTCCTTGGTCTACAAATCAAAATCTGTCCTCCCCATTGAGATCAAGCTCCCATATTTGAGGATATCAATCTCATTTCAGATGAAGAATACTAGGTCTCATGGCTAAATGAGCTAGAGCTATTAGATGAGTAGTGCATGGATGCCCTAAATCACTTGTAAGTCTATTAGAATCACCTCAAACATAGCTACAATAAGAAAATCAGGAGGTGGACCTTCCAAGTTGGCGAGCTAGTACTAAAGGAGAATCAGAAGAATGTGTCGAATCCAGAAAGCAAGGGTAAGTTTGAGCCCAATTGGTTGGGACCATTCATCATCATGACAAGCTATAAATTAGGAGCCTACCATCTATCAACACCTAAAGGGGAGCCTCTGTAGGAGCCCATGAACAACTCCCATCTCAAAAAAAATTATGCATGATCTTTTAAAGGTAAAACCAAAAATACAAAAAAATACAAAAAGACAAAAATCTAAAAAAATCAGAAAGAGGATTAAAAATAGTAAAGAAAAATCGTCCTCTAGTGAAAACAACTTCGGTGGTGCTTTGGACAAGTACCTTGGTGAAAACCTAGCAAATAGGTGCCAAGCGTAAATAAAGCACTCTACGTCCACTGGGATCTTCATAACTTATTTTGCACACTCACTTATACATTCATCCATCTCATTCCATCATTTCCTTCCACCATCTGTTCTCGTCTATACCATAGCTTGATCTTGTGTTTGTATCGTGATCCACCCTAGTACTACTTGGCACATTCTTAAGGTCAGTTTGTCATGCCTATATCGAAGTAGTCTATCACATCATGCTAGGGCATGTTCCTATACCTATACCGGATAAGAATCATGTATATTATTGTGATCTTCCTTAAAATAAAAAAAATCCAAAAACATCAAAAATTCAAAAATCCAAAAATATTTAAAAAATCCATCAAAAATCCAAAAACATCCAAATCATATTAAAATCCAAAACATGTCAACATTCCAAAATTTTAAAAAATGGAGTCATCTTGCCGAACTACGTGATCTCTGAGCTTGAGCGTAGGCAAGGTTGATCTTTGATCATCCCTTGAGATACCCTAGGTCAGTCCTTTAGGCGTCTGTCGTAATAAAATGGCAATTTGTTTGTCCATTTATCTCATTAGTAATCAAGTATATGTCAGCCAAACTATGTGGTCTATATGTGTATAATGTAGGCAAGGCTAATCTATTGATCAGCTCCTGAGACCCCTAGGATAGGTCTTTAAGTTAGTCTCTTGGTCAAAATCTTGAAAATCCAAAAAAGTTGAAAATTTTCAAAATCCCAAAAATAGCCTCAAAACATTCAAAATTCCAAAAAAATCCAAATATTTGAAAAAAACCCAAAATGGCGCATCCATCTCATTTTGCTCTCACCATAAATAATATCCGCTCATAATAAATTAATCATCATTTTCATCCTTGGTAAGTCAATCGGAAGCAAGTCTAGCAGGTTTAAAATTGAAAGCTCAATCATCAAAGTCTCAAGTCTAGGTTAGTAAGTCAACAAGTTAATCAATTCAGAATATCAATAGCTTATCATCCAGTTAAATCTCATCATCACCTGATCACAACATGTCCTAGGATGCATCCTTCCTATAACGGACATCAACATTGGGCAACACTGTATTTTAGTCTTGGCTAGCGGTATGAAAAACATTAGCTTGTTTGTTTACTTTATCTTTGTCTTTTTGACTTATCTTATTTTCCGTTCATTCCAAGGACCTATCGATGATGCCTAATCAAAATGGTTTAGAGAGAAGGGTGATCCCACAATAGTGGTTTACAATTTTTGGCCAAACTAGACACTGAAAATATATATTTTTAACTAAATCTTCACATTCAGGCACCTATAGCGGCTAAACCATGAGTAATTTGAAGATGATGCAAACTAGAGTCTCGTCACATTTTGTCTATAGATTCTAAAAATATTTTTTTCAAAATTTTTGGAATCAGATTGCACTTCTTTTTCCATCTCCCATGAAAATTGGTTTTTTTCAGAAAACAACATTTTACAAAAGTGACGCACACCGTATAACACAATTTTTTTTCCATGAAGGATGAAATTCTAATTCTTTCGAATTTAGATTTGTAACTCCAATATCTAGTGCTTCCACTTGGTTAGATAGTTTTTTACTGAATATTTTTCTTTAATCAAGTTTTGAAGTCAAACAAATTATAATTCAGACATAGCGCGATTGTATAATGCGTAAATTTTTTTATATATATCAAAATTCAATTTATTTTTTGTTGGATCAAGGACTTCAATATCTGGTGCACTCATATTTTTCATTTTCTTTTTTGATAATCTGCTATTTTTCCACGTGTGCAGAATAGAGACCTTCATTTTCGATGAAAAACCTATGTTTAATAAAACCAAACATTTTAAAATTATATTTTTTAGATAGCTCGTTCTAGGGAATACCATAATCATTTGAAATAAATGTTAAATGAATTCATTTGATCCCCCAAAAGGTAAATCAAAAGTGATTTTTTATCAGCATTTTGATAGGTGTAAAGGAGACTCATTTATAGGTATGGTTTAAAACTAGCGAGGTTCTATCCAAGGGGGTTTGATCTAAGGTGGTTTGATCAAACCCTCTTCAATTGTAATCCTTAAAGTAGAAATTTTAAATTCTTAAATCATTATATTTTCTAAAAATATGATTTCAACAAAAATCAGTTCCTCTCAGAAATTATAAACAAGCTTTGTGGGATCACCTAGAAAGGAATGGGGCAACAATCATTATCTTTTTATCTATTGTTCTTGTTGGATATTCTTGTAAAATAACTTGGTCATGCGTGCTTTGTTTATTTTTTAGGGAAGGTGTTTTAGATGTCTTGTTGACCACATAGGAAGGCTTGATTTTCTATGTTTTGGTCTGAGATGTTTAGAATATCTGAACTACATCTTGAGTAAGGTTTCGTATGTCAAGTGTGAATAGGAATACTCCTATCTAATTGTCAAGTCAAAGTCCATCACACTAGGTACAATGCCATCCTGGTTCTTAATACCTTGATGCATCATACTTATGTGAGTTATCAAACATAAAGTAAATGGCCCTTTTAAAATACCAACTCTTGGTTTCATTATCATCTTCACATAGAATAAGCTTGTTGGATCTTCTTTCTTTCGTATTTTTTCCATGCTAACATGGTGTTGTGACAGTTACTCAAAAACATTACCAAAATGCATCCGCCCTGCATCCACCAATCATTAGCATATTTCATATCATGTAGGAAATATAGATGCATTGCATTTCATCGTTAATATAGAATCATTTACGTTCCATTATAGATATTATCACATAGGCATTATTAAGTTATGGATGGCATATATTATCATAGATGTCATCATTATCATATCCATATGCACATCATATCATAATAACCTCATTACACATAATAGTTATTTGTATTCCATTTCACATTATCATTTACATATCATTATCATTTCATAAAACATCATCTCATAAATCATCTCACATAACAATGTTCATTACATCATTTGCATCCACAAATCAATCATTACATCATGGGTCATCTCGCATTATCATTTCATACAAAACATCCATTACATAAATCACATAGTGTCACATATCATAGGGAACCATTGCATACCATCTCATAATCATGTGCATTACATCATCATTGCATATTATCATATCATTAAAGTTCATTACTCATCATACAATATTAGTTCATAACGTAACATTGCATTCATTATAGGAATCATTACATTACATCATTAAATTTTTACATAAAACCATTGCACATCATAAATTCCATGTATCATCTCACATTTATAAAGGCATAACATCTGCATCTCATATATCATTCATAAATACATAAGAAAAAGAAACAAAAAAATATGTCGCTTGCATATCACTGCATATAGGTCATAATACATCACATAATTCATTTAGGATATAATATAGAAAATCATTTGCATATCATGATTGCATCCATACATTGTCACCATAAAATGCATAGAAAATTTACAAAAAGAAATGCATCCATAATCATTGCATTATATCATAACACATAGGAAATTAAATGCATCCATCCACCGCAAATAAGGACATCTCATAAATCAAATAATCTCATATATATAAAAAAGTGAGTAACTGTTAAGGTACAAGATTAGGATCAAATGTGTATAATACAATAGGGTCAATAAAAAATTGGAGCCCATGAATAAAAAATGAATATTGTTTGTGATCAAAATGAGGAACTAGCCCTGCTAGCTGCTGCCCTCTCCAACTTGTCTCTTGGTATGGTCCTCGGGCAACCTCATCCATGTTTGCTGGGAGTACTTTGGCACCCGACCTACTAGTGGAATTGCATACCTGTAGTGGAGCCTGTAATACTCCGCCTCTCTAACAGCCTCCTAATTTTCCCATATGGATACTGCTTGGCCTTGAGATGCAGAGGTTGTGCTCTCAAGTTGTCGCCTTCGACCTATCTTTTGGTCTCTCTTAGACCTCAACAACAACCTTTGTAGTAAGTGCTAGGACCTATTTCTGGACCTGATCCCTCTCAGCTATCAAAACTTGCACTTGTGCCTGCAACTGCTGAATCATGGCATCTCGGTGATCTGGCTGCAGAGGCTGCTGCTGAGGGACCTCTCTCTCCTCATCTTTGGGTGGGGTCTTTTGTGGCTACTCTTTGGGTGGGGTCTATTGTGGCTACTCCTGGGGTGGTGTCTGCTATGGCTGGTGTGGAGTTGGCCCACCTCCTCCTCTATCCCCATCCCCATCTCCATCCCCGTCACCCTTGCCTCCCTGCCCTCGACCTCGAACTGTTGATCGGCCCCTAGGCCTCCATCGTGTGGGCACTGTACGTAGATTTGTGAGACTCAAGGGTAGTCTAAACCAAGCTTTGTATGCTACCATAACCCTCACATCACTCTAACCCTGATTGTATGGCCACGACCTAGCCATCAATTGCTTAAAAGGATGTGACTGCCTGATCTACTGGGATGGGTCTGCCCCATGTAGTCTGCCTCATAGTATGAGTAAAGATGGCCACGTACTGGTCATCGGGTCCATCCTATGTATCACCAAACTACTTAGCTACTCGGTCTGGTAGGTATCTCTTGATGATGGTATGCTCTCAGCCCTACATCAATCTATCTTGCCGAGCAAAAAGTAACTGTTGTACATCATCCATCTATGGATCCATGCCAAGCCAGGGCCTCCAGGTAAAATCTTCCATCTCATCGATAAATCACCGCTAGTGGGAAATACCACCTACCCCTGTGTGTGTGAATGCAATATGAGCCCCTCCATACCACTAGACAGTTAGATCATCCAACTCTAGGGAAACTGGTGTAACCTGAGGGTGAGGCACTACAGTGTGCTCCCAAGCCCAGATGTGCAACAATATAACATCGGCCCCAATGGCCTTGCTATCTAGATAAGTGAACTCATGCAAATCTCTGTAAAGTGAGGCCAACATCACTGGACCCCATGCAAGGAACTCTCTATGAAAGAGCATCCACTCCCGTGCCAATCCCTAACCCGAATTGAAATATCAGCCCCGTCGATCCGATTCCACAAGTACTTATATGATCGTTGCAACAATAAGTCTGGATGTGGGCATTGTGCCTTGGTATCTCTCTAAGTCAATATGGCCCTCGGAGAAGATGATCACCTCAATCCCCATGACCTCATAATAGGCATCCCTCCTGGCATCCACATTGTAAATGACTCTCTCTCCATGGATGGGTAACCATAGGATGTGCCAAACATCCTCGAGTGTGACCGTGGCCTTGCCAATAGGAAGGTGAAATGAGGATGTCTCGTTGTGCCCTTGCTCTGCCAAGGCTGTCATCATCCCCAAATTTGTCCAAATAGGGTGAATGTACGTGACATACCAAAGACCAATGGCACCAAGATGCTCCTGGAGCAACTCATGTAACCTTTCTAATGTAATAAGAACTGGCCATATGTGCTCCCGAGAATGTAGTATCCTGAGGTCCTCCTACGTAAGAGAGGTCACTATGTCAAGTTTTGAAAAAACATTGGGCCCTTGAACTAAGTTCCTTCAATTCAAACAACAAATGCGGCGTTTGTAATTGTAGCATTATTTGCAAACTCCAAACTATGCCGCATTTACATAGTTTGACCACACCTGTAGGTCCTAAACTCCAAAGAGGTTCACCATGGCGCATTTTGCACATGCGGCTAACTATAAACCCAAACCCTAATTTCTAAACTAGCTCGCAGTGGTGCTCTTCGCACATGTGGCATGCTTAGAGGTCGGACGATGTCGATTTTTAATTTTTCAGTGGTGCTATATAGCGCCACTTGACTCTTTTTTGACTGTGACCTTATTTATTGCATGAAAAAAATTAAAATCACAAGTTAGGGAAGGGGTACATACTACGGGTCCTGCACCGACTGGCCGCTGGTGCACTTGTACTTGCTCTGACACATGTCAGGGAAGCAATCTTTGTGCCATCTCGATCAAAGCTCAGAGCTCAAAATACAAGAATCTCTAAAGGCTAAGTGTGAAAATGATTTGAAAATGACCCCTTGGAGTCTATTTAAGCCTAAAAATTAGGGTTTTTTGACCTAATTTAGCCATCCAGCTAGGGTTTTGGACCCTCAATCCCATTTTTGCCCAGCCAAAGGCCATTTTGCATCATTTTTGGTGTTTTAACACATTTTTTGGCATCCTAGAGCCTTTTTGGACCTGTCGGGCACCTCGTCCTCTTTTTTCACGAGATCACCCAAAAATCCAAATTTTCATTTGATCTCTTGAGGGGGCAATATACCATCATAATTCTTCTCACCAAGCCAGTAGTGTGGCATCTAAAAAATTGAGAAATTTTTCAATTTTGATCACAACAATTTATTCTTTGAATCAATGCAACAGGTACATTGCTTCAAAGAGGGGCAAAATGTAGACATGGAAAATATACCGAAACACTTGATCCTGATTACTAACATCATTTCGTCCTAAATAATATTCTTAGCTTGTCATCACCTTTCATCCCTTAATTGAATAAATCATTATTTATCCGATTAAGTCATTATTTATCTGATTAAGTCATTCTCTCATGTTAATTAAATTAATCAATCTAATTTAATTAACCCAATGTCTCTATTTAATTAAATAATTCATTTTATTTAATTAAATCTCTAAAGTCATCCTATTAAATTGAATAAATTAAACCTTATTTAATTTAATCTAACATCATCCCCTTTTAGTTAAATAAATCAAAATATTTATTTAATTAAAATCTAAGTCATATTCCTCTCAACTTTGATTTAAATCAACCCAAAAATATAAATCAAATTATCACATCATCTAATCTCCTATTAAATTGATCAAATCCTGATTAATTTAATCTTAATCACCTAATTTCTCTAGATTTTGCCACTTGCACATGAAAATACATTTAATTGATTTATTAAATCTACATTTTCTCTCAACATGGCATCTTTAGGGGAATATTCCTCCAAGTTTGAAAATCCCTCCAAGTGGATTTGTCCTTCCAACAAAGCATGTATCTCCTCTTACATGTCCTTGTGCATTGAGCCAAGTGGAATTTAAGTCATTTTCTTTCCCTCTCCAACAAGTCGTTTCATGATTTTCAAAATCCACCTAATATCATTTATTGGCTCATTCATCAAAATGTGCTCAAGCTTCCCCCATTCACATCTTGACAAGTGGCACTTGGCCATTGGATATTGAATGATCCCACATTGCTTCATTTTTCTCATTCCTCCATCTTGTCTTTCTATAAATAGAAAGATCTTCTCATTTGGCATCGACAACTTAGAGCAAAGTTACTATCTTCACATTTAGAGAAATTTCATCCATTTACATAAGCATTTTCCATTATCATAGCTAGGTTATTGCAAATTTAATCAAGGAATCACATTGTTCTTCCTCATCAAGTGGATCAATCTTCATCAAAATAATCAAATCAAACAAAGGAGTTGGGAAAGGGCCATTTACTACACACAAATTGGCACCAAATCCCCCATGGGATTAAGAGTTTGCATGTTTAAATAGGATTTCATTACTTTAAATGTCCTATTCTTCATTTTTCCTATTTTGAGCATTGTAGATGAATTTCATGGGGAATCTTAGCTCTAACTTGCATATGGATCTAATATTATGTTTTTTTGCTATGTTTGTGAGGTCTAGGATTGGGGTTCATAGACCTCAACCTTAGATATTATAGAAAATGTAATATCATCAGGCTTTAAGGCTATATTAGCTAGGAGGTCTACCATTCCATTTTTTGACCTTTCCATTGATTCAATTGAAAAATATCAAACAATTCAGTAGTATTCCATACAATAGATTTATATTGATTGAATCTCTTATGTTTGGACACATATTTTTCCCTAGTTTGTGAGAAAACTAACTCAAAGTCCCCTATAGCTCTAAGTATTAGAAACACAAGACAACTGAGGGGGGGTGAATAAATCATATATTAAAATATTCAAACCCTCATTACTCTTCAAACCCTTATTATGCATCAGCATGAATGTAAACTAATGAAACATAAATGCATTCACAACCTTACATCATAGAACACTATATTTATGTGGAAAACCGTAATCAAGGAAAAACCATAGTGAGGATTAACTCACATATATATGAATAACAAAACTGATTACAAAAGGCTCACTATTGAAAGGGCTCACTACCTAGAAGGAAATAACAGCTCATTGCCAAGGGCTCACTACCCAATGGATTCACTATCTAGAATAGAAAGATAATATTTTTACAAGGAGGTACACTACCTCAAAGCAATAGGAAGATCCACTACAATAACTCTACACCATCCACAACCTTCTGTTCATTGGCTCCAACAACTTCAGGTACACTAAAAAATGTAGAGACCTTCTTCTCACTACTTCTAGTAGCCTTAGGTGTTTAAGCTCACACTCAAATCACAACACTTGATCATATCCACATAATTTCACATCACACAACACACCAAAAATATCTCTAAAAATTAACCTTTCTTATATCAAACACAACCACAAAAACTTTCTCCAAGTCAACTTCAATGAAATGTATGTACCTCAAACATGTAACTACAAAATAGGTCAACACCAAACACTTCCGTAGTGGAAATAAGTGAAATAAGACCAAAGCAAAGGTTAAACAAGACCCGAAACTATACCGAAACACTACACCATGCTTCTACAAATAACAAACCATCTCTGTAATTAACTCTAGCGTGTTAGGTTGGCCAAACCTGCACTAACAATATCAAAAAAATTCACTCTTCACGAGGTCTAGAAACATCTTTTGGACCATTTAGCAACATCACACAACATCCAAGAATATTCCAACATCATTAGAATATTTAGGAACACTTTTGCAACCACCTGAAACTGAGAATACTATCATCCTATGCAACCAACCACACTACCACAAATATACAACTCACTAACCAAACTTGTGAAACAATTGAACAACAAAAACTATAGGGGAAGTTAGATACAAACAATATTAGCACATTCCCAAATCTACAAGAAAAAAAACCTCAATGCTAAGAAATGAAAAGCAATTCCATTTCTCCCAAACAACCTTCTTTAGAGGAAACACACTGTCAGACACATCTTCCACTATCGTACGATCCATAGTTCTAAAACTATGGATATAACACCTTTGATCATCTCATACAAACCACACAAGAACATCTTCAACAATGAACAAATGTGGATCACAATGCAGAACACAACTATTTCACCTTGTACACTTTATTCAGATTTTCTCAAAAGCACTTGGAAACCAAGTGAACCAGCTACATCAGCAACACCTACTCAACACCACAACTCCTTCTCATCATGAACACACAAGAGGTTGAAATATGTTGAAATTAATGACAAAACTAATGACAACATAGAGTAAAAATAACAAACAATCTCCCCCTTTTTCATTGATGGAAACACTAGCTTTGAAAAACCATCAACAACAAAAGAAACCTTGCAATGGAAAGACCAGCTCATAAAAGCAACCCTACATCAAGAAACACTCCCCTCACTTGGATATTTATTAAATTTCAAACTTCTTTCTTTCTCCCCTTTCTTTTTATGTTTTTCATCCTTCTCCCCCCCCCCGGTTTTTTTTAGACATCACTTTTTCCCACTTTGACATCAATGGAAAAGGGAAACACCTACAAACTAATTTCTCTCCAATTTACTTTCTCTTCACTACTATTTCTCTCCATTTCTCTATCTCCACTACTCTCTCCCCCTTAGGGGCACAAGATATGTTCCCCTCGACTACACTAACCAAATACACCACTACCTACTCCTCTTGAGAGGTAGGCTTCATCAGTCCAAGACCAAGAATATATCTTGAAAAAATCCCATGGAAAGATGCACCAACTCATGCATCTAGATGAAAGCAGGGAAAATAACCCCTAGCTTCTATCTAAGATACTCAAATGTATCTTTTGGAAAATCCTTTGTGAAAATTCCTATTATTTGATCCTTTGTAGGCACATAATCCAGCTTCACTTCATTCTCTACAACTTTATCTCTTAGAAAGTGATACCAAATAGAGATATGCTTTGTCCTTGAATGCATTGCCATTTTTTTTTAAAATATTGATAGTACTTGTATTATCACACAAGATAGGAATAAGTTCATCATATGATATTCTAATATCCTTTAGTGTCTACTTCATCCACAACATCTATGTGCAACAAGATTCTACTACAATATATTTTTCATTTGCAATAAATATTAACACTAAATCCTTCTTCTTGCTCAACCAAGAAACCAATCTACTTCAAAGAAAGAAAGAACCTCCACCTGAACTTATTTTTTCATTAGTACAACTTGCCCAATCTACACTATATAAGCACTCAAAGAGAAATCAATATCCCTAAGATACCATAAAACAAATTCTGGAGTGCCTTTCAAATATATGAATATCCTTTTGACTACTACCATATGTGATTCTCTAGGATCTTCTTGAAATATTTCCACAAGACAAACTACATGCATGATATCTAGTCTAGTAGTAGTTAGATATAACAATCCACCAATCATGGATCTATACTTGCTCTAATCTATCTTAGGAGATTCATCATTTTTGCTCAAATTACAACTAGTAACCATGGGATTATATATTGGTTTAGAGTCCTCCATTCCAAAATTATTTAACATTTCCTTGATATACTTTAATTGTGAGATGAATATACCTTTATTATATTGATTGATTTTTAGCCCAAGGAATAAATTTATCTCCCCAAACATTGTCATTTCGAACTCATTTTGCATCTTCTTTGAATTTTTTTTACACATTTCCTCATTTCCTCCAAAGATTATTTCATCAAAATACACAACCACAATCAGAATTTGATCTCTCCCAACCTAGAAGTATATATTTCTATCTGTAGTACAATTTTTAAATCCCTGCTCCAATAAGTACTTATCTAATCTTTCATACCAAGATCAAGTAGCTTCTTTGAGTCCATATAAATATTTCTTCAACCTGTAGACCATATTATAATCTTCTAATAACTGAAACCCTTTTGGTTATTCAATGTACACCTCTTATTCTAACTCAACCTTCAAAAATGTAGACTTAACATCCATCTGATACACCTTGAAATCTTTATGTGCTGCAAAATCTAAAAACATCCTAATAGCTTCCATTCTTTCCACCGAAGCTTCAAAATATATTCCTTTGACTTCTGAGTAGCCTTGAAAAATAAGCCTATGCTTTTTTATGATAACTTCTTCATTCTCATTCAACTTGTTCTTGAAAACTCATTTGGTTCATTTCACATTCTTGTTTGCTGGTCTTGGGACTAGTTCCCATTTCTAATTCTTCTCAATCTACCTTAGTTCCTCTTTCATAACTTTGATCCAATTCTCATCCTTGTATACTTCAGCTACTATTTTAGGTTCTACCTTAGAGAGTAAACAAAAGTTTACCTATTCCTCTATCATAGTGTATCTTCTTCTTGTTAGCACACCTTTTATCTTATCTCCAATCATTTGATCTTCAAAATGATTCCTCTTAGCATACTTAAGAGTTTTAGGATTCTTTTATAGAGCTTCTTCCTCTTTAACTATCATCTCATTTTCTTCTTTCTCTTCTTCTCTACAAGGAGGCTCATCAGATTCATATCCTTCTATCAACACTAAGCTTTGATGTGATTATTTATCCAATTTGACACTTGCACTTTCAAATATCTTATTTATCCCTTTGTTGTAGCATCTGGATGCTTTTCTCTTTGTAGAGTATCCAAGGAAGATTCCTTCATCTAATCTTGCATCAAAGTTTCCTATATTTTCTTCATCTCTCTTAATATAAAATTTACTTCCACACTCTAAAATATTTCGGAGTAGGAGGTTTTCCATACCATAGTTCATAAGGAGTCTTTTAACTATTCACTCTTGCTTTTCCTTTGTTAAGAATGTATACTATAGTGTGAATAGCTTCTTTCCAATAGATTTCCAGTAGATTTTATTCCTTAATCATGGTTCTTGCTACTTCTTGAACTATCCTATTCTTCATCTCCACAACTCCATTTTGCTAAGGAGTCCTAATAGTTGATAAATGTCTTTATCCCATGATCTTCACAAAAGATATTAAACTCATTGAAGGTAAACTCACCACCTCTATCAGACCTCAAACATTTTATTTTCAAATCCATTTCATTATCAACCATAGACTTAAACTCTTTAAATTTATCTAGATATTTTATTTTCATTTGAGAAAGGTCACCCAAGTCATTCTTTCATAATCATCTATCAACAACATAAAATACATGTCACCTTGAGAACATCTTGTTCCGGTAGGTCCACATAGGTCTGTATGCACCAACTCCAAAGGTCCTACAGTAGAATATTCTTTATTTTTGAACCTCTTCTTTTTCTTCTTTCCAACCTGACATTCCTTGCAAATTGCATTGATAAGCTTTGTAATTCTTGGGAGATGTCTCATAGCTTGAATAGAGATGATCTTCACTAGGCTATCAAAATTTATGTGACCCATTCTTCTATGCCATAGCCAACTTTAATTGATTTGATACATAAAGAACTTAACACCACCACCTTTGAGTTGATAATCATTTCCTTTTTTCCTTGTTCTAGTTGCAACCAATGTTCCACAAGTTCCTTTTCTAATTTCAAAACTATCATCTTGAAACACCAAATTGTATCCTCTACTACACATTTTTTCTACATTGAGAATATTATGCTAGAGACCCTTGACATAAATAACATCATATGTCTTCTGATTTCCATCAAAAATAATTGAACCTTTTCCATGAATCTTAGTAGATGTATCATCACCAAACTTAACAAGACCACCATCATACTTTTCAAGCTTAAAAAACTTACTCTTATCACCTGCCATATGATTTGAGCATCTACTATCAATTATCTAGTAGTTTCTCTCCTCACTTGCATGAAAGGAATTCAACATAGTTCCTTTAATACTATGACCTATTTCTAAAGAAATTTCCTTCATACATCTTTCAAAATTAGTATAATTATTTCCAACATTTAGAGCCATGAACAAGAATTTGTCACTTCCATCATCTAGATAGTCTAATTCCTCATCAACAGATACACTACTATCTTCTTTAACATAATAAATTTTTTTGATAGATTTACCTTTATGGTCTTTATTTTTGTCATTTGAAACTTTGATTGGACATTTAGAAGCATAATGACCTATCTTTCCATAATTGAAACATTTGAAGGGTAACTTACCTGTGTATTTTCTAGTGCCCTTTTTAATCTCCTTACAAAATTTGCTTCCACCTCATCAAGATCATTTTCTTCCATTCCCTAACATTGACTTATCTTTCCATAACTGAAGCATTTGAAGGGTAACTTACCTGTGTATTTTCAAGTGCCCTTTTTAATATCCTTATAAAAATTTCTTCCACCTAATCAAGATAATTTGAATCAAATTCATCATTCTCTTTCTTGATGACTTTAAAATAATTTTCTTTCTTTGGAGAATCTATGTACAAATCTCTAATTCAAAAGTAGTTAAAGTAACAAAAATTTGATCTCTAGAATATTGATCCAAATTTTGAGCTTCCTTAATAGTAGAAACTTTAGCACTATAAAATTTAGGAAGAGTTCTCAATACCTTTTCACAACTTCACTTTCCTCTAGTTTTCACCAAGATAGTATTGATAATTTCACCCACTCTGAGCATGTAGCCAACAATATCTTCATCTTCTAGCATCCTTAGGGTTTCAAATTTGGCTTTTAAATTCTACATCTTTACTTTCTTGACCTTATCATCTCCTTCATAAATGCTCTACAACTTTTTCAAGATATATTTAGTATTTTTGAGGCTTATCACCTTCACAAGTTATTAATGAGAAAGACCACTCAAGATAGAATTCCTTTCTTTGTTATTATTTACATGATCCTTTACCTCATCATCACTTTCCAAAGGAGTAGTAGGCATAGTGAATCCATTTTCAACTAACTCCCAAACACCAAACCCTAATGAGACAAGAAAGGCTTCCATCCTAGCATTTTAGAAATAATAGTTTGATCCATCAAACATAAGGACCTTGACACCATTACTATGCACCATTTGAATCTACCTCAAGTGGTTAATATTCTTCCAAGGAACCATAGCTTTGATTCCAATTGTTAGACAGAGGAAAACTAAGAGGGGGGGTGAATTAATTTTATATTGAAACATTCAAACCCTCATTAATATTCAAACCCTTATTATGCATCAAAATGAATGTAAACTAATCAAATATAAACACATTCACAGCCATACACCATAGAACACTAGATTTACATGGAAAACCCTAATCAGGAAAAAACCACAATGAGGATTAACTCACATATATATGAATAAAAACATCGATTACGAAAGGCTCACTACTAGAAGGGCTCACTACCCAGAAGAAAAGAATGACTCACTACCTAAAGGACTCACTATTAAGAATATAAAATAATAGAAGAAGATTTTTATAAGGAGGTTTAGTACCTTAGATCAACAAGAAGATCCAGCACAAAAACTCTACACCATCCACAACCTTCATCTCACTACCTCCAGCAACTTTAGGTACACTAAAATGTAGACATATTTTTCTCATTGCTTTTGATAGCCTTAGGAATTTAAGCTCACACTTAGATCATAAAAATTGATCACATCCAAATAAATTCACATCACTTAACACACCACACACATCTCCAAAAACTAACCTTTCTTATATATCAACCACAACCACAAAAAAATCATCCAAGTTGACTTCAATGAAATGTATGCACCTCAAATATGCAAATACCAAATAGTTCAGCACCAAAGAATTCTATGGTAGAAAGAAGTAAAGGTGGACCAAACCAAGGGTTAACTAGGACCCAAAACTACACTAAAAAACTACACCATACTTCCACAAACAACAAACCATCTCCGCAATCAATGCTAGTACACCAGGTTGGCCAGACCTACACTAACACTATCAAACAATCATTTAAATCTTCACTAAGTCTAGAAACATCCTATGAACCACATAACATCATCACACAACATCTAGGAATATAATAACATCATCATAATATTCAACAACACTGTTACAACCACCTAAAACTGAGAATAATATCATCATGTGGAACTAGCCACTTTACCACATGCATAGAACTTACTAATCAACCTTGTGGAGAAATTGAACACCAAAAACTCTAGGAGAAGGTAGATACAAAAAATATTAGCATTGTTCCCAAATATGCAAGACAAGAAACCTTAACACAAAGAAATGTGAAACAATTGCATTTCTCACAGACAACCTTCTTCATAGGCAACACACTATCAGACACATCTTCCATTGTTGTATGATCCAAAACTTGAAACTATAGATATAACACCTTTGAACACCTCTAATTATCTCATCCAAACCACACAAGCACATCTTCAACCATGAAGAAATGCAGAGCACAATGTAGAACACAACTTTGTCACCTTATACACTCTCTATTCAAATTTTCACAAAAGCACATGGAAACTAAGTGAACTAGTTGTATTAAAAACACCTCAACATCACAAATCCTTCTCATCATGACCATACTAGAGGTTGAGACAAGTTAACATCAATGAAAAAACTAATGAAAACATAGTGTAACAATCTCCAACACTAATCTTCTTAATATCATGTTTGATTGCCATATTTAGTCCTAATAATAAAGCCACATACTCTGCAATATTGTTTGTATATTCAAATTTTAGAGAGAATGAGTATTTGTAGGACATACCTCTTGGTGATATGAGAATCATCCCAACACCTAATCCTTGTTTTAGACATGCTCCATCAAAATATGTTAACCATATTACATCATTCTGAATATGTTCTTTAGTTTCTTGAGCTATAAGTGCAACCTCCTTCTCAAATGGAGATTATTCAAACCAGAAGTTGTTCATGTCAATACCAATGAGAAACACTTACTCAATTGAATGAAGATCCTCAATAATATTAGGAGAAATGTTTTTCTACTCAAATTAAAATTTTGTCCATTGAAAGGACTCATGGAATAAGACATATCCAGTTGCATGATTCCACCAATTTTGGATGACCATTTTCTTGATAAAGCATGTTGGAAAATGGCATGTAAGTGTTGTCATTGATGGAAACCATGGAAAACCTGGAAACCTTGGCACCTTAGGAAACCTTAATGGCATTTGATCTGTAGTACAATTTTGGAATCTACTGCCAAAACAGAGTAAAGAACAGGGCATCTAGTTACATGCATAAAATTTGATCTGAACACCTCACCAAATAGATATTTTGGGTTGGGGATCTTTGAGGAAGGTTTGTTGATGTTTTTTGAAGTATTTTTTTGATGCGCACTCACTGGTACATGATCTAGGAGATCCAGTGTACTAATTTGTTAGTTATTTGTGCTAGAAGGCCGACCTGACAAAAATAGCAATCATGAATGTATAAGGAGTAATTAATTATATATCTTCATGAATGATTATATTTTTTTGGGGTCCTCTCTTTGTCTTAACCAACTTTGGAGGATGCACATAAATAATTAATGATGGATTTGGCCGACAAGATGTAGGTAACTTAATATTTTATGAAGTTGACTGATGAATAAGTAAATCCTTGATTAGCAGATATATATGAGATCAGTTCTATCGAGTAAGGTATGTAATATGATGTGATTGGAAGCGAAGAAGTGTGTAAGAATGTGAACATGTGTGTAGTATGATATTCAGCAGAAGAATAATGTGAACTTGTCTATGTGTGACGTGAAGAACCGAAAAGAGCAAGGCAGAGTAGAGTGAAGAGCATAATCAATCTATAGATCTAGAATTAACTCTATGAGCTTCATCGGAACTATCACCTGGCATAAATAGATGCTATTATATTAGTTCAACCTTTATATGGTCTTAATATGAACTTTTATATGGCATTTAGCCTTTTTCTTTGAGCAGTGAGCTCTAGGAAGTGCACCTAAATGCAATTGCATTCCTTTTTTAAACAATTATATTTGAGTGCTCAAATTATGGATTAACCTCCATCGTGTTTTTTCCCCTAATAGGGTTTTCACACAAAAAATTGTGTGTTATGGTGTCATGAATGATTAATTTGAATGCATACATCTTTTGTTTAATGCAATGTTGAAATGGTTTCAAGTTTTAGATTAACAAAGGTTAAATTTGTTGAACACTGATTCACCCCCCCCTCTCAGTGTTCCCTTGAGTCCAACAATTGGTATCAAAGCATAGTTCCTCTAAAGAAAGTTTAGCAGCTTGAGGTGTATCTTGGAATGTAATGGACTCTGATGGTCTTTCACAACAACTTATGGTGGCACGTGATGACCTTGATCAATCTAAAGCAGAAGTTAATAAATTAAGAGCAAATCTTAAAGATGCAGAGAAATTCATTTAGTCATTGAAAGATCAGATTGTTGAATCCAAGGAGAAGAGAAAGGGTCTTTGTGATCAGATACAACAGAAGGAGAATGAAAATATTGAAAATATGGATTATGCTCACTTGAATCAGACCTTGAAGGAAATAACCGAAGAATGTGAAAATCTTGCTAAGGATAATACAAATCTTAAACATGAGATGGAATCTATGATGATGAAGATGACTAAGCAGATTGAAGAAAGGAAGAAAAATGAAGAAAATATTGCTCAGACCTTGAAAGAGAAATCTGATGAATGCAACAAAATAAATGGGGAATTCACTCAGCTGGGAAGTGAATTATAAAAAACCAGAAAAAATGAAGAACTTGGTAAGCAGATTACTACTATTAGGAATGATCTTATCATTGAAAATGAATACAAAGAAAAGTTTAAGATTAGTTTAGTAAAGCTTGATGAGCCGACTTAAGGACAAAAGAGTGGAAATGATAAGAGAGGTCTTGGATATGAAAAGGGAGAAAGTTCCAGATCAACACAAAATAATTTCAAACATAACATAAATGGAAGGTATCCGGTAAGACATTCTAATGCACAAAATTTTAATGGATACTTTTTTGCTTGTAATAAGTTTGGGCATATGGCTGCTCAGTGTAGAATTAATATGAAGTCAAAAATTTCATCATTCTTTGGTCAGTGTTTCAAATACAAAAAACTTGGTCATAAATCAATTGAATGCAAAAATATTTCAAGTTACTCTATTGATAGAAGAAATGTTGAATGTTATACATGTGGGAAATTTGGGCATGTTTCTAATCAATGAAGATCATGAAGAAACTAGTGGAATAGACAAGAAAATATTGTGTGCTATAACTGCAATAAGTATGGTCACATTGCAAGATTTTGTAGAAATAGGAATACAGATAGAAGAGGTTTGGTATACAGAGACAAAAATTAGAGAAAAATGATTAAGGGAAAGAAAAAGTGACTACAGATGAAATCAAAGATCAGATGAAAAAGACATGGGTAAGAAAGAATGATTCTGATGCTGGAAACAGTTCCATGCTAGAACCTACTTCCAATAATTCTTTCGGTAATTGATTTCAGGCCACTAGCTTATGGGAATTTTTTCAAGAAAATATTTCCTCCCCTATCTATGGATGGTACCGAAACGCAAAGAATAGTTAAGAAGGTGTATTTATGGAGTAAAAAAGTTTTGGATAACTTTTGCAAAAGGAATTCAGACAATTCATAGGTCCGTAGAAGATTTTTTAGTTACTGGTTGAGAAAACAGAGTATCCAAAAATTTAGGGCAAACACATTTATTGCAAATGTGTGAGCTATAAAAGTAAAGTTAAAACCATCATTTGTCACTTTGCATGGAAGGAGAAAACAAGAAGAGCACTCGGTGGTTGTATTTCGAAGCAGTGAAATCGATTCATCGACAATTCTTAGAATCTATCGGGTATTTCAAATTGATCTCAAATTCTTCATACAATTTAGTGTGTGGTTGTGAACCCTAAACACGAAAAAGGAAAACTGGAATAAATCAAAGGATTTATCACTCTAGATGAGCACAATAGTGCAAAGATTAGGTCCATGAGGAATTTTTTATTTCCTAATGAATTGAAGCAATTGAGCGAAGCTAAACATGAAAATTTGGGTATCTAGAATAAGTTTTCGTACTTCAAAAATGCGGAATTCATGAAATTCATCTTGAGCAGATTACATGATGACATCTTAACTTTGGAAAAACCCTACATTATCTCAGAGGAAGCAATTGAGAATTTAACTGGATTTTGCAAAGTCAGAGATAACCAATGAATAAATCTACCGGGGACAAAGAGGTCAAAACCCTAACCGGGATAATCGGAGATCAGAGAGCCTTGATAATTGCTACAATCAAGAATCCTATTATGAAATACATTGCACATGGAATATAATACAAAATATTCCACATAAATAAAGAAGGAGATACATTGGTTGTGTTGGATGTTGTGGTTATATTGTTGATATGTGGTTTTCATTGATGTCAACACTATTAGCATTGGTGTTTCTGAAGGCTGTATATGTTGAAGATATTGAGAAAATTGTAAAAAATATATTGCAGGCAGCTAGTGAAGCTAACAATGTCAGAATGGTAGAAAGAGTTGTAAGTTGCTAATATGAAGGTGTGCTTCAAAGGGTTTTTTGCTGAAAATTTCTAGTATTTTGTTTGAAAGTTTTAGAGGTGCGCATCAAGATTTGTGGAAGTTATGAAGATTTGTGTTCCTGTAGTGATTCAATTTTTGTAGCAGGTGTTCTTGGATGAAGAGGATGAAATTATGGTAATTTCAGTTGTTGTGAATGTACCTGTGACATTCATGGATGATTTTATATCGTACTCTATCCTTGTTGTACGTTCGCATTGATCAATCGTGATTAGATATTTTTCCGATGTGTGCTTGAGTTTTCATGTTCTTGGTCGACATGATGGTGTTAGCATGTTGCGGATCCATGAGGATTAATATTTTATTGTTTGGAATGTTTAAAGGTGTTTGTTTGGGTCCTCACTATGTTGTGACTGACTTGTGTTGGTACACATTAAAATTTATTCATGTATTCAGGCTGAAAGTTGTAATTTATTCTTTTTTTGTGGCTAGTTGAATAGTTGAAGTAAATCCATGTAGTGGATATATAACAATGATTATTTTCCTCATTTTGAGGAAATTCTCAGTATGTGCAAGTAATGTACATGTGTGAATAAAGGTCAAATCATTCAAGATCAGAGAAGAGTGTGAAAGAGTGTGTAGAAGTTTTGTGTGCCTAACTGAAACTGTAATCAAGCTTTTTATAGAAGCTAATTTCTTAGTTCAACTTCATCAGATGGATTTAATTTGATTATTGTATGTAAGGTAGTGATCCTTCCTTTGAGCAATGTACTCTAGGTAGTGTGCCTGAATGCAAGTGCATTCCTTATTCATTCTTCATTATACTTCTAACAGAGTATAATATTGTGGACTAACATCCACTGTGGTTTTTCCCCTAATAGGGTTTCCATGTATAAAATATTGGTTTTCATGTGTCTTTGATATAATATTGATTTATTCTTGCACTGTGAATTATTAAATCTGAGATTTAAGGTTGATTAATGTTGTATAATTTTTATTTTGGTAACAACTAATTCACCCCCCTCTTAATTGTCTATCCTTGTTTTTCCAACAATTGGTATCAGAGCTAGTTCCTCTAAATAATCCTAACAACTTGAGGTGATCCGAGATGGAATCATAGAAGAAGGATAGTCCTAGATTTGATGGTACAAATTACTCTTTATGGAAAGTAAGAATGGAGTTTCATTTGAAGTGCATTGGTGAACCTTTCTGGATGATCACACAAAGTGCATATACTATTCCTCAGAATGGTCCCTCATTTGAAGATGAGATCAAACAAGAAAAGGTTAATACCAGGGTTGTAGAAGAATTGTTGAGTGCTTTGATAGATTTATAGATGATAAATGTGATAGGATTGAAGATTGCATACCATATCTGGAAAAATTTGGAAACATTGTATGAAGGAGATGCACTAGTGAAAAGTGCTAAGCTACAAAGTCTGAAAGGAAAATGGGAAGATTTGAAGATGAGTGAAGATGAGACTATCCTCTCTTTCTCTCAAAAGATAAATGAACTAGTGTTGAGCATTAGATGTTTCGGTGGCATCTTAGATGAAGAAGAGATTGTGGCTAAGATACTAAGATCTATGCCCCCTTCTTACAAAACAAGAGCTCATGATATTGATGAACTCGGGACAATGGCAAATATTACAAGAGACATGTTGATTGGAAATATTTCTACCTTTGAGAAGTGAATTTAGTGAATCTGCTCCTAAGACTGAATCTACCTTTAAGGCTACTATATCCGAGAAAAGTAAGCAGAGATATGATTCAGGAGAGAGTTCCATGAGTACATTCAAGTATGAAGATGAGATGAATCATATTGAAGATGAAGAAAAAGGAACTGGAAGCATTGATTGTGAAAAGAGAAGCAAGAGGTCATGGTAAGTACAAAGGAAAGTTACCTATTAAATTTTTTTCTTGCAGTAAAATAGGTCATTTTGCATCTAGATGTCCTTAAAGAGTTTCAAAGTACAAACCTAAGAAGACTAGATTTCAAAGGAAATGTTATTATGTTGAAGAAGAGGTAATTGATGAAGAATCTGATAAAGAAACTGGAAATGAAGATGAATGGGTATTTATTGCTATCAAAGAAAATAGTCAAGTGTCCACTACATCTACTAGTAATGTGAATGTTGAGAAAGGTCTTGCAGCAAAAATTGAAGAAAAGGATGAGTGGGTAATTGACAACGGATGCTCACATCATATGACTGGTGACAAAAGAATTTTTTTAAGCTTGGAAAACTATGATGGTGGTGTTGTAAGATTTGGAGACAACACTTTTGGTGTGATTCCTAGCAAAGGCACTATTTCTTTTGGTGGTAATCACAATACTAATGATGTTCTTTATGTAGAAGGCTTAAAGAATAACTTGTTGAGTGTTGGACATATGGTAGACACGGGTTACAATCCTCAGTTCAAGGATGCTAAGTGTAGAATAAGGGGAAGTTATAGAAATATGATTGCTTCAGGTACAAAGACAAAAGGTAATATCTTTCATTTTAGTGTTGCTAGTGCAAGTTGTTTAATTGCTCAAATTGATGTAAGTTGGTTATGGAATAGGAGGTTGTGTCATGTGAACTTTGATAATATTTTCAAGATAATCTCTACTCAAGCAGTTAGAGATCTTCCTAAGTTAGTGAAGCCTACCAACACTATGTGCAAGGAATTTCAGATAGGAAAGTAGACTAGAAGTTATTTTTGGAGCAAATAGTATAGCTCTAATGGAGTGCTAGATTTGATATATATTGATCTATGTGGTCCATCTAGAATCAAAAGCCTACAAGGTGAAAGGTATTTTATGTTGCTCATTGGTGATTATTGTAGAATGATATGGGTTGCTTTCTTAAGAGGAAAACATGAAGCATTAGAAAAGTTCAAAAGCTTCAAAGTTATGGCACAAAATGAGATAGGTCAAAAGATCAAATGCCTAAGGTCATACAGAGGTGGTGAATTCACTTCCTAGGAATTCAATTCTTTCTATGAAGAGCATGGAATCCAAAGACAACTATCTGGTCTCCGGACCCCTCAACAAAATGGAGTTGTTGAAAGAAAGAAAAAACAATTCTAGACACTGCTAGAACCATGATGCTAGAAGAAAATGTTCCTCATTTCTACTGGAGATAAGTTGTAAGTACTATTGTGTATACCATTAATAGGGTGAATGTCAACAGTAATTATAGTAAGACACCTTTTGAGCTATGGTTTGCTCATAAGACTACTGTCAAATATTTTATTATTTTTGGAAGCAAATGCTACATCAAGAGAGATGATGATATAGGAAAGTTTGATGCTAGAAGTGATGAAGGACTCTTTTTAGGTTACTCTACTAAAAGAAAAGCTTATCGGTGCTTTAATAAGAGGTTGAAGAAAATGGTTGAAAGTGAAAATGTCAAAGTTGATGAAGATATTGGTAGACCATCCAGATCTAGTGGATATGATTCAAATGATCAACATGATAGTGCTAACAATGAAAATAATGTTCAAGCACAAAATCAACTTCAAATTGTTCTAGTGAACCAAGGGAATCAAGAAGCGGAAACTAGCAGAAGTGCAGAAGAAAGAACACGAGAAAAAGAAGTTAGAGAAAATCCTAAAACTCCTAAGTATGTGAGGCGAAATCATTTTGATAGTCAGATCATAGGAGATAAGAGAAAAGGTGTGAAAACTAGAAGAAGAATTCTGGAAGAGTACTATCTAATTTCGAAAGCTGAGCCTAGAAATATCAATGAAGCATGCAAAGATGAATATTGGATGGAAGCCATGAAAGAAGAACTAATGAAAATACAAAAAATGATACATGGGATCTTGTTCCTAGACCTCAGAACAAAAATGTGATTTGAACCAAGTGGGTGTTTCAAAATAAGCTAAATGAGCAAGGTGAAGTGGTCAGAAACAAAGCAAGACTGGCTTGCAAAGGGTACTCACAGATGGAAGGTATTGATTTTGAAGAAAAAAATCCGCCTATTGCTAGAATTGAAGTTGTAAGATTATTTCTTTCTTATGCTACTTTCAAGAATTACAAAGTCTATTAGATGGATGTAAATTCAGCATTCTTGAATGGTGAGCTAGAAGAAGAAGTCTATTTTGAACAACCAAATGGATTTCAATTGACCAATGAAAAGGACGTTGTATGCTGATTGAAGAAAGCTCTATATGGGCTTAAGCAAGCTCCCAGAGTTTGGTATGCTAGACTGGATAAATACTTGTTGAAACTTGGATTCAATAAAGGTATTTGCTGACAACAATTTGTATTTCAAGT
Source organism: Sequoiadendron giganteum (assembly GCA_007115665.2). NCBI lineage: Eukaryota > Viridiplantae > Streptophyta > Pinopsida > Cupressales > Cupressaceae > Sequoiadendron > Sequoiadendron giganteum. Next base: position 659,145,807 of record CM021103.1, read on the forward strand.
TGGATTAGAATAAAGAATTGGTCATTGAAGTATTTGTTGATGATACTATTTTTGAAGGTGATGATGATTTGTGTATGAAGTTTGCTGATGAAATGAAAAGTGAGTTTGAAATTTCAATTATAGGAGAGCTGAAATTTTTTTTAGGATTACAAATAACTCAGTTAGATGATGGAATTTTTGTATCTCAGTCTAAGTATGTGAAAGAGCTACTAAATTTTTTTGGCATGGATGATTCAAAGCTAGTTGGTACACCTATGGTAACCAGATGCAAACTTATATAGAATGATGATTCTCCCAAAGAAAATCAGACAAGATACAAGTCAATGATTGGTGGATTAATCTATTTGACTCAGACTAGGCCAGATATAATGAATGTTGTATGTATGGTTGCTATATTTCAAGCTAATCCCAAAGAGTCTCATGTGACTACTGTGAAAATAATTTTCAGATACTTAAAAGGGACAGTTGATATTGGTCTTTGGTATCCTAGGGATGATGATCTTATCTTGAGTGCTTTCACTGATGTTGATTGGGAAAGAGATGTGGATGACAGGAAGAGTACCAATGGAAATGCATTCTTCTTAGGGAAGAAGTTAGTATCTTGGCTAAGAAAAAAGAAGAATTATGTTCATTATCTATTGCTAAGGCAAAATATATTGTTGTTGCAAATAGTTGTACCCAAGTATTGTGGATGAAGAAAATGTTGAGAGATGTCGGAATTGAGTATGAAGAACCCATTGCCATATTATATGACAATTCAAGTACCATTAACATTTCTAAGAATCCAGTACTACATTCAAAGAAAAATCATATATCCATCAAATATCACTTCTTGAGAGACAAAGTAAGTGACAAAGAAGTTAGACTAGAGTATATACCTACCAAAGAGAAAATTGCAGACATCTTTATGAAGTTGTTGCCTAAGGATACTTTTGAGTACATGAGAGGAAATTTAGGGGTGATTTCCCCTCCTGATCAGAACTAAGATGCAGGTATTTGCATTAGTCTGTGAATTCATAGCCATATCTTATTCTGGATTGATTTTGTGGTGGTTGCTACTCAGGGGGAGTAGTCAGATGATTCAAATATGTGATCAAAGCATGTGTACATTTTACATTGATGTCAAAGGGTGAGAGAAGAGCAATGTGAAAAATATAGGAGAAGAAGGAAACATGAAAAGAGTGCACAATCTCAGGGGGAGATTGTTGGAGAAGAGTTAGTTGGGTTGATGGTATTATTTTTCACATCATGTTTTTCCATCAATGCCAAAGGGGGAGATTGTTGGATGTTGTGGTTATGTTGCTGATATGTGGTTGTAATTGATGTCAACACTATTAGCATTAGTGTTTCTGAAGGTTGTTTATGTTGAAGATATATTGAGAAAATTGTAAAAAATATATTGCAGACAACTAGTGAAGCTAAGAAGGTCAGAATGGTGGAAAGAGCTATAATTTGCTAATCTGAAGGTGTGCTTCAAAGGGTTTGTTGCTGAAACATTCTAGTATGGTTTCTGAAAGTTTCATAGGTTTGCATCAAGATTTGTGGAAGTTATGAAGATATGTGTTCCTACTGTGATTCGGTTTCTGTAGCAGGTGTGTTCTTTGATGAAGAGGATGAAATTCTGGTAATTTAAGTTGTTGTGCATGTACATGTGTTGTTCATGGATGAGTCTAGATTGTGCTCTATCCTTGTTGTATGTTCACATTGATCGGAGTGTTTGTGATCGAATTTTTTTCCAATGTATGCTTGAGTTTTCATGTTCTTGGTCGACATGATGGTGTTAGCATGTTGTGGATCCATGAGGATTAATCTTTTATTGTTTGGCATGTTTGAAGGTATTTGTTTGGGTCCTCACTATGTTGTGACTGACTTGTGTTGGTACGCATTAAAATTTATTCATGTATTGAGGCCTAATGAGTCTAGATTTTGGCCTAGTTAGGGGGATATAATCTCTTGTTATTTGCTAAAAATTAACACAAACTTTGATATTATATGTTGGCACTTTTATATAATTTCTCTCAGTCATAAAAAATTTGGGACTAATTTCATTTCTATTGGTTTTAATTACATTTACCTATTATGTGGACCATCTATATTTATTTTGCATGTGATTGATGAATGCTTTTTAAGGTGGTTATGACTGCAATTAATATGTGTACTAGCATTACTCTGTAGACATGATTGAAATGGTAAGTAGAGAAATGCAACTGCCAACCAGTTAGGTTGAGGAGTCATGCAAAGGTCAACTAAGGATGACAACGGAAGATTCCCATGTCAGCTGCATGTAACCGCCTTGTATCAATCTTTAATGGCATTGAGAATTGTGGGTGTTACTGCAGTGGTCGATTCTAGATTTGTGCATGCATGTCCAAATGGATTCCCCTACATTCGTAACCACCCTTTCCAATTTCTTCTCTCTTTCCCTAAATGGAATCCTCTCAATTAGTGGGAGTTGATGGCCCTATTTAGTTGATAATTAAGGCTCGAATCCTCCTTCCTTGAGCTAGCAAGTTAGTGAGTTGATCGCCAAGTTCTTGTACAAGCTGATATTCAGCCATACTTTTGTAATTGCATTTTCTAATGAATGAAATAAGATTCTAAGTTGAGTATCTGAGTTTGCATTAGTTTAGAGGATACTCATCCAAGGGGGCCCAATTGGTGAGTAATTCATTCCTTTAGTTTAGTTAGATTATTGTTAGTTTTTGTTCAATACTTAGTTAAGATTTTGGCATTCACTGTTCCTACAACCACTATAATTCCATTCTGTGATTGTTCCTACAGCCAAAGCAAGTAGAGTAGTTTTTTGTTTGATGCACAATTTTCCTTCCTGTTATTCACAATCAGTTTAGATTTGAATGACTGATGTTCAAAATTTGCTTTGTTTCCTTTCATGCAATTTACTTTCAGCATTAATCCTTTCTTAGTTATAGGATAAAGATGACTACTTTGAAATTCCTAGTGCACATATTATGCTGACCCATTTCAAGTTCATGTCCCTGGGTTGAAAATTTAAATGTACCTTCATGATGTTTAAGATGGTTATTCAGGTCAAATGTCCAATCTCTGAATCATGGCTGTAAGAGCTTAGTTATTAAAATCATTGTAGGAGGCTAACATTTTTGGCACCGTTGTCAGGGATGGTGTAAAACTAGGGAGTCCTTTTGAGTCATTTATATCTTTTCTATTGTAGTATTTCTAGAATTTGATCTTAGTGTTAGAAGTTATGTTCCATTATTTTCCCCACCCATTCTTTGTGTGAACTGGCTGATACTGAGTTGATACCACATGCATAGAATAAGAAGAGATTCTTATGGGAGATTCCTTCCTAATAATCTTGAGCCATTTCAGCTAGTAGAGCTTCCAAATCTACCCAGAGACAAAGAAGAAGAGACACAACCCTTTGCTGATATATTCCCTAACTTGACCAGTTCTAAAGTTTCCCTTGGAGATCAAAATCCTATTGAAGAACCCCTTATTCTGGAATTTCATCAAGCAAGCATGGTTGATGTGAATGGAGATAGGCCTAACAGGTAGAACCAACCAACTTTCCCCTTTCCCATTGCTGAATAGAATGAAGTAGATAACCTCAAAAATATCCCTACTTTAGTCCTTCCTAAATTCTATTAGCTTGTCATAGAAGATCCTAATACCTTCTTGTTTGAGTTTGATATACTCTATAGAAGCTATGACTATACCACTAATTCCTACAGACTCAAGCTATTTCCTACTACTTTGAAAGAAGTTGCATTAAGATAGTTTATGAGCCTTGGCAGAAATACTATGAGAACTTGGGAAGATATGAAGACAAAATTTCTTGAGAAATACAAAGAATATTGTAGGAGCAGTGACATGAGAGGAGGTGACTTTTTCAAAATGCAACAAAAGGAAGATGAGAGCTTGGAAGATTTCATTTCAAGGTTTTTGTTTTTTCTACAAAAATCTCCACATCATACACTTAATGAAGACTCACAAACATTGCTTTTTCTAAGAGGAATTAATGAAAGTTGCACCGTTGCCTTAGACTTGATGGCAGGAGGAGATATCACTCAAGTTCCTTAGGATGATATCAAGAAGATATGTCGAAACTATTCTAGTGCAACTTCAAAGAAAGGAAGAGCCTACCAATCCTCTATGGGTAAGTCATCCAACAGTGAAGTCTCAAGGATGGAGATTACTAATTTTTTGGCAAATTTCAAGCAAGATATAGTCAAAAATATAGCTACTTAGCTGGATACACTTCAAGCTAAGAAGAAACATGAGGAGGTAGAGGAAATAATGACAAAATATTTCCCTCATTGTAGACAAAAGAAGAGAGACTACAGATGCAAGGTGATAGCTAGCATTGACAGTAAACAGATTCCACCCAAGTCCAAACCAATCCATACTGAGGAAGACCAAGTCTACTTTGTTGCACATAAAAGGCCATGGGATTCAAGACAAGGTATGCCATCAGATCCATTATCTTTTTTTGGACCATACTTTAATTCTTATTCATCTGGTAACCAGTGACAACAACCCTGTCCATCCAACTATGGAGGATACCCACCCCAGTCTTGGAATAACCCAACTAATGCTTGGTCCAATTATCAAAATTCCTCACCTTAGTGGAAACAACCTTAGGGGAATTGGCAACAGTTTCAGGGACCTTGGCAACCACCTCCAGAAAAAGGGCAGCAAACATCTCAATGGAGAGGTGGCCAACAATGGCCAAACCAAACCACCAGCTATAATTCTCCCTCCTGATAATCCGAGTGAAAATGTACCTAAAACTACCCAGTTACCAGCCCAAACCACACCCAACCCAAATAATAAGCCACAACAACAACCTGTATATTTTGTTGATCCAAATGTATTTCCTGCATATGCTATGAGTTTAAGTGACATACGTCTACATTCAAGAACAACTTTGTCAGCTCCTTCCACCCCCATTATCACTGAGCTCCCTATGGAAGATCAAGAAGAATTTGTGACTGATCCCATTCAGCCTTGTGCAACAAAAACTCCCGAACCAGCTCTAACAAAGTAGACAGCATAAGAACCACCATTCCCTCAGAGATTAGAAGTTGCCAAGCAAAAAAAAGACAATGAGGAAACTAGTTTTGATGTCCTAGATCAGCTAAAGAATATATGTGTCTAGATACCACTTTTGTAGGCCATAAAAAAAATCCCTATCTGTGGAAAAGAAATCAAGGAAGCATGCCTCAAGAAACCAGGCAGGGAAAAGAAGGACCCCACTATAGTCCATGTAGTAGGGTAGTTTGTTGACATCATGCTTAGAAAAGTAACTATCCCCAAGTACAGTGATCTAAGTAGCCTTGTAGTTGAAGTTGTTATAAATGGGATGAATATAAAAAATTATTTGATTGAATTGGGTGCAACAATCAATGTGATAACTAAAGATATCCTGCAACAACTGAATATTGCATACATGAGATCCACTCCTACAGTCCTGCAGCTTGCTGATAGTTCCACTGTTAAGCCTGATGGCATAGTAGAAGACCTAGTGGTGATCCTAAACTCCTGGAAGTATCCAACCAACGTCATGGTTCTTTCCCCTAAAGCCAGTCTAGGAGGGTATCCACTTATCCTTGGTTCGCCATGGTTAGCAACTACAAATGCTTATATTGGATGTCGGTCAAGTGACATGACCATTTCTGATGGCACACAAACTAAAAATCTTGTTCTGTATCCTCCTGCTCATCCATCCCACAATGAAGAAAAAATAGTACGGCCACATATTGGTGAAGAATCCAAAGAAGTCAACTTTGTGGCACAGCTTATGATGCTTGAAAGAAGTCCTTTCCTGTAGCTTCGAGATGAAGATGAGGTGTTATCTAGTATCATTCAAAACTAGTGTTAGATAGAGGAAGCATCATCCACTCATGTGTCTAGTTCTGTAGACATCAAACAAACACTTATGTCAGTTCTACATGATCTTCTTGCAACAACTCTTCCAATAGGCAGACTTCCTGCAGCCACTATTCTTGCAGCAACTCTTCTAGCAGACAAACTTCCTGTAGCCACTCTTCTGACAAATAAAATTCCTATAGCAACAAGTATATTTCACACAATTCTGCCACTTGAACTTAAGATACCTTGTATTAATGAAGCAACTATGATAGAACTAGTTACACAAGTACACGTGTCTGAGGGTGGATATTTAAACATCAATAGTAAATTGAATGAGCGACAACAATTGACATTGGAAAAATTGTTGAGAGCACATCAAAAATAATTTTCCTGAGATTATCATGAAATGAAGGGATTAGATCCAAAGCTATGCACTCATAGAATATATATCAAAGATGAGTGTACACCTATAAGGTAGCCACAACAGAGAATCAACCCTTCCTTGAGAGAAATTGTCAAAATAGAACTACAAAAGCTACTAGACGCAAGATTTATCTACCCTATTTTAGACAGCTAGTGGGTGTCTCCATCGGTGATTGTGCCCAAAAAGGGAGGGAAATGGAAAGTTTGTGTTGACTTTAGGGAAATCAATGCTTCCACTAAGAAGGATTATTTTCCCCTGCCTTTTGTAGATCAAGTCCTAGACTCTCTTGCGGGAAAACAATACTTATCTTTTCTTGATGGATTCAATGGATACAATCAAATTCAAATTGCACCAAAAGACCAAGAGAAGACTACATTTACATGTCCTTTGGGGACATATGCCTATTATGTATTTCCCTTTGGGTTATGCAACACACCTACCACTTTTTAAACATCATTCATTAGCATATTCTCAGATATCTTCCTTAACTGCATGGAGATCTATATGAATGATTTTACTACCTGTGGTGCGACCTTTGATGAAACATTGGATAATTTGAAGAAATTTCTACAAAGATGTGAAGACCAAAACTTGTCATTAAATAGTGAAAAGTGCTTCATGATGATGTAGGAAGGTGTAGTTCTTGGCCACTACATTTACCACCTTGGCATTCAAGTTGATCCTACAAAAATTGAGGTAATAAAAAATCTTCCTATACCTGCAAAACAAAAGGATATTAGGAGTTTATTAGGACATGTAGGCTAATATAGAAATTTAATCAAGGATTTTAGCAAAATAACAGCCACACTGTATAGTCTTTTGACTAAATATGTTGAGTTCAAATGGACATAAAGTTGTGATAAAGAATTTTAATATTTAAAGACAACTCTAACTCATGCTCCTATACTTAAGGGACCAAATTGGGAAATCCCTTTCCACATCCATATTGATGCCTCAGAATATGCAATAGGAGCAATCCTAGGAAAAAAATTTATAAGCTATTGAAAATGCCATTTATTTTGTCAGTAAAAACTTGTAGGGAGCTGAATTTGATTACATAGTCATAGAGAAAGAAATGCTAGTAGTAATCTATGCCTTGAATAAATTCAGGCACTATATAATAGGTTATCATATTTTTGTGCACACTAATCATGCAGCCATTAGATACCTCATGAAAAAACTCCTAATCTTAGGAAGATTAGCCAGATGGTTGTTATTAATGCAAGAATTGGATATAACTATTATAGACAAACCAGGAAAGGCAAACATGGTTGCAGATTTCCTTTCAAGGCTGACCACATCAGAAGATAGTCAAGCCATAGATGACTCCTTTCCTGATGACATCTATTCTCCATTAGTGTGTAAATACCCTGGTATTCTAACATAGCTAATTACCTTGTGATAGGGAGAGTTCCTCGTCACTTCTCCCCAAAAGAGAGAAGAGTGTTGATTGAAAAATCATTCCCTTTTTCATGGATAGTTGGATGCCTATTTTATACTGGACCAGATCACGTTATGAGAAGGTGTGTGAGGGAAGATGAGACCTATGGTATTCTGCATGCATGCCATGATGAACCCTGTGGAGGCCACTTTGTAGCTAAAAGGACAACAATGAAAATATTGAACACATGATACTATTGGCCTACATTACACAAATATGCAGGAAGGTATACAAGGAGATGTGATAGATGCCAAAGAATGGGCAGGCCAATAAAGTTAGATGAGATGCCACTTTGTCCACAAGTGGTAGTCACTCCATTTGACAAGTGGGGTTTGGACTTTGTGGGACCCATTGATCCTCCATCCAATGGTAAGTCTTATATTCTAGTGTGCACTGATTATGTAACAAAGTGGGTAGAAGTCAAAGCCATGAAGCATACACGAGACAACAAGGTTGCAAAATTTATTTATGAAGAAATTTTCACAAGATATGGAGTACCAAGAGAAATAGTGATCGATCAAGGCACTCAGTTTACATCAGCCCTTGTTACAACATTGGTTAATGAATATAATATCAGGCACATGAAATCCACTCCTTATCACCCTCAAGAAAATGGACAAGTTGAGGTGACAAATAGAGATATTGAGGCCATCCTGACCAAAAAAATGCATATTCACATAAAGGACTGGGAAAATCGATTATTAGAAGAAAATTGGGCTTACATGACCACCTGGAAGACAACTATAGGATTCACCCCATTTGAGTTGTTATATGGGAAAACAACCATGATGCCTGTAGAATTTGAGCACAAGACTCTCAGAACTGCTATGGAGTTGGGGATGGACATTTCCAAGGCACAAAAAGAATGGATTATGAAGCTGAATGAATTGGATGAGATGAGGAAATCTGCATTACACCATACTGAAATTGTGAAAAGTCAAAGAGAAGAAATTTCAGCTAGGTGACTAGGAATTACTTTATGATTCACAGTACAAGGATAATGCAAGTAAATTGTAGACAAGGTGTCTAGGGCCATATGAAGTTGCAGAGGTATTTCCCAATGGAGCTATGTAGCTCACGACAATTGACCTTGTGAAATTCAAATTACTTGTGAATGGAAACCCTCTCAGATTATATCACAGGACAACTTCAATAGAAGAGTTCCTACAATAGTTTATCCAACAAACAACACCCGAGCACAATTCCTGTAGCCAAAGGCAGTGGACCTAGTGTTCCTCATTCCAACTAAATGATGTATGTAATTTTCATAATAAATATTTCTACTTTTGTAGAAATCCATTTCTTCACCCATCCACCCATCTGCCCATCTATACCACCTTTCTCTCTCTTCCATCACTTATTTTCACCTCACACCATTCCACCTCATCATTAATTGCTCAATTATTTCTAAACAATGCAAGTGGTACTTTCTCCCCGATCGTTGCAATGAATTTTCTACAATCATGTTTGTACACACTCAGGTACATGCACATTAATTGCATTCTTAATTATCCTTTAAAATGTTTCATTTAATCACTGTACGATAATATGGATGCTCACATAATTTTCTTTAATCCCCTGTCAAATCAATATTTTCATTCTACATGTGTGGACACATGTCCAAATATAGGTTGGGGGGAGGGGTAAGAAAGATGCAAAAATATTGCCACATGCTGATACATGATTGTCTGCATCAAAAAATCTTGCTGAGTTGATTCAAAATTTAAAATGAACGATGACTCGCATGTGTGATGTGACACTAAACTACTACCGCCACTTCCTCTCATTATGATTCCTCTTATTACCATTTCTTGCTATTATTAACTCTGTTATAATTTCGAAATGCAAGTGGTAATTGCTAAAAATAGAGTGAAGGAAATTCAATCAAAAATTCACCTAGCAAGCAAACAGGAAAGAATTCGAGAATTATAGAGGTAATTTTGTAGAGTGATAAGTTGAGTATAGACAATGGGAGGCAGACTCATTTAGAATGAGCCCTCAACTCATGATGCTTTGTTACAAGATGCAACATGCTTAGCCAAATTTTAGAATTGTGGTTGGTTAGATTATTTTCTGAAGTTGGATGGTTTTGATGAGGTTATTGCATTGGATTTTTCTCAGACATTTCAGGCGGGAAGGCCATAGTGAAAGGACCGGAGGTCATAGCGACTGAAAAATGAATTGCACAAGTTTTAGGGTTGCTAGCTAATGGTGAACCCTACCCTATTTCTAAGGATTCCAAGAAAACCAGGGCCATATTCACAATGTATGGTGACCCTCCACTCACAATTGACAAATAGGGTGCTGAAATAATCTCTCTACCCGAGTTGAAGCAGACAGTCGTACACATCATTAGATATATCACCTGTGAAGGTCGACTGCCAAACTTGCATTCAATGAACTTCAAATTGTTGAGTCATATGAGGCATGGAAGGAAGATGAATGTTCCCAATGTCCTATACAACCTTCTCTCCATTATGGCAAAAGAAACTCAAAAAGGTAGGGAAAACTCTGTATCCCACCATTGTCTCATTAAATTGCTAGTTATAAGATCTCTGCTTGATCCAACCCCTATAATGGCCTGAGATTATTTTGCGAACACTAAGAAGTATAGACCTAAACCATCTCAGCCTAGGGTTTCACCTTAGACCCGTAGGTCTAGCAGAAAATTGAGCACAACCGAAGGCACCCCTGGTGCTTCGACCTCTGGTGCTAGTGTGGATTCCCCTATTGAAGAAAAGACTATAAATGTTAGTTCCTCTGATAATGAGAATGAAAAAGAAAATTCTTCATCAGATTTTGATGATGATGATGTTTCATTGAAAACTGTAATAAAAACAAGAGCACAAAAGGGGGAGGCAAAAGCAAGGAAAAGAAAAATGCAAACTACGCAAAAAGAGGCACCAAGCCCTAAGAAAAGGAAGGCTAGCACTATTCATCTTGAAGCCAAAGGGAAACAAAAAATCCCTCTCAAGAAGTCAAAGCCAACCTATCCTGAGCTTGGTGGGACATCGTGTGACAACATAGATGCTTCAATGGAGTAGGAGAATGTACAAGAAGAAAATATATTCGAAGAGGCAGGAAAAATGACTTTGGTGGATCTTGTTGCCATTATAGAAGAAGTTGAGATTCAAGAATAGGAAGAAAGTCAGGAGTTCCTATATCAAGACCAACAGTTGGAGTTCCTACAACAAAGTCAGGAAATTGAGCATGAGTTCTTGCAACCACCATCAAAAGAAGAACAAGTGGCCTTGCAGTAGAATGAGGAAAGAGGAATCATACCTCAACAACCTGAATCGATGAGAAATCCTAAATCTATGCAGATTGTTCTCTATGGGAAGCATCCATCTACAAAAATCCTAGTAGGAATCCATAACCCTCTTGATTTTTTCAGTACATACAGTTATTTTAAATCTATGGGAAGAAATACAGAGAAGAAAGGAGGAATTGAAGGAGGAGAAGAAACGGTTGAAAAAGGAAATCGAAGAGAGAGATGAGATGATCGAAGAAAAGAATGAGGAAATTGTTTTCTTGAAGGAAAGGGTAAGCGACATTGCAATTCTGGTGCCAAAAATTTTGGAATACAGAAACCCTCCAAAGGTTTATGCTTTGCATTTGAAGGATAAATACCTTTCCTTTAGAATGTCAAGAATCATCTCAGGTTTGAACCCCTCCATTGAAACTCCTGCTGAATTTTTCAATGCCTACAAGATTGCTTCCCCTGAAATGAAAAAATTGTTATGTGAATTTTATTTACACAACTTTGTTGTCCCAAAAGACCAAGAGTAGAACCCATTTCCTTATGTTGGAGACATACAATTGAGAGAATTTATGTCCTGGGTATAGAATGAGATCAGTTGGGGTGAACAATACAATGCTTACAAGAAGAAGGAATCCAGTATTCCCCTAGCCATCAGAGCTGAATCAAAGAATCCCAAAGACATTTATACAGATTGGAATAGATTTCTCTTTAGACCAAGCTATGGGAACATAATTATGCCTTGGATTGAGGCTATTTATAGTGAATATGAAGTAAAAACTACAAAAAAAGATGATACTATGAGGGGATATCTATCCCAGAGATGGAAAGTATTGAGTGATGAGTTAAAACAGGTTGAACCACATTCTATCCATAACTATGTTGTTGCGCTGAAGAGAGTTGAAAGATACATATAGCTTGGGAGAACCAAGGGGTGAGAATGGCTTCCCCTAACTTTTTAGCCGCCTACGCTCCTATGGCCTGTACCTAATTTTAGATTCTACAGGTATGACATTATAGAGGAACAACAATGATGGAGAAGGCTCGATAAGTTGGGAGGATTTTACTAGAATCCTAATTCACCCACGACAGACACCGACATTGGACAACTATTAGTTGCAGACTTCAGGGCCTTAACAAAGAAGAAACATAACTCTTCCCCTACTAGAGGACCAAAAAAACATTAGGTTGGGGGGAGTGATGAGTCTAGATTTTGGCCTTATTAGGGGGATATAATCTCTTGTTATTTAATAAAAATTACCATAGAATTTGATATTATATGCTAGCACTTTTATATAATTTCTTTCAGTCATAAGACATCTGGGACTAATTTCATTTCTACTAGTTTTAATGACATTTACCTATTATGTGGACCATCTATATTTATTTTTCATGTGATTGATGAATTTTATTTAAAGTGGTTATGATTATGCATTTATTATGTGTACTGAGATTACTCTGCAGACATGATTGAAATGCTAAGTTGAGAAATGCAACTGCCAACTGGTCAAGTTGAGGAGTCGTGCGAAGGTCAACTAAGGAGGATGACAAAATATTCCTGTGTCAGCCACATGTAACCACCTTGTATCAATATTTAATGGCATTGAGCATTGTGGGCATTACTGTAGTGGTTGAGTCCATGTTTGGGCATGCATGTCCAAATGGATTCCCTTGCATGCATAACCGCCCTTTCCAATTTCTTCTCGCTTTCCCTAAATGGAATCCTCTTGGTTAGTGGGAGTTGATGGCCCTGTTTAGTTGATAAATAAGGCTTGAATCCTCCTTCCTCGAGTTAGCGAGTTAGTGAGTCGATCACCAAGTTCTTGTACAAGCTGATAATCAGCCATACTTTTGTAATTGTATTTTCTAATGAATGAAATAAGATTCTGAGTAAAGTATCTGAGTTTGCATTAGTTTAGAGGATACTCATCCAAGGGGGCCCACTTGGTGAGTAATCCATTCCTTTAGTTTAGTTAGATTAGTGTTATTTTTTGTTTAGTACTTAGTTAACATTCTGCCATCGATTGTTCCTGCAGTCACTAGAATTCCATTTTGTGATTGTTCCTACAACCAAAGCGGACATAAAAGTTTTCTATTTGATGCATAGTTTTCCTTCCTGTTATGCACAATCAGTTTAGATTTGATTGAGTGATGTTCAAATTTTTCTTTGTTTCCTTTCATGCAATTTACTTTCATCATTAAGCCTTTCTTAGTTATAGGATGAGGATGACTACTTTGAAATTCCTAGTGCACATATTGTGCTAACCCATTTCAAGTTCACATCCCTGGGTTGACAATTTAAATGTACCTTCATGATGGTTAAGATGGCTATTCAGGTTAGATGACCAATCTATGAATCATGACTATAAGATCTTAGTTATTAAAATTATTGTAGGAGGCCGACAAGGCCGACAGTTATAATTTATTCTTTATTTGTGGTTGGCTGAGTAGTTGATGTAAATTCATGTAGCGGATATATAAAAATGGTTTTTTTACTCATTTTGAGGTAATTCTCGATGTGTGAAAGTGATGTACATGTGTGAATAAAGGTTAAATCATTCAAGAGCAAAGCAAAGTGTGAAGAAGATTGAGTAGAGTGTGGAAGAGTGTGTAGAAGTTTTGTGCGCCTAACCAGAACTGTAATCAGGATTTTTGTAGAAGCTAATTTATCAGTTCAACTTCATCAAATGGATTTATTCTATTTATTGTATGTAAGGAAATGAGTCTTCCTCTGAGCAATGTGCTCTAGGAAGTGTGCCTAAAAGCAAGTGCATTCCTTATTCATTCTTCATTATACTTATAATAGGGTATAATCTTGTGGACTAACATCCACCGTGGTTTTCCCCTAACAAGGTTTCCACGTATAAAATCTTGGTGTTCATGTGTCTCTGATGTGTTAATTTTTTATGCTTGCACTGTTAATTATTATATCTGATATTTAAGGTTGATTAATGTTATATAAGTTTGATTTTGGTAACAACTGATTCACCCCCCCCACTGTCTTAGTTGTCTATCGTTGTTTTTGCCAACAAGTTGGCACAGTCTATATTTATCACAAGATGATAATTGAAGGTCAGGACTTTGACCTATGTGGTTTGTTAAAGGATTAGCTCATGGAGAATGTGCAACTGACAAAGGAATCAAGTTACCCTTTCAGGTTTGGAGCCTTGATCACATGCTTAGTAATGTATTTCCTGAATTGTTTTATGAAACTTAACAATATTGTATGGAATTCAAACAAACTAGTATGCAAAAAAATATATGCATATTCTAGGAGATTGGTCGATTGGGATTTGGAATTTAAAAATTTCTTTAAGAATGTGATTGAAAAGTGTGATTGTAGTAATATTTCTTCATCATATTCTTTGTTCGGAATATCCACAATTTCTTTTCCTTTTCCCTCAATTATGGGAGCTTTGCTTTCCGGAGGAACCACTAAAAAATTAATCTAAACAAGAAAAAGGTAATGAGGAAGAAGATGATCTGATAGAAGAAAAGCTACAACAGATTATTCAAGGAGAAGGTGGAATGCATAAACTAGCTAATTTATGGTTTTCTAGACCATCATATGATTAGGACATGATTCTAAGTGTGTTAAATTCTCATGTTGAGCAATGCAAGATTAGATTGGAGAGTTTGTAGAACATTTTTCCTGATGAAATGATTGAGTGCAACAAAGAAACAATGAATTTTGAAGCACAAGAAAAGGGAGCTAGTGAAGTTATCTCTCATTTGAAGGAGCAATTTAGACTATCTCTTTCCAAACTAAAAAATAAAATGAATGAGCTAAGGAAATGTAGAAACTCAGCTACTGATAACTACAACTATTGCATTTGTTGGCCCCATGCAATCAACAATTACAAAGAGAAGATTGATAAGATTGAAATAGAGTTGAATAGTATTGGAAAAAAAATTGATATATCTCAGGATCTGGATGGCACCATTAGGAGAAAAATCTGGGAGCTACAATCAACCCACACAAAAATTCAACTCTCCAGGAATACTCTTGTGGATACTTTTTGGAAGGTAAAGGATCTAACCAAATGCAGGTTGGAGCAGATGGTCGAAATATTGAGGAATGGTGAGAAACTAGAAGAAGCAATTACAATTCCCAAATCGTTAACTGAAATTCTTAAGAATACATCCAATAATAATAGTTTGATCATTATTATTGAATAACAATTGATGCTTGGAAGAAATTCCTTCCAGAAATGAAGAAAAACCATAATATAATCTTCTAAAGATAGCAGTTAGTTGTTTTCAAGTTTTTGAAGTTTTGATCAAAGAAAGAGAACTATCGACATATATGTGATAAAGTTTTGAAGTGTTGATAATTTTTGAACACGTGTTTTCTCACTTGGTATTGACATAGAAGCGTTTTTGTCACTTTTTTGCCACTATTCACTTTTTGTCTTTTTTGGCATATGACATACATGCTTTGTCATTGTTGTCAAAGGGGGAGAGTGTTGGGGATGAGACATGTCAAATTAGAATGGAACATCTAAGAAAAATAGTGCCTTAGTGACTTTAATTTTCAAATCACCTCAAAGACACAAACTACTATGCCATAAATTGAAAACAAGCACAGTGGAATCCCCCATTAATGCTTTTGAGAAAAGTACATGCATACAAATAATAGATTCAACACAAGCATAGATTCAGACTACAAAATCAAATGACATGAAAGACAAACTTATGGACACACAGATTTACGTGGGGAAAACCCTTTCGGGTAAAAATCCCACCCTCCAAAACACTCAGCTTAATTGTATTAATCAGCAACAAAACAGTTACAATAAAATCTCAGAGTTATGCTCCTCATAAGTTTACATCTTGTCCATCTGGAGAATACAGGCAATACCATTATACAAAATCCTTGTACTATTACAATGTTTTCACACGACATACAATGCAGATTCATTTTATTTCACCAGCTCACTTGTTCAGCCATCCTTTTGGCCAACACAGCCTCATGGCCACTCAGGTTCACATCTTCTTGGTTCTATGTCACTCAGTGTTCACTGTTACAATGCCTTAGCATACCGCTCGAACACTCTCTCTGCATGATCTGATCATCTTGACACTTCACCGATCGACCTCTAAGTCATTATAGAATCAACAACCATCAGGGCGAATTTATTACCCTACTGACAAGCCTTCCATCATTCTCTGATAATGTGCACCACAATGCAACACACATCGAGCCACCCAACATTAAATCAGGATACAAAGACATATTTACACTCTGTCAACCTCCTGAATCAGATCATTCATTTAATGCAAATATATTGCTTCCAAAGAATAAATCTTTTGGCCAATCAACATTGATTTACAGTAGCGATGTAAAATCAAAAAATATCATCATGCCACATGTCATCACATTATTCATCCACTGCTTTGACCATCACCGAAACAGTCAACAAAACTTGAGCTCCTTCTACTACACCACCGCTCACCATCCATCATACGCTCGTGATAAGACACTATACACCACACTACCATGCCCTAGCAGAAAGACACTCACAGTACAGTGGTGACTACTCGCTTGCCAAACTGTCACCATCAACCACGCCACCACGGCTTAAAGAACAAGCCTCTGTGGTATAGCGGTAAGCATCTATCATTTCCCACCATGTCCACCGTGCTATCGTGCTCAAGCTGAAAGACCTCCGTGGTGTAGCGGTAAGCCATTGCATTACCGCTAGTCAACGTGAAGCCCACTATAGTAAGGAGGTAACACCATGGCACCGCACCAAGACTGAAGGACTCCCATGGTAGGGAGGTAACTGACTGCACGGAACATCATGGTTTCACCGTGCCACCGCGCCTTCTCCAAGCGACCCCCACAATAAGGAGGTAATCGCTTCGCCAGACCTTCAAGCCTTCACTGCACAATCACCGAAGAGTGAGGAGACCACTGTGGTATGGCGATAACACCGCCCAACTATGGACTGAACAGAAGAGGCTCAGGATAAAGTAGTAAACCAGGCAACCATGCCTCTATTAACTATTCCCAACGGTAAAGCGGTAAATGCAAGGACTAAAGAGAAAACACCAAGTCTTCAAGAGATTTCAAGCCATAAAGTTGAGGCAGATTTCCCAACAATCTCCCACTTGATGAAGACTTACTGGATTCCTCCAAACTCGAACACAAGAACCTAACACAATGCTTTCATGCTCCAACCAAGACACCTGCAATGACATACAATATGTCCACCAACTCAGGCAACAAGTCCAACCACCCACCATAGGAAAAAGGAATGAGCCAAGGCGTATATGCACCATTCTCAAGAACACATGCATCAGATCCTATAGATGGAAAAAACACCACAACAACAACTTCAGCTAGAACATTAGCTAGAAAACATCGAGAGACAAGACAAAAAATCAACTAGAATATTAGCTAGAAAACTAACTACAGCCATCCAACTGATCAAACTCGTGCAACTGAAAACAACACCCACAACTCTTGTTGTCCATCCAATCACTCATACCTTCAAGGTATCCATATTAGTAAACTCATGCCAGCAGCACAACCAACCCATCAACCATAGATACAAGCATCATGTGCCAACCAATCAAGAAGACCAAACACATATAGGTACTACCACTGCATGGGTAATGCGAAATTTGAAAAAAAAACAACGGCATAACAGGTCTACCAATTACAACACATAGAAAAAATTTAACCATGTAGTACCGAGGAACTACCACACTGATATGCACAACCTACAACCACCTACTGCAAGAAACATTTCTCTCAATAGTCTTCTAGAGTTCTTCCAAGTTCTCCACCTATGATAGAAGAAAGAGGCATAGGAACCTCCATGTCATCACCTAAGTGAAAATACATGACCAAAAACTAGTGACCGTCACGGCTCCACATAGACATCTCACATCTAAAGTCATATGAGATCAAACATATAGGAAGAAAAAACTAGACTAAAGAGAAACAAAAAATAACATGTAGCATCCTACTGCACACACTTCTAAGTGCCAGTTGTGTCAAGAATGATCTCCTTCACATCCCAAAGGAAAAGCCATAACAACACCCAATCATTCAATTGAACAAATCATGGATGTAAGCCTCTCAAAGAAGATCAAACTAACCCATATACCTATCTCTTACCAGTCCTAAAAAGCACAAGGAGATAAATTATGATGTCCACCTGTCACAATGAATCCTCTAGAATCTTAAAACAACAACTCAAGATTCATATCTATGAAAGATAAATCATATCACATATCTAAAAGATATAATGGGTAAATACCTCTCAAATAAAATTCACCGTCGAGCAGACCAAAGGGAGGAAAAAGAATAACACTACACCAAGATATACAAGCCACCATGACTCATCCAAAAGAAATATCCTCACTCATCTCGGTTGAACTCGCATCCAACCAAGGTGTAGGAAACTCAGACTTTCAGCTGAAAACAACACCTTTCTCATCTCATGAGAATCATAGCCTCACCTTATTCTCCATGTACCCATGAGAATCAAAAACATATCATCTCATGCTAAAATTAAAACAACATTTAACATGAAGTTCTCAAGCATATGAAACAAAGTACTCAAAACATAGAGAATTACTAGACCATTGTCAAAGCTCCACACATCTAAAATAGGAACTTATCATGACATCATGATCTACACATCCCCCTTAGGAGATACCATGCTTCAAGTGAACTAACCATGGTCTCAAGAGCAACATAACATGCCAAAACTCTAATGCACAAGCAAGAGTATACCATGACACAAATAAAACAAGCTCTAAACCAACATCACCTGTCAAGCACCACCAACACCTCAGCCAAAGAATACAAACATCCTCCAGAGTTTCAAGATGTTGTACATCTTCCAATAGTGTCCCTACAAATGCAAAAGAACTCTTTTGCACCAACAAGATCTAAGAATCCTTCCTAGAAACATCTGCAACACCAAAGAAGATTATTCACCACCAAGTGATGAAACTAGAGTCACTGATAAATCTCCCACTAAACCGTGACACTGAGCTTTCCAAGCATCATGACCAAACATCTATTGATTTGAAAAGCCTCCAAGTACAATCGACAACATGTCCATCTGACAACAATGCCAACCAACACCAAGATCTCCAAACCATACAAACCACTTCATCACTGTCAAAATATTACACTAAACAGTGTACCCAAGCATTTCATGGCATTGTGATACACATTCTAAAGGTCCCCATAACACACTATTCAGGTACTCAATGCCATCCATCCTCTAATCTCAAAGCAACTACACTAGTGCACAAGTGACCACAGATAAGGTTAGCTAACAGATCTGCACCACCACAAAAGCAACCTTGTGGATATTGACAGTCAACTTCCAAGCTGTCCCACAAGAAACATGTAGGTAAAGACAACCCACAACATTGCACAACTCGTAGATCCACTCAACGAAGCCTGCAAATCTATCATCACACTGGAAACTACAAAATTGGGATCTCAAAGAGAACAACCACGTAGACAAACATGACTCAAACACTAGATCAAGCTCAGATCTGATTCACCAATCATATCCACAACTCAAGCACCATAGTCTAGAGAACCAACAAGAAAACACCACAAGAATGCTAGGTGAAAAATTACATACCAACACTCCCATGCAGAGAAGACATCACACCTCCTCAAAACCATGTCGAACTGCAACCATCTGATCCAGTCACACCCCAAACAACCAGGGTCTAGAAAATAGCTTAATAGCAGCTCCACAAGCCACAAGTTTTACTTGGCCGTGCAAAACCACCATCTTTCCAAAACACCCATGCACCTCCATATTCACTATACATCATGACGACTCAGGAGTGTGCACACAACCATCCTAGTTAACTAGAATAGTGAACTATCATGAATATGCATCATAGAATTTTTAGAAAAATATACAGAAAACCCTTCAGAGCCAAAGACATGAATTTGAAACATGCGAGTACCAGGTACAAGTAAACAAGAACAGCAAGCCCATTCCATACCAAATCCAAAACCACAACCATGAACAAGAATACGAGAGAGTCGGGCTATTCAGAAGTTTCAGACCACCCAGATCAACTTCATAGCCTTAATGCAATCAGGGTAACAAAGAAACCGCCTTTAGTGCTAAGCCGAAACACCCAACACAAGCACAATAATCCATGGCTGAGAAATAGCCCAAGAAACTCCATACCAATAGGGAGCCTCTCACACAAACACCTAGTATGAACCATGCTCTGTTGCAACACAACCATGAACATAAACTCACACCCCTTGCATCAGGATCATTTTTTGCTAACCAGGAGCCTCAGACCACATCGTCACAATATGATCAACTTCAATATTCTCCAGCATCTTTCATGCTGTGTATTGTCTCAAAAGAGTAAGGAATTTCACTCATCAAAGGATCAACCATTAGCCGATTCCTCTAGATTTCCTCAAGCTTTCTAGGCTAAGAAATATTCATAGGAGAAATGCCCATAACCAACATCCAGAAGAAGGCTCTGATACCACTTGTTGGTATCATGAACAAACCTTGACCTCCCTTAATCAACTCTGATACCACTTGTTGGGGATGAGACATGTCAACTTAGAATGAAACATCTAAGAACAACAGTGCCTTAGTGACTTTAATTTTCAAATCACCTCAAAGACACAAAATACTATGCCATAAAGCGAAAATAGGCACAGTGGAATCCCCCATTAATCCTTTTGAGAAAAGTACATGCATACAAATAAAAGATTCAACACAAGCATAGATTCAGACTACAAAATCAAACAACATGGAAGACAAACTTATGGATACACAAATTTATTTGGGGAAAACCTTTTTGGGTAAAAAACCCAACCCTCCAAAACACTCAGCTCAATTGTATTAATCAGCAACAAAATAGTTATAATACAATCTCAGAGCTATGCTCTTTAGAAGTTTACATATTTTCCATCTGGAGAATATAGGCAATACCATTATACAAAATCCTCGCACTGTTATAATTTCCTCACATGACATACAGTGCAGATTCATTTCATTTCACCAGCCCACTCGTTCAGCCAGTCTTTTGGCTAGCACAACCTCATGGCCACTCAGGTTCAAATCTTCTTGGTTCTGTCACTCAGTGTTCATGATTACAATGCCTTATCATACTGCTCAAACACTCTCTCTACATAATCTGATCATCTTGACACTTCACCGATCGACTTCTAAGTCATTATAGAATCAACAACCATCAAGGCGAATTTATTACCCTATAGACAAGCCTTCCATCATTCTCTGATAACATGCACCATAGTGCAGCACACATCGAGCCACCCAACATTAAATCGGGATACAAAGACATATTTACACTTCGTCAACCTCTGAAATCAGATCATTCATTTAATGCAAAAATATCACTTCTAAAGAATAAAGCTTTCAGCCAATCAGTGTTGATTTACAACAGTGATGTAAAATCAATGAATGTCATGCCATGTGTCATCACATTATTCATCCATTGATTTGACTGTCACCCAAATAGTCAACAAAACCTGAGCTCCTTCTATTGTGTCACCGCTTGCCATCCTT
This sequence comes from Sequoiadendron giganteum, assembly GCA_007115665.2. Lineage (NCBI taxonomy): Eukaryota > Viridiplantae > Streptophyta > Pinopsida > Cupressales > Cupressaceae > Sequoiadendron > Sequoiadendron giganteum. The sequence goes on from CM021103.1 coordinate 659,167,337, forward strand.
CATACGCTTGCGATAAGACGGTATACACCGCACTACCATGCCCTAGCAAGAAGACACCTATGATATAATGGTGACAACCCACTTGCCAAACCATCACCATCAACCATGCCATTGTGGCTTAAAGAACAAGCCTCTGCAGTATAGTGGTAAGCATCTATCGTTGCCCACCATTTTCCATCGTGGTACCATGCTCAAGCTAAAAGACCTTCGCGGTGTAGCGGTAAGCCACTGTGTAATGACCAATTGATGTGAAGCCCACCATAGTAAGGAGGTAACATCATGGCACCGCACCAAGACTGAAGGAATCCTATGGTAGGGAGGTAACCGACTGTGCTGAATGCCATGGTTTCATTGCGCCACTGCACCTTCTCCGAGCGACCCCGAGGTAAGAAGGTAACTGCTTTTCTAGACCATCAAGCCTTCACCACGTAACCATTGAATAGTGAGGAGACTTCCATGGTATGGTGGTAACACCACCTGACCACGGACCGAACAACATAGGCTCGCGGTAAAGCAGTAAACCACGCAATCGTGCCTCTATTAACTGTTCCTAGTGGTAATGTGGTAAAGGCTAGGACTGAAGAGAAATTCCAAGTCTTCAAGAGATTTCAAGCTAGAAAGTTGAGGAAGATTTCCCAATAGAGAAAATGTAGTGAAAAATTCCTTATAGAGGGAGAGAATGTAGTATAAATCTCAGGGGGAGAAAGTACAGTAAAATTTTGGCAGTATACCTGAAATGGTTTTGACACTTAGTCATTTTTCACTAAGTGTTGCCATCAATGCCAAAGGGGGATATTGTTGGAATATGGCATGTAATTTTTGTCATTGATTGAAACCATGGAAACACTGGCAACCTTGGCACCTTAGGCAACCTTAATGGCATTCGGTCTGCAATACAATTTTGGCATCTATCGGCAGAACAAATTAAAGAATAGGGCATCTAGTTACAGGCATAAAAGTTGATCTAAACACCTCACCAAACAAATATTTTGGGTTGTGGATCTCTAAGGAAGGTTTTTTGATTTTTGGTGAAGGATTTGTTTGATGCACAATCACTGGTACATGATCTAGGAGATTCGATGTACTAATTTGTTAGTTATCTATGCTAGAAGTCCGACTCGACAAAAATAGTAATCACGGATGTATAAGGAGTAATTAATTATATATCTTCATTATTGATTATGTTGTTTGGGGTATTCTCTTCGTCTTAACTGACTTTGGAGGATGCACATAAAGAATTAGTGATGGATCTGGCTCACAAGATGTAGGTAACTTAATATTTTATGAAGTTGACTGATGAATAAGTAAATCCTTGATTAACAGATATATATGAGATTGGTTCTATCCAGTAAGGTATGGAATATTATGTGATTGGAAGTGAAGAAGTGTGTAATCATGTGAACATGTGAACATGTGTGTAGTGCGAGAGTCAGTAGAATAATAATGTAAACTTGTCTATGTGTGATGTGAAGAGAAAAAAAGAGCATAACAAAGCAGAGGGAAGAGAAAAATCAGTTTGTAGGTCCATAATTCAATCTATGAGCTTCCCCAGAACTGTCACCTGGCATAAATAGATGCTATTATATTAGTTCAGCCTTTAGATGGTCTTAATCTAAAATTTTGTATGGTGGTGAGCCTTTTTCTTTGAGCAGCGAGCTCTAGGCAGTGCGCTTGAATGCAAGTGCATTCCTTTTTTAAACAATTATATTTGAGTACTCAAATTGTGGATTAACCTCCATCATGTTTTTCCCCTAACAGGGTTTCCATGTAGAAATTTTTGTGTTATGGTGTCATGAATTATTACTTTGAATGCATACATATTTTCTCTAATGCAATGTTGAAATGGTTTCAAGTTTTAGATTAACAAAGGTTAAATTTGTTGAACATTGATTCACCCCCCCTCTCAGTGTTCCCTTGAGTCCAACAAAACCATCCTATATTGAGGTGGGATATCAAATATAGTTATACTCATTAAAAATTATTTCTTAGGGGATGGAACCAATTTTAAATGTATATCTTTCATCACCTCAATGATTGGAACCTCTATAGAGTCCATTGCAAAGAATTTTCCAAATGCCTTGTTTACATATGGTCCTAACTCCTCCATGATGGCGAATGACGTGATGTTTTTGGATGCCCCTAAATCAATCATACAATTCCTAACCAATTTTTTATTAATTTATAGTGTAACATAAAAAGTTTCCACCTGATTAGGGCATATAGTTAGAGTGGAGCCTAAGAATACTTTAGGTATTTCGTTGATGGAAATTTTAGGTTCAATCTTCTTTAAATTTTCTCTACCAATTTTAGGAAAGGTATTCACCTTATTTTTATTGTTAGAGGCTATAGATACACCAATAATGAGGGAAACTGCATTCTCTTTGTGTTCCTCAATTCTCATTATTTGAAGTAGAGGAACATACACCTTGATTTGTGAAAAATTCTAAGGAATATCAACAAAAATATACTTTGGAATGCCACATTTTGAAATAACAAGTATAATTTGATCATTAACTCCCTCCTCTTTACTTTGACTCAATTCCTTGAGTACTACTATGACTCAATTCCTTAAGTACACTGAGTACTTTCATTCTATTGTTTTTCTTGCATTATTTATAGTTAGTCTTTATGAGAGAAGACATAATTTGGTTCATATTATTTTCAATGCCCCTTCCTTTATATTTTGCACCCTTTTTTTAACTTCATATCCCTCTCTCTATTTACTAGTATGGTGATAATTAACCTAATTTCTACTCTCCTTTATGAAGATACTTCCTACTTTGTCTTGATCATTATTAACTATTTTATTTCTCAAATTGTATTTTCACTTGATTTACACAATATAATCTACAGTTAATGTTTTGATCTCTTCATTTGAAGGTATTCTCAATATAACATTAGAATTAGATGTTTCAACATTATATAATTTTACATAATTCTCTTCTTCATCATCTAAAAAATATTTTTTGATGATACTCTTTTCTTTGATATCTCTTATCATGAACATATGCATCAATATATCCTTCATCAGAAGAATATTCATCATTAGTAAAAGATAACCTAGTTGAAGTCATATTAATCTCATGATGTTAATAAAGGGTGTTATCACAATCATCACAAGGAGTGTCATGGTATTTAATGGATTGAGAAACCATGCATTACATTGGTGAATGAGGAAATTGATAGACCATACACTAGATATTTTATTGAGCAAAATTAACATTATTTTTTCTCAAAGGGTCAAAATTTTCTCTATTTTGTATCCCCTTTTGATTATTTTGTATGGGTTTATCATTATTCCAATTTTTTATTATGGGGTTGGTCTGATAACTTTTGAATTATTTATTTCCTTTTATAGTTAGGTTTATCTTGGGACAAACCTTTCTCTCCTCTAGCGAATTTATAAGTCAGGTCCTTCAAGGCACTCATAATTTTAACTAGTTTATCCTTAGAATAATTTTCCTTGCTTTAATGTCCTTTTAGGTTCAGTAGAATTTTTATGCCATCCCTCTTACTCACATTTCTTGATGCTCACTTATTACTTTCAATATGAGTTGCTAATTTGAGAGTGTCTCTTAAAGAGAGAGGATCTTTATCTCTGAGCTCATAACCACTTTTAGGATCATATGCATTATAATATAACACTAAGCACATGGGTTCACTAGGTATCATATACTGTGGGATTTTATTCATGAACTTCACAAATCTTGTGTTGAAATCAAAGAATGATTCATTATGGCCTTTTCTAATGCTTTTAAGCTCATTAATAATGAATATAGGGCCAGTTTGTCACTATATTGTTCTTTGAATACTATTTCAAACTCATCCCATGAACCTATACATGCATTAAAAAATCCCATATTCCAATCCCTTGCATCATCAATTAAATATTGGATAAATAATTTTATTATAACATCTTCATCTTCAATTTCAAATTTATCTATTAGATTTAAGAAATATCTAAGATTGTCCTCACCATATAATGTATTATTTCTTGAAAAATTAATCAAATCATTTCTAAAATCATTAGGGATGGGATTAGGATATTTAGGGACACAAATAAAATCTAGTTGTATGTATCTCTCTAGTTAAAATGGTCTTCTCAATGGGAAATTCCTTGTAGCAATATTTACATGTGGATTAACCTAAGCATTTTATTGGTTAAAATTTTTGACCCCTTTGTGGATTAACACTCGTACACCCATTTGAGAACCCACATTCGAGTTTCATACTTTATAATTTGGTATATAATTTTTTGTACCAAGATTTTTTCCTACATATTGTTGCTAACGCATTTCTCTCATACTAATACCTTGTTGTTGGGTATTGTGTTGCAACTGAGAATTTTCAGTAGGATTTATCTAAGGGTTTGTTGACATACCAAAGTTTATAGGTATATAAGTTGTACCCATATTATTTTTTTGAGAAGCAAAAAACTGAAGATCTCCTTGAGAGACGTTTCCAACAACATTTGTATTAAGGATAGCTATTAATGTATCATTTGAATGAGGATTAACTGAAAGCATACTAGTCATTGCAGGGTTAGTCTAGGTATTTATATGGGAATTATCAAGAGGGACATTCAAAGGATTATTTCTTCTAGTAGGATTTGGTGGTACTAATAAAGAAGTACCGCCAAAATGATAGGAAGCTTTCATGATCTCTATTATTTTTTTCATATCATCCCATTCTCACAACTTCTCTAATTTTCATCTCTTCTAGTTTTCTTAATTCAAATTGAAGGTCATTAAATTATTTTATTAACTCCTCCTTATTCTGAAGTATATTCTAGATATTGAGGCTTGGGGAACAACTTGGGACATATTAGTAGTCACACTAGATATGGAAGGATTCTGATAAGACAAATGAATTTTTTCCTAGACAAGAGGACTTGAAATTTTTTTCCTATCTATGAATTTTCTACAAGCACATTAAGATCAACAGTTTGACAAGAAATTCCATGCTAAGATCACATTCTCTTTCATTTTGTTTAATTTATCTTTCAACCCTTTCTTGGAAAGCAATTTGATGTTTAGGTCCTAACCATAGTTCTTTCTTTTTTAGATTTTTTACAGTCAATTCAGGAACTCTAGGTCTTCATATCTAATTGGGAATCAACATAGCTATCATCACTACTTGCAGAAACAAAATGGTTTCCAAAAGTAGGGTCTAACTTACTTGTATCCTTAGCTCTCCATATGTACCTTTTATTATGTATCTCAGCTTTGAGCTTCTTTGTAGGATAATATTTGAATAAAGACCTTCTTCCTTCCATTCTAAAAATATTCTTTCCTTTTTACAATCATCACCAATTAAGGAGATTTCTTAGATTTGTCACCCACAAGGGTAATTAAGATGTATAATTTTTAGAAAATATTGTGAAAACAAACATGTCTAACAATACTTTAGAAGGTAGATACAAGGTGTATTACTATTATGAAATATGCTACTTTAGAAGGTAGATACAAGGTGTATTACTTTCCATTTGCCACTGTTAAACCACCATTGACACAAGATGACTCAAATTTATGTTATTTTTTCTCACTTCCCTAGAAAAATTGGTTAAAGACTCCCTTGAGGTTGTTGCTCTCAACCCGGATGCTTCACCCCCCTTACCACTGCATCAGGGCCTAATTTTTAGGAGCTATCAATTTCATCTGGCCTTGTGTCTACCCAAAACTATCTCTCTTGTGCATGTTGAGGAACTGGAACCCCCTAATGTTTCCCTCAATAATCCTTGCCTTGCTGCTTCAAAGGGTTCTAAGAGGAAAACCCCCATTCTTAACATTGAGCCCAATGTAGAACCTAAGCCTAAACCCCCATCTAAAAAGAAGAAAAGTGTGGTCGGGGTGGCCTAGTCTAAAGCGATGGGTGGGTTATGTGAGCAAAAAAATAAATCCATCAAGAAGGATAGAAAACCCACTGCCAAGAAGAAGGGGAAAAAAGAGTCTCTAGGCCTGGTGGACTTATCGACCACTGACACCGAAGGGAAAAGTGCCAAGGAAAAAGACTTGAAGGGCGACACCATGGTGGTTGTAAGATTTGAGGCGGGGATAGAAAAAAATAGTATGAGGAGGTCCCATAGACTGGAAAAGAACAAAAAAGGTGCTTTGGTGGATGAGATTTCTAGTGATTCAAAGAAAACGGGAAACATAACTGTTGGCAAAAAGGACACTGTGGAGGAGATGGAAGAAGGGTTTGTGGAGGGCTCTAGTAATTTATTTGACATGAGCCAGATGATTAAGGATGACCCCAATCACTCCTCTAATTCCAGACCTCGTGAGGAAGAGGAGACCTAGAGTAAGAAGGGAAAGAATGAGGATGCCAGTGTGCTGCAAGAATGAGTTACTAATCTGGAATGAAAATTCAATTGTTTGGCTCGGTTCACTATTAAAATGATTCACAGATCTACTATCACTTTGTCTAATGTCATCAAGAAGGAAGTGGATAAGAATACTATAGTGGAAGGTCCCAACTAGATTGGGGATGATGTGTTAAACCTCCTAGTTTAGAAATGGGAAAGTGTTGATAATTAGTGTTCAGGTCTGGGTGGTGTTGGTGTTTTTTTGTCACTGTGATGTGTTTGTGCCCTATTTCTATTGTTTTTGGTTAGGCTTTTTTGATGTTGTTTTGAACTTGCTTCCTTTTTGGCCCTGAGGGCTCTCCATGTAAAGGGTACAACAACCTGTAAATGCTTCTTATATAATAAAAATCAATACTTATTCAATAGAAGAAATTTCACACAAATATATCCCATACTCCACCCAATAAAATAATCACTAGACTAGAACAACTATGAATATCTTTAGTAGAGTCGCCAATCTATTGCTTTGTTTTTATGAATTCCAAGTGATTCTTGAAGTAATCTAAATAATATCCAATTCTTATGTTCAAATACTTCAAGGGGTTGGCCAATGAACAAGAGTTAGATTAGACACTTTTCTCCTCCACACTTCAAGCACTATAAAACTTAGGAGGATGGTCCTTTACACACTACTAAATTTGACTCCAATTTCTAATGGATGTTCGTCACACTTTCGACGCTATTTTTTCAGCCGACCAACAAATTGTAGAAATCAGTGTCATCGCTCAATTTTTGTCTATATTCCGATGGACTGCAAAACATCGCACGATCATTGGAACTGTGACGACCACTTTGTCGATCAAGCGATGAATAGTGGCCGGAGCACGGGCAGGGTGCCTCCGTTGAAGTGTCGGAGCACCGACATACGTTTGTCAGAACCACGATGATAGTGTTGTCGATCTAACGACGCACAATGCGTGGAGCACAACCGACATACCTTTGCCAAAACGTCAAATTAACAATAGAGGTTCATCACCATTACGGTGAAATTTTTGACGTATTGCAAATATCGGTGAGAGATCAAGACTATTACAGCGATTAAAATTGCTTGACAACATATATCAGGAGGATTGGACTTTGGTCTCAATGATAAAGTTTCATCAGCAAGATACACATCTTCTCTCATCAACGAAGCATGAGGGAAGCATATCGGCAAGACATATACCATTAGAGTAAGTTATGAATGTCTACCCAACCCGCTATCTGATGTCGATAAGCATACATCAGCAAAAGTCTTGGTGACATACCTATATTGACAGAAGTTTTTCGAACTTGCGATGCAATTGGCAAGTCATTACGACGAAAGTTCATCGGATACATTGCAAATTCGTCGGACGCTTTTCGAGCTTCGTTGTAAATGCGACGGAACAATACAACTTTTTTTTTTTTAAAACCATTTGTTGAAATGTAGGCATATTGGTGAAAGATCAAGACTATTATAGCAATCAAAATTGTCTAAGATAATATATCGAGAAGACTGGATTGTGGTCTCAGCGATGATGATTTATCAGTGAGATACACATCTTGTCTCATCGATGAGGCATGAGGGAAGCATATCAGCAAGACATATACCATCGGAGAAAGTTCTGAATGTCTACCCGACCTGCTCTGTGATGCCGATAATATTACATCGTCAAGAGTCTTGGTGACATAGTACATATCAAAATAACGATAGAAGTTCATCGAACACGAGACAAAATAGGCAAGTCATTACGACGAAAGTTCATCAAATATATTACAAATTCGTCAGACGCTTTTGGAAGTTTGTCAAAAATTCGATGGAACAATACAATTTAAAAAAAAAAAAACTATTTGTTCAAATGTAGGCATATCGGTGAAAGATCAAGACTGTTATAGTGATCAGAATTGCCTGAGAAGATATATTGGGAGGACTGGCCTGTGGTCTCCGTGATGAATTGTCATCGGCGAGATACGCATCTTGTCTCATCGATGAAGCATGAGGGAAGCATATTGGCAAGACATATAGCATCGGAGTAAGTTCTAAATGTCTACCCGACCCGCTATGTGACGTCGATAAGATTACATTGACATAAATCTTGGCGACATAGTTGAGATTGAAAGAATAATCATCGGGGAGACTCACGACATCGGGGAAACTGCAGAATATCCTAGCGAATCAAGAAGCATAAACTAGCAGAAGTGCAAAAGAAAGAACAAAAGAACAAGAAGTCAGAGAAAATCCTTAAACTCCTAAGTATGTGAGGAAAAATCATTCTGACATTCAGATCATAGGAGATAAGAGCAAAGGTGTGCAAACTAGAAGAATAATTTTGGAAGAGTAATGTCTAATTTCCAAAGATGAGCCTAGAAATATCAATGAAGCATGTAAAAATGAATATTGGATGGAAGCCATGAAAGAAGAGCTAATGCAAATACAAAAAAATGATACATGGGATCTTGTTCCTAGACCTCAGAACAAAAATGTGATTGGAACCAAGTGGGTGCTTCAGAATAAGCTAAATGAGCAAGGTGAACTGGTCAGAAACAAAGCAAGACTAGTTTGCAAAGGGTACTCATAGATGGAAGGAATTGATTTTGAAGAAACTTTTGCCCCTGTTGCTAGAATTGAAGCTTTAAGATTATTTCTTGCTTATGCTACTTTCAAGAATTACAAATTCTATCAGATGTATGTAAAGTCATCATTTATGAATGGTGAGCTAGAATAAGAAGTCTATGTTGAACAACCAAATGGATTTCAATTAACTGATGAAAAGGAAATAGTATGTCGATTGAAGAAAGCTCTATATGGACTTAAGCAAGCTTCTAGAGCTTGGTATGCTAGATTGGATAAATACTTGTTGAAATTTGGATTCAATAAAGGTATTGATGGCAGTAATCTGTATTTCAAGTTGGATTAGAATAAAGAATTGATCATTGAAGTCTTTGTTGATGATATTATTTTTGAAGGTGATGATGATTTGTGTATGAATTTTGTTGATGAAATGAAAAGTGAGTTTGAAATGTCAATGATAGGAGAGCTGAAATTCATTTTAGGATTGCACATCACTTAGTTAGATGATGGAATTTTTGTATCTCAATCTAAGTATGTGAAAGAGCTACTGAAAAAGTCTGGCATGGAAGATTCAAAGCCAGTTGGTACACCTATGGTAACCGCATGCAAACTTACATAGAATGATGATTCTCCTAAAGAAAATCAGACAAGATACATGTCAATGATTGGTGGATTACTCTATTTGACTCAGACCAGGCTAGATATAATGAATGTTGTATGGATGATTGCTAGATTTCAAGCTGATCCTAAAGAGTCTTATGTGATTAATGTGAAAAGAATTTTCAGATACCTGAAAGGGATAGTTGATCTTGGTCTTTGGTATCCTAGGGATGATGATCTTATCCTGAACACTTTCACTAATGTTGATTGGGAAGGAAATATGGATGACATGAAGAGTACCAGTGGTGGTGCATTATTCTTAGGGAAGAAGTTGGTATCTTGGCTAAGCAAAAAGTAGAACTTAGTTTCATTATCTACTGCTGAGGTAGAATATATTGTTGTTGCAAATAGTTGTACCCAAGTATTGTGGATGAAGAAAATGTTGAGAGATGTTAGAATTGAGTATGAAGAACCCATTTCCATATTCTATGACAATTCAAGTGCCATTAAAATTTCTAAGAATCCAGTGTTGCATTCAAAGACAAAGCATATATCCATCAAATATCACTTCTTGAGAGACAAAGTAAGTGACAAAGAAGTTAGATTGGAGTACATACCTAACAAGGATCAAATTGCAGACATCTTTACCAAGATGTTGCCTAAGGATACTTTTGAGTACCTCAGAGGCAAGTTAGGGGTGATTTCCCCTCTTGATCAAAACTAAGATGCAGGTATTTGCATCAGTCTATGAATTCATAGCCATATCTTATTCCGAATTGATGTTGTGGTGGTTGCTACTCAGGGGGAGTAGTTAGATGATTCAAATATGTGATCAGAGCATGTGTATCTTTTCCATTGATGTTAAAGGGGGAGAGAAGAGCAACATGAAAAACATAGGAGAAGAAGGAAACAAGAAAAGAGTGCACAATCTCAGGGGGAGATTGTTCGAGAAGAGTTATTTGGGTTGATGGTATTATTTTTCACATCATGTGTTGCCATCAATGCCAAAGGGGGAGATTTTTGGATGTTGTGGTTATGCTTTTGATATGTGGTTGTCATTTATGTCAACACTATTAGCATTGGTGATTTTGAAGGTTGTATATGTCAAGGAGATTGAGAAAATTGTAAAAAAATATATTGCAGGAAGCTAATGAAGCTAAGAACTTCAGAATGGGGGAAAGAGTTGTAAGTTGCTAATCTAGAGGTGAAATTGAAAGGGTTTGTTCATGAACCTTTCTAGTATGTTGTCTGAAAGTTTCAGAGGTTTGCATCAAGATTTGTGGAAGTTATGAAGATCTATGTTCCTATAGTTATTTAATTTATGTAGCAGGTATTCTTAGATGAAGAGGATGAAATTTTTGTAATTTCAATTGTTACACATGTACCTGTGATGTTCATGGATGAGTCTAGATCGTGCTCTATCCTTGTTGTACATTTGCATTGATCAGAGTGTTCATGATCAGATATTTTTTCGACGTGTGCTCAAGTTTTCATGTTCTTGGCTGACATGATGGTGTTAGCATGTTGCAGATCCATGAGGATAAATATTTTATTGTTTGGCATGTTCGAAGGTGTTTGCTTGGATCCTCACTATGTTGTGACCAACTTGTGTTGGTGCACATTAAAATTTATTCATGTATTGAGGTTGGCAGTTGTAATTTATTGTTTATTTGTGGCTGACTGAATAGTTGATGTAAATCCATGTAGCGGATATATATGAGTGATTATTTTCCTCATTTTGGTGCAATGATCGGTGTGTGCAAGCGATGTACATGTTCGAATAAAGGTCAAATCATTCAAGAGTAGAGAAAAGTGTGAAGAAGATTGAGCAGAGTGTGGAAGAGTGTGTAGAAGTTTTTGTGCACCTAACTAGAATTGTAATCAGGATTTTGTAGAAGCTAATTTCTCAGTTCAACTTGATCAGATGGATTTAATCTAAATATTGTATGTAAGGAAGTGAGCCTTCCTCTAAGTAGTGTGCTCTAGGCAGTGCACCTGAATGCAAGTACATTCCTTTTTCATTCTTCATTATACTTCTAATAGGGTATAATCTTATGGACTAACATCCACCATGGTTTTTCCTCTAACAGGGTTTCCATGTATAAAATATTGGTGTTCATGTGTCTCTAATGTGTTATTGATTTATGCTTGCACTATTAATTATCAGATATGAGATTTAAGGTTGATTAATTTGTATAAGTTTGATTTTGGTGACAACTGATTCCCCCCCCTCTCAGTTTTCTATCCTTGTTTGGCCAATAGGTACGAGAGAAATATAGTTGCTCTGGATTTATTTTTATTTGAGTCTTATGACTTGTAGTTTTGGAGTTAAGCTGATATGATCGTGTTGAAGATAATTTTGTTATATGAAAGGATTGGATCATGCTAAGGTTGTGTGTGCTTAATTTATTTATGTGTTTTACACTGGTTTGGCTGACCTTGTGTTTAACACTACTATCGAAGCTTATGGAAGTGTGTTGAAGCATGCGATTGGGTTGGCCTCTTTTTAATTCCACCCTAGAATTTTTTGGTGCTGACCTAATTTGAATTTTTAAATGAAAATGATGTATGACCAACTTTGGATATGTTTCAAAGTTGAAGAAGGTATAAATATAGGATGAGATATTTGTGAAAATGAAGTACAAATAAATAGAGAAAGATAAATGTGAGATAGATATGAATCAATGTGTATGTGATGCGAGTTTGGTAGGTTGGTGTGAAATCTAATTGTTGATTTTTTGGATGTAGTGAGCTGAAGGTGTACTCTATCATTCATGCATGATTGCAAGTGTTTGAGAAAATTTTGGTGGAATTATCTATTGCATTGAGATTGTTTTTCTCTATGTAATAAATCCCTTCTATCTTTTAAACATGGGTTTCACAGAGCTTGAAGAGTAGAAGTGAGGGCCTAGTAACCCTTGTAAGTGTGGAATAAGAATGAGTAAGATAACTAAATAACACTTCTTAATACGAAATTATATCAATGATTTAATCAACAATTAAGCTATTGAAGGCTAGAAATCCATTGAAAGCATCATATTGCTCTCTATCTCAAAAGATTTATTAAATCATTATGGCTCTTAGATCAGGTAAGCACTTTGACTGTTAAAATGACAATCTAGAGAACGAGAAGTTACCAAAATGTAGGAAACTAATCCTATATGATAATTACCTAATGATATTGATGATATTATAAACTAAATTGACATGAAATTCATAAATGAAAGCTACAACAAACTAAAATGTAGCTAAATAAGAAACCATGATTATGATTGCTATGATATGCTAAGTGTTGAATGATAATTGCTTTATTTCTAGATTTCTCTAATGTTATTTTTGCAGAGTAAGATTGCATAAAATTGGGGATCCTTTTCCTGTAGACAATGGCTATATTTATAGATTTCCCGATAGCATATTTGTGAAGAAGCAACCCAACAAAGGTCTAGATTTGATCTTGAGGATTGAATGGTGAAGGATGAAGGAATCTTGAGCTGATCATGGGGATTGTTCCTCCCTAGGAAAACATCATTCCAGATGATATGAAAGATCAGAGGAAGGAGATTGAAAGATTGATTTCCAATTTGTCTCCAAATTTTTACTATGAATGCTAGTTCAATTAATTAGATATAAAATATCTAATTTTATTGGTGAGTATAGACACCTAAATTTGACCCTTTACACAACGTTAAATTTTTCCCTTCCATTAATCCACTTCATCCCCTTCATCAAACATTAATTAAATTATTTATTTAATTAATGTTCCCCTTTTCCCAAATGTTCCTAAGGTATTTAATTCGATTAATTAAATACTTTATACATTAACCCACTTCATCTCCAAATTAAATAAATGCTATCAATTTATTTAATTTAGTCAATTATCTTTTGCATTTCTTAATTCATTCTTTCTCTCTCCTTATCACATCCTCCATAACCTTTTCACTAATCTAGGATTAATTAAGGTTAATTTAATTAATCCTCCATTAAGATGTGCATATCCTTAATTAGGATTAATGTCACATCCTCCATAACTTGCCACTTCCCTCTAATCATCATTAATTAATCTAATCACTTGTTTGCATAATCTTAATCCTAATCACTTACCCTTTCTAGCATGTCCTTAGGTCAACCTTTCTTGGTACTTACCTTTTTTGGGTTGACCTCTTCCCCATTTGAATTAAAAATTCACACTTATTCCCCCCATGCATTTGTCTTCCCCATGACATCTCATATGTCACATTGTATCCAAAGGATAAAGACCCCTTTTAGGGGAATCTTGTCTTACCCTTTGGTCTCCTCCAAAAAGAATTAAAAATTCACTTTTATTCCTCCAAGGCCATATCCAATCCCCATGTTGACAAGGGATGACTTTCTAAAAGTCATCACTTGTCACTTTCAACCCCACTTGGGGACAAAGGATTAATTTTTGTGGAGATTCTCTCTCATACCAAGGTACTTGCAAGTACCTTGGGACCACATCACCCTCTCCATGTCATTTGTACCCTTGCCATCTCACCTTGTCCTTTGGACACTTCACCCATCACATGTCAAGATGTGAGGGCTTGTGAGTCATCAACTCACCATATCCATCCATCTCGGCCATGGTGGATCAATCTCTACTATTGAATTCTCTAGAGAATTCAACTTATTCTATAAATAGCCCCCCCTTCTCATTAATTACAGAGTTATTGCATGCATACCAAACTTATGCTCTTGAATTTCCAAGCCATTTTCCAGCCATTTTAGAACTTGCATTTTGCATTTTGCATCTTAGCCATTATTGCATCCATCCACCCTCATTTATCACCCAACCATTGTTGCCATCCCTAGCATATCATCCAAGGATCACACATCTAAAACATCAAGGGCCAACCAAGGATCAACGCAAGCAAAAGGTATATCTACTTTGTTTTTTAATCTTTCCTTTGTTTGTGTTTAATGCAACTTAAACTTGAGGTGGTTTAGTATTGTTTTTATCTTGCATTATTTAGTTAGTTTTTGCACATTAGGAGATAAAAAATTTCACATCACACATTTCTAGCACTCTTGGTGGGACCAACATCACGGGTCCTTTGCTTTAATGTTTTTCGTTGTTTAAATTTTTACAAATTCTAACACAGAAGACCGACCTTGCCCAGGAGGGGCAGCCACACCCAAACAATAGACTATTCTGCTTCTATTTTCACCATTTTCTAACCCCTAGTTAATTGCAGGTTTTTTGAAGACTGACCTTACCTAGGAGGGGCAGCCATGCCCAAACAATAGACTATTCTACTGTTGTTTTCACTATTTTTTTGACCCCTGGTTACTTGCATGTTCACAAAAGACCGACCTTGCCCAAGAGGGGCAGCCACACCCAAACAACATATTGTTTTGTTGTTGTTTTCACCATTTTTTGACCCCTGGTTACTTGCAAGTTCACAAAAGACCGACCTTACCCAGGATGGGTGGCCACGCCCAAACAACAGACTATTTTGCTATTGTTTTCATCATTTTTTGACCCCTGGTTACTTGCAGGTTCACAAAAGATCAACCTTGCCAAGGAGGGGTGGCCACACCCAAACATCAAACTGTTCTATTGTTGTTTTCACCATTTTATGACCCTTGGTTACTTACAGGTTCACAAAAGACCGACCTTGCCCAAGAGGGGTGGCCACACCCAAACAACAAACTATTCTACTACAGTTTTCACTATTTTCTGACCCTTGGTTACTTGCAAATTCACAAAAGACCGACCTTTCCTAGAAGGGGTGACCATGCCCAAAAATAAAATTTGCTTGTCAAAGACAGAGAACAAAACTACTAATAAATGTGTTGCAGGTGGAGAAACTATGTTTAATTTGTTTTGTACCTTCATTTCTTTAAACTAGGAACATAGTTTAATTAAAAGGTCAAAGAATTTGCTTCTTGTGTTTGGAGTGGACTATTGACGTATCCAATCCCCTTGCACCATTTGGCAATCCTGGGTGAAGAAAAATCATAGTCCACTTAGTTCTTCTTATCCCCTTTTTCATTTTATTAGTGGGACCTGCTTGAGGATTTCAACACCCCAAGGGATGATTCCAACCATGGATACTGACGAGGTATATAAAGGGGGGAGGTGAAAGCTATACTTCAATCCAATCACATCATAATTGGTGGAGCGTCGAAGCTAGGGTGACACCTAGATAGATGTGAAGAGTGGGTCTAAGCTCCCAGTCTCTCTCTGGCTTCTCCTGACTCATGCTTGTGACAGATTGGTGTTCACATTTTGGGCCCCACGTACTGTATGTATATCAGGGATTCCCTTATCAACCTTGTTTAGCCTAGATAGAGGACCGTGTTGGCCATACCTTAACACTAAAATTAGGCTTGTGCTGCTTGAAGTGTTTTCTTTGTGAAAAACCAGTACTTGTCAATCAGTTTTGGCCTTTTACTTGTTGTTTTCCATCCTTTTCCATCACTATTTTTGACTAAGTTAGGTTCAAACCAGTTCATAGAAGACCAACATTGCCTAGGAGGGGTGGCCATGCCCAAACATTAGACTATTTTTCCATTGTTTTCACTATTTTATAACCCCTGGTTACTTGCAAGTTCGCAGAAGACCGAGCTTGACCAAAGGGGCAGCCACACCCAACACAAAGGGGCGGCCATGCCCAAAGGGGCAGCCATGCCCAACACTAAGGGGCGGCCATGCCCAAAGGGGCAGCCATGCCCAACACTAAGGGGCGGCCACACCCAAGACAAAGGGGTGGCCATGCCCAACACAAAGGGGTGGCCACACCCAACACAAAGGGGTGACCTTGCCCTAAAGGGGTAGCCTTGCCCTAAAGGGGTGACCTTGCCCCTCGAACAACCTTTTTCGATGTTCATTCGCTAGTTGTTCACCTATTCTGGGAAGTCGTTCACCCATTTCGACAACTCGTTTGTCCGTTCCAAGTGTTGTTCCCTCGTTTGGGGTACCCGCTTACCCCTCCCGGCCATCCATATGTCCATTCTGAATATCCGATCACCTATTCTAAGTGGTCATTTCCCTGTTCTGAGCATCCATCAACATTTTCCAAAATTAATCATTTCATCAACCAAACCACATAGTTTCTTCTTAGAAAATCATTGGAGTCCATATCTATCATCAAGTCATCCATACCCAATCATCTAGACTTCGTTTTGAGGGTTTTGATTTTTATGTAGAAACTTCTGGAGGCCATAACTTTTGACTCGGGTGTTCGATTGAGCTGAAATTTTATGGTTGGTTGTTTTATGAGGTGGCATGTGGATACCCCACGGACCTTAAGTTGGTTGGACCCCATTTTGACACATTTTTGGGGCCTCAAACTTTCATCTTGACCCTCAAAATCGCAATTTAATGTTTTTTCTAGTTTTAAAAATATCATTTTTGTTAATAACTCAGAATGCATGTCTTAGATTTGGGATGTTAGTTGAAAATTCATCCTACCTTAGTTTTGGGTATTTTTTGGGAAAAAACTAGACTCTCAAAGATATGCCTATGAAGTTTCCTAAAATGGCAAAATTTGACAATTTTTGAAAACTGCCAAATCTGTCAAAAATTTGATTGTCAACACCTTACATCCTCTAGTTAAAACCCCTGAACTTGGTTTTGAATCAATCCTATCATATCCTCTGGTCCAATCCCAATGTGAGCCTTAATCCAATTCTAATCCCATCATCCTAATCTGAGCTTTAATCTAATCCCCATCTGAGATTCACTTGAATCCAAACTTGAGCTTTATTCTACCTATATCTTCTTCCAATCCATCCTATTCATCTTTCCATCATCTATTCTTTCCTTCTAATCTATCTCCATCATGAATCCTTATCCCCCTCTTGCACGACCAATAATAGTATTCAAGGGAAATCCTAACTACATTGATGATGATAACAATTGTCTTGTTGATCACGAAGAGTGTTATATAGATCCCATTGACTCTATCATTTCTAGCAAGCTCTCTCCAATCACCTCCCAAAATCCAACTACTTCTCCAAACTATCCCCCCATGTCTTCATCTGTATCTAACAACAGTCCTTATGCTACCCTTGACAAGGGATATCCAACATCCTCACCATCGACATATTCATCATATCCTCCCTCTCAACCTCTATCCTATCAACCATCCCTATATTCCTATCCTTATCATCATCAACAATCCCAATACCTCTACCTCAATCCCACATCCCAATCTTCCCATCCTAATCCAACACTCACGCATTCCTATAATAATCCACCATCCCAATATTCCTCTTATCCTAATCCACAATCTCAATATTATTATCCTAATCCATTATCCATATCCTTCTACACCAACCCACCATACATGTCTTCCTATGGTATTCCACCACCTCAATCTTCCTATTCTAATCCAACATCCACACCTTCCTCTCACAATCCACCATCCCAATATACCTACCTTAATCCAGCCTCCACATCTTTCCATCCTAATCCTCCATCCATGTCCTCCTACACAAATTATCCACCAATTTCCTCTTTTCCTAATCCATCATCCACATCTTCCTACTATTAACCACCATTGCAATCTTCTCAACCTAATCCAGCATCTGTATCCTCCTACATCACTCCCCATTTCACCGCATTCTATCTTAATCCTCCATCTAATCATAACCCACCTAGTCCTCCAACCACTCCTAGTCCCCCATCTAGTCCCATCCACTCATCTAATCCTCCAATCCCTAACTCTAATCCTCCATCTCTTCTTAGTCCTCCATCCAATCCCATCTAGTCATCTAATTATAATCCTCCATCTCCTCCTAGTTCTACATCTAATCCTAATCCATTAATCCCTAATCCTCCATCCAATCCCATCCCCATGTCTAATACTAATCCACCACTCCCTAATCCTAGTCCTCCAACCATCCACTCATCTAATCCACCAATTCCTAACCCTAATCCTCCATCTCCTCCTAGTTCTACATCTATTTCCATCCCCTCCTCTAACCCTAATCAACCAATCCCTAGTCCTAGTCCTCCATCCATCCCTAATCCTCCATCCATTCCCATCACCCCACCTAATCCTACATCCCTTCCAAATGTCATCCAAGGACTCATAACAAAAGAGACATCCCCAAATCCCCATCTTGATGTTGTGAAACAATTCCCTCCCACTATATCATGTACGATCACTAGTGATGAGGACTTCCTCCATCCTACACCTATCACTCCCATTACCATTGCAGAAACCATCCAAATGGTTGAGCCTGTCAAACCCATCGAATCCATTAAATCCATCCAATCCACTCCCCCTAGTCCTAATATTATTGAGCTACATGAATCCTCCATTCTTCCATCTCCCCCACCTAAGGATTCCCCCCAAAAGTCCTCTCTCATCGTGCCTTCCACACATGATGAGTCATGCCAAGGGCTTGATCCAAATCATACAAGCATATCCCCTCCTCCAAATCTAGATCCTACCATCCCATCCACTCCATCCCCAGATCATAGTCCCCCATCCATCCCATCTCACAATCCAGATCCTGGTCCTAACATCCCATCTACCCCATCTCAAGATCACAGTAGCCCATCCGCTCCATCCCATGATCCCATTTGCACTCCATCTCATGAGCCCTTATCATCCACTGCCACAAATCTGGATCTTGTTATACCACCTAACCCCTCTCCCGATCCCTTATCACTCATTCCTCCTGATCAAGATGTTGCTATCCTCTTGTCTCCATCACATGATCCTCCATCACCGCCTAGCCTTGTCACCCCAACACCACTTTTATATCACCTTGGAAACATTACGCTCATCCATGGTGGTCTTCTTGTAGAAGAAAAAAAAATTATGTGCACCACCCTTCCTACTCCACCTACTAATAGACTCACATTATGCTTCCAAAATAATAAGCATCCCACCATAGATCACATGCTCAAGAACATGAACTATCAAGGAAAAGGTTTAGGCCTTCATGAGCAAGGTAATTTAGAGCCCATCTAGGTCAAACAACATCCAGGCACCCATGGTCTTGGATATATCTCCCAAGACTCACACTCCAAATATTTTGGTACATCCTAAACGATCCTCTTAAAAAGGCACAAGAGGTACTTCTCACCAATCCACCAAACCATTTGCTGCCATCCCTCCTCCTCCATCATATTACCTCAAAACAACTTTCCATCTTCCTCCTTCATCCTCTAAGTCCATTTTGGGTCCTTATGTCCCACCATCCACTGCATCTACTTTGGGTCCTTATATCCCTCCACCAAACCCCACACATCCTCCATATATAAAGTCCATTTTGGGCCCTTATATCCCAAAATCAACTCCTCCATATCATCCTTCTCACCCCCTCATCCGTCCATCACCTATTCCTAGCACACATCACCAAAATCCTACATTCATAACTCCTTATCAGGATCAACAAAGGCACCCCTCCATGCATGTTATCTCGCATTCTCCATCCATACATCCTCATCAAAATCCTACTCCTATCACTCCATCCACAGCCTCTCCACATCATCCATCTCCCCATACCCATCCCATTGCTACTCAAAGAACTTTGGATTCTAAAGAAAAAATGTGTACATCCAAACATCCACATGAATCTAAAGCTCCTCATGTCCCCTTCAAAAGACATGTTGCTAAAATGAAAAATCCAATTCAAAATCCAAATCAATCTAAATGGCCACAAAGCCCACTAAAGCAAAAATCAAAACCATGTGGATCCCCAAGAAAAAAGAGGCCATGCCTTCAAATGAAAAATCCCTAACAACATCCAAATTTGCTAATCCCAAAACTAATCATTCACATCTGCCATCTCCTAAATCTATTTTGGGTCCTTATGTCCCAAAATTCACTATACCAACACCTCCATTATCACCACATTATCCCTCCATCAACCCTCCTATCATTTCATATCCACCACATGTGCCAATGTTGGTCCTGAACACTTTTACCATCACACATCCACTCCATCATTCCATCCATACACCTTCCAGTATCCCATCCATTATCCCACCTATCTCCCCCATCAAACCCCTTTAATCCATACTTCCATCCATTCTAATAAGGTTGTACCAACATCTAATAGTCGCTTTACACTTGGTCTCTGTTTACCTCATATGTAACTTGATGCTTGAATTCCTTCATCCATAAACTTTATAATATGTCTTCCAACTTCATCCTTATCCATCTCCATCCGTATTTCCATAAAAGAAAATAATTTGTCTAATGGTGAAAACTTGGCAAACAAGTGCCTTGGATAAGTACCATGATGAAAAACTAGCAAATAGGTGTTATGCATAAATCCCTCATCTAGCCTACTTCCATGATTGGGGGCAACATCCACCTACGCATTCCTTTCCTCCATCTCCTCCATCTCCTACATCTTCCTATCTTGCACATCCTATCCATCATATCCCATTTATCATATTCCCTCCATCTTCCTTGTGATCTTGACCTAGACAGGGGCAAATACATATACATGCTTTGGACACCTCTTAGCATACATTCCCCTCATCCATATACCGTCATATTCTTTATCCACCTCTATCTATATTCCATTTCCCAATTCTCCTATCTATGTCCATCTCACTCCCTTATCCACCCATCCTGCCATCCCTCTTGCCTCATCACACATGATACATCTAGAGTGGGGGCATCTCCTTATTTGTGATAGAGTCCTTGGAGATATCATCCATCCATCCCTCCAAGTAATCCTTTCCATCTCCCCATCCTTCTCATCCTTACCTCCCCATCCATTTATCCACCCAATAATCCCTTCCATATTACCAAATCGTTATCCCTCTATTCACCTTATCCTAGTATCTTTCTATCTCCTCATCTTTATCCATCCATTTAAGAGATCCCTTCCATCTCCCCATCCTTATCTTCCTATCTATCCATCCACTAGTCCTACTCCATCCTTCTCATCCTTATCTCCCCATCCATTTATCCATCCAATAATCCATTCCATCCTTCCAAATCCTTATCTCCCCATTCCATTTATCCACCTATCCTAGCTTCTTTCTATCTCCCGATCTTTATCCATTCATCCATTTACCTCTATTTTACTTTCATTGGATAATCCCTTGTCATTAGTATATAGTTATAGACTACCCCCATGCAATCCAATACCATTCATCTCATCATCATCCATCCTATCTATTCCTCACACCTATCCCATATCCTATCACTCTTCATCATTCATCTATCCATCGTCTCACCCTCCCAATTCATCTTCTAATGATCTAAATAACTATCCCATCCCTAAGCTTCATCTTTTACATATCAACCATCCTATTCACATGAACTATCCTGGCTAATCATATCAGCTCCATCATCGTATCTCCTTATAATGGTCATCTCATCATCCCTTGTTCATTGTTTGTCATTGGTCTTGTGTCGAACTACGTTGCCCCTACGCTTTCACGTAGGCAAGGTCGATCATTTGATCTTCCCCCAACATTCTGTCTTTTGTCTGTCTTGTCGTCTTCCATTATCTGTCTTTGAACTTGTGTCAAACTACATTGGCCCTACACTTTCACATAGGCAAGGTCGATCATTTGATCCATCCTCGAGGTTCTATCTTTTGTCTGTCTTGTCATCTTCCATCATATGTATTTGGCCTTGTTTCGAACTATGTTTCCCCTGTGCTTTCTTGTCGACAATTTCAATCATTTTATCCACCCCTAGGGCATTGGTCTATCCCATCTGCATCTATTCATCGAGGTCTCCATTTTCTTCTTTCCAATTTTATCATGGTCTTTTCTTGAACTATGATGGCTTTGTGCTTTCACGTAGGTAAGGCTGATCTTTGATCAACCCTCGAGCCCCTAGGTCTTTAGGCTTTTCTTGTATTGTATCTTGTCATCTTGTCATCTTGTTGTGTCATCAAGTATGTCCCTATCCTAGTTGGTTCTTACAAACAAAGGTCATTAGTCTCATGAGATCCAATTGGTTTTAGATATCTTGCATCATATTGATCAACCAATCTATCCTCCATCTTTGGTCTCAATAGGATGTATCCTTCCTAACATACCACATCGAACCCATCCATCCTCTTGATCTTGTGGCAAAGGACATTTGAAATTTGATTGTGATCTTTTAATGATTTTGCATTTTTATCATTTGCGCTCTCTATCCTCACTTGTCAAGGCTATCATGATCTATCATATTATGGTGTGTTTTGACTGGTTAACATAGGGGCATATCTTGATCTTTTTATCTATTTATGTCTTCTTGGTTTTCCCACGTAGTATCCACCAAGATCCATGTGGTCTTGTGTTATGCTGAGGCATCCTATTGTGCTTGTGGTTATCCCAATACCTAGCCCGACCAAAGTCATCATGACATTGGGGTGTTGGGATAGCCTTCTTGTGTGTTGTGTTTGTGTATGCATTAGACACTAATCCACCTTGGTTCTACATACCATGGTACCTGATGTCTTTTTCTATAGCAAAAATCAGTGCTCCAAAAATGGAAATTTTCTCTTCCATTGCATTACATCTTTACCTCCATCCTCTTCATTCATTTTAACCATATCACATCTCCATCAAATCTTAATCCATTCACTCTAGCACAAATAATCTAATCACATCTTTGGTCTTGTTCTTAGCCTTGCTACAAGCCTTGACCCAATCATCCTCATCATTGGGATGTATCTTTCCCTATCCTTTTGTGTTGTTTTTGGATGTATCCTTCCCCCATCAACAACACTATCATCATCATCATCATCATCAGAAGGATGTATCCTTCCCTATCCTTGTGTTGTTCTGGGATGTATCCTTCCCTCATCAGCAACACTCTCATCTAGATGTACCCTTCCCTATCCTTGTGTTGTTCTGGGATGTATCCTTCTCTCATCAACAGAACTCTCATCGAGATGTATCCTTCCCTATCCTTGTGTTGTTCTAGGATGTATCCTTCCCTTATCAATAACACTCCATTGACCATCAGTCCATACTAGCTTGTAGCTTGATTCAGGCAACATCATATTTTTCCTAGAATCCATTTGTGCTTGCCTTTATCTCTTCATATCATCATCCTATCTCATCCATCACTTTGCATCTACCTTTGCATTATCTCATTCATTTAAAGAGAACATTTGTGTTCTCTTGAACCCATATGTCCTCTCAAGGGGGCATCCCAATCCCTAATCTTCATCTTCACTCCCATCATCTTTCCTCCTAGTCACTCCTCGAATGGTTGGGGCATCTTCCTTAATCTAACCATCTACTTCTAGGTGCTGTGTTTTAATTTTCTTTGAAATGATGCTACTTCGTAACACCATCTCAAAGAGGGGATAAATGTAGACACCTAAAATTTACCCTTTACACAAGGTCAAATTTATCCCTTTCATTAATCCACTTCACCCCTTCATCAAACATTAATTAAATTATTTATTTAATTAATGCTCCCCTTTTCCCTAATGTTCCTAAGGTATTTAATTCAATTAATAAAATACTTTATACATTAACCCACTTCATCTCTAAATTAAATAAAAGCAATCAATTTATTTAATTTAGTCAATTATCTTTTTCATTTTTTAATTCATTTTTTCTCTCTCCTTGTCACATCCTCCATAATCTTTTCACTAATCTGGGTTAATTTAATTAATCCTCCATTAAGATGTGTATATCCTTAATTAGGATTAATGTCACATCCTCCATAACTTGCCACTTGCCTCTAATCATCATTAATTAATCTAATCACTTGTTTGCATAATCCTAATCCTAATCACTTACCCTTTCTAGCATGTTCTTAGGTCAACCTTTTTTGGTATTTACCTTTTCTGGGTTGACCTCTTCTCCATGTGAATTAAAAATTCAGACTTATTCCCCCCATGCATTTGTCTTCCCCATGACATCTCATATGTCACATCGTACCCAAAGGACAAAGATCCCTTTTAGGGGAATCTTTTCTTACCCTTTGATCTCTTCCAAAAAGTGAATTAAAAATTCACTTTTATTCCTCCAAGGCCATATCCAATCCCCATGTTGACAAGGGATGACTTTCTAAAAGTCATCACTTGTCACTTTCAACCCCACTTGGGGACAAGGGATTACTTTTTGTGGAGATTCTCTCTCATACCAAGGTACTTGCAAATACCTTGGGACCACATCACCCTCTCCATGTCATTTGTACCCTTGCCATCTCACCTTGTCCTTTGGACACTTCACCCGCCACATGTCAAGATGTGAGGGCTTGTGAGTCCTCAACTCACCATAGCCCTCAATCTTGGCCATGGTGGATCAATCTTTACCATTGAATTCTCTAGAGAATTCAACTCTTCTATAAATAGCCCCCCCTTCCCATTAATTACAGAGTTATTGCATGCATACCAAACTTATGCTCTTGAATTGCCAAGCCATTTTCAAGCCATTTCCAAGCCATTTTAGAACTTGCATTTTTTATTTTGCATCTTAGCCATTATTTCATCCATCCACCCTCATTTATCACCCAAGTACCATTTCCATCACTAGCATATCATCCAAGGAGCATGCATCTAAAACATCATCCAGGGCCAACCAAGGATCAACGCAAGGAAAAGGTATACCTACTTTGTTGTTTTATCTTTCCTTTGTTTGTGTTTAACGCAGCCTAATCTTGAGGTGGTTTAGTTGTTGTTTTTATCTTTCCTTTGAGTGAATAGAGGAAATTGCCTTTATGCCTTTATTTGAATTTTTGGATTTATTCAAGTTTAGTAAAAGGAAGATATTTAATTAAATGAAACAAATATTTGACATTTGCCTATTTAATAAAAAGGGATATGATAATTAAATAAAAAAAATTAGGATATATTTATTTAATTTAAAGGAAACATGATTAGATAGTTAAATAATACAAACTATTGAATTTTTCTTATTTAATTAAGATAGGATAAATGAATAAATATAGAAGAAATAATTAAGACGACATAATATGATAGAAGAATTAAAAGTGAAGTATATAAATAAATATTTCTATTTATTTAATAGTAGAGGAATTTAAGTGTAATTAATCAAATAAGTCATATTTGATTAATTATATTATCCAAACCATTTTTAGGTGTATACATTTTTCCTCTCTTTGAAGTGATGTGTTTACGCATTGCTTCAAAGAAAATTTTCCTATTGCTGCTAGTATTGACGAAAATATTTCAATATGCCCCATACATTGATTTTGTTGCGATGATGGATGTATGCCCCCTCGGGAGATAAATTAAGAATTTTTTATTTTTTTTGGAAGTTTTCAATTTTTCTAAATTTTTTATGATTTTCTATTGAATTGATAATGATTTGTTGACGAAATAATTTATCTCCTGACAAAAAGTTGTGAAAATGCCCCTCTGAAGAAGTTGAATTAATCTCCCAGTAAATAAATAAAATAAATCCCATAAAAATCCCTCTTAATCATTCTATAAAAAGTGAAAAAGAAGTAATTTTGAAATCATCTGTGCATTTGAGTTCTCCAAATTTGTGAGAGAGTGCTTTTTAGGAATTTGGAGAAAAGTGCCTATTCCTTATGACACTCATTATTTTGAGCGTGTGTGTCGACACAACCACCTGGCCGCATATGGACCTTCAGTATGTTCCCTTTTACCTCCTCGTTTTTTGTGCATTTTTTATTTTCACGCTTTTATTCGGTTTTTAAAATTTTGAATTGTTTTAGCACATAGGCAAACTGATGTAGCGCATAAACTAGCTGTTGTAGCACATAGAATAATTTAGCACCTAGATGAGGTTGTGTAGCATGTCTGTAGATTAGTTTAGCGCATAGGACAAATTGAAGAGCATATAGGTTAGATAAAATGGTGCATGGGATAATTTAGCGCTTTGACCGATTGAAATGGCACATTGCTTGAATGAAATAGCGCATTGAAAATTTTAGCACTTTGACCGAATGAAATAGCACATAGATTATTTTAGTGCATCAACAAACTGTTTTAGCGCATCAAGATCAGAATGATCAATTTTGTCAATTTTGTCCTTGATGTTGTCAGTTTTTTATTGTGTCAGCCTTTGGTTTGATATGATTGATGATTTTCGTAGAGAAGATAATGTTTAACCTCATGATAGTTGAGGTTTGATGATTGATTGAAAATAATTAACCTTATGATAGGCAAGGAATAATTATTTTTGTTTGATAAACCTCATGATAGGCGAGGTTGATTTGTTTAATTAACCTCATGATAGGCGAGATACAATAATAAATTGATGATAACCTCATGATAGGTGAGGTTGATTGATGGTCGCTCACGATATTTGATCAAAGTATCACAAGAGCTATTTAGATTTGATAGGTTGATTGATGTTTGTGAAATTGACATTATATTATTGACTTCAAACATTTCGTGTTGATAGGAGGCATTAACGAACCTTCAGGTTCGAGAGAGGTTTTTGAGGACATTTGATTTGATACTGCAACTAGTGTAGCCTGAGACAACGGTGATTGTGCATTGTGGTTTGGATTCTCTCTTAGATATGCCCTAGATTAGGATTAATCGGGCTTTGTTGACAACTTTAGCACAAAGATTTCATAGTGAGCATAATACCTTCCACCTTCCTATTGGCAAGATGACTGCCACTCCCGAGGACGTATGGCAGATTTTGAGGATTCCAATTATAGGTGACCTTGTGCTATATGATGTTACTGAGCAGGGTGGGACTGATGCTCTCTGTAGAGTATTTTAGGATGATCATATTAATGGTTATGAGATCCCATGGCATGAGATGGTGGATTCCTATGCCACTCTACCTTCAATACATGTTGGTTTCGTTGGAGGGTTCCTTTGTCCTGATCACAGGTCAAAGGGACTTTCTACTCGTTGGGGTCATTGTTTGGAGAGTATGATAGTTCATCAAATGAGATATGCTTGGGGCATGTGCATGATTGTGCACCTTTATCATGATTTTCATTTAGTTATCTACCTCTGAGGTCACAGTTTGTCGACAGGGGTCACTTTACTACAGGTGTGGGTGTGGGAACACATTGTTGTTACCCATCTAGTTATGGTAAGACAATGACCAACCATGAGGCTATACATGCATATTTATATAGGTCGACTTACTCAACCTAGATTGGGTAAGTTAGAGCACTGGAGATGAGTTTTGGATGATGTTGAGGCCATCACATGGCGACCTTACCTTGACTGCGAGCACTGGGATGACAATGATATTCAGTTGCCATATCTCTATCAGTCGATGATATTGATTAGTCAGACTTAGTTTGTATTGGAAAGATTTTTATTGAGGAGAGTACTCAAACAGTATGGTAGTGTTCAGGGCATTCCCCAAGGCATTTCTCATTATGGCCATTGACAGATTGATGTAGTAGATTAGGGACCTTGCCTTTCTAGGCTTTACAACCTTTATAGTGGGATATTTTTCTAGACATCATCAAGGCACCTATCACTCTTGATTATGCACCATATCTTATATTACATCCCTTTCCATGAATTACCATTCCAGATGAGACAATGCCTTTACCTTTGTAGGAGGAGGACAGTGATGATGATGATGATGAGGATGACGGTGATGATGGTGGTGGAAGTGGTGATGATGGTGGAGGTGGTGGTGATGAGGATGAGAGTGATGATAGTAGTGAGGAGGGGGATGACAATGGGGGTGATGATGATAGCGGTGGTGATGAGGGTGATGAAGATGTATGAGAGCTTATGGTGCCTCGTAAGAGGTGATCAATGGTAGCACTGTCTCGACAGCATGTGCATATTGGGGTGCCTTACCAGCACTAGCAGACTTAGATTGCTAGTATTCAAATGCAGTTACAGACTCTATAGGGGCAACTGGTACAAACACAGGTTTTATTAGCTCAGACCCAGATGCAGATGCAAACCTAGGACCAGCCTCAGGTACAGTCTCTTGCACATGTATAGGGATAGTTGGTAGTTGCATAGATGCAAATTTCCACATTGATACCAAAGCAGGATAGTGCCAGACAGATTGTAGAGCAAGCCCAAACTATTGCTGATAGATTATAGAAGATAGCCGAGGGTACCACTATTGGTGATTACATGAGAGAGGTTCATCATGTGGGCCAGGAGGTAGATTTTTATAGAGGAAAATACCATGATGCAGTCCCCTCTGAATGGAGAGTTAGTTATGTGCAGTCACGATCAGGCATGACTCATACTAGGACTGTTAGTGAGGGTGTGACTCAACTGCCACAAAGAGATCCAGGAGGTCTTGATCCATCTGGTGGGGGAGGTACTAGCCCTGAGATGCCTGCACCATCTGGCTATAGAAAATCCTAGCTGCATGACATGATTCATGATTGATTTGAGACATGATGCATACTTCGGTTTTCCAATTTTGATGTTGTATCTCTTCATATTTCAGACATCTTTGTATACTTGACATTTATGATTTTTTGAGATCTATATGATATGCAACGGATTGATCGATCTATATGTGTTCTATGATTTTATGATTGATGAATTTTAATTTCTATGTTTATATTATTGTGATTATTTACATGTTATGGATTCATTTAATGATCATGTGATATTCTATAATGATTTATGATTTTTTATTTACGACGTTCAATGTGTTAAATGACTCATGTTGATGTATGGATATAGATGTATGAATTTATTTAAATGGATCGATAGATGTATGATGATGTTTCTATATACATGAATGTGGATGTAATGGTTTAAATACTTTATGATATACGATGTAAATGGGATGGTGTGTTTTTATTTTGATGTAAATGCAAGTAAATGATGTAATAAATGAATGAAAATAATGTATGATAATGATATGTTGAATGAATATATGTGGAAATGCAATGATATGATATAATAAGTAGATGATAAATAATATGTTGAATGAATGTATGATATATGGAAATGGAATGATATGATGTAATAAATGTATGATAAATGATATGGTGAATGATTGTATGTGAAAATGCAATGATAGGATGTAATAAATGTATGATAAATGATAAAGATTTATTTTTGAGATTTTTTTATGCAACTTTTATGTGATATGGAAAATATGATATGATGAATGCAAAAATCATTTTGATTCAAATTTATGAATGATGAAATGATAATAAAAATGCTTTCTAGTGTATGCAAATGAAAATGATGATACAACTACATGATCATGATGATGTTTTTGATAATC
Source organism: Sequoiadendron giganteum (assembly GCA_007115665.2). Taxonomy (NCBI): domain Eukaryota; kingdom Viridiplantae; phylum Streptophyta; class Pinopsida; order Cupressales; family Cupressaceae; genus Sequoiadendron; species Sequoiadendron giganteum. The sequence continues at coordinate 659,196,917 of CM021103.1, forward strand.
TCAAGTATACTCAATCTTTTAATGAGAAAATTTAACATCATGTTGGAATTTGATTACCCATTTTTGGAACAAAAATACTTTGTATATTCATAACTAACATAAATGCCATCTAATATCTACTATGCAAATCTATATGAAAAATTGTCACATTAATAGTCCTCTTATATGTGCTTTTTGTCATCATTGAGCCTTTAGAATGTTGAAAGTGAGTACAAGCATCGATGGTATGAATTAGACCATGATGACTTGAGTACTTATTTCATGATTTTTGATATTGCAAGTGAACACAAGCATCTAGGTATAATTAAAATGAGATGACCTGAGCATTTCTTGCGTAAACAGACAAGAATTAATCATTATACCATGTAAATTCAAAATGTCATCAGTGATACTTTGTAGATCATGTCCCACGACAATTCACACAATAAATAATTAATTCATAGAAATAGATAATGAAAAATACCATTCTCCTTCCTAGCTTCTCTAGTTCAATACATCACCGAGTTGCTCCAAAGAAATGATAACAATAATCAAAGTATAACATGTTAAACACTCAAGCATATTGTGATAAAATTATTATTCAAAAGAGTATCATCCACCTAACAGTTGTCTTGATTTGATCTTGAATTCAGCTGTGTTAATTTGTATGGTTGATTTCCTGAAATGCTTAGATGTTCGATGTATGTCCAATGTTTGAGTTCCACGTTGATCATTGTGTTACTGTGTTGTCATATTGTTGTTTTGTCCATTTATTTAAGCTCAACCTTATTGCCCTCAGTGAGTTCAGGATTTTTCCCCCAAGCTAGTGTGAGACACGACCATGTTGCAATGATTAATGATACTAAATGGAAATGATAGGGAAATTGAACAACCATGACATGTCTCAAATAGATGGAAAAGCTAGTTTAAATCACAAGTAGTGCCTATTTCCATGTTTTTTCTACATGTTTTTATTGCACTTTTTCATATTTTATGATTTTTTTTGTATTTTTGATATTTTTTTCATTTTTTTTGTAATTATTTTTCTATTACCAAGATGCCTATTTGCCAGGTTTTCATCAGGGTGAAAATTTTCCTAGGACTTGCACTATGCACTAGGTGATTTAGGTGTAGAACTTCCTAAGATGAACAGTGTTGATAGGTTCACCAAACAAATCCCCTTTAGATGTTGAAAGTTGATAGGCTCCTGATCCATAGACTGATATTATGACAAAAGGACCTAGCCAGTTAGGTTCAAATTTTCCTTTCTTTTCTTTGTCTTGTTGATTTTGAGGGTTTTCCTTTAGGACCAAGTCACCAACCTGAAAAAATATAGGATTTACCTTGTGATTGTAGCTTCTGGACATTCTTCATTGGTATGCCTACAAATGATTGATAGATTGTTGTCAACGTTCATCCAATAGTTCCAATTCTTGAAGCCTCGACACTCTATAATCCTCATCTGAAACAATTCCCTTCAGTGACACACAGAGTGATGGAATCTCTACCTCAATGGGTAGTATGGCCTCTGATCCATATACCAAGGCATATGGTGTAGCTCTTGTAAGAATTATGATGCTAGTTTTGTATGCCCACAAAGCTGGGTTTAGCTGACTATTCCAATCACGTCCAACATCATTAACCATTTTCTTTAGAATTTTCAAAATTATTTTGTTGGAGGCCTTTGCTTGACCATTTCCTTGAGGATAGTATAGTGTTGAGAATTTTTTTTGGATGTGAAACCTCTCACATAGTTCTCAGACATCTTGGTTTTTTAATGGTCTTCCATTATCTGTGATAATGGACTAAGGTATGCCATATCAACAAATGAGGTAATTCAATATAAAGGAAGATATCTTCTTACCAGTGATTGTTGTTAATGGAACTCGTTCTATCCATTTTGTAAATTATTTTGTTGTTGTGATTATGAATTTGTGTCCATTGGATGAAGATGGGTTTATCTTCCCTACCAGGTCCAGTCCCCACTGACAAAAGGGCCATGCTGAAGTAAATGGTTGTGATTCTTGTGTTGGTGCATGGATTAGGTTACTATGGATCTGACACTTCTGGCACTTCTTAACAAACTGATAAGACTCCTTCTCCATGTTCGGCCAATAATACCCCAAATGAAGGAGTTTATTTGCTAGAGTTAGCCCACTTGAATGAGTTCCTCAAACACCCTCATGAACCTCATGTAAAGTTGTCTCAGATTCGTTATGTTCTAGACACTAGAGAAGAGTACCATCCAGACCTCGATGGTAAAGTATGTCAGGCGGATTGATGGATGAAGTTGTGTTCCTAGTTTCTAGAAAGATCGGGAGGAAGGATGTTGTCTTTTAGGTAAGAATAGGTCTTTCCATAGATGGAAATTCAACGACATCTAAATGGCATGTGGTTTGGGATTCAAGACTATCATAAGCAGGATTAGACACTTGTTCTACCATAAACTCATAATGACCACATTTTTCTAGCAACTGCAAAAGAGAAGCAATTGTCGCCATAACATCTGCCGCTTTGTTTTCTACCCTTGGAATTTGTTCAAATTTGATATCCACAAAGTACTTTTTGAGATCATCAATCAACTTCTCATCTTTCATCTGATATTCATCATTGACTTGATAAATGACTAATTGTGAATCTCCATACACTTTTAGCTTTTTGACCTTCCATTCAATTGTTACTTTGACATCAATGATTAGTGCCTCATACTCAACTACATTATTGGTACATGGAAACATGAGTCTATAAGACCTTGGGATGGTGTGTCCTTGAGGTCTAATAAAAAATATTCCCACGCTAGATCCCCTTTTTGTGTATGACCCATCAAAATAAAGCCTCCATTGTTGTGTTGTCATAGTAAGAATTTCTGCATCAGGAAACTCAATTGTCATAGGACGATCATCGATTAATGGGGCTTCAGCTAATTTTTCATCAATAAATTGAACTTTAATGCCTCTCCTTTCCACATATTGGATATCAAATTCACTTAAAATAATGACACACTTGGCCAGTCTGCCTGTCAAAGTAGCCTTGTTGAGTAGATATTTTAACGGGTTAATCTTTGTTGAATCTGACTGTGTGAGTCAAAATGTAATGCCACAACTGTTGGGTAAAAAATACCACTGTTAAAAAATATTTCTCGATGAAGGTGTAATTTATGTCATAGCCATTCAGAGTCCTACTGATGCAGTAAATGGCTTGTTCCCTTCCCTCATAATCTTCTTGTGCCAACAATGCTCCTAAAGAAATATCTGTTGTTGCAATGTATAGTAATAAAGGTCTACCTTCTGTAGCTGGCATGAGAATAGGTGGTGACATCAGATATTGTTTTATTTGGTTGAAATTTATTTCACACCCTTGATCCCATTTGAAAAAGACATTTTTATGCAACAAGTGATTAAATGGATGACTTTTATCTGCTAACTGCGAGATAAATCTCTCGATTGATTTTAGCCTGCCTTGTAAAGACCTTAGTTGATTGATATTCTTTGGCGGTGGAATTTCCATTATTGCCTTGACCTTTGCGAGATCCACTTCGATACCTTCTCTGACACTATGTATCCTAGGATTTTTTGCTGATGTAACACCAAAGACACATTTCTTAGGATTTAGTCAGACATTGAACTTCTCTAACCTTGCAAATATTTTTCCCAAGATATCTAGATGTCCTTATCTAGAATATGACTTTTCTAAGATATTATCCACATAATCCTCCATAAAGGTATGCATCATATCATGGAATATTGTAGTCATTGCATGTTGATATGTTGCCCCTGCATTGTTCAACCCAAAGGGCATGATGTTCCAGCAAATGTTTTCCTATGGACATGTGAATGTGGTTTTCTCTTGATCATTTGGTGTTATCTTGATTTGGTTGTAGCTAGAGAAACCATCCATTATTGATAACATGGCATGTCCTACAGTTAAGTCCATAATGATGTCGATGTTTTGTAAGGGGAAATCATCCTTGGGACATGCCTTATTTAGATCTCTGAAATCTGTACATATTATGATACTATTGTCTAGCTTTGATACAGGAAAAATATTTGATATCCACTCAGCGTAATCGATAGAATTGATGAATCCTGCATCCAACAACTTCTTCAGCTCAACCTTTACCATCAAGGCAATATGTAGATGCATCTTCCTTAGTTTTTGTTTCATAGGTTTAATTTCAGTAGATAGAGATAAATGATGCATTAAAAGATTTGGATCTAAACCTGGCATATCAGAGTATGACCAAGCAAAGCTAATGCTTATTTCTTCAAAGAACTTGACAAATTTAGGCTTTTCTTGTTCAATCATAGATGCTGCCAGATGCAAAATCTTTTCTTTTTCTATTGTTCCAATGTTAATAGACTATGTAGGCTCCACCAATACTGATGACCTTTCATGATAATGCTCTAGAAGAGTGTCAAATCTCCCATCTTGCAGTGCCTTAAAGAGGTTTTCATTGTCTGATGCATTCTTTATTTTTACTTTTTTGAGATCTAATGCTACCATTCAATGGTTTTTACCATTAGATCCATTATTCTTGTTTTCAATTTTGCAACTAGAAGATTTGACACCCTCTTGTCTAAATGTGTCATTATGAGATTTATGATTAGAACTTATATCAGGTTCGTCACAATAAAGGAATTTTATGATAACATCATCGTTCGCAAAGATGGGTACATTAATAGGTTCAGTTGGTTCCGAGCCGATAAGTTCAGGATGTACTAAGGGCAAAAAGTCATTAGATTAACTTTGGTCAATGGCGGTGAGATTTCGAACAGTTATGGTGTCAGGGTTGTCATTAGGGATGTCGAGGTCTATGATATTACTTTCCTCCAAATCATCTAGCTCACTCGATGTTTGTCCATCCTCACTTGAATCATTGATATTTTGTGATTCAAATACAAGTGGTCTAGTTCCCAATCTTTGTCTCTCCTCACGTGTGGGTGCATACTCTTTTATGACGTCTATTTGTATTTCTATGTAGGATACATCAAAATAAAGATCCCATTCATACTCATTGGAATCTGTTTCAGAACTATCTCTCATTTGAAGGATTCTTTCAACTGATTTTTGAGTTATTTCTTGTTTTGCTTCCTCTAAATAACCCATTCCTATCTTATCCTTTAACTGAAGAGTGAGAGGTTGAATGGGTTCTATGATGCCTTCTTTTCTTTTTCCAACAGTTCCTTGTCCCTCATACCCCATTTTCTCTAAAATAGTTTTTCCTTTGCCATACTGATCTGTCTTTATGCTGATATTTGTTGATGTTGATGCTTCTTCATATTTGTATATCCAATTGAGGATGGCCTTGTCTTCTGATTAATCTTCTAGAGTGTTAGCTTTCACAAATATTTCATCCAAAACTATGGTAGGTTGTGATGGTTATCGTGTTATCATTGATGGTTGTCCATATGACCTTGGAGATGACATCAACTGTGAAAGACATAGAGATTGCTCAATAGAATATTGTCCCATGCCTTTGTCAGTTAGTTGGATCTTTTCTTGAAATTGTTGTGATAGATAATTTAGTGGACCCTTATTGTCTGATAAAGTGAAATCAACAACAATTGTATCCTTTTATTGACCTTTTTTCTCAACCCACTTAGATATAATATTTGGATTCTTTTCACCATCCGATGAACTAGAAGGGCTAGCTTCTCTATTATGGGGCACAAAGGTGTCTTGAGATGTTTTAAGCATGTTACAATGTTGATGATTGTTGTATTCAACTGATATAGTTACCTCTTGTCCATTGACTAGAAATTTTAAACACTAATGATAAGTTGAAGGCACCGCTTGCATTTCATGAATCCATGGATGTCCCAAGAGTATATTATATGTTAGCTCTTTTTCTATCACTTGGCAAGCTATATTCTTCACCATTGGTCCTACTTGAATAGGCAACATGATCATTCCCTTGGAGGATCTCTCTTTTTCATCATAGGATTTTATTGTCATCTTCCTTCGGGCATCAATAGCATTATTAGAATAACCTAGTGCATGGATTAATTTTAAAGTGAAAATGTTTAAACCAGCTCCACCATCTATTAGGACATGTTTGTCATGATGTTTGTGGATCAAGACTTCAATATGAAGAGCAATATTATCTAGATGATTAAGTGATACATCATCTTGTTCAGAGAATGATAGACAATGAGGAATGGTCAAATGTCCCACCATAGCTTGAAATTGACAGACATCTAGATTGTTGGGCACCATGGTGGCCACAAGAGCTTGTTCCAAAACTTCCTTATGAGATGGTGAGAGTTTAAGGAGTTCTAATATCAATATTTGTGCTGGTATTTTCTGTAGCTGATCGACAATGTTGTATTGAATTGGAGGGGGAGTGGTGTTTTTAGATGCAACTCCTTTCAATATTACCTTTGATTGCCCACTTGTTGTTACATTAACCGGTTGGTAGTCTTGTCTTTCCCTGATTTTTAAGACATTTATCTGATTGCCAGATGTGTCTATGTTTGAGATCAGATCTAATGGTACAATATCATGTGTTCCATTGTTACCAATTTGATTACTAGTGATAGTATCATTCTCAACTTCACAAATACAAAAGATTGTGCCATCATAAATGTAGTTGACATTTTTAAATTCACCATTTGTAGAAGAAGACTCTCCCTTTTCGTAATTTGGTAAAGGATCTTTAAATGCAGTATGATCATTGTTGGCTTGACGTCCTTCTATGTATACCTTTTTATTATCAATCAGATCTCAGACTAGATGTTTTAACTCCATGCATTCATTTGTCTTGTGCCCTTTATTTTTATGGAAGTTACAATAGTTTGTGTCATTCCACCAAGGTGGTTTTAATTTTGGATCCCAAAATCTTGCTTCACATGTGGTGATAAGTCCATTTGCAATAATTTCTCTCATTTTTTATTCTAGTGTTTGCCCCAATGGTGTGAATCTACGCCGGTTTGATGATTTTTGATATGAATGCGGTTTAGATTAGCCATTGTTCAGATTGTTGTTTTGATTGACATTTTGTTTGATGTTTTGGTCACTATTTTGGTTTGTCTTTGCAGTAGTAATTGTCAAATTAAATACTGGTTTCACATTTTTGTATGTCATTCACAGTATCATTATTTCCAGTATTTCTATTCTTTTCCCAGAATTTAGGCTTGTCATTGTTGCCAAGGTGATTTGAGGAAATTGTGTTGTTTGATTTTTTATTGTAATGTTTTATTACCCCTCGTTTGACCAAAGCTTCTACAATTTTAAGGCTATTTTCAATCACTTTTTCAAATGTGGGAGTACATTGTAGCTCAAGCCTATAGCTCATTTCATTATTCAGGTTATCAATGAATAGTTCCATTTTCTCTTCCTCAGGTATAGAATGAGGGTACCTAGAAAATAACCTTCACCATCATTGTAGAAATGAAAGGAATGTCTCACCTTTGTTTTGTTTCATGTTGTAAAGGTCCTTTATTGTGAGATAAACTTGTTGACTAGTTCTTCAAAAGTTTGAATCCCTGGTTGTAGTTTAGAAAACCATTCCATGCATTGACCTCCTAGGCTCATTGGAAATAACCTCATCAGATAAGTTTCTTCTTGTGCAAATTCTAAACTCATGGTTCTGAATTCCCTCACATGGTCAATTGGATCTATTTTACCGTTGTACTTGTCATATTTCAAGAATTTGCAATGTCTAAGAAATGGTATCATATCCACACTTGGATCAAAAGGGTAAGGACAAATGTCTTGTAATGAATACCTTTTTGTGGTTCCATTTTACATATCTTGAAGTTGTTGCAAGTTTTGCATTTGATTTTTTAGGGAAACAACTTGATCTATGTTTTACATGTGTTTTGTGTGTTGTGTTTTAGTTTCAGTTGTTCTAGGTGCTTATTTTAATCGATTGAAATCAAAATATTTTTGAATTTTTGCGCCTGATTGAGCTAGCATCAAAAGGTATTTTTCCATATCTTGTTCTAAGACTTTTTCCATAAATTTATGAAAATTTGGATCTTGCTATGTTGTTTAGATATCCTCTTGGGTTGTTTCATTTGTGTCATTTTGGTGAATTCTACTCCAAGGATTTTCTTCAGCCATGATGTGTGGTGTTTCAATTTACTTTTCTTTAAATTTATGTCTTTTTGATCTCGTCAAGATTGGCATACGAGTGTTTATTATTCTCACTAAACTTTGATCCTTTTGTTTGGATGAGTGCCAAGGTTTTAAATCTAGTCATATAGAATGATAAATTCTATTGATATGACCAAGTTAAAAACTGATTTATTTTGTTTTGTTTCTTGATTGTAGGATGTCAAATTCTTGATAAAGAAACTTGACGTAATAATTTAGAATCCATGTGATAATTTAGACACTTTATGGTTGGAAGATCTTAGTTCAATTTGGCAAACATTGACTTGTAAGTCCTATCTTTCTGAGTTTAAGACACTGTTTGGACTGAGGAATTTTTTTTTGCTTTAACAAAAACCTTGGTCTTGATGTATTATGTCTAGCACTAGTCTGAATTAGCTCTCTATTTTTTTTTTGTGTTTTGTAGATGCCCTATAATAGAAGGTGAACACGCCAAAACAGACTATGTATGCGCTATAATAGATGGAAGATGTGCTAGAACATACATTGAATGCACTATAACAAATGGAAGACGTGCTAAAATAGACTATGTATGCACTAAAACCAACTGTGAATGCGCTAAGACAGATTTGTGGACGTGCTAATATACTAGTCAATCTTGATGATTGGTTGGTCGGTGTGCTATAACAAAAGGTATACATGCTAAAAAAGATAGCGAATGTGCTATAATAGATGGCAGACATGCTAGAACAGACAACAAATGTGCTATAATAGACTGTGGATGTGCTAATCTAGAATTTTTTAGAATGTTCACAATTTTTCCTATTTGTTCTAGTTCTTCTTTGCAAGATGTTTAGTTCTAGGGTGTAATTTCCTAACTAGTTAAGACAAATGGATGGGTATTCACTTATAAATCTCTAATTTTGATGATCTATTTGGATGATACCTTTTAAAAAACAACCTCACACAATAAAGCCAAATTATACATAATTGTTTTAGATTCTACTTTTAAACATAGAATCTGGTCCGATTCTTTCAATTTTCACAAGTTTTTGACACAAAGACAAACAATTCAAGCACTTTTCTATCTCAAATAGGTCACTTAGAATATCACAACCCACAACTTGCAACTATGGCAGCTCACATAGCCTTGTCACCCCCTAGAGGACGCCCATGTTTTTTCCTTTCCCGAATCTTAACCAAAGTCAAATCCTTCAATTTTGGCTAGGGTCTCTAATAGTTATATGGTGAGTGTCTTGGGGGAAGATTCTTCCCTCCCCTTGCACTGTGATATAAGAAGTGTTTGAAAACTAACACAATTGGATTCTACACTAAAGTTTGTAGATAGGATATCCGTTCGAAGTGACAATAGATAAACTCCCTCAAGAGACCTCCCAATCTTTAGAACAAATATTTTGGGGATGGTTATCTTGCATACTTCTGTTGAATATGGGTTTCCCCAAAATTGACTTTTGATTAGAGTGGGTTATGTTGTGCAGTTTTGCACACACGCCCCACTAAAGTAGGGACCCTCTTTTGCCTGGTCTTTTGGCCCTTTTCTATGCTTGTGCCTTTTGGGCTTGTCTTTGAAAATCATGAGGTTTTGCTATTTGGTGCTTGTCTTGGTTGTAAGGTGCCTTTGTGTTGAGTTCTTAGTTGTCTTGGAGTCTCGCGGATGTCTTCTCTAGAAGTGGTTTCCCTTTGCCCTTTGTTTGTCCTTGGTGTTTTTATTTGGGTCTTGGGAGTAGTTTTTTTCCTCCTAAGGCCTTGTTTTTTTGTTTTGTCAGAGGTGGGTTCAGGATGTAACTGAACTTTGAACCTTGAGAAAGTTCACAGTTTGGTTTTCATTCCGGTTCCGATTTTGGCTCCGCTTCTTACCTTCTTGTTTTCTTCATTGTTTTGGTTGTCTTCGGCCTTGGGGTTGGTTTCTTCCCTTAGGTTCTCATTTTTCTTTCATTTCTTGGAGGCGGGGTTGGGATGGAACTGAACTCTGAACCTTGAGAAAGTTAACGGTTCACTTTTCATTTTGGTTTCGGTTCTACTTTCGCTTCCCGCCTCCACATCTTTTTTGTTTCGTTGTTTTGGGCCTTTGGCTTGGTTTCTTCCCCTTTGGTTTGCTTTGGTCTTCCTTTCCTTTGTTAGAACTAGAATCGGGGTGGGAGTTGAACTCGGTACTTTGCAGAAGGTCTCGTTTGGTTTTGGTTCTGCCTTCACCTATTTTGGTTCCACCTTCGCCTGTTTTGTCTTCATTTTTGTTTTGGTTTTTGTCTCCGCCTCTGTTGGTTTTGATTCCGCCTCCACCTATTTTGTTTCTGCCTCTACCTATTTTTTTTTCATTTCTGTTTTGTTTTTGCCTCCACCTATTTTGTCTTAATTAATGTTTTGGTTTGTTTCCGCTCCTGCCTAGGCTTGTGCGTGGTTTTCTTGCCTTAGGGACTTTGGTGGATTAACTTGGATTTTGATGCTATATTGAGAATTGATTATGGCCCTTTTGAATGCAAATTGGATCAGGCATGTTGTTGTTGTCGGGGCCAAAGGAAGGATGGGCGTACTTTGAAGATATTGCGAGATCCACGGGATACAGTCAGGTACATATTGTGGTCCTAGTCAAGCAAAACCCATCCGTACATGAAAGGTTGGTGCACTCAATGTCTATTCATCCAAGGTGGATGTGGCATGGAAAGTTCAAAATGGTTTGAATTGATCAGATCCGTTCATGTGTCCAACTCAAATGTTGATCGGTGGCTCGTATTCGAACTTGCGTTGTGTGTGTGTTGTCATTCCTCTATTTCTTGTAGGTGAGGCATTAATGGTGGATGGGAACTACAGGGTTCATTCTATCTAGATTAGGATTTGCAGGGATCCCAGGTCGATTTGAGGAAGGTTCCTCATGCATTCAATCCAGGGCAGCAATTTATTGTGGGTTGTCTAGGTTGATTTGGTTGGTGGCCGACCTTCTCTATAACCCTAGCTTGGGCTCGCAAGGGATGAAATCTCTATAAGTATGACGTTTCACCTCATTTATAAGGGTTGATTGGTAGGCTAGAAAAGAAAAGTAGGTTATTGTTGGAAAATAGAGGTTAGACAAGTTTGTAGAAGATTAGAGCAGAAGGTTAGAGTTAGATTTAGTTTTATTATTTCAAGCAAGTGTTGTAATATAAAACACCAGAATTGTTGCTATTATTAATGATTCAATACAAGTGAAGACATTGTGTTATCATTGGTTCCTTCTTTGGATTGATCAATATTTCATGGTTCTTATTCTATCTTTGAAATTGCTTGGGAATATCTGAATGCATTTTAGATTTAGAATTAAATAGTTTAATGATGCTTGTGATCTAATACTTGGAGTGTTGTAGCAATCTTTGGTTCATACTTTGGGAAGCTTCTTGATTGTAGGTTTGTTGTACAAGGTCAACCTGTACCTGATATTTGTGTGCTTAGTTCAATTATGGGCATTTATCTAGTTCGATTGAATGAATGTCCATGATTTGAAAATCTTCAATTCCTTAGAAGATAGCACTATTTTTGTGAGATCACAGGTATAGCTTGGGTTGATCATAAATTATTTTTGAAGGATTGGTCAATTCCAAGAATTTCTTCATTGGTATTGTTGATCTTAGGAGTAATATCAACCTTAGGATTTTTGAAACCCTTACCTTTTGTTATTTCTTTGAACTATGGTTAAAGAAGGAACTCAAGTATCACCCTGTTGCAAAATATGATAAGTTTAGAGTCTCCAATATTTGTTTTGTAAGGTCCCTTGGTGATTATCAACATTTTCACATTTATCACTAAGTGGTTCCACTGCATTTTCATGACCTGACACCCGAGAGACCTTGGGGTTATCTCTTTGTTTATAGAGATCAACCTTTCAAGAGAGATAGGATATTTTATATTCTGTTTGAATTGTTGTTGTGTAGAAAACACCATCAATGGGATTGGCTCTAGACGGAGGGCTAAAATAAGAAGGCTGGAGCATTTTCTAAATGCCCTTTCTCCTGAGAGACTCAAAAGGAGAACCAGATCTATCCCAAGAGAAGAAGAAGAGTTTCAAGAATTGCCACCTCCAACTTGGTCAAGAAGGACCAGAAGAAGGGAGGAGTCATCACCCAATCCATCATTTCCATCATCCTCACCCTCATCCACCTCATCTTCATCCAATTTTGAGGCTAGTTCCATTCAACAATCCCAACCAGTCATCACTCAACCTTTACCACCTCCACCTCCACCAATGGCTTTCTTGGAAAATAACTCATCACCTCTATCTTTCAACAACTACAATGTTATGCCCAAGAACCCTAAGAATTTTTGCTCTAAGTTTCATACAAGTGATCCTACTAGAATAGCAGAGGATAATATTAGGATTTTTTAGACCTATCTAAAGGATAGAGGGATTAATCATGAAGATGTTGCATGTATTATTTTCCCTTACTCTTTGGGAGAGGAGGCCTTTTACTGGTATATCCACTTGCTTGCTGCATCTATCCATAATTGGGCTAAACTTGAGGTTGCATTTCCGCAGAAGTTTAAAATTCCCATCAGTTCCAATGAGCTCTACATATAGTTTACCAGACTTAAGAGAGAAGTCAATGAGCCTATAGGATCATTCAATAATAGGTTCCACCACGTATACACTAGATTTCAGATACCTTACATTGTGGATGATGCCACTGCCTTAGAAGTCTATTTTGAGGCCCTAGATAGTCTTACATCCACATTCCCTAAGTGGAGAGCTAATCTTCGAACTACCCTGCTCACTGCATATACAGAGGTTTTTAAGGTTAGTACTGATCTAAGATAACACTTTTCAGGACACTTGCCATCTCTAGGATCAACTACTCACCCTGGGCAAGTCCAAGCTCTTAACCAGGCACTGACTAATCACACTCCCATTATAAATCCCATTCCACAACTTCCTTTGGTTCCACACCTAGGTCATCCAATAATTCAGGCTCACCCAATGCCCAGTTATCTGCACTAGGGTGCCAATCAAATCCTTTATCCACAACCACAAGCTAGTTTCCCTACATATTTGTAAAAATTGGAATTTTTTAATCAATCTACAGGTCCTAGAGGAGTGTCAGGATACCCTCCAAAAAATGTAAATTCAGTGCCTTATAGTAGTCCTAATAAGGAAAGGTTAGATGAGGTAATCGAGCAAGTGAAGAAGCTGAATATGGAGGTAATTTGAGGAGCCAGAACAACCAACTCAGAGCTGCTCAGAGGAGCGTGCAATCAAATTACAATAGGGAGAATCGAGATGTTGCATGAGGGAAACACTCTGACAAAAATCAAAATTTTGAAAGAGGCCAGAGTTTTGGTGAAAACTTTGATAGAGTTCAACAAGATGGACAAGGATTTGAAAGGAGATAACCACCTAGGAAGAACAGGCCATGGAATACTGGGCCTAATAATGGAGGAGTCCCCAATCCACTGGACCAACCTTCCAATCAAGAGAAACCTTCGAGTGGAGTATATCTAGCCAAAGCAGCTTTATCAAGGTGGTGCAGGCTTCACAAGACAAGCCAACACTCTAAGCTAGATTGTTCTAAATTTCAAACTGTTGCTTCCATCTTTTAGTATGAAGTTGAAAACAACTCCACTGGTTGAGAGTTAGTACCCTCAAATCCGTATGATTCCCCAGTTTTGGTGTTGAAACATGCTCCTTTCCCGAGGGATGAAGAGAATAAACTAGAGGATGAGTCAAGTAGCCAGAATAAAGAGGCTGAGAAAGTGCTCAATGAAGATGAAATCTCTCAGTTATTTAATGAGGGAACTAAAAATGATAATGGTCCCTTGGATGAAGAGGAAGCTGGTATTGAAGAAGTACAGATGTTTTAGCAACCTACAAGAAAGTATGATTTGAGGAGTAGGCCTAATAGGAATCCACCAGCTAGTGGCCCATTTAGTACATCTATTCCTCCAAGAAATTTTACCACTCCACCAGACCCACATACCAGTAATAATCCATCTTACCCTCAAGTGCCAACACAATACTTTGCAAAAGGACAACTTGATATGTCAAAAGGAAGCAATGTCGATGCAACAAAGGATAAGAATGTTGGTCATTCCAAGGAGACCCACACTGACATGAATGTGGGACAATTAGGTGAATATGTAACTAAGGAGCTCAGGAAAGTAAAGGTGAGTCTCTCTTCTTTTGAGTTGTTAAGGGTTCCTGAAATAAAAAATGTAGTCCTATGGTGTTTCAATTCAAGTACAACACCACAAGGAGTAGCAGTCAACGAGGCATTCAACATGCCTCCTAGTTCACAAGAACCTAAAGGTCCAAGTCAAGCACAACCTGGAGACATGGGTAAAGAAAAGGATAAGAACCAAGTTTCACAAGTTGAGACTCAATTGAGTTTGTTCTAGAGAAAAATGGAAACCCCTCCCTTCCTGATTTCTATCTGTATCTTTGGGAAGAATCTGCACAATTGTTTTTTGGATTTAGGAGCATCTACGAATGTCGTGCCTTTTGTCATTTGTAGGGCTCTAGGTGTTACCCCTGTAGCCTCTCAAAAGAAGGTCACCCAATTGGACAAAACTGAGGTAAATATAGTGGGAGAACTGAACATAATTCCCATGCAAGTTGTCTTGGACCCTAGAGTGCAACAAGTACTTAATATTTAGGTGGCAGATATTCCTGACACTTATGGTTTGATCTTGGGTCGAGATTTCACCAAGGTACTAAATTGATATACATCCACAAATCATTCTCACACATGGCTCCCCTAGAAAGGAGTCCCAAATCAAATCAAAATTGAAAGAGAACCCAAAATGAAGTATGTGATCACTGAATATCAAAATACTTTGAATGAGATATTGGTGTCAGAGGTCGGCATGGGGAACTATGTCCTGGCCACCCCTGTTTCAGACACAAAATAATTTTTTATGTTGCAAGGCTTCTCTGATGAATCCACATCAGGAGCCAGCAGTTCTGAAGTACTGCTTGATAAAATAGAGGAACTAGATGATCAGGAAGATAGACAACTCAAATTTCTAGATAATTTGCAAGACTTTATCCAGAAGTGTGTGGAAGATCAGTTTCAGTTGGGTAGAAATATGAATTTTGAAGAGTTGTTGCTCCCTAATTGGTGTAGAGTTCACAATGCCCCTCACTCTGAGATGGAATGTTTCCTATGCCAAGCAGTCGTGGGGTAGATTCAAAGATGTATTAATCCAACCCCAGCTATCAAGCTAGATATACAGAGAATTCAAAATGATCTTAAAGGAAAGAACCCAAGGCCTCTTGAAGAGCCTCCGGGCAGTAGCAAGGACAAGATTAGTTTGAAGAAATCAGGAGCTGATGGTTGCTAGACATTAAGATTTGATGGATCCAAATCAAAGTAGGGTGCTAGAGCAAGATTTGAACTGATCAACCCTAAAGTTAGAACCTATTTTTCTGCTCATAGACTCCAGTTTTAATGCATTAATAATGTAGCTGAGTATGAGGCTTTGGTTCATGGATTATTAATGGCATTAAGAAAGAAAGTCAGGATCTTGCAAGTGTTTGGAGATTCTGAGCTGGTAGTTAAACAAGTAAGGAAATAATACTCATGCCATAACAAAAGAATGACTAACTACAGGCACAGATTATGGGATCTCATTGAAGGATTTGATGCCTTCAACATTCAATTGATCCCCCAAAGTAAGAATCAAATTGCTGATTCTCTGGCACAAGCAGCAAGTACATTGCATCCTTTATCACTTTTAGGTTTGAAGTTCACTATGGAGCTCACCCCAGTACCTTCAGTGCCTAAAAACATAACCAATTTCTAGGTATTTGAGGATGAAAAGAATATTATTGATTTCATCACTAGCTCTGATGTGTTTGCTTCCCAGGTGATTGATGAGGCATAAGCTCAAGAGGTTGAAATGGACCTAGAAGGGCTCATTATCCTAAAAAATAATACTATACCAAGGGGGATGGTGCAATTAGAATGAATTTTTGATCTGGATAAGATAAAAGATCAAGAACAACAAGTGAAAAGGGAATCTCTCAGTAGTCAATGTGAAACATACAACATGGGGACCTAGGATAGTGTCAAAAATATCTTTATTGGTAAAATGTGCACTCCAGAGGAAAGGAGAGGAATTATTGATTCCTTGCACACTTATCAAGATGTGATAGCATGGAGCTATGATGACTTAAAGACATATGATACTTCCATCATTACACACACTATTCCCCTGAAGTCAAATTTTAAGCCATTCAGGCAAAGATAGAGGCCAGTTAATGCTCTGCTGGAGCCCATCATTTAGAAGGAGGTGCAGAAGCTACTTTCAGCATGAATCATATTTCCAGTAAGAAATTCAACATGGGTTGCAAACTTGGTTCCAGTAAGGAAGAAAAATGGAGAAATCAGACTGTGTGTTGATTTCAGGAACCTTAACAAGGCATCGGAAAAGGATAATTATCCATTCCCCTCACTGGATGAGGTACTTCATATTGTTAATGGGTCTCAAATGATGTATTTTTTGGATGCGTACTCTGGATACAATCAAGTTATGGTACAATATGAGGATAGGCACAAAACTTCCTTTACTACAAAATGGGGAACTTTTGCTTATAGAAGAATGCCCTTTGTATTAATAAATATCGGGGCTACATTCCAGAGAGAAATGGATATTTATTTCAAAGACATCATTGGCAGGTGCATCATCATTTACATGGATGATTTGACAGTCTTTTCTAAAAGGAGAAGTGATCATATTTCATATTTATGCCAAGTATTCCAAAGGTGCAGAGAGTTTGGCATCTCACTTACTCCAAAGAAGTGCATCTTTGGAGTCACTGAGGGAAAGCTGTTGGGGCATGTTGTTTCAAAATAGGGTATTTCCATTGATCTAGAAGGGGTAGAGGCTATACTGAAAATTTAGCCTCCTGCAAGCAAAAAGGAAATGAAGTCATTCTTTGGGAAAATTAACTTTGTCAAAAAGTTTATCACTGGATTTGCAGAAATAGTAAAGCCCTTGAATTCCATGCTGAAATAGGAAGCAAAGGTTGAATGGAGTGCAAAATCTAGGGAGGCATTTGCAGAAATCAAGAGAGCTATTGTTGAAGCTCTAGTATTAGTAAGTCCTGATTATGCCAAACCCTTTTATACATATTTGTTTGCTTCAGAACATTCCTATGTTGGCATGCTGACCTAGAAATCCGACCAAGGGAATGAACATCTGATAGCCTTTATGAGTGGTCCTCTCAAGGATGAAAAAATAAGATATACTAATGTAGAAAAACAAGCTTATGCCTTGCTCCAAGCAGTGAAGAAATTCAAACACTATATTTTGAGAAATAAGGTCTTTGCTATAGTACCTAATGTGGTAGTCAAGCTGTTGTTAATGTAGAATGAGTTGGGAGAATGCAAAGCCAAGTGGGTAACTATGTTGTAGGAGTATGATATTGAGATCTGACCCATAAAATTGGTAAGAGGGAAAGGAATGACAAAGACAATGGCTGAGATGGGTTTTGACCTCACAGCTTAGCACCTCCAAGAAGTGTCTCCAGAAGACTAGTATGATGAAATTATTTACTATATGTTGACCCAACAATACCCTGAACACCTTAATGCAGTACAAAGGAGAGCTCTATGTTTGAAGAGTGGCAGTTTTATGATGAAGGAAGCTATCTTGTACAAGAGAAATCATGAGGGGGTTTATTTGAGATGCCTAGGGAAGGAAGAAGTTGGGAGAGTGATGACTGAATTTGATGACAAGTATGGCATAGGCCATGGCTCAGCACCTTCCATGAAAAATCAGATCTTGAGGGTAGGTTATTAGTGGCCTACCCTATTCAAATACACACATAACCATGTGAGGACGTGTCGTGTATGTCAGACTGCAACAAGTAAGGAGAAATGTGCAACCCTTCCACTTCAGCCAGTCATAGAGGTAAAACCATTTGCACAATGGGGAATGAACTTCATAGGTGCAATCAATCCACCTTCATCTGTGAGCCACAGGTATATTCTTACTATAACTGATTACTTTACTAGATGGACTGAGGCTCTTGCATGCAAACAATGCACTTTAGAAGTGGTAATCAATTTCATTGAGTCAAGTATTATTAATCACTTTGGATTTCCATTGGCTTTAGTTTGTGACAATGGTCCTTGATTTGCATCATTGAAATTTTCTAATTGGGCTTATGATCATGGGATTGTCATAAAATTTGCATCAAATTACTATCTGCAAGGTAATGGTTTGGTTGAGTCCTCTAATAAGAACCTTTTGACAGTCATCCGTAAACTATTAGAGAATAACCCTAAAGATTGGCACACCCGGCTTGGATTCTCTCTTTGGGAAGATCATACCAGACAAAAGACATCCCTAGGAACATCTCCTTATCACTTATTGTATGGCATGGAACCTATATTTCCCATCCAGTTGAAGATCCCTACCTTGCAATTTATCAATGAATATTATGATGGAGAGGATAAGCGTGAAGCCCGATTAACTGAACTATTACACCTTGAAGAGAGAAGAGATGAAGCCTTAGGAAAGTTTGCCAAATATCAAGGTGTACTAAAAAGATGGTTTGATAAGAGATCCAAGGTGAAAGCCTTTAGGATCTCCAACTTGGTTCTATATTGGGATAAATCGCATGACCAAAAAGGGGAGCATGAAAAATTTGACAGACTTTCGCTTGACCCTTATCAGATTGCAAAGATTCTTGGAGATAATGATTTCCATTTGAAAACTCTCATTGGAGAGGATATCCCACTGCCTGTCAATGGGCAGTATTTGAAGCATTATTTCTAGTCTTGAGTTTTTTACAGCTCTTTCCTTATACATAAGTAGATTAGGTTTCCTTTTTGTTCTATTTTTTTTCTTTTGGTTAGGTTTGGTTTGCTTTGGTTGGTTTTTCCTTTTTCTCTGCGCTTGCTTTGGGTTCTAGATTTCTTCTGGGTTTGTTGCATCTGTATAATTGACTGCTTGCCTGGGGTCATTCTGGGAATTTCTTTTACAAACTTCAATCATCTTTTTGGAATCAGTTGTTGGATTTCCTTTGTTTGATGTTGCATATGCTTGGAATGGGAGTCATTTGATTAAGTCAAATTCCAGAATGTATTTGGGTCTTATACGTACACACAAATCTTAAGGTTTCTGAGGTTGCATATGGTCCTTATGAGGTCTGATTGGGTGAAAAATCTCATATTCTACTCCAGTGCTGTTGTGGTTCTCATCCCTAAGTGCGGGCTTCATTGCTTGCAAGGTGAAAGAGAAGGTTTAAAAGATATCAAAGAGAATATCAAGAAAAGAAAAGAAGAGAAAATGTTGAAAATAAAAAGAAATGTTCACCTTATCAGGGGTATCCTAATATCTCTATCAGGGCTATGGACACCTAGCTAGTAGTAGAGCTATGCTAGGGAGGGTCACAGTGATAACCTCACTGGGGCTATGGACGCCTGACTGGCAGCAAGGCTCTATCCAAGTTGCTTTTGGAGTTGGAATCCTTATGTAGCCCTATCAAACTAATTTTGGTCCCTGTTGCCACTGAGGGAAAAGGAAATGAATCCATGCACACACACTTTGACCCAAGTACAAGAAATATTTGCTTGTTTATGATTTATGAAACCTTGTTCGTAGGTAACCTGATCCATTTATATCTGGTCTGTGAAACCAGAGATTTTGGGTTGATTCAGGTTTGTCATTGAAATTATATGGAGCATTTCCCCAGCGGAGTCATCATTTGTTGTGCAGTTTTGCACACACACCCCACTAAAGTAGGGACCCTCTTTTGCCTGGTCTTTTGGCCCTTTTCTAGGGCTGTGCCTTTTGGGCTTGTCTTTGAAAATCATGGGGTTTTGGTCTTTGGTGGTTGTCTTGGTTGTAAGGTTCCTTTGTGTTGAGTTCCTAGTGGTCTTGGAGTCTCGCGGATGTCCTCTCTGGAAGTGGTTTCCCTTTGCCTTTTGTTTGTCCTTGGTGTTTTTCTTTGGGTTTTGGGAGTTGTTCTTTTCCTCCTAAGGCCTTGTTTCTTTTGTTCTGTCGAAGGCGGGGTTGGGATAGAACTGAACTTTGAACCTTGAGAAAGTTCATGGTCTGGTTTCCATTTCGATTCCAGTTTCAGCTCCACTTCTTGCCTTCTTGTTTTATTCATTGTTTTGCTTGTCTTTGGACTTTGGGTTGTTTTCTTCCCTTAGGTTTTCCTTGGTTTTCCTTTTTATTTCATTTGTCGAAGGTAGGGTCAGGATGGAATTGAACTCTAAACCTTGAGAAAGTTCACAGTTCGATTTTTGTTCCACTTCTGCTTCCTGCCTCCGCATTTTTGTTGTTTCGTTGTTTTGGGCCTTTGGGTTGGTTTCTTCCCCTTTGGTCTACTTTGGTCTTCCTTTCCTTTGTCAGAATTGGAATCGGGGTGGGAGTTGAACTTGGTACTAAGTAAAAGGTCCCATTTGGTTTTGGTTTCACCTTCGCCTGTTTTGGTTCCGCCTCCGCCTGTTTTTTCTTTGTTTTTGTTTTGGTTTTGTTTCCACCTCCGCTAGTTTTGGTTTTTCCTCCGCTTGTTTTTTTTTCACCTCCACCTATTTTTTATTTGTTTTTGTTGTGGTTTTGGTTCCACCTCCACCTGGTTTGTTTTCGCCTCTGCCTATTTTGTCTTCGTTTCTATTTTGGTTTTGTTTTCGCTCCCATCTAGTTTTGGTTCCGCTCCCTCCTGGGCTTGTGTGTGGTTTTCTTGCCTTAGGGACTCTAGTGGATTAACTTGTATTTTGATGCTATATTGAGTATTGATTATGGTCCTTTTGAATGAAGATTGGATCGGGCAGGTTGTTGCTGTCGAGGCCAAAGGAAGGATGGGCATACTTTGAAGATATTGTGGGATCCACGGGATACAGTTAGGTACATATTGCGGCCATAGTCAGGTAAAACCCATCCATACACGAAAGGTCGATGCGCTCGATGGTCATTCATCTAAGGTTGACCTGGCTTAAAAATTTCAAATTGGTTTAACTTGATTAGAGCCGTTCATGTGCCCAACTCATATGTTGATCGGTGGATCGTATTTGAACTTGCATTATGCGTGTGTTGTCATTCCTCTATTTTGCGTGGGTGAGGCATTAATGGTGGATGGGACCTATAGGGTCCGTTCTGTCTCGATCGGGATTTGCAGGGATCCCAGGTCAATTTGAGGAAGGTGCCTCATGCATTCAATTCAAGGCAACAATTTATTGAGGGTTGTCTAGGCTGATTTGGTTTGTGGCTGACCTTCTTTGTAACCCTAGCTTAGGCTCACATGGGATGAAAGCTCTATAAGTAGGGAATTTTTCCTCATTTGTAAGGGTTGGTTGGTACGTTAGAAAAGAAAAGCAAGTTATTGTTTGAAAATAGAGGTTAGACAAGTTTGTAGAAGATAAGAGCAGAAGGTTAGAGTTAGAGTTAATTTTATTCTTTCAAGCAAGTGTTGTAATATAGAGCATTAGAATTGTTGCTATTATTGATGATTCAGTACAAGTGAAGACATTGTGTTATCATTGGTGCCTTCTTTGGATTGATTAATTTTGCATGGTTCTTATTCTATCTTTGAAATTTCTTGGGAATATTTGAATGCATTTTAGATTTAGAGTTAAATAGTTTAATGATGCTTTTGATCTAATGCTTGGAGTGTTGTAGAAATCTTTGGTTCATACTTTGGGCAGCTTCTTGATTGTGGGTTTGTTGCACAACGTCCTGTACCCTATATTTGTGTGCTTAGTTCAATTGTGGGCATTTGTCTAGTTCGATTGAATGAATGTCCATGATTTGAAAATCTTTAATTCCTTAGAAGATTGCACTATTTTGTGAGATTGCAGGTATAGCTTGGGTTGATCAGAAATTAGTTTTGAAGGATTAGTCTGTTCCAAGCATTTCTTCATTGGTATTGTTGATCTTAGGAGTAATATCAACCTTAGGATTTTTGAAACCCTTACCTTTTGTTATTTCTTTGAACTATGCTTAAAGTAGGAACTCAAGTATCACCCTTTTGCAAAATTTGATAAGTTTAGAGTCTCTAGCATTTGTTTTGTAAGGCCCCTTTATGATTACCAAATTTTTCACAATTATCACTGAGTGGTTCCACTACATTGTCATGACCTGACGCCTGAGAGACCTTGGGGTTATCTCTTTGTTCATAGAGATCAACCTTTCAAGAGAGATAGGATATTTTATATTTTGTCTAAATTGTTGTTGTGCAGAAAACACCATCAACAGGTTGAAAAAACTGGCTTTGGTTGTTCCCACTTAGGTTGTTCTCATAGGGTGAGTAATTTTTCCCACTACAGCAGCCCTTCTAAAGGATTTAATAAAGCGTAAATAGAAATTCTAGCATTCTGATCACTCAGTAAAGGGGAGAGCATAAGCCTATTGCTTTTAAAACACAGAATACATGGGGTTCAAATTAACTTTTAATTAAGATAGATGCATTATTTTAACCAAAGGAATTTAAATGAAACAATTTAAATCCCTGCAAACACCATTAGTAATTTATGAGTTTTTTCTTTGCCAAGCTTAATTTGTACCTAAGACACATAAAAATAGTGATTAGACCTCAGAAATTTAAAATTATGTAAAAGAAAATTTGATATGCCACAACAGGGGTTAGACGCGCTATAACAGACTTTAAATGTGCTAAAACAAACTATGTGCTATAAAATGATGGACACACTAAAACAATAGGTCTATGCGCTGAAAGAAAAATCCTCTGACTGTTGACACTACAAAGTTGATGCATTGGAACAGTTGACGAGCACTTTGGAGTAATTTTTCGATGTGCTAAAACAATTGTTGAACATGGCAGAGAATTTGGTGAATGCGGCGAAACAGTTGTCGCACACATTAAAAGAAACACGTTTGTAACCTATGAAAACACTTTTAGAAGTAAAAGTTAAATATGGGGTTCTGCCCCATGATGGGTTCCAAAATGTAAGTTTGGAATAAGTATGAATAAAATAACTAAATAACATATCTTAATACAACATTATATCAATGATTTAATCAATAATTAAGCTATTGAAGGCCAAAAATCCATTAAAAGCATCATATTTCTCTCTATCTCCAAAGATTTATTAAATCACAATGGCTCTCAGATCGAGTAAGCACTGTGACTATTAAAATGACAATATAGAGAACGAGAAGTTACCAAAATGAAGGAAACTAATCCTATATGATAATTTCCTAATGATATTGATGATATTATAAACTAAATTGACATGAAATTGATAAATAAAAGCTACAACAAACTAAAATGCAGCTTGTGAGTCCTCAACTCACCATAGCCCTCAATCTTGGCCATGGTGGCTCAATCTTTACCATTGAATTCTCTAGAGAATTCAACTCTTCTATAAATAGTCCCCCCTTCCCATTAATTACAGAGTTATTGCATGCATACCAAACTTATGCTCTTGAATTGCCAAGCCATTTTCAAGCCATTTCCAAGCCATTTTAGAACTTGCATTTTTTATTTTGCATCTTAGCCATTATTGCATCCATCCACCCTCATTTATCACCCAAGTACCATTGCCATCACTAGCATATCATCCAAGGAGCATGCATCTAAAACATCATCCAGGGCCAACCAAGGATCAATGCAAGGAAAAGGTATACCTACTTTGTTGTTTTATCTTTCCTTTGTTTGTGTTTAACGCAGCCTAATCTTGAGGTGGTTTAGTGTTGTTTTTATCTTGCATTCTTTAGTTAGTTTTTGCACATTAGGAGATAAAAATTTTTACTGCACATAGTGAGTGAATAGAGGAAATTGCCTTTATGCCTTTATTTGAATTTTTGGATTTATTCAAATTTAGCAAAAAGAAGATATTTAATTAAATGAAACAAATATTTGATATTTTCTTATTTAATAAAAAGGGATATGATAATTAAATAAAAAATTTAGGATATCTTTATTTAATTTAGAGGAAACATGATTAGATAATTAAATAATACAAACTATTGAATTTTGCTTATTTAATTAAGATAGGATAAATGAATAAATATAGAAGAAATAATTAAGATGACATAATATGATAGAAGAATTAAAAGTGAAGTATATAAATAAATATTTCTATTTATTTAATAGTAGAGGAATTTAAGGGTAATTAATCAAAAAAGTCATATTTAATTAATTATATTATCCAGACCATTTTTAGGTGTATACAACCCTTACTTGTTTGTTAACCAATCCTTACCTATGCTTATCATTGAATTGTGGCTAATTCATAGGCATTGGTTAAGATAAAGTTTGGCTCTAAAAAAACAACCAACGGGAGGTTCTTCCTCCTCTTGTGAATATCTAGAGCTAGACGAGCTCTCCTCAACTTCTTGTCTATCCTTGGGCCTCAATTCAACTTTCTCAAGAGTAGAAGGAAATTTAATAACATCTTCATGTTTACTTTGTTATGGTTGCAGTGTAATAGAAGGATTAGTTTCTCTAAAAATAACACTTCTACTATATATTACCTTTTGTGCAACAAGATCCCAAAGCTTGTATCTTTTCACACCATAACTATATCTGATGAAGATACATTTCGTAACCTTGTTCTCCAAATTTGTTTGCTTCTCCTTTGACACATGTGCATATTCCTCACAACCAAGAACTCTAAGATGTCTTAATGAAGGCTTGTGACTCGACCATGCCTCTATAGGCATCTTATCAACAAGAGCTGATATAGGAGATCTATTAGTCAGGTAATAGGAAGTGGAAACAACTTCAACCTAAAACCCTTTTTCTAGACCAACACCACTCAAAATATTCCTATCCTTCTCCATTAGTTTCATGTTCATTATTTCTCCAACTCCATTTTGTTGTGGAGAATACGGAGTTGTCTTCTATCTATGAATACCACAATCTTTGCAAAATCTATCAAAATAATTAGAGAAAAAATCACCACCATTATCAGTCCTCAAACATTTTATTTTCTTTCCAATATGCAACCCAACCATTGCTTTAAATTCTTTAAATCAACTGAAAACTTTAGATTTACTCTTTAGAAAATATACCCATGTCCTTCTACTATAATCATCAATAAATGAAACATAATATCTGGATTTACCAATTGAAGGACCATCTACAAGACTAAACACATCAAAATGAATAAGATCCAATACACCATAAAATTAATGAGAAATCGAGTAAAATTGAATGTGGTTTTGTTTTCCATAAATGCAATTCTCACAGAAATCAAATTCAGAATTACAATCAAACAAAACTTGAACAAGGTTTTTATTTTTCAAGGTCCTTAGACCCTTTTCTCCATTGTGGCCAAGTCTTTGGTGCCATAAAATAGTTTTCTTTGCAAGTAACTTTGTCTCAGAAGAAAGAAAACCCATGGGTACCCAAAATCCATGACAATCTATTGAAGGTGAAACCCTCACTTCTTCCATGAACTTTCTTTTCACAAAATTACTATTGCACTCAACTGTGCATGCATCGAGCTTATACAATGTGCCACATCTGACATCTCTAACAATCACCATAGGACCTCTAACCATCTTGCATCCTACATCAAAAATACTACCTACACACCCACATCTATTAGTTTTCTTACAAACAATTTTTTTTATGCTAATCCAGGGATATGCAACACACCATTAGTCCTTTTTATCCTACCATCAAGAAATGCGATTTTAACTTTACCACGGCCAACAATGTCTAAATGAGAATCATCACCCAAGTACACCTTACCTCCATCAAATTATTCATATTCAAAAAACTAATCTCTATTAAAGGTCATATGGAAAGATGCACCCAAGTTAATTAACCATGCATCATTACCTAAACGAGTTGCCAAAGTTGCAATGAATGCATTGCCATCTTCCTTCTCAGACTCAAAATTAGAATCAAATTTATTCTTTTTCTTCTTCTTTTCTTCTTTACATTCCTTACGAACATGTCCAGGCTTGCCACAGTTCCATAAATAAATTTGGACTTTCCAGGAGATTTAGATCTCCCCTTGGGCTTGGATTTGTCATGCTTCTCATTTTTCTTGTCTTTATCTTTAGGTCTTCCATGAAAATTTAGGGAATCCTTGGTAGTGATAGATACCTTCCTCCTCATCTCTTCAAAAAGAAAAGAATCCACCACATCTTCAGTCTTCAAAATAACAAAAGTACTCCCAATAGCCATAACAAGAGAATCCCATGAATCAAGCAAAGAACAAAGCAAGATATGAAATTTCTCCTCCTTATCTATTTTGACACCAATAGATGCCAATTGAGCCACCAACATATTGAATGCTTCTAGGTGGTTTTTTATTCATCCACCCTCTTCCATTCTCAAGGAATACAATTTCTTCCTCAAGAAAATATTGATCACTAAATATTTGGCTGATACATCTCACCAAGCTTCTTCCATAGTTTATGTGCAGAGGTCTCCTCATGGGCATTAATTAAAATAGAGTCAGCCAAACACAATCTGATTAGACCTTTGTCTTTACAATCCATAACATCATATTGAGCAACCTGAGTAGGATCTACAAGCCTTCAAAAATTCTCATCAACAACATCCCATAAATCTCAACCTATCAACAGATCCTCCATCTTTAGCTTCCACATTTCAAAATTATTTCCAAAAGAATTCTCCACCTCTATTCTCCTTGATGAACTTGCCATCTGAAAATTCCTGCAACAAGATCACAAAGTATCTTCTACATAAGATCCCACTCAAATCTAGATTAGTTGAAAACACCCAAAAACCCACAACTGAAACCAAAGGTGATCAAGCTTTGATACCACTTGTAAGGAAGCTAAGGTAGCAAAAAAAATTGCTACACTAATCTTGAGGGGAGAATAATGCAAAAATTTTATATATCTTTAACAGTTACAAAAACTTAAATAGAAATAAACATAAATAGCATGCATACCATGACACAATGATTTACGAAGGAAAACCCTTTTGGGAGAAAAACCCCACACTCCAAAAGCTGCCCAATATATTATTCAGTAAATCACAAAGATTACAATATACTTGTAGAGAAATCTTCTCACAGGAGTATCACCAATTAGAGATCAAGAGACAACATGACTACTTTCAGACTCTCAGAATACATCACCATCTCTCTACCATCGTAGTAAAATACCCTCATATAATAGAGTTACATTCTAGGGAAAGACATGCCAACAAAATTTCCACCATTATATCTAAAATGTAATAATTAATAGTCTATATTTACAATGTATCATTTATATAATGTATGTTGGCCATTTTAGTAGTTTCTTGAAAAATTTAACAATTTTGTTTTCACACATCCCACTCCTCCCCCATGATGCCATTGTATATTAAACTTATCGTTGTAACTAGGAAATATATGCATATATTCATATATATCCTATCAATAATAACCTTTATATAATTGTAAGGTTCAAACATAATTTCCCAACATTTTTTTCCCACTGGTATAGAAAAAGGGCTTCTGGGGTTCCTATTTCCAATCTCTAGACATATGAACTAGGAAAATTGACAATCCCCAATGTGTTTATGAATGTGGAACTTATTAGACATATAACTAGGAAATATGATGAGAATGTCAAGGTTATTCAAGTAGCCAATGGGGGAGAATTGGTGATAATTAACAAGGCTTCTACCTTTGAGGCCTTTGGATTGAAGTTAGCTAATAATAAGGTCATATATTTTGACCTTTTCAAGAAAAAGTACTAGCAAGATAGAAATAGTTATAGGGTGTTATGGTTTCCAAGGAATAGATTTAAGGGGTTTGATAAAAGGTCTATAAGGATTCTTGATAATGAAAAAAATCCTTTTAATTTGGAAATATATGAATATTATTTCAATAAGAAATATTATTCATTTCTCCAAGTTTTTGGAGGATATTCCTAAACAAAACTCCATGTGTCATTAATGTATATGGTAGTATACATATAGAATTCTCTAGTGAATTAATGAGTTTGTATTTTCCACCTACATCCCTAATGCTATTCACAAACAATTGGTGGAGATAAATAAAAATAGAAAAGTAATAAATTTTAGATGGTATTCTTTATTATGCCACATGGTTTTGTATGAGGGGAGAACAAAGTGGGAAAAATCATTGCAAGTCAAAATGGCAGATGATAAAGGTAACTTGTTCCCTATCCAATGCTAGGTTCATGTATGGGATATAAACTGTGAGTTATCTAATTATGTAATTTTTGAAAATAATTTTTTTAAAAGAGTTTTGACACTCATGGAAGTGAAGGAGGACAAATTTAAAAGGAAATATTGGATTTCCTAATACCCAGAGATAGATTTCCTAGATTGGGTGTGCAACATAACTTGGGAGATTGGTATCTCCATTCAGACTCTATAATTATAACATGGTATATGGGTTACCTGTAGAACCCAACATCATGCCCAAGTATGTCCCCCTTATACCAACATACTTGGAGGTAATTTGGCAACTAACTAAATCAAACAAGTCCCATCTAAAGGGGAAAAAGAAAGGCTCATTTTTTCCATTCTCCATAGTCTTTTCAGACTTTACTATAACAAGGGAGGGCCTATAACTTATCTATCCAATTTTGTAGTCTTATAGGATGGTTTAGGAGAGAACAAGACCATTTTACCTTGAAGGATTCATTAATCAGGTTAGAGTAAGCATAAAAAGATCATCTTTTGCACACCAATTCCTCTTTGGTGAGGATGTGCTTAGAAATCACCTTGATGACAAAGAGATCAATGAGAGAATAATAAACTGGGTTTCCTTTAGAAAGATAGAAGACATAAAGGCCAAAAGGATAGAAAATTATCATGGGGCTATGTTTAAATTTAGATCCTATTGCTAGGATTCAAATTATTTTGAATAATTTTGACAAACTAATTGGGAAGGCCCTAATAATAGAGGAAATTCCTTCCTTGCAACCCAAGACAAATCCATCTATATATTCTTTTGTTAGAAGGGAAAATTTTCTAGTAATAAATAAGCCAACCCCCTAGGAGCATCCATTTACAAAACCACCATCTTCTCCACAAGAGCCTATTATTGAATCTCTTCCCAAAGAGAAGCCACAAAAGAAGATAAATCTTGATCAACTACATTTTGTTGATTATCCACTTTTTTTCCAAATGAAGAGGAGGAGATTGAGGTCACATTAAAGGAGGTAAGTTAATCAATTCCCTTTCCTTAATGGGTAAATGTTTCAAGATTGCCACAAAACAATTTAGGCTTAAATGTAATAGGGGGTATAAATGAGACAAATGATGTAAGGGACCTTGCATGCACACAATTCATCTTAGATGATGAATTTGTTAACTAAAAATAATTTAAGGAATTTTTTTATCAAAATCAGAAGGGAAGAGTTCAATGATAAATTGAAGAAAATAAAAAATTGAGATGCACCCTTCCAAATATGAGGAAGTCACTAAGTAGGTGCTTAAGGATATTGATTTTTATGTTAGGAACATCACTCCTAAGGAAGGAGACTAGTAAGAGAAAGAGGCCTTTTTTTTATTACCTGAATGAGATATTACTTCTACAATAGTCCTATATATTATTAGAAGGCATCAGGAAGAGGTGTTCTCTTCTAAAGAACATGTAGAGAAAGCATATTTAGGGTCTAGGTTCAACCCTAAATGAGAAACCTTAGCCATATGGGTTATTGTTCCTAACACCAATAAGCCCCAAGTTGCAAAAGTTGTTTAATAAATGAGGAAAGGATTGATAATCAAAAGAGTATTAGACACTTCTGCTCTCAAACAATAATTTTTTAAGTGGCTAATATTCGCCAATTGACTAATAGTTGAGATGTAACTTAACTTGGATCGCCACATTTTTATAAAAAAATATTTAGTCTTATTTAAATCTCCAAAGCATTTATTTATTATAATTTTTAACTCAAAATTTTTCCACAATATTCGATACATGATTAGATCATATTTGCCTAAATTTTATAAGTTTTAGTAAATATATTGATTCACCGATAGCATATCATAATTATTAGTTTACTTAGGGCCATATTTCCAATATTTAGTTTCAAATTGATTTAAAAAAAATAATAATGGCCCTCATTGTATTTTGTGAGGTAAAATATATCCCTAACCTATAATTCTTATGGGGCCCAAAATAGATTTTGGAGCATAGATATTCTAAGATCAATTATCCAAAAGCTATTTTAGGCCCTATGAGAATTATAGATCGCAGGTATATTTTACCTCATAAAATACAATGAGGGTCATTAGATTGCATTTTAAATCAATGCTGACAAGTAAATATTATAGTATACCCCTTAAATCCATCAATAGTTTCCACCCTCAGGCCCCTAATTTACCATAAGAATTATTTTATTAGATTGAAAGGATTCACCATCAGAAGTAATGCATTTTCTAATTATTTTCCAAGATTAGTCAATATTTTCTACAAAATTTTAGTGATGTATGTTGATGGGTGTTTTTGCACTTTCTCAACATAGGCAACACACAAGTGCACTACCTCTCTTGAAAGATAATTTCCTACAAATAAGCTACAGAAAATTATCCCAAGGTCTCTCAGGTGTCGATTCATGACTTGCAAAAATAGATTAGTTGATTGATATGATTTTCTGGTAATCACAAAGGGAATTTACGGTTCACTAAGCTAGGAAGGAATTGGATCTTCAAATAGAGTTTTGTGAAATTCTAGAAATGAGGTGTAGTTGTTGTAGATTCAAAATAGCAATCTAAAACTTCATATTCAACATCAGATTTAGCTTTACAAGGATGTTGGAATCTTTCCTTAACTTCTATTCTTAAAGAAAAATCAAAAGGGAAAAGGGATAAAAGGGTTCCTAGACCTGCAACTAATGATGAACAGTGATAATGGAGGATGCTACAGTGGACAACCTTCCCAAAACTAAGTTCCACTTAACCAAAATGACATACAATCTCATGAAACTAGTGCTATCTTCTGAGGTCTATAGATTTCAATTGTTCATTCACCATAAAGCATGACTAAAAGATGGCGTTTAAGTGCAACAATGAATTGTTGTTTAAACTAGCTTTACACTATTGTTCATCATCAATAAACAACAAAAAGAATGAACAAGAAAGGAATCAACACAATAGCATTCTTTAGCATCAATGAGCAACATGAACTAAACTACTAAAAGCTACTTGAAAACATCTAGAACAAAAAAGTAAATTTTAACTAAATCTATCAATCTTGAGAAGATGAATCATGCAACATGTGAGAAACACAAGAATCCACCAAAACAATGAAATTTTATTGAAATTTTTGCAGCATGTCTTTACACAACAACTCAACTCTCTCTTTGAAAATGAGAGTAGACCCCTATTTATAGTTTTCAAAAAGTGAAATGAATGGCCAAGATTCATTCTCATTGGGTGGCCAAGATTCATTTTACATTAGGGTTTCACCTACCCCCAAATAAATAGGAATATGAAATACATCCTTTTGTCTCATTCCTATTTTGTCCTGTAGTGGTTATAGTTGTAGATATTTTTCAAATATCCAATATACTAAGAGGGGGTGTTAATCATTATATTCTTAAATTTATTGAAAAAATGCCATCCAATCAATCCAATGCATATGATAATTAAGATAAGTAGAATCATCAACAAAATATGAAACACATAACACAAGAGATACTAGATTTTTTACGTGGAAAACCCAGAGTGGGAAAAACCACGATGAGGATTAACTCACAATATAGTATAACCAGTTATAAGATATTACAAAAAGGTGGCTCACTACCAGGACTCATTGTCCAAAATGGGAGGCTCACTGCCTACAAAAATGAAGTAAAAAAATGGCTAACCACCATAATGAATTGATAGAAATACACCTCAAGTGCAGATTCAGTTCCTTTGTAATTCAAGAAAATTTGCATGCCATCATATCACACTTCACCCTTTTTGCTTCCATCTGCAGTCTACTAGTATTTGCTCAAAACCATACATTCCTCTATATATCTACAAAAGTATCTTTTATATATATCTGATTGTCAAGGATTAAAATCAAGATAGATTGAAAATTTTTCTCAATCAATTCAAATGTGTGGCATGTTATAGTTGTCGGCATGGATTATACAAACAAAATTTAATCAATTACATCTTCTACTATATGATAGATCGGTCAACAATAGACCTAATAGCAAGGGAAAAAATTGATACCAGAGATAACCCCAAACAACTGCACTCAAGAATTCTTGTCCATGTACGCATTTCTCAATCAAAGACCATTTCCCAAAACCTAAAGTAGCAACTATTTACCAGAGAGGATTCTGAAGAAAAATACTAGAGGTTGGTCCTGTATTACTGGTTCAGAATATCGGATTGGTATGACTTAGAGTCTTGTAGTTGCAACTCATATATCATAGTGAAATCAATGAAAAAAAAACTATTAACAAGGGATATGATCTTCATTCTTCCAACAATCTCCCCCTTTGTCATTGATGGCAACATGTGCCAAAAATAATATACAAAACTGTACAGACTATGCTCTGTTTCTCATTCCTCTTCTCCCCCTTTGACATCAAGGACAAAGGTCGAATAACAGAAAAACATGAAAGATATGTACACTTGGTCTGGAAAGTTCAAACACATGGAATAAAACTTCTGAACTCCCCCTGAGGAGTTATCTCATGAAAATTAAAATAGAAAAATATTTTACCCTGAGGAGGGGGCACTTTGCAATTCCTGTAGAATGCCTTGCTAGGACATCTTTCCATCCCCCCAACTCTTCTTAGCGGATACTAGCAACTTGTTCAAAGATTCTAAAGAAATAAAATTTTCTTCAGCTTCATCTAGAGTATCCAGAGTTAGATTGATTTTATCCAAATTCTCAGTATTAGCCAAGGCATTGGCTATCGAGGCATACTCCATTCTCACATCATCACCAAGCAAGCTAAATTTTTTGATTATCTCTTCGTTATACTTCTGTAACATAAAGAACTTTTCTCTATGCACAGAAATAAAATTCTAGGTTTATCTATCTCTATCCATTGATGCATCATAGGTGCCAGAGACACTGGTCACCTAGGACTCAATGGATTCCATGAATCTTTTATACTTTGAGTGGCATCAGGCCACCTTATATAATATGTAAGCACATAGTTAGCTTTAGCTTCACAAGCCTTCACAACTTCAAGGCTCTTCTCTACATTAGCATGTGCTGAGGCACATTTATCATGAAGGATCAACAAAATTTTCTCATCTAACCTCTCCTCTACATCATGTTTTTTTTTCTTAATAAGTCTTGTAGCATGCTCCTTAAAGGAGTCCAATAGAAGCTTCAAGTTCTCAACTGGGGAAAGAGATGTATCAACAGATGTACCCGGAGTAACATCTTGTAGGGCCTTAATGATGTCTTCAATAAGACCAGACCCTTTATGATGCATTTCTAATATTTCTCTCCTACTAGATGCATGAAATACATCACCTAACACCAATTTATGTACCGAAGAAATCTTGTTCAGGTTTGCATAACCTTGATTCATTGGAAGTTGCATGAGTTCCAAAGAAATTAATGGTTGGAATCTAATCTACTTTGTCAGCAGTCCCTTCAAGACATCATCACTGGAAGAGGAATCTCCAGTGGACTTCTGTGATTCTACCACTTGCTGGGATACTTCTTCATTCTTTCCAACAAAAGATTCCATATTTCTATTTTCTACTTCCTCCTTTGCTTTTTCTTCCTCATCGTTCTCTTTTTCTGCACTCTCATCTTTTGCATTCTTCTCTTCCATTTTCTTTTCTTCTGTTTTTTCTTCTTCTACCTTGTCTTTATCTCCTTCACCGGATTGTACCAGAGGTGTGGCAGCATGAAATTCTGCATTTTCTTCAACAATTTTTTTATTTTCCAAATTTTCATTATCAACATTGATTTTTAGTAGAATATTTGTACTACCTATTTCCAAAGGGACATTATTGTCATTCACTTCCAGAGGTTCATTAACATTAGTAACACTGGGAGGAGGTTATTCCACAACTTCTATATAGATTTATTTTCTAGGTTCAGAGGCCGAACCAGATGCACCAATCATGCCATACTTTTTTGCAGTGTCTTTGATAATGCCTATGGTTTCCTTCTTTATTTCTTTGATTTCTTTCTTATCTTTCGTCATCAAGGTATTGAACCTTCTTTTCTCCTTGAAAATTTTAGTAGAAATCATTTTCAAGGATTATAAGTTATCCAGAGTTAGAGAGGGTGCAATATCTTTAAATGATTTATTTCTTATTTTCTCCTCTAACTCAACTACCTCTACTCTCCTTTTCCTCAATCTTTCCCACAAATTTTCAGGAACATCACACATAATGTTGTCCCATTTGGCTTCCAAAATAATAACATATTTGATGATGGCCAAAATTACTGTTTCTTTATCCTCTTCTCCTACTAAATTATACACTTCCGCAGTGGACTTCACCATATCATCTTGATTCACCAAATTATTTATCAAAACATCTACTTTAAGAGGGGAACCGAGTCTTATTAGAGAGGTGTTTTTCTCTTCATGATCCAATGGAATTTCTTCTATAATTTTGGCATTCTTTACTTCATGATCATCTTTTTCATCGTCTGAAGATGGCACATATTAAACTTTGATGATTTCCTATGATGCACCTTCACCGGAGGAGACACTCACCCTTCTCTTTCTTATCAATTTTGCAGCATGGTCTTCTTCCTCTTCCTCTTGATCATCTATAATACTCATATTATTTTCTCTAGTAGCCTTTTCTTTTCTTCATTTGATAGGGGCTACCAGAGGAACACCTTTCATTTTTCCTGATCTGGTAGTCAGTCTAGAGGGGGTCGGGATTTTTCCTTTATCAGCAGTGTTGGGCACAGATTTTGTTGTAGCTGGTCCATAAGTTGGTATGGAAGGAGGGGTCCTATTGGATCTCCTTAAATTGGGTAGTTCAAAATACTTCTATCCTTGAATAGCTCTTACTCAAGCTAACTATTCAGGTATGAAACATTGATTGAGCATTTTCTCCACATTTTTCTTACTTTTAGCTTTGTTCTACTCCAAGTGAATGTCCCTGGATTTCTCCACATAAGTTCCTATTCGGGGTTCATTCAGATCTTTAGGACTCTTCAACAAGAGTTTCACATATCTTTTAGCATCATCTTTTGAGACTTCATAACCTAGAGTTTGAATCTAGATGGTATGGGGTTCAACCGCTTCTATGATACACTCATCAGAAGATACATGAAATATAATATCATTTTTGTATTTCTCCATAATCTTCCTTGGAATTTTGTCTCACTCATTCATATTCTTCTTAAACATAGAAAATAATTCCATCATGACATTTTCTACATTGTGAATTCACATCACCCAAATTCCTCATGTGCTCAAAAATCTGATGGGCAACAGGTCGGGATGGATCCCAACACACAGTTCCAGATTTTATTGGAAATATTCTTAGAAAGTAGAATAAAAAACATACAATTAGAGAACCAAAATTAAATGGGTACTTCTCCTTTGACATCCTCAGGTTCTCAAGCAGCTGTTGTTGAAGCAATTCACACAGATTATAACTTTTACCATTTACAAACATATCATAACCAGTATAAATAACTGTGGCATACACATAATTATCTCTATTGGTGAAGTAGATTTTGTGGACAATCATTATAGATGCATACTTCACTGTTGGATTTGTACTAGGTTTTGTCTCTAGAGCCCTTTTTTCATAAGTAGCACCTATGAGATTTGATACCATTTCATTTTTCACTACCTTCAACACAAGTATTGATTCAATGTCATAGATTCTGATGATGGATTTAATTGCTTCCTTGTTTATCAAGTGTGGTTCATGAGTCCTTAAGAATTGATCATGCATTCTGCTAAGAACTGGCTTTACAGACGGTTCATCCAGTATAGAACTGAAGTTTGGAAAATTGTTCCAATAGTCCAACCTCATCGTCATTAGATTTGAGTATTCAGGTTTTAACTAGAATTTATCATCAGTGAGTTCATTCATCCATATATCAATTAGTTTGATGTGAGTGATTTCTTCTAACTTAACCCTAATGTACATCCTAGTATCCTCTATCGACATGAAGTCATGAGGAATCGAAGAGAAAGCACCCACCGGGTCATCTTTGAAAACCTTCATCAAATATTTTTTGTAGGAGGGCCTAGGTCTTTCTATTGTTTGTACAACTACAGGGATTTCCATTTTCTATATTTCGTACACTTAAAAATATTCAAGAAGGAATTTACACAAACTCACAATAGCACATAATCAAAAATACCTTTTTCTTCGCAAATACCCAAAACTAGGGTTTGCACTAGTCACTCCTCAATTTTCTCTAAATCACTCCAAGCCATTCTCCACTTCTTTTGAATGCACAAATGATTGAAATTCCTTCATAATTTTTCTTTATAGATTAATACGATGCCCTAATTTGTATTTAATGGGTTTGGAATTTGAAAACCCTAATATGCTCCACAAGTGAGCATACAAGCCTCTTTTATTTTGGTTTGTTTTTCGAAACCTCTACATATTGATTTATTATAACTTTACTTCGTGTCATGGATCTGACACACTCACAATTGGGGGTTTTAAGGATTTTCTGCTAAAGCTCCCCCTAAGACCATGCTAGGTTAAGTTATCGGAGGAATCATCTACACCGGACAAGGGTATAGACACATCAGTAGTCCCTAAATCTTCTTTATTTTTCCATATCTTACTCATTTCTTGATTAAAATCTTCTTTTTTAACCTTCTTCTTAGGTTCAATCTTTTTTTCCAGAACAAACTATTTTCCCTTTTTGCTTCTACATACCTTTGAAATATGTCCTGGTTTGTTGCAATTATAACATACAACATTTCTTTGACTAGATTGACTTCCACTAAACCTTGTTCTACATTGATTTTCTTTATGCCCATATTTATTGGATGTATAGCAATAGCCAACAAAGGATTGATTCATCATTCCTCTATTAAACCAGTTTATTATCTGAGTTGATTCACTAGCTCTATGTCCAAACTTATTATAGGCATAGCATTGTCTAGGGAAAGAACCAGAAAAATGATTCATCCTGCTTCTACATTTAGTTTCCTTATGCCCAAACTTGTTGCAAGAAAAAAAAGTTCCATTGAAAGATGGATACCTTTGTGCATTTGGTTGTCTAATAGGTGATTTTCTTCCTGAATTCCTTTTCTTCTTTCCTTTATCTTGAATCTTTTGATCTTTTACTGCTTTTGAGCTTTCACATGTTTCCAATCCCAATCCTCCTTTGTCTTTAGAATTTTTATGTCCTGTAATCAATTCATCAAGATTAGTAGAGCCTATCTTGAAACTATCCTCACAGACTTTTTCCTTTTCCAATTCCACTCTTAGATTCACTACTTCTTGTTTAAGTCTGGAACA
The DNA here is from genome assembly GCA_007115665.2 of Sequoiadendron giganteum. Lineage (NCBI taxonomy): Eukaryota > Viridiplantae > Streptophyta > Pinopsida > Cupressales > Cupressaceae > Sequoiadendron > Sequoiadendron giganteum. The sequence continues at coordinate 659,234,235 of CM021103.1, forward strand.
TTCATAATACTTGTTCTTTATCTTTGTATTCAAGCACTCTTCAATTTTTATTTTTTCTTCCACTTGCAGCTTTAGTTCGGTAATGTCTTCATTTTCTTGTTTCAGTTGGTCACTGACTTCTCTATGTCTCTCTTTGAACTTCCTTAATTATTCCTTCAATTTCCAAACACATTCATTTGCTTCATCAAGATTTTATTTTAGATCTTTATTCTCTTTTCAACTTTTTCAAGATCATCAAGAGCAGTCTGAAGTTCTGCATTATCTTCCATTTATTCAATCTTCAAGATCTCCCTCAAGCTATTAGACTTCTCCAAAGGAACCAAGCTCTAATACCAATTGTTAAATATCCAATATCCTGAGAAGGGGGGCTGAATCAATATATTCTCAAATTTATTGAAAAAATAGCATCCAATCAAATCCAACACATATGATAGTTAAGATAAGAAAAATCATCAAAAAAATATGAAACACAGAACACAAGAGACACTAGAATTTTTACGTGGAAAACCCAAAGTGGAGAACCATGGTGAGGATTAACTCACAATATAGTATAACCGGTTATAAGATATTACAAAAGGGTGGCTCACTGCCAAGACTCGTTGTCCAAAATGGGAGGCTCACTCTCTACAAAAATAAAGTAACAAAATGGCTAACCACTAGAATGAACTGATAGAAATACACCTCAAGTGAAGATTCAGCTCCTTAATAATTTAGGAAAATTCGCATGCTAGCATATCACACTTTTCCCTTTTCGCTTCCATCTATATTCTACTAATATTCACTCAACACCATACATTCTTCTATATCTCTACAAAAGTATCTTGTATATATTTGATTGTCAAGGATTACAATCAGGTCAACTTGAAGATTTTTCTCAATAAATTCAAACATGTGGCACACTATAGTTTTCGGCATGGATTATACAAACAAAATTTAATCCATTACATCTTCTACTGTATGATAGGTTGACCAGTAGTAGACCTAATAGCAAAGACAAAAATTGATACCTGAGATAACCACAAATAACTACGCTCGAGAATTCCTATCCATGTATGCATTTCTCAATCACAAACCATTTCCCAAAATCTAAAGTAGTATCTATTTATTAGAGAAGATTCTAGAGAAAAATACTAGAGGATGGTCTTGTATTACCAGTTGAGAATACTAGATTGGTATGACTTAGAGTCTTGCAGTTACAACTCATATATCATGGTGACATCAATGACAAATAAATTGTTAACAAGGGATATGATCTTCTTCATTCTTCCAACAATTTTGTCTTCTAGTGGTTGCCTTCCTTTTTAGCTACACTATCAAAAACTCATCATCAATCACCGGTTTCCCTCCATCGTTTTGAAGAGTGGCATATTCCACAAATTTTTTAATAAGAGCTTGGAGCTTATCCCACTCCATAATGTTAGATTGGAGGATCTAAAAGGACAACTTATTGAATCTCCCAGTGATTTGTTCCCAATGTTGCCCCTTGCTTCATATTCTTGCTGAAGTATGGCTTGATTTTCTTTGGATCCATTTCAGGGTGGCCATGTCACAATCTGTAATCATCTTAAGGTAGTCCTCATTATCTTTCCTATGCTCAACAACCCATTCAAGGTCTAATTCGACCTCATGCAACACCCTTTCAATGATATCCTTTCTATGATCTAGGCCCATTTTCCAGGTTTCCACTAGCTAGTGATCATCATTAACAAGCTTCAACTCCTTTTCCCACATCTTTTTAGGAATCTTTAGAATGGCCTCTATCTTAGGATATGTAATTCTATAGAGCTCAGTGAACCTATGACATGTCCTTTGTGTAGCCTCTAGTTGATTTTGTAGATCTCAAAATTTGTTAAACATTTGAGTAGCGTGACAGATGCCCATGTCACCATTGTATAGCACCTGTTGGAACCATTTTGTTGTAGCCTTGGTACAGTTCTTCATTTTTTCCATATGAGTGAGTTCTTCTTGGGAGAGAAGAGGGGGTGTGGATGATGTAGTGGTAGCCTCTTCCTCCAAGGATGTCCATTACTGAATATAGGTGGTGAGATCTACCACTTGTGCTTTCAACTCCTCTTTGGTGGACTGGTCCTTATTCATCTATTGCATAATTTTTGTCACTGACCCTTGGAGTTCATTAATATTTTTCTCTCTAGTGGTTGGGCCCAAGCTGATGGTGGAGACATGGTAACTGATACCATACTCTTTGTCCATCATTAGGGTGGTGATTTGCACCATTCTCGATCTAGAGGAATCAACTATGATGTGAGAGCAAACTCTTGGCTTCTTTTCTTTCTTTGTCCTTGTCTGCACTCGGGATAATATTGCCTTGATTCTAACCTTAGGATCAATGATCACAAATTCCCTCTTTTGCAATTGCTTCTCAGGCCAATCGGGCACCTGGGATTCTCCTTTGGGTGATTCATGATCACCTTCCTCCTCCTATTGAGGTTGTTTCTCTTCATGCCCTGGGGCTTCTTGATCTACTTTCTCTTCTTCATTAGAGTCCTCAATTTGTATAGCTTTTTTCTTCCCACCTTAGTGGAGGCTATGTTCCTTTTAGCAGTATCTTCTTCTGGAGGAAATTTTTTTTCTCGTTGTTCTGGTTCACATTCAAGGTGCTTAGGCTCGAGGATCTTCTTTGGTGTATCTTTTGATTCTTCTTCTTTTTCTAATTCTCTCTCCCCTTATTCATTTTCAAAATGCACCTCTTCGTCTTGGATGAGGCCCTTATCTTGGCTGATTAGTGGAGGCTCTTTGAGCATCTCCACATTCACTTCAGTATCTATTCTTTCTTCAAAGGTGTGCTCCTTAGATTGCATTTCTTCACATTTGTCCTTGAGCTGATGGGACAAATCCTCTTCTATATCTTGGTCTGAGGTCTCCACTATGTATTTTGTACTGAGGTCTGAATCATCCTCCAGTGAATATTGTGACCCTTCTTCATTAGTCACTACTTTTTCAAGATTGATTGTCAACTCGCCCTCTGGGTGTTCAAAGTAGGGCTCTTTTGGTTCCTCCATTATTCCTTTGTCAACTTCCCTTCGATTTTTCTCCATTTCTTCGGATATTCTCATTCTTGCCTCCATCTTTAGTGGAACTGTAGATGGCAGAGGAACATGAAAACTAGCAACAATTTGGGCCATCAAGGCCTGAACAATAGGGTTAATGATCACCCCCAAAATATTAGAAGGTACACCTTGCATATATTTTGCAAAGGCTTCTAGTAGGGTGATTAAGGGCATAGTAGTAGTGGTCGTAGGCATTGGGGAAAAGAGAATAGGAAGTGGAGGAGGTAGTAAGGATGATGATGACATGGATATCATGGCTGAGGAGGAGTCAAGTACTACTATTGGAGCCATTGGTGGGGTGGAAGACTTATGGACTGAGAAATCCATGATGGTCAGAGATGAAACAAGTAGTACCTAAGAGGTAGGAGGTGGTGGAGGGCAACGATAGTAGTAGCGGTAGGAGCGGAGGTGGTTGGTGGTGATTGTGGCTGCTCAATTTATTCTTCTCCCTCATGTTGAGGGTCCTCCTCAATTGTAGGCATTTCAGCTTTAAGTCCCCCCATTTTCTTTGTTTTCTTAGAGGGCTCTCCCTTTGTGGCCTTTCTTGTATATACCTTATGTTTAGGATGGTGCTCGGGCTGCTTCCTTTTCCTTGATCTTATTTTTGGAGGGGAATTAGGTGCTTCCTCACTGGAGGTGACAACAACTCCACTATTAGTTTCAATTTCAATCTCATCTTTGAGCTCGCCATATGTTAGCACTGCACCTTGTACTTTCAGTTGAGCAACTTGGGCATCAACCCACTACTTGGTTCTTTCTATAATTGGTTGCATTATTGTATCGAGTTCATTGACCTCTCCTTCATCACAATATTTTAGTGGTAGTGGTAGGTTGGCCATAACATTGAACCTTTGATCAATAATTGTGTCATCCTCCTCCACAATCTGGTCAGACATAAGGAACAAGTTTATTGACTTTGTAAACTAGGCTGCCATTTGTATGTAGTGTCTCATTCGCACCTCTTTATCATCTTAATAGTTGGCCTAGAAGTCCTCAAGGTGCAACCGATGGTAATATTGCTTCCCCACTTGCCTCTTCAATTTCCCATATGGGTCAATTGTTGGCCGAGTTGTGTGGAGTTCCAAGTTATACTCCACTATCTCTTTTTTTGAATATTTGGTGCATTAGGTAGTGGGACAAGAATACATCCCTTGTCTGAAGGTTATGGGATACGAGATCGACACTCTGTGTTTATGGCTCAACAAGGTGTGAGAGTTCTATAATTGTCGAGTGACCACCAACAAGATCATCCAGTCGTTGGGGTAATGTGGCAGCTTATAAGGCTTATTAGAGAAACCTTCTACTCTTATGTATGCAAATTTTGGGAACTGTATGAACAGATACCCAAATCTCTGGATGAAATCTCAAAATCTCCCCAGAGAAGTATGATAATATGCCTGATAAAGTCATCATTCACCCTTTGATAGTCTTTCTTGAAGTTCTTGTATTGTAACTAAGGGTATCTATCATATACTTTAAGGTCTCTTCTTGGATCCTAGCTTTGTGAAATAGCAAGGCCCTTGTATGCAAACGACTCAACTAGCATATATACCAGGTAGGAGGTCATGTAGAAATGGGATTTCTTCTTTATAGCCATCATCTAGCTATGAATTTTGTCACTAATGATCTTTTCCCAGTGAAACTTGGTTTTACCTCATAGGAGTTTTTCAATAAAACAGAACATCCACTCCTGGAAGAATATAGTAGTAGGGAGGCCCATTACCTTGCTTAGCAGAGTAACCAAGTCATGGTACTCCTCATGTAAGTTGCTTCTAAATAGATCCTATGACACTTTGGCTACATTTCCCCTCTTATCCTTCAAACCAATGTTGGTTGATCAATTTCTTGTATGATAGGGGGTCTACCTTCCACATGTTCTCAGCATATCCCTTTTCAATTTCCTCCATTTTTTCAAACATAGGGATATGAAATGTATGGCCTATAGACCTAGCAAACAAATCTGCTAACACTCTTTCATCATGATTAATGATCTTTCTATTGTTGTGATAACACTCCTTGTACACCATCACCAATTCTAGGGTGACGAGTGTAGGAGGGAAGCCGACCACCTTGGTGAGGCCACTCTTTCTAATCTTCAATGCATTAATAGTTCTTGGGCTGACTGTTACCCTTTTTCTTAATTCATCAATGTCTATGTGCCCAAGGTTTGTATCTAATGGTGCCCCAATTAGAATCAAGATTGGACGTGACTTCCACCCTATGAAACTGATACCTCATTTGATATTTTTTCTCTTTTGCCCTGGGAGCTTTGATAGGCTTCTCTCTTTTCTCTTTTTTCTCTAGACCTCTCTGATGGTCCCATAGTAGATTCCATAAATCTTGCTAGAATGGATGCAATAAGCACATTCATAAAATTGGGGAAGTGTTAGCTAAATCCTGCAAAACAAGGGTTAGATCCAACAATCCATATCCAAAAGATCATAAAATCCATTGGCATTTAACATCATTCATCATTTGAGGCTTCCTTGGATCAATTACAGAAATGTGGGCCTAGGGACATGGGTTTCCCTAGGATGGTGATTGTCAGGAGTGTTCAAGAGGGAACGACGTTAGGGTCACAATGACCCACTGATGACCAATCACACTCAAAAGTTTGCATTGGGGACTTGGCGGTTAAACTCTTTAGGGAGGCAATTGGAATGTTGGTAAATCAATCACGAGGCCTCCAAGCACATCTAATTTGTCATTTTTCTAATGCCTATTTAGGGCATGTGGAGTAGGAGGCCTCATGGATGTTTGGAGCTTTGTCATGGAGAAACAAAAATTAGGAGTTGGAAACCTGCATGCGGTGTTCTGCCATGCGGGAACTGCAGGCAACTTGGACGGTCTAGGCCAAATCCCTTTAGGTTAAGTCATTTGGATACTTGCGAGAAGAGACCAATGGAAGGCCGTCGGGAGATGGTTGTTTTGAGACAACAAGGATGGTGCGGCGGTCCACACTGGTGGGTCTACAAGAAACCTTTACGTTGATCATTTTATTTGGAAGGACTCAAGAGGTAGAGGAGAGTTCGGGCCTCGACCTATGGAAGGAAGGAAACACATGACCATTTGGTGAAAGACTATCACATGATAGCGGGCCGCAAACGGTGGCCCATGAAGAGAGATCCACAAATGCATTATACTTAGTCATTTTGGTGCTAGATGTTGGGAGGGAAGTGATAGGGTCGAAGTTTGTAGAGCAGACCGATGTGGGTCCTCAAGAGTTTGTGAATGACAATCATGATGGGGTGGTCTATAGACGGAACCTCGCAAAGCCCAATCCACAAGGAGTTTCATACTTAGCATTTTTTGTGTAAACCTCAAACTACAAGGAGGATCGCAGAGTCCACAATGTGGGCGGGAGAAAGCACCTCACCATTTGAAGAATGGAATTGAGATGGAAATAGAGGGAAAGAAAAATTCCATAGGGAACAACCCATGAAGAGGACTTGGGCTTGGCATTGGATTCGAAGGAACCTGGAATGCGAGAAGCAGTCATGGGAGGACCATTTTAAGAATGGTGGAAATGGAGGTGTCACCTGCATGCGATAGTCCACAAAAGTGGACCCACAAGGATTTTGGTCTTGTGATTTCACTGTTAAGTATCCAAAGGAGGTGAGGAGACGATGTCCACCCACAAGTGGAATTCCACAAGAGTAGATTTGCAAGGCCATAAAGCTTCGAGTTTTGCATTTTACGTTTCCATTGTTTTAGTGGCGGTGAGAAGGATGTGGGCCGCAAGGGTTTCATGGCTCTACAAATAATGATGGGGATGTGAAGTTCTACATGGCCCTTAAAGGTCGTGTTTGATTGATTTTCATGGATTTCTTTAGATGGGTTTGTACAAAATTTCAAGGTATTTGGGCTGCCTCAAGAAATTACAGTTTGTCTTAAAATTTTAATCAATTCTTGAAAAATTAACTCAAAGGATGTTGTAGGCTAGTGGCAATGAACATACCTAAAGATCCCAAAGAAATTGATGGATGTCGAGCTTGAAATCCTCCGAGAGGTCACATGAGTGTGAAGGAGGTGATGATAGTTCTGGGCTCTAACAAATTCTAACTATGGTTGATAAAAATGACAGGTCGGCTTGGCTATTTATAGGAAAATCTACATTAATAACCCACATTCAATGCTCGTATGGTGGTTGGTAGGGTTTTTAGGCATGGGCTTCAAAAGAGCAGTGGTGGGAAATTCAGTACCTGTAGAGTAGATGAAACCTCAGTTATGGTTGTTTGGCAGTCGGCGAAAAAGGGTAGGCACGAAGGATGTGGGATCCGCGATGCGGTTGGATGTCCTACATCGGCCGTTGGTGAAATAGTGGAGACAAAGCAATGGCATGCAAAGGGAAGCTTGCAAGGGCAGACTCATAGAAGGTGAAGGAAGCCTATTTTAAAAGACTAAGGGAAACCTTCCAAGGAAACCCCGCAAAATCCAAGGAGTTAGAGATTTTTGGGTGGTGAATTTTGGCCAACTAAGGATGATGAATTTTAGGATCCTTGACCAATTGATGCTCAAAAATAGGGGCACACAAAATGAGGAGAAGGAAAAAAGTGACCTAGAGAAAGCAAAAAGTGGAGGGTCCCCATTCTGAAAGGGGCATGTGTGTTATAGGCACAACAAATGGTGACTCCGCTAGGAGAATGCTCCTAGGCATTCTAAGGATAAATGCTCATTCAAAACCCAGAATCTCTGGTTTCACAAACTAGAAGCTGGTTTCCATAGGTTAGCTAGGAACTCAAAGGATAACAAGATCCTAAGTTGAATCATGTCATAGGAATATCTTGGAAGTGTGTGCATAGTAAATTCAGTCCCTTTCCTCGACAACCACACAAACAACCATTAATCGATGAAGGAAAGCTACATAATTTTTCTAACCCCAAAAGTAACCTAGACATTGCTCCATTGCCAATCAGGCATCCATAGCCCCAATGGAGTTATCATTGTGACCCCATGAACATTGCTCTATTGCTAGCTGGGTGTCCATAGAAGCAATAGAGTTATCCGCACACCCACACAGTTACATGTTTTAAACTTTCTTGCTTTTCTTTCTTTTCTTGATATTTTCTTTTGGTACTCTCTCTTTTTGCTCAACTGCGTAAGCACTAAAGCTTACAGTGGTTTTGGAATCATAATGGTCACTGGAGCAGACCTAAGATTTTTCACTTGCCCAACCCTCCTAATGGCTATTGTATAGTTCTTTGGAAATAATTTAAAGTGTGTTCTTGTGTATGATCCGAGATAAGTTTAAAAATATTTAAGAAAGGGGCTCATCCTAGGTCAAATCAAAGTTCAAATAAGGAAACCAACTCCATGGAGGCGGTCAAAAATCAATAGTTATGAATGACGATTCGTCCAAAGAATAAACAAGAGTGGGAAGAAAATTGAACCACTCGTCAAGCCAAGAACGACCACCATATCAAGAATGAAGGAACACTCTTAGCAAAAAAGTGAAAGTATCTAGGAAAACGAGCAACAATGAAAGAAAAGTAGAAAAGCGAGAAATCCTCAGCTAACCTATATACAACTATATATAAAGGCAAGCTTCAAAAGCTCAGGAAAGGAAATAATTCTTCAGATACTTCCCATTGACAGGAAACAAGACATCCTCTTTGTTGAGTGTCTTGAGGTGAAAGGAATTGTCTCCTAAAATTTCTAAAATCTGAAAGGGGCTAAGCCAGAGCTTGTCAAATTTGTCATGTCACCCTTTCTTTTCATGGGCCTTATCCCAATAGAGGACCAAATCAGTGATTCTAAATGCCTTAACTTTGGCTCGATGATCAAACCATCTTTTGAATACACCCTAGCGTTTGGAAAAAAACTCAATCACTCTATCACAAACATTTTCTAAATGCAGCAACTCAGCTAGACGGGCTTCTCAATGGTCTCCCTCCTCATAATAGGTGCTACAAAACTAGAGGGTGGGGATCTCGAGGTGGATAGGAAAGATAGGCTCTAAGATGTAGACTAGGTCAAATGGGGAATTACCTAGAGAGGCCTTATGATGTGTAACATCCACCCAAAGGGAAAAATGCAATTGGGTGTGTGAGTCTTTGGGGTTTATGTCAAGCAATTTTTTTATCATAGTTATCAAATTTTTGTTTGTTGACTAAGCTAGGCCATTACCTTGAGGGTAATAGTTGGACAATAATTTAACTGTAATTCCATGATTGAAGGCCCAACTAGAAAACTTAAGTGAGGAGAAGATGAGACCATTATCACACACAAGGGCATATGGGAAACCAAAGTGATTCAAAATAAACATTTCTAATAAATTAGTTACAACTTTAGTAGTGCATTGTCTACATGCTATTGCTTCTATACACCTAGTAAAGTAATCGAAAGTGGTTAGAATGTACCTGTGGCTTATAGAGGATGGTGGGCTTACCTTACCAACAAAGTTGAGGCCCCATTGAGAAAACGGTCTTACCTCTAGGACTGGTTGTAGGGGGAGAGCAACATTTCTTTCCCTAGTAGCAGTATTCTAGAAAACATGTCAGGTTCTAGCATGGTTGTGCACATATTTAAATAGTGTCATCTAGTATTACCCAACCCACAAAATTAGATGAGTGGTTGAAGGGCTGGATCCATGGCTAGTGCTAAATTTATCATGAAATTCCTTCAGTACTCAACCTGTTTCTTCTTTTCCAAGGCATCTAAGGTAGATTCCCTCATGATTTCTCTTGTACAAAATAGATCCTTGTAGCATGTAGTTGTTGCTCTTATGTCTTAGAGCACGTTTTTTCTCTCCTTGCAATCGGGATGGGAACTTGTAGTTGAGAAAATAGTAGACAATATTATTGTACCATTCTCTAGGAGAAACGTCCTCCAGTTGATACTCCTCCATGGTGAGTTTGGGTCTTACTTCAGCTATTTTCTCAGGTATCATTCAAGGGAGGGCCTACCCTTGGACTAACTTCATGGGTTGAATTCCATATCATACTCGTGTAATAAAGTGACCCACTTGGCTCTTCTCTCTCCTAGCTTGTTTTCCATTAATAAGGTTTTAACTACTGGACTAGGCATAATCGCGAAAACCTTGTTCTACAAAATGTAGTGTTGGAATTTTTTAACCCCTCTGACTAAGGCATACACTTGCTTCTCAATATTTTTATACCTTAACTCTATTTCTTTTAGCGAAGCACTGATGAAAGCGATTGGATGCTCATTTGCTTCTTCATCTTTCTGAGTCAATATGTTGGAACAAGAGTGGTCTGAGGTGAATGAATAAATATAAAATAGTTTTAGGTAGTTGGGGCTAACCAAATTGGTGCATCGATAATTTCTTTCTTAATTTCTTCAAAAGCTTGCTTGGCTTTAGGCGTCCATTCGACTTTGGCATCCTGCTTCAGCATAACATTCAACGGCTTGACTATTTCAACAAAACTTGTGATGAATTTTCTAACGAAGTTTATCTTTCCAAAGAAAGACTTCAATTCCTTCTTATTGCCTAGGAGTTGAATTTTTAGTATGGCCTAGATATGCTCTGGGTCTATCGAGATTCCCTTCTTTAAGAGGAAATGTCCCAACAACTTGCCTTCGATAACTTCGAAGATGCATTTCTTCATATTCAAAGAAATTCCAAACTCTCTGCACTTTTGAAAGACCTTACATAGATCAGAGACATGATCTCCTCTATTCTTCAAAAAAACTATAAGATCATCCATATAAATGATGATTCATTTATCAATGAGGTCCTTGAAGGCAATATCCATTGTACGTTGGAAGGTGGTGTTGGAAAAAAAAGAATAGACAACTAAGAGGGGGGGTGAATCAGTTGTTACCAAAATCAAACTTATTCAACATTAATCAACCTTTAATCTCAGGTCTGATAATTAATAGTGCAAGCATAAATCAATCACACATCAGAGACACATGAACACCAAGATTTTATATGTAGAAACCCTGTTAGGGGAAAAACCACGGTGGACGTTAGTCCACAAGATTATACCCTGTTAGAAGTATAATGAAGAATGAATAAGGAATACAATTGCATTTAGGAACACTACCTAGAGCTCACTGTTCAGAGGAAGACTCACTACCATACATACAATAATAATATTAAATCCATCTGATGAGGTTGAACTGAGAAATTAGCTTCTACAAAAGCTGATGACAGTTTCGGTTAGGCACAGAAAAACTTCTACACACTCTTCCACACTTTGCTTAATCTCTTTCACACTTTGCTCTTCTCTTGAATGATTTTATCTTTATTCACACATGTACTTTACATACACACATTGAGCATACATCAAAATGAGGAAAATAATTGCTCATATATTTGCTACACAGATTTACATCAACTACTCTATCAGCCACAAATAAAGAATAAATTACAACTGTCGGCGTCAATACATAAATAAATATTAATGTGCACCAACACAAGTCAGTCACAACATAGTGAGGACCCAAATAAACACCTTCGAACATGCCAAATAATAAAAGATTAATTCTCATGGATCCGCAACATGCTACCACCATCATGTCAACCAAGAACATGAAAAATAGAGCACACATCGGAAAAATCTCCGATCACGATCACACAAAATAATGTGGAAATACAACAAGGATAGAGCATGATATAGACTCATCCATGAATCAAAGACATTAGATTTCCACAGTCCATGTCATTAGTATGTAGTTTTTGGATCAATGTTTCGGATCACACTTAGTGATCCATCATCAGGATGCAAAAAGAGATGAAGGAGTAGAATATGCAGATCCAAGCTATTATAAAGGAGGAGGAAGGGGAAGTTTACATGAGAACCAATAAGGAGAGAGAGAAAAAAAAAAAATAGATTAATAAAATAATAAAAAGAAAGAGAAGAAAGAGAAGAAAAAATTCATTGAAGATAAATAAAGGTGATAATAAAATTTAACTAAAGTATTATTGATAAAGAATTAAGGATAAGAATATATAAAAAAGTAAATAGTGGATAAAGAAAAGAATAGAAAGATAAGATAAACTAGTTGGTAATATAAAAACTATGTTATGTTTTATAATATAATGGTTATAATATGTTTTATAAAATAATTTACTATATTATGAAGAAAGAAAATGGAAAGAAAATAATGAAGAGAATAAGAAAACAAACCAAAAAAATGAAACTAAAATTAAAATTGAAGAAATAAGTAAGATTAACTATATATATTATTACTATTTATTTATCTTTTTGTTTCATTTAAGATAAATAAATAGTAATAATATATATAGTTAATCTTATTTATTTCTTCAATTTTAATTTTAGTTTCATTTTTTTGGTTTGTTTTCTTATTCTCTTCATTATTTTCTTTCCATTTTCTTTCTTCATAATATAGTAAATTATTTTATAAAACATATTATAACCATTATATTATAAAACATAACATAGTTTTTATATTACCAACTAGTTTATCTTATCTTTCTATTCTTTTCTTTATCCACTATTTAATTTTTTATATATTCTTATCCTTAATTCTTTATCAATAATACTTTAGTTAAATTTAATTATCACCTTTATTTATCTTCAATGAATTTTTTCTTCTCTTTCTTCTCTTTCTTTTTATTATTTTATTAATCTATTTTTTTTTCTCTCTCCTTATTGATTCTCGTGTAAACTTCCCCTTCCTCCTCCTTTATAATATCTTGGATCTGCATTTTCTACTCCATCTCTTTTTGCATCCTGATGATGGATCACTGAGTGTGATCCGAAACATTGATCCAAAAACTAATACACAGTTGAATTCAGAAACTACATACTCATCCATGAATGTCACAGGAACATGCGCAATAGCTGAAATTTCAAGAATATCATCCTCTTGCTCCCAGAACACTTGCTACAGTAACAAAGTGACTATAGGAACATAGAACTTCATAACTTTCTCAAATCTTGATGTATACCACTGAAACTTTCATAAAACATACTAGATAGACTCAGCAACAAACCCTTTAGTGTGCAGTACCTAATCATCTATGAACACAACTTTCCAACACTCTGACCTTCTCAGCTTCATTGGCTGCTTGCAATATATTTATTACAATTTTCTCAATCTCCTCGACATATACAGCCTTCAGAATCACCAATACTAATAGTGTTAACATCAATGACTACCACATATCAGCAATGCAACCACAACATCCAACAATCTCCCCCTTTGGCATTTATGGCAACACATGATGTGAAAAATAATACCATCAACCCAACTAGCTCTTCTCTAACCATCTGTGAGTACCCTTTGCAAACCAATCTTGCTTTGTTTCTAATCACTTCACCTTGCTCATTTAGCTTATTCCGAAACACCCATTTGGTTCCAATCACATTTTGTTTCTGAGGTCTAGGAACAAGATCCCATGTGTCATTTTTCTCTATCTACATTAGTTCTTCTTTCATGGCTTCCATCCATTATTTATCTTTCCATGCTTCATTGATATTGCTAGGATCAATTTTGAAAATTAAACAATACTCTTCAAAATTATTCTTCTTGTTTGCACACTTTTTCTCTTATCTTTTATGATCTGACTGTCAAAATTATTTCGCCTTACATACTTGGGAGTTTTAGGGTTTTCTCTGACTTCTTGTTCTTGTGTTCTTTCTTCTGCACTTCTGCTAGTTTTTGCTTCTGATTCCCTTGGTTCACCGGAACAATTTGAAGTTGATTCTGTGTCTGAACATTATTTCCATTGTTAGTACTATCATGTTCATCATCTGAATCATATCCACTACATCTGGATGCTCCACCAATATCTTCATCAAATTTAAAATTTGCACTTTCAACCATTTTCTTCAACCTTTTATTAAAGCACCGGTAAGCTTTGCTCTTAGTAGAGTAACCTACAAAGATTCCTTCATCACTTCTAGCATCAAACTTTCCTATATCATCATATCTTTTGATGTAGCATTTTCTTCGAATTTTTTTGAAATATTTGACAGTAGGCTTATAACCAAACCATAGCTCAAAAGGGGTCTTACCAGAATTACTATTGACATTCACCCGGTTAATGGTATACACAACAATACTTACAACTTCTCTCCAGTAGAAATGAGGAACATTTTATTCCAGCATCATGGTTCTAGAAATGTTTAGAATGGTTATGTTCTTTCTTTCAACAACTCCATTTTGTTGAGGGGTCCGAGGAGTAGATATGTATCTTTGGATTCCATGATTTTCATAGAAAGAATTGAATTCTTAGAAAGTGAATTCACCACCTCTACCTGACCTTAGGAATTTGATCTTTTGATCTGTCTCATTTTCGACCATAGCTTTGAATCTTTTAAAATTTTTGAATGCTTCATGTTTTTCTCTTAAGAAATCAACCCATATCATTCTAGAGTAATCATCAATAAGTAACATAAAGTACCTTTCACCTTGAAGAATTCTGATTCTAGATGGACCACATAGATCAGTATGTATCAAGTCTAGTACTCCATTAGAGTTATACTGTTTGCTCCAGAAAGAATTTATAGTCTGATTTCCCATCTGACATTCCTTGCACATAGTGTTAGTAGGCTTCACTAACTTAGGAATATCTCTGTCTGCTTGAGTAGAGCTTATCTTAACAATGTTATCAAATTTCACATGACACAACCTCCTATTCCATAACCAACTTACATCAATTTGAGCAATTAAGAAAAATTCACTAGCAGCACTCAAGTGAAAAATATTACCTTTTGTCTTTGTACCTGAAGCAATCATATTTCCAAAACTTCCCCTTATTCTGCACTTACCATCCTTGAACTAAAGATTGTAACCCTTATCTACCATCTATCCAAAACTCAAAAAGTTATTCTTTAAGCCTTTTACATAAAGAACATCATTAGTATTGTGCTTACCACCAAAATAAATAGTGCCTCTGCAACAAATCATACGAGAAGTGTTGTCTCCAAATCTTACAACTCCACCATCATAGCTTTCAAATCTTACAAACTTTCTTTTATCACCAGTCATGTGACGTGATCATCCGATGTCAATTATCCACTCATCATTTTCTTCAATTTTTTCTACAAGAGCTTTCTCAACATTCACATTACTAGTAGATTCAGTGGACACCTGACCATTTTCTTTGATAGCAATGAATACCCATTCATCTTCATTTCCAGTTTCTTTATCATATTCTTCATTAGTTACACCTTCTTCACGATAATAGCATTTCTTTTGAAATCTAGTCTTCTTAGGTTTGTACTTAGAAACTCTTTCAGGACATCTAGATGCAAAATGACCTATCTTACTACAAGAAAAATATTTGATAGGTAACTTTCCTTTGCACTTACCATGACCTCTGGCTTCTCTTTTCACAATCAATTCTTCCAGTTCTTCTAATTATTTTTCTTCATCTTCAATTTGTTTCATCTCATCTTCATACTTGAATGTCCTTTTGGAATTCTCTCTTGGATCATATCTCTGCTTGCTTTTCCTAGATACATTAGTCTTGAATGCAGATTCGATCTTAGGAGTAGATTCACCAAATTCACTTAAAGGCAACAAGTTTTCCAATTAGCATGTCTCCTGTCACATTTGTGACTATCCCGAGTTCATCAATAGCATGAGCTCTTGTTTTGTAGGAAGGGGGCATAGATCTAAGTATTTTAGCTAGAATCTCTTCTTCATCCAAGACTCCATTGGCACATCTAATGCTCATCACCAGTTCATTTATCTTTTGAGAGAAAGAGAGGATGTTCTCATCTTCACTCATCTTCATGTCCTCCCACTAGCCTTTTAAAATTTGTAGCTTAGAAACTTTCACTAGTGGATCTCCTTCATACAATGTTTCCAACTTTTTCCAGATCTCATGTAAAGTCTTTAGACCTATCACATTTTTCATTTTTGAAACTGCCAGAGCACTCAACAATGCTTCAATAGCCTTGGTAATAACTTCTTCTTTCTTGATCTCATCTTCAAAGGAGGGACCATTTTGAGGAATAGTATATGCACTCTGTGTGATCTAGAAAGGTTCACCAATGCACTTCAAATGAAACTCCATTCTGAATTTCCATAAAGAGTAGTTTTTACCATCAAATCTAGGACTGTCCTTCTTATATGATGCCATCTCGGATCACCTCAAGTTGTTATGCTTCTTCAAAGGAATTGGCTCTGATACCAATTGTTGGAAAAATAAGAATAGACAATTGAGAGGGGGGGTGAGTAAATTGTTACCAAAATCAAACTTATTCAACATTAATCAACCTTTAATCTTAGATCGGATAATTAATAGTGCAAGCATAAATCAATAACACATAAAAAAAATGTGAACACCAATACTTTATACGTGGAAACCCTATTAGGGGAAAAACCACAGTGGATGTTAGTCCACAAGATTATACCCTGTTAGAATTATAATGAAGAATGACTAAGGAATGCACTTGCATTCAGGCACACTGCCTAGAGCTCACTACTTAGAGGAAGGGTCACTGCCTTACATACAATAATCAGATTAAATCCATTTGATGAGGTTGGACTGATAAATTAGCTTCTACAAAAGCCTAATGACAATTCTAGTTAGGCACATAAAACCTTCTACACACTCTTCCAAACTCTGCTCAGTCTCTTTCACACTCTGCTATGATCTTGAATGATTTGATATTTATTCACACATGTACTTTACATACACACACTGAGCATACATCAAAATGAGGAAAACAACCACTCTTATATATTCGCTACATAGATTTACATCAACTACTCTATCAGCCAAAAATAAAGAATAAATTACAACTGTCAACCTCAATACATAAATAAATATTAATGCACACCAACACAAGTTGGTCATAGCATAGTGAGGACCCAAATAAACACCTTCGAACACACAAAACAATAAAATATTAATCCTCATGGATCCACAACACGCTACCACCATCATGTCGGCCAAGAACATGAAAAATCAAGCACACATCAGAAAAATCTCTGATTACAATCACACAAAATAATGCAGATGTACAACAAGGATAGAGCACAATCTAGACTCATCCATGAATTCTAGAGGAACATGTGCAACAACTAAAGTTTCTAAAATTTCATCCTCTTCTTCCAAGAACACCTACTGCAATATCAAAGTGATAGTAGGAACATAGAACTTCATAAATTTCTCAAATCTTGATGCGTACCACTAAAACCCTTTAGTGTGT
Organism: Sequoiadendron giganteum; assembly: GCA_007115665.2. NCBI lineage: Eukaryota > Viridiplantae > Streptophyta > Pinopsida > Cupressales > Cupressaceae > Sequoiadendron > Sequoiadendron giganteum. The sequence continues at coordinate 659,251,402 of CM021103.1, forward strand.
ACTACCTGATCATCTACGAACTCAACTTTCCAACACTGTGATCTTCTCAGCTTCACTAGCTGCCTGCAATATATTTATTACAATTTTCTCAATCTCCTAGACATATACAGCCTTCAGAATCACCAATGATAATAGCGTTGACATCAATGATAACCACATATCATCAATGCAACCACAACATCCAACAGGTGGTGCTAGCGTTGATTAATCCAAACAAAATTCTTTTGTATGCAAATGTTCCCTATTTTGTGGTGAATGTTATTTTGTGCCTATCCTCATATTTCACCATCACCTAGTTGTATCCCAAGCACCCATCTAGAAAGGACACCATCTATGATCCATTAACTAATTTCAATACCTCATCCAATGAGGGCACTAGGTAGTTGTCCTTCTCTGAGGCTTTATTCAGGTTTTGGAAGTCTATGCACAATCTGATTTATCCATTTTTCTTCTTAACTGGAACCAGATTTGCTACCCAAGTGGAGTGTTTGACTGGGAAATGATTGTTGCAGACAACAACTTCAGGACCTCTTTGTAGATGATGGCTCTAACAATACATTCATTGGGTGTTGATGCTACCTAAAGGGTCTCACATATGGCCTGAGAGGAATGGTGTGAGTGATGATCAATGTATCATACAATTTCAAGTCTTCATAACTCTAAGAAATCACATCATGATATGTGTGTAGGATTTCAATGATCCCTTTCCTTTCTTCTTGTGTACACACCTTGCGAATGAACATGTTCTTGACCTATTCAATCATTCCTAGGTTATGGGAATCAAAATGATTATTAATGGAATCATTTTTTGTTTGTTGATCTTGGTCCCTTATCGGATCTAAATCAAATATTTATTCTAACTAGACCATGCCTCATGGTATTGTGTTTGTTTTGAGATTGATGACACCCTCTATGTCTAATTCAGCTTCTTCGGGTTCTGTCTCATCAATGATTTGAGTTCCAATCACATCAGAGCTTGTGATGAAGTCCAAGATATGCTTGTCATTGTTGAACACTTGGAAATTGGTAATATTATCTAGCACTGATAGAGTGGAGGTGATTTCAACAGTGAACTTTTTAAAGTGTGATAGAGAGAGGGGTTGTAAGGTACTAGCCACTCGGCTAATACATCAGTAGTATAATTCTTATCACAAGGGATCAAATAGATGTTGAATGCATCTAAGCCTTCTATAAGATCCCATACCCTATGCCTATAATTTTCTAGTCTTCTATCATGGTAGGAATATAGTTTCCTCACTTGTTTAACGACAACCTTGGAGTCACCAAATACTTGGAGTATCTTAACTTTTTTCTTAGTGCCATCAAGAGGCCATGAACTAATGCCTCATACTCTGCTAGATTGTTTGTACAATAAAATTGAAGTCTATGAGCATAAAAGTATGCCTTACTTGTAGGGCTGATGAGTTTGAAGTTGGATCTGGCTCCTTGCTTGGATTTGGACCCATCAAAATGTAGTGTCCAAAACTTGGAGGAATCTTTGATATTGGGACTCACGGGGCCCGCTTCCTCTTTTGATGATACATCCACTTTAGCGGCTTTCAGTGATGGTGTAGAATCAACATGGCTTTGATTTGGCTACACCATTTGAATTTCCCATTTTGGGGTGACCTATCCTTTGATATGCACAATTATTGCTTGAAAAAGCAACATTCAAATTTTGAGTGGGAAAAATTGTGTACCCTACACCAACTGGGTAGTAGGAGCTCCTAAAAGTCTATTCTTTCTCCTAGACTGAGTTGATCTTGCACACATTTATCCATAAATTCTTGGAAACCATCTAGCAATCCAAGATTACCATATTCATAGGATTCGTCATCATCTAATTTAATCAACACCTTTATACTCTCAAGCATGTGGGTCAAGTTGATAGGCAGACTGCATAGCACAAGAAGGGTCTCCTTGGCTACCTCTTTCTCATAATATGCTTGCTCATCCAGACATGCCATGGGACATCAATTCCCTAATTCTATTTTAGTGTATTTGTGTTGTTATACTTTGTAATCATGAATTTCATACGGGGCTCCCGATTAATATGGATCTAGTTTGGAAACCCTTTCCATGACATCCATAAGTGAGAATAGTCTATAGCAACATATATGTTCAATGCCTGTGTGAAATCCCTCCCTAATATAATTCATAGGTGTCAGGAATATCAATAACCTGAATATCAATCATTTGTTGCACCCTTGGATCAACAACAATCTGCATAGTTATCCTATTGATCTCCCCAACTATGTTGATCTTCCTCTTGTCTATTTGGGTTATCTTCTATTGGGAGGGGGACGAGACTATTCCTAGAGCTTTGCACACTGCCAAAGGCATGACGTTGGCTAAGGCCTCTAAGTCAAGCAAGAAGTTATGTAGGTTCTTTCCAAACAAATTGATGGTGGTCAGGAAGGGAGGGATCTCCAGCTTCCCTTGAAACAACCCCCCTAAAATGTCAACTTGGGCTACTCGACCCTTGTCTTTATCATTATTCCTATTCTAGGTCTGGGCTTGATCCTATTCTTTAGTAGGTTGCTTGTTTGCTTGTTGATTTGAACATTGATTTGTTTTCTTCCACAAGATTTTCCGGATGACAAGTTCATTTTGTGAATTCTCAAAGGAGACCTTCTTGGCGAGAACTTCTTAGGTCACCCTAGATGAGGTGGTCCCATTAGAATTCTAAAGAAATAATTCATAAGTGTTGGTACTCTAAGCAACTCGAAGGTGGAAAAGCTTAGCTTAACCTTCTTAAATTATTCTACTACTTACTCCCCCATTTCTTCAATTTCAGCTTCAAAAGGGGTACTTTGGGAGGAGCGAGAAGGCTGAATTTGGGCTTGGCTATGTTGCCTATTCTTGTTGAAGTATTGGGTGGGTATATGTGAGTAGCCTGGGTTATTACTGGCATTTGGGTTAGGAGGAGTGCTAAAGTTATTAGGCAGGGTGGAGGTTGTAAAAGGACCACCTACTTGCATGTTTCTCAAATTGTATGGAGTTTCCCTTTGATGGAACATTTGGACCTCATCTACTAGACCATTATCTATTGAATTGAAGAGCTGGGATAAATGGCTTTCATTACTTACCTCTTTTGCTTCTTCACGAACCCTTTGGGGAAATAGTCTCCTTCTTAGGTACGTTTCTTTCACCTTTTGGAAAATGGGCTTGATTAACCACCAGCACTAAGGAATCATATGTTTCAAAAGGGACAAGGTCCCTACAACCTGAGCCATCGACTACATTTGGACCTCTACTTGGAAGCTCTTAGTGGCTGTTTGAAATTCTGGACAATCCAACTTGGAATTCCTACTTGTCTTGTGAATACGACACCAACTAGATAAGGCAGCCTCAGCCAAGTGATGCCACTTGTCATCTTGTCACTAGTGCTTGGCTAGTCGAGAGGTGTGGGGATGAAACCATTGTTTGGCCTTGTGTTCCATGTTTAGTTCTATCTTTGTGTAGGCCTTCTTTCAAAGTTCTACCCTGAATTATGCCCCCTTTCATAATTTTGGCCTGCACATGTGACAGCATCACGGTTGCTGCGGTTGTTCTTGAATGAGATTAGCTTGAATTCTTCATTGAGATGCCTATAGCTGGTTATTCTAGTTCCTCAAGTGTACCATTTTAGTCAACATCTTCTTGACCAATTCTATTAGCTCATCTATCTGATCCTTTTCTGCATTTCTCAGTTATGAGGTTGAATTTTGAAGGAATACCAATTGTACTACTGAGTGGGTGGGAGCTCAAAAATATGGAGGTATGTGGGAACTTGGGGCAGCTGGGATTAGACTTGTTACTTCTATGGTTGTAGGTATTGAGGCACAAGAGGTGCTTGGTTCAATGGCAGTCCCAAATGAGGCACTATCAGGAGTTGTGGAACTTGATTCATCAGTGGTGTTTGATGTGCCAAGGCATGGATAAGCCCCTAGATCTACATTGGATGGGTAGTTGGCCCCAAAGAGGGTAGTAGACCAGCAATGTGTTGTCCCAAATTGGTGCTTGTTGTGACTGCTTCTGCATAGGCATCCACCAACCTAGTCGGTGGCGGATGCATTCTCTTCACCAATACGAAAGTGAGGTTGTCCAAGGCTGCATAATATACTAGACTAGTAGACGGATCATCAAACACATAGGGTTTTTGAAACCTCATATAATCTCAATGGAATCTATCACTGAAAGAGTTGATCGAATCGTTGAATTCTCTTCGAATGGACATGAACTGCTCATACAACTCGGAGGGGCTAACCAGGATCTTGAATTTTTGCAAGAAAGTGCTCTTTAATATATCCCAAGTAGTTATGGTCCTTGTTAGCAAGTGTATGTACCAATAGAAGGACTCATCCCGCAATGAATAAGGGAAGAGTCTATAGGCCAGATCTTCATGTTCAATCTGCATATCTTTCAAGGTTGTTTGAAATATATTAATGTGCTATTTTGTTGTCCTTTTTAGATCCTGGGGATGGAACTTAGTGAAAAATCCTTCTGGATTCTTTGGCATGTCATGGTAATTAATGAAGGAAAAAGGAGATGGGTTGTTACCCAACCATGCCATGGGAGGAAGAGGTGGAGGTGGTTGCACCATAGTAACTTGAGGCTGCAAAGGGATGGCAGCAGTTGGGACAACACCTTGGAAGTGAGGTGTTGGGAGTGGGGCAATGCCTCGGTTGTGGGAGATGAGGGGTTGGAAGGAAGTTTGGAGAGGCTAGGAAGAGAAAGGATCTTCCGAAGTTGAAGGAGAGGAAGTCAAGTGGACGAAAGGAGAAGGTGAGTATGGAGGTGAAGTGGGATAATTGGAAGTGGTTGAGGTGGATGCTTCCCCTCTTTTAGCTCTCAGCCTTAGTTCGGGGTGGTAGCTCTTGAAACTCCCCTTTGATTGGTGTAGATCTTAGCACTCTTTGGAACCTCTCAAGGGAAAAGGAACCAATTTGATCCAGCTTAGCAAAAGTAAGGCCCTCCTTCTAGTGCCAGTTTTGTTGATGGGTGTTTTTGCACTTTCTCAACACATGTAGCACACAAGTGCACTACCTCTCTTGAAAGAAAATTTCCTATAAATAAGTTGCAAAAAATTATCCCAAGGTCTCTTGGGTGTTAGGTGAATGACCTGAAAAAATAGCTTAGTTGATTGATGTGATTTTCTTGTAACCACAAAGGGCATTTATGGTTCACCAAGCTAGGAAGGAATTGGATCTTCAAATGGAGTTTTGTGAAATTTTGTAAATGAGATTTAGTTGCTGCAGATTCAAAACAACAATCTAAAACTCCATATTCGACATGAGATTTAGCTCTACAAGGATACTGGAATATTTCCTTAACTTCTATTCTAAAAACAAAATCAAAAGGGAAAAGGGATAGAAGGGTTCCTAGACCTACAACTAATGATGAGCAGTGATAATGGAGGATTCTATAGTGGACAGCCTTCCCAAAATTGAGTTCCACTTAACCAAAATGACATACAGTCTCATGAAACTAGTGCTATCTTCTAAGGTCTACAGATTTTCAATTGTTCATTCACCATAAAGCATGAATAAAAGATGAATTTTAAACGCAGCAATGAATTTTTGTTTAGACTAGCTTTACACTATTGTTCATCATCAATAAACAACAAAAAGCATGAACAAGGAAGGCATCAACACAATCTCATTCTTTAGCATCAATAAATAGCATGAACTAAACTACTAAAAGCTACTTGAAAACATCTATAACAACAAAGTAAATGTTAACTAAATCTATCAATCTTGAGAAGATGAATCATGCAACATGTGAGAAACACAAGAATCCACCAAAACAATGAAATTCTATTGAAATTTTTGCAGCATGTCTTTACACAACTCAACTCTCTCTTTGAAAATGAGAGGAGAGCCCTATTTATAATTTTTAAAAAGTGAAATGAATGGCGAGGATTCTTTCTCATTTTTTGGCCAAGATTCATTTTACATTAGGGTTTCACCTACCCCCAAATAAATAGGAATATTTAAGATACATCCTTTTGTATCATTCCTATTTTGTTTTGTAGTGGTTGTAGTTGTAGCTATTTTGTCTTCTAGTGGTTGCCTTCCTTTTCATATACACTATCAAAAACTTATCATCAATCATCATATTTCCTACATCATTTTGAAGAGTGGCATATTCCAAAAAATTTCTAATAAAATCCTACAGTTTATCCCACTCCATAATGTCAGATTGGAGGATCTGAAAGGACAACTTCTTGAATCTCCCAATGATTTGTTCCCAATGCTTAATGCATTTTGGTGTGACCTTAACTGCCTACTTGGATTGTGTGAATGTCCTTGCAGCAAGGTCCATGAAATCTAATGTAAGTGAATCTCCTGCCCCTTGCTCCATATTCTTGTTGAAGTATGACTTGATTTTCTCTGGATCCAATTCTAGCTTGGGCATGTTGAAATCAGTCATCATCTTGAGGTAATCCTTGTTGTCTATCCTGTGATCAACAACCCATTTGAGGTCTAATTCAACCTCATGCAATACCCTTTCAAGGACATCCTTTCTATGATCTAGGCCCATTTTCTAGGTTTCCAGCAGCCAATGATCATCATTAACAAGCTTCAATTCCTTTTCCCACATCTTTTCAGGAATCTTCAGAATGGCCTTGAGCTTAGGATATGTAATTCTATAGAGCTCAGTGAACCTGTGACATGTTCTTTGTGTAGCTTCTAGCTTCTTTTTTAGATGTTGAAATTTGTTAAACATTCGAGTAGCATGATGGATGCCCATGTCACCATTGTATAGCACTTGTTTGAACAATTCTATTGTAGCCTTGGTCCAGTTCTTCATTTTTTCCATACGGGTGAGTTCTTCTTGGGAGAGAAGAGGGGGCGCGGATGATGTAGTGGAAGAATCTTCCTCCAAGGATGTCCATTATTGAATATAGGCAGTGAGATCCGTCACTTGTGCTTTCAACACTTCTTTGGTGGATTGGTCCTTGTTCATCTATTGCATAATTGTTGCCATTGACCCTTGGAGTTCATCAATTTTTTTCTCTCTAGTGGTTGGGCCCAAGCTGATGGTGGAGATATTGTAACTAACACTGGCCTCTTTTTTTGTCATTGGGGTGGCGATTTGCTTCATTCTTGATCTAGAGGAATCAAGTGTGATGTGAGAGTGGAATCTTGGCTTCTTTTGTTTCTTTGTCCTTATTTGCACTCGAGCCAATATTGCCTTGAGTTTGACCTTAGGATCAATGATCACAGAGGCCTTCTTTTGCAATTTCTTCTTGAGCCAATCAGGCACCTAGACTTATCCTTTGGGTGATTCATGATCACCTTCCTCCTCCTACTGAGGTTGTTTTTCTTCATGCCCTAGGGCTACTTAATTTTCTTTCTCTTCTTCATCAGAGTCCTCAATCTGTATAGATTTTTCTTTTCCCACCTCAGTGGAGGCTATGTTCCTTTTGGTGATATCTTCTTCTAGAGGCACTTCCTTTTCTCCTTGTTTCGGTTCAAGTTCGAGGTGCTCAGGCTCAAGGCTCTTATTTGCTGTCTCTTTTGATTCTTCTTATTTTTCTACTTCTTTCTCCCCTTATCCTTTTCATAAGGTACCTCTTCCTCTTGGACAAAGCCCTTATCTTGGCTAATCAGTGGAGGCTCTTTGAGTATCTCCACATTCACTTCAAAATCTATTCTTTCTTCAAAGGTGCACTCCTCAGATTCCATTTATTCACCTATGTCTATGAGCTAATGGGACAACTCCTCTTCCAGCTCCAGGTCTAAGTCCTTAGCATCCTCCTTTGAAGATTACGAACCTTATTCATCGGTCACTACTTTTTCAAGATTGATTATCAACCTGCCCTCTAGGTATTCAAAGTAGGGCTCTTTGGGTTCCTCCATTATTCCTTTGCCTACTTCCCTTTGGTATTTCTCCATTTATTTAGATATTCTCATTGTTTCCTCCATCTTTGGTTGCTCTGTAGGTGGTGGAGGAATAGGAAAACCAATGGAAATTTGGGCCATCAGGGCTTGAATAATAGGGTTCATGATCACCCCCAAAATCTTGGAATGTACACCCTGCTTATATTTTGTGAAGGATTTTGACAAGGTGATTATGGGCATAGTAGCAGTCACTGTAGGCACTTGGGAAGAGAGAATAGGAAGTGGAGGAGGTAGTGAGGAAGACAACCGTGGAGATGTCATGGCCGAGGAGTCAAGTACTACTATTGGAGCCATTGGTGGGGTTGAAGAGAGGTGGACCGAGATGTCTACGACGGGTGGAGATGAAACATGCAGTACCTGAGAGGTGGGAGGTGGTGGAGTGGTAATGGCGGTAGTAGCAGAAGGAGCAGAGGTGGTTGGTGGTGATTATGGCTGCGCAATTGCTTCTTCTCCCTCATGTTGAGGGTCCTCCTCAATTTTAGGCATTTCAGTTGTAAATACCGCCATTTTCTTTGCTTTCTTTGAGGGCTCTCCCTTCGTGGCCTTTATTTTATATATCTTATGTTTAGGATGTCGCTCAGGCACATCCTTCCTTTTCCTTGATCTTTTTGTTGGAGGGGACTTAAGTGATTCCTTGGTGGAGGTGGTAGTAGTTTCACGGTCAGTTTCACTTTTGAGCTCATCTTCGAGCTCACCATATGTTATCATTGCACCCTATACTTTGAGTTGGGAAACTTGGGCATCAACCCACCGCCTAGTTCTATCTATAACTAGCTACATTATTGTTTCAAGGTCATTGACCTTTCCTTCATTCCAATCTATTAATGGCAACGAAAAATTGGCCATGGAATCAAACCTTTGATCAATAATTTTTTCATTCTCCTCCACAATTTGGTCAAGCATAGGGAGCAAGTTTATTGAGTTTGGAAAATGGGTTGTCATCCACATGTAGCATCTCATTCACACCTCTTTATCATCTTAACAGTTGGCCCAAAATTCCTTCAGGTGTGGGTGATGGGCATATTGCATCCTCACCTACCTCTTCAATTTCTAATATGGGTCAATCCTTGGCCGAGCTATGTGGAGTCCCAAATTATACTCCACTATCTCCTTTTCCAAATACTTGGTGCATTGGGTAGTGGCATAGGAATACATCCTTTGTCTAAAGGTTAGGGGATATGGGATCACTGCTCTATGTTTATCGCTCAATAGGGTGTGAGCATTCTACAATTTCCTAGTGACCTCTAGAAGGATCATTCGGTTGATGGGGTAGCATGGCAGCTATAATGCTTATTAGAGAAACCTTCTGCTCTTATGTATGTAAATTTTGGGAACTGTATTAATAGATACCCAAATATTTGGATGAAATCTCTAGCACCATATGACTCTCTTCTCTTGAAGTCTCCCCTAATAAGTCTGATAATATGCCCGATAAAGGAATCATTCACCCTCTAATAGTCTTTCTTGAAGTTCTTGTATTGTAACTGAGGGTATCTATTATATACTTTAAGGTCTCTTCTTGGATCGAGGCTTTGTGCAACAACAAGGCCCTTGTATGGAAATGACTCAGCTAGCATATATACCAAGTAGGAGGTCATGTAGAATTGGGATGTCTTCTTTACAACCATCAACTAGCTATGAATGTTATCACTGATGATATTTTCCTAGTTAAACTTGGTTTTACCTCATAGTATTTCTTCGATAAAATAGAACATCCACTCTTGGAAGAAGGAAACAGTAGGGAGCCCATTACCTTGTTGAGCAGAGTAACCAAGCTATGGTACTCCTTGTGGAATTCACTTCTAAATAGCTCCTACAACACTTTGGCTATGCTACCCCTCTTATCCTTCAACCAATGTTGGTTGATCAATTTCTTGCATGTTAGGGGGTCTACCTTCCACATGTTCTCATCATATCCCTTCTTAGTTTCCTCTATTTTGTCAAACGTAGGGATATGAAATTTTTGGCCTATAGACCTAGTAGAAAAATCTACTAACACTCTTCCATCGTGATTGATGATCTTTCTATAGCTATGATAACACTCCCTACATTCCATCACCAATTCTAGGGTGACGAGCGTAGGAGGGAGGCTGACCACCTTGGTGAGGCCACTCTTTCTATTCTTCAATGCATTCTCAGTTCTTAGGCTGATTGATACCCTTTGTCTGAATTCATCAATGTCTACATGCCCAAGGTTTGTATCTAATATGGTGCCCCAATTGGAAGCAAGCTTGGAGGATATTTTCACCCCATGAATCTAATACCTCATTTGATCTTTTCCTCTTTTCCACTGGGATATTTGGAAGGCTTCTTTAATTTTATTTTTTTTGCAACCCTCTTTGATGGTCCTACACTAAATTCTATAAATCCCGCACAAAAGGATATATTAAGAACATTCATAAAATTGGGGAAGCATTAGCGAAATCCTACCAAACAAGGGTTAGATCCAGCAATCCATATCCAAAAGATCATAAAATCTATTAGCATTTAATATCATTTATCATTTGACGCTTCCTTGGATCAATTATAGGAATGTGGGCCTAGGGATGCAGGTTTCCCTGGGCTGGTAGTCATTAGGAGTGTTCAGGAGGGAACAACGTTGGGGTCATGGCAACCCACCGATGACCACATGCACTCAAAATTATACATTGGTAACTTGGTGGTTAAACTCTTTAGGGAGGTAGTTGGCACATTGGGAAATTAGTCATGAGGTCTCCAAAGACATCTAATTGGTCGTATTGCTCATGTGGGTTGAGGGCATGTGGAAGCAAGAGACCTCATGGACATTAGGAGCTCTATCATGGAGAAATAATGATCAAGAGGTGGAAACCCACATGTGGTGTTCTTCCATGTGGCTTGGACGGTCTACGCTGACTCCCTTTTGGTTTAGTCATTTAGATACTTGCAGGCAGAGACCGACAAAAGGCTGTTGGGAGATGGTTGTTTTGAGATGGTAAGGGTGATGCGGCATCCTACAAGTGGTGGTTCATACCGATGGGTCCGCAAGATACCTCTACAGTGATCACTTTTTTTGGAAGGACTCGGGTAGTAGAGGAGAGTTAGGGCCTTGAACTATAAAAGGAAGGCAACACGTGACCATTTAATGAATGGCAGTCACATGGCGATGGGTTGTAGGTGGCGACCCATGAAAAGAGCTTCATAAATGCAATATACTTAGATTTTTTGGCACTAGATGCTTGAAGGGAAGTGACATGGTCGGATTCCATAGAGTGGACTAATGTGGTTCCTCAGGAGTTTTTGAATGACAATGATGATGTGGTGGTTCGTAGATGGAACCCCGCAAAGCCCGATCTGAAAGGAGTTTCATACTTAGCATTTTTTTCGTGTAAACCTTGGACTAAAAGGAGGACCACGGGGCCTGCAATGCTAGAAAGAGCAATCACCTTTCCATTTGAGGAATGGCATTGAGACGATGATAGAGTGAAAGAAAAGTCTATAGGGAATGACCCACGAAGAGGACTTAGGCTTGGCATTGGATTCGATGAAACCCACAATACGAGAAGCAGTCTTGGGATAACTATTTTAAGAACAACAAAAATGGAGATGCCACCTGCATGTGAAAGCCTACAAAAGTGGACTCCCAAGGATTCTGGTCTTGTTATTTTGTTGTTAAGTTTCCAAAGGCGATGAGGAAACAATGTCCACCTGCAAGTAGAAGTCCGCAAGAGTGGACTCGCAAGGCCACAAAGCTTCATTTTTTGCATTTTAAGTTTCCATTATTTTGGTGGCAGTGAGAATCATGTTGGCCACAAGGGTTTCATGGCTCTATGAAGAACAACGATGGGGAGGTGAATTTTTGCATGCCCTTAGAGGCCATGTTTGATTGATTTTCAGGGATTTCTTTAGATGGGTTTATGCAAAATTTCAAGGCCTTTGGTCTGCCTCAAGAAATTACAGAATTTATCTTAAAATTTTAATCGATTCTTGAAAACTTAACTCAAAGGACGTTGTAGGCTAATGGTGGTGAACATACTTGAAGATCTCGAAGAAATTGATGGATGTCGAGCTTGAAATCCTCTGAGAGGTGACACGGGCATGAAGGAGGTGATGATTGTTCTTGGCTTTGACAAATTCTGACTCTGGTCGGTGAAAATGATAGGTTGGCTTGGCTATTTATAGGAAAACATTCATTAATGACCCACATTCAATGCTCATACGATGCCTGAAAGGGTAGCTGGGAGTGATTTTTGAAAGAGCGATGGCATGTAAGTCGGGACCCATAAGGCAGACAAAACCTCAATTGTGGTTGTTTGATAATTGACGAAAAAGAGTGGCCATGAAGGATGAAATACCCATGATGTGGGTGGACATCCTACATTGGTGATTGGTAAAACAATGGAGACAAAGCAATGATGTGCAAAGGGAAGCCCACAAGGGAAAACCCGTAGAAGGTGAAGGACAACAGTCTTAAAAGACTAAAGGAAACCTACCAAGGAAACCTTGCAAAAGCCAAGGACTTAGATAGTTTTGGGTTGTGAATTTTGGCCAACTAAGGATGATGAATTTTAGGATCCTTGACCACTTAACACTCAAAAATAGGGGCATGCAAAATGAGGTGAAGGAAAAAAGAGATCCGACGAAAGTGAAAAGGGAGGGTCCTCGTTCTAAATGAGGCATGTGTGCAATAGGAACAACAATGTAAAAAAAGCCATCAATAAAATTAATATTTTTCAAAAAAGGAAAGATTCGCCAATAGAAATTAATATTTTTCCCAATAAAATGAGATATTCACCAAGATTTTATATCTTGTTTTGAGGTGAATTTTTGAAAGTTATCATTATCCTCAAATTACTTCATTAGTTGTCAATATTATAAAATTTATTGAGGTTACTACAAATAGATTATGATTATGATTAGTTTCTAAATAATCATGTAAATCTCACTATGGAATATAATTAATTAAAATGTAGGACACACAAGTAGCACCTCCACTAGTAGGACTGAAGAGGAAATTTCCTCAGCATCAAGGCTTGATAGAAGCTTGATGAAACAAAAAGAAGAGATTTTTGAGAATATTGAGAAGATGGAAGAACAAATGAAAATTTCTTAGGGTGGGAAAATGAAGAAGGTAAGAAATGTTGTGGATGAGGTCTTGAAGCATATGGTATTATAGATCCCTGGGAAGTTAGAATATTCGCACCAAGATTAATCACATCTCCTATGCTAGATTAGCTAAAGATCAAGAGCATATTGGAAGCATAATGAATAAATGGATACCTAGAATTGCTAGTTTTCAAGGCATATATAAAGAAGTAAGATATGAAGATAATATGCCCAACAATATTATGCCCACATGAAATATGGCCAAACAAGTGAAGGAAATGCAGTCCAACACATGGTGAAATTGGTATAGCTTATAAAATCCAAATTCAAATATTTTTAGTTCATTGAAGTAAAGCTTATGCCAAGAATTTTAAATGAGAGTGGATAACTCAAATATTTTGATCAGTGGAAAGAAGGCTTTAGAACATTGGTTTCTACTCTTTCAACCTTTATCTGTGATAATAATTTGGACATTGATTTGATTAATTCCACCAAAGATAAGTTGATCTCCATATATAGTGGCTTAGTTACCTTTTCCAAGGAGACCAATGCACTCCTAGATGCAAAATATATAGAATACATACATAATGTAAACCAAGTACTCTCTTTTGAGTGACCATTGAAAAATATGTATGTATGGTGAGATGAGAAGTATAATAAAGTGTAGGAAATTTTATTTCTATTTTTTCATCAAATCCTCAAGTGTAATCTCCAACTCATACGATGATATGGAATTCAAAGTTACCATCTCTTTACAAATGTCATTATGGTTTGGGTCTCTTTTTGTCTTTTGTGGCTTGGTCAACATCAAATCTAATGGTTTCTAGAAAGATTATTCTCAACAAATTATGGAGAAACCCAAAATAATAATCATATTCCTTCTCCATACTACATCATTTCTAAATTAAAAATATCTCCTTCAACAACTTCTATGTACAACTATTTTATCTTTTAGTGATGGTTCTTTTTTCTTTTATGAATAAATTGTACTATTTTTTGTCTAATCTTAGAAGACAAGATTGTTAAATTAAAATTTGACATATATCTAAGTTTTCAATCATGTTTCTCCCTTATTTCTATAAAAGGGAATTTAGATCCATTTTGTAAGGATCTTGGATTTTGTAAGCAAAAAGGTTTATATTTTGAATTTGTATCATTCTGGTCTAGGTTGTTTAGGGAGGAATTATAAATGTGATTATCTTATTATATAGAAATACAAGTTCTAAATACATGAGCATGTTGTAAAATTTTCACAATAAATTCTCTCCTAAATTATACTTTATTTCACTTATGAATATAAATTATCAATGATCATTTTTGTTCATCGTTACAATTTTATGCAAAGGAATATTTCTTCTATAGATTTTATTCAAGTAATAGTTTCAATTGTTGTATGAGAAATATTGAGGGTTATGAATTTATGTAGGGATTGATAAGAATAATTTGTTGTAGATTCTAAAGAATATCATTGTAAGGCAGTGATATGCATGCTCTCATAGAATTTTTTTTAAATATGTTATCCAATAATATAATTGCATTTCTCTTTGATTACGTAGCCTAGGTTTAAGGAACCAATCTAAATATGAGTTTTGGTTGCATTTCCATAGTCATCAATTTTTAAAATCACATTTCCCTTATTTTTTTTAACTCATTTCTTAACATTATTTTATATTCTTAGAGTCAATAATGCATAAAAATTCCAATAATCTAGCCTATTAAGTGAGTTTCATTTGTAGTTCATGGTCCATATTAAGAATACATATCTATTGTAACAATATCTTGATAAAAATTGTGTTTAATTTTATCAAATATTATCACTAACTCATTTGATTGCAAAATCCGACGAAAACTTCCAACAATAGCTATATAATCAGATGTATCGTTGGGCACTAGTGCGAATTTTCATTTTAAAAAAAATTTTAGCCCTGACGTTTGTCGGAATTTCGATGAACCTTATTTTTTGTCTATGTTTCGACGAATATCTTTCGTCGAAATTTTGATGGACTTGCAAAGTTAAATTGTTGCATGAACTTAAATAAAAATGAGCTCGACTATTTACTGCGACAGTGTTTTGCTCGATGATTTTCTTAGGTCGAAAATCAGAAAAAACTCAAGAAGATATCGCCAGGTTGAGGGTAGTCATTGTCTTTTTCCAAAATTCATTTGTGAAGTCACATTTGTACTTCTAGGTTTGAAAATCATATTTTAAAGCAAAATCTCATCAGATTTCATATTTAGTCTTGTGCATTTTCAGAATTTCATTTCCAGATTTTAGACCTGACTTCACAAATTCTTTATAAGGGAATTGTTTATAACTAATGGAAAATTCTTGATGGATTTGGACAAAGATTATATTTGCAAGGTTTCAATTTTAACCCTAATGATCAATTTTCAATAGATTTGGGAGCCATAACTAGATAATATCAAAGGTGTTGGTTGTTTTTTACTATAACCAAATTTATCTTCTAGACACATAGCATATAAAATCTCAGATAATACTGCCTTACAATACCATCAATCTATATTATAACCCAATACTACTTATCAAATCCTTATATGAACATATTCACCTATAAGTTATAACCTCACTCAAGCATTTTAATTAATTCCTTGAATTAAAGCCAAAATGAGAATTACACACACCATAACAGTGAGATTAACAGAATAACCCTTGATCATTTTATTCAAGATAATATTATATTCATACAATGGAGAGACATGAGCTTGAAATGAGTAATTTTCATTCAGATGCTAGTACTATCTTGAAAATTAAGTACCCATGAAACTAAAACCTACAACAGAATGACACCAAACCTATGAATAATATCTTCACTATAATATCAGCCTCTTTACAAATTCGCTCTGCAACTTCACTTAGACTCGACCTAAAGATATCTAACTGCTAACCCATATTTATGGTCCTGAAATCCTTCTTATAGGGAAAATGAAGGAGCAACAATCATCAGACCAGAAATACACCTGTCACTAGTCATTTGGAACGCCTTATGACATTTCAAAAATTGATTACAACAGCTGAGTCTCTGGAGAATCTTCTTGTTCATCTCGTCCATTAGAGAATAACTGTTGCATTTGCCAAACTTCGAAAACTTGCACCAAAACTGCCACTAAGACATAGCAAAAAAAATTTATAACCATAATCGCTAAGTTGTTAACTGCCGGTTGTGGACTCTGTCATATTCTTCTTTAGTTAAGTACTTGTCTACCCTTCCTTGATATTCCTCATCCGTTGGCCAATGAAAATTTACCACCTCATTTATCTTGGCACTGTAAGGTGTATACTTCACTGCTACTTGATTCGCCTCCCTTTCAAAAGATTCCAAAAATGTGCCAGTGTTAATGATTTTATCCATACTACTCACCAGCATGTCATAATCTGAGTCATCACAAATCAATTTGATTTGTGAATTGATGATTTCATCTACCCTGTCCTTCCATTTATGCAGTGATCTAATATTTCCTTGGGTATCTACAATATCTAGTAAAGATGTGTCACTCCAGTCATCAAAAATCTTTACCAACTCTTTAATCCTCTTGCTCAAATCATTAGGTAAGGCCTGGAAACCTTACAGTGGCTTCACAAAGTCTTGAGTAGACCTTAATTGTCGAGGCCTATTAGCTACATCAAATCTAGAGGTTTTATACATAACATATAAATCATAGGCCCTAGGGATCCATTTCTCAATTAAAGGCAAAACTAATTCCTGATCCCTAGTTATATTTTTAATTGAATCCAAAAATAAAGAATAGACAGATGGCAATCTACCATCAACTCTCTCATTCAAGTGCCTCAAAATTGTATCCACAACCTCATTTTTCTTAACAACTGCTACCTCCTCACTTGCTTTTAGAGCTACCTATATCTCTGTAATCTCTTTAAGCATTTGCTTTTTGATTGGATCTACAGAGTACTCAACTTTCTCTTCAACTAGCTCTAATGAAGGACTGGGAGCAAGAGTCTGGAAGGGAGATCCCAGAGTGGAAACAATTGGAGAAGCTGGGGGTACTGAACTTGATGTTGAAGGTAAGGCCAGGGTACCTGGAGCACTAGAAGACTCCCCCACATGCTTGTACTTCAACCTGTCTACTTCATTATGCAGCTCAAAATTTCTTTGTTGCATTCTACTATATTCCCCAATAATGATATTGTACTCCATCAGACTATTCTTCTCACCTTCTTCTCTTTCAGCTATCTTTTGGGCCAATTTGGCCACATTCACAGTCAAGTTGTAGCTTCTTTGGTTGAGGTTTCAGAAGCTCTTTTGATAATCAACCCTCCCCTCAAGTTTGAGTTAATATCAGTAACGATTGGCTTTCTGCCCTGAGGTGCCAATGCCCAAATAGGCAGGGTCTCATACTCTTCACTGAAGGTAGAATCTTGAAGTGTTTCCTTGACCTCTTCCTCAGTGTTCTGCATTGGATGTTTGGACTTCAGGATAGCATTGAATGCTACAGCATATGCTATCTCCCATTCAGGTAGAATCAAAACCCAGCCTGGGTTACCAACTTTCTTCCTTCCTCAGGAGTGATGATTTTGAACTCATTCATGAGTTCAGTCTTCACCTCATCAACATTTTCTTGATAAGACTGATCATGCCTTGATTCTCTTCTCTCCTTGCATTTGGCCTAGTATTCCTCCAACTTCATCCTTCATTTTAACATTTTGTACACACTGGCCTTTTACATCCATATCAGATAATACCAATTTAGTTGATCTAGGAGGGGATGGAATACCAACCTACATATCTTGATCAGTAAAAATTATTTCCTCCATCAGAGCATCATGTGTTTCTTCAAGTTTTTTCCTCTTTGGGCTTGGCTTTGATGGTGATAGTGTAGGATCAGCCTAAGGTGGAGAATCCAAATCAATTATTTTTACACCTCCAGGTGCTCTAATCTTTGGTCCTGAGTGAGCTAAAGCTTTCATCACCTGCTTCCCCTTCTTATCCTCCTCCTCCTCCTTGTTGCTACTGTCATTCCTTTTCCTCTTGTAAAGAGGCTAGCTCACAGTAGGCTGATAAGATGGCCTTGTTTCTTCAGGCCTCACCTCTGGTCTCTGAATACCGAAATCCAAATCCAAAGTGACCTTCTTGGTCATCAGAGTGTTCATGATTTCTTTGAAATTATCCATCAAGAAATCAACCTTCTTGTGGAATAGAGTAAACTCCATCAATGGATCATACTTGGGATCCATTTTATGTACTGCAGCAAGCAATTTTTCATAGGCAATCCACTTCTCCTTATTCAGCTCATGTTTATTCAAGTCAAATTCATTCCTGATTAAGTCTTCAGGAAAATTGAATTCATGGGAAAACTTGCCACCCTTAATCCATTTCCTGAATAAGGCAAAGAAACCCTCTAGATCATGTTGCCACTTGGGACCACTCCTCAAGTGAAAGTCATCAAATTGCCTCTCGAAATAAACCCATCCACCCTTGGAAAAAACAAAATTTGATACAATGGTGTAATCAGGGAAGAGAGTCCCTTTTCCCTTCCCTGTTAGGTTGTCATCATGGATACAACCTATTTGTCACATGACTTTAGCAAACCCCATTCTGGATGGCACATTGAAAGGGAGAATATGTGGGGCTCCCTAGAAACCATATACTCTAAAGACAGTGATGATAGGGTACAAAATGATGTCACCCCAGTTGTGACAAACCTTTAAATCTGACTTCCTCTCCTTAGGCCTGAGAAAGTCATGAAGATCCTCAAGAACCCTAGGCACATTAACAATTAGCCGAGCCCTAAGCTTGGAAGCAAAGCAATTATCAAATTGCACATTACTAGTGCTTCCCCTGTTGTATGACAGGTCTGCAGTCTAGACCTGCACTGGTAAACCTTTCCCCATTTATGTCCTTCCTTAACTCCATCCTTTCTGAAAAGAAGTCGACATTCTTATACAAAAACATATACATAAGCAATGAATACCAGAAGAAAGGAATGCTAGTATCTCCAACTTGCAATTTCAGCAATCCATCATGCATCTTTTTTGCTAGAAAAGATGCAAAATTATATATTACAGAGAAATTTGGGTGTTGTATCTGGGCCCCCATGAACATATATGCAATATGCATAATAGTGTTTGGGCTAAAACCCAGAATCTGGCAGAGTGAGTAGAAAGTAGCCAAAAAATGGTTGGAAAATTAGCTTAGCCTGAAAGGCTTCTTGTTGTTGGGACTGATGTAAACTGTAGAACTGCCTACCTTTGCCAGATGAGGAGGAAGCAACTTCTACCTAAACAATAGCTTTGATCTTGTGTATTCTTGCTTCATTTCCTCAAGATCAATTTGAACCAAGAATGGACTTGGTTCACTTAAATCAAACACCTATTGGATTTCTTCTTTGCTTATACTCAACAGGACTCCTCCATCATTATCCCTAATCACCCTAGTGACCAGGTCATACCATGCTACCACAGCCCTGAGCAGGTCCACATCGGGGAATACATTTGGCACTACCAACCTCCCCATGTCATATCTCTAGGCATTAGAGAAATGGTGAGGTAAATTGCATTGTCCATACCAGATCTTGAACATGTCTAAACCTGTCATAGGAACCCTAGCATCTGCAATGTTATAGTTTTTACATACTAGTCCCTCACCTAGGGTTCTTCCATTCATCAAAACCACACCCCTCCTTTCATCATTTGTAGACAGTGGTAATTGGTCAAGGAAATCATAATACAAATTCCTTTGTAGATAATCCACATGGCCGGAGTGTTGCTTTGGTGGTGCCTCAAATAAAATAGGGTTTCTTTAAAATTCAAACCTTGAACAAACTAGGGCTACTTAAACAACGAAATTACAGTAAAACTTTGCAATCTCGCACAATTCAATTAGACTAGTAACCCTACTTTAATAATCAATAAACCCTTTGACCAGCTTATCACAATTCTTCACAAAACCATAGCCAAAGCAATAAAATAGTTCAAAGAACAACTCACAGGATATGCTTCATAGAAGACCAAATTCTCGTTGTGATTGCTCAAAAATTCATCATTGGCTTTGTAACTGACTTGCGAGGATGCTTGAATGTTGTGTGATGAAATAAGATGAAAGAAACATGCTTTATGTCACTTGAATTGGGCCATTAAATGTCTCATCCACCATTAAAGCTCTCATACATATCGTGACAATGGCTCCAATCGCATTTGATGCGAATTTAAATTCCAATCGTCGATCTTTTACTTTCGTTAGATCATCGAATGGCTACCTTCAAAAGGCTGATGTAATCGCCATCTCAGCACCGAGGGTCCACCATATTATGCAGCATCGAAGGAAGTACACATGGCGCTTGCCCATGATATCACAATCCATAAACATCTTACATATTTTGATCATGCAATGGTAGGAAACCGTTGATCTCCACCACCGACAATCGTGTTCATCTATATCATTTCTCAGCATTGGACATAACTGTCGAGCAACTTTTTCACCTCGATTATAACACATCCGTCGATTATGAGCACATGCATCCTTCAGCCGCTTTAGTAACCTACTAGATAATGTATTAAAACCTTGATGCATATACTAAAGCATTTTTATTATTCATTCGGCACCGCTAGCTAAGACACGTGGCACCCGCCCATGATATCTCGATCAATTGAAACTCTGTGGTGGGGGCATCATGGGATCATAGGGAATGGCTAAGATCAACTGATGGTTGATCAATGATCAATTAAACATTCCCTGCAAAATAAAACATTTATTAATACGAAGGAAGGGGACACCGCCTAGGCCAACAACAAATGATTGCTTAAGGTTGTTCTAAAACATGGGGCACGGGCCAACCAAAACTTAGGAAATAATAAAATCTAGGCAAAACATTTAATTCGGTTATAAAAAGGGGCCCGACCTAGACGATGTAATGAGGCATAAGTCATTTTAACACCCACTCCAAAAAGGTAACGGCCAAATAGATTTTACCCAAGGTTTTACAATAGGACATTAGGATTTTTCAGGAAAGCCAAAGTAAAACCTAACCTTAACATCCTCCTAAACGATGTAGCAAACCAGGACAAGGGAAAACACAAAATGGGATTCAAAGAACAAAATTTGAAGCTCCATCAAAAGGCATAGGGATAGCTATAGAGTCAAATAGATGTCAAGATTCAAGCCTAGAGGGTTGAACAAAGAATTGGAAATGTTTGATAGTGGATAGTTAGAGCCATTTAGCTATGATATTTTTGAAGACTACTTCATAAAGATGTATTTTTCCCTTTGCCAAGTTTCAGAAATAGATTTTAGACCTTAGATGCCAATGTCTTATAAAATTAGTTATGGTATATCTGTTGCCTGAAGTTCTTGAATTCATCTTGACTCGATACAAATGTATCTATTTTTTATTTGAACAAGAAAGAAAGAAAGCAACCAATTTGTAAATACTGTCAGATATTTAGAGCAACAAACTAAAATATGAAAAAATGAAGGTCAAGGCCTCTCTATTTTTCTCAGTTCATTTAAAATTTTTAGATGCTACCAAACATCTAGCAAGCTATAACTATCATGCAGATTATATGATTTCTATTTTTTTGTACTTTGGAACAGTTTAGAAGATGAAATTGTCTCCTCATGTAGAAGTATAAGCTGCCATATTCCTTCAGAAGTTGGTACAGGAATCAAAAGATGAACCTATCAAATTGGAAACCAAACTTTTTGTGGTATGAAGAATTGATTTTGACATGAATGGCATGTTGTAACAACTTTATTAAGTAATACAATTTATTTAGTTATTTGACAATTTGGTGATTTGTGTGTAGATATGCCACCATATGAAACTGAGTGGAAAAGAGCACTCCTTACCTTATCAAGTAATATTTAGGTAAGATGTTATAAAAAATAACTTGTGCTTTTAGTGAAGCTGGTCAACCTACTCATGCTTTTGCATGCTTAATTTTTTCCTTTTGGATTGAGCTACTTATGATAAATTTTTAACTTTCCTTGCAACCTGTGTATTACCCTCTCAAGTTTTTAACTAGTTAAAAGAAATCTCTTATAAAGGATATAAAATTCCTTAGAAATTTATATTGTCCTTTATGTTAAGGGAGGCATCTGACTATTGTTTATATAATTCAACTTTATTTGAGACTAAGCATAAATAATCTCTATGTGGTAGATTCAGACACTAAAATGATATCATCCTTATTTAGCCATACACTAATTTTTGTCAGATGGATGTAATCATTAAGGAAGATGCTTTCATCATTCCCTTAATGGATTTAAATTTCAAGGAGGCCATCTAATAGTGTTGCCTATTGATATCCAAAGTAGGGATGTGAATAAGACTGATGACTATGCAGGCTATATTGTAGATAAAATTCATAGATTTTTTAACTTTATCAAGGCATATAATAGGGTGGTCCACTTCAAATGAAACTCTTTATTATGCCATACTATTTATTATATTTCCATAATTCATTTGTGAAGTCAGATTTGTAGTTCCAGGTTTGAAAATCATATTTTAAAGCCATGTCTCATCAGATTTCATTTTTAGACTTGTGCATTTTGAGAATTTCATTTCCAGATTTTGTTGTGCAAGTTCAATATTCTAATTTTAGGAGTCTAATAGTTGGAAATCATAGTAAAATTAGAATTTAATAATTTCTGGAATTAGCATTTTAAAGTGTTTTTTGGGGTCATTAACTTCAGACTATCTTCTCTTTTGCAGGGGTGGTTGCATGCCGAATTTTTTTGGTGTAAAATATCATAATTATTAGATTTTGTTACCTGTCTATGATTAAAAATTATTGGAGTCTGAGTTTGATATTTTTTGAAGATCTAAATATTCAAGCTTGGTAAAGAAAAATCATGTCAGATAATATTAGTCTAGGACAAAATGAAGAGTCACTTGATAGATTTTGGGCTAGATTGAAAAGAAAGGGTGGTGGGAAATGTTATTGTCCTTGCAATAATTGCAAGGGCTTAAAGACGAGAAGACTTTTAATCACAACAGCTGAGAAACATTGTAGGCAACATGGTCATGTTGAAAGGGGGCATGGTTTTCGTCCATTGGTAAGTTGCTCATTATATGTGTTTATATTGATTGAATTTGTAAATGTTTATATTGTTTTAACATTTGATATATATATATAAAATCACTTGATCATGATCATGGTTTATTTGTGTTTGTCATTATTATAAAGGTGGGGCACCCTAGGGCACATGATATGGATTATCACGGCCCAGAGAATGTGGTTTTGCAAGCGGAGGAACATGGAGCTTTGAATATCAAAGATGAAGTTAATGATCCTATGGAAGAAGATGATCATGCACCAGAAAACGCAATTGAAGATGATGGTACAAGTACATTGATCCATGACACATGTAGTGGCACAACTAATCATGTTGATCGAGATGACTTTGATGATTTTCATGATTTACCTGTACTTGAGAAGGCATACAAGCCCCTTTATGAAGGCTCCCAAACAACTCTTCTCTTTGTTGTATTGTTGATGGTGAACTTGAAGGTTATGAATGGTTTATCCAACATAGCAATCTCACAGATGTTAAGGTATGTCATATATGTCATATTTTTTCATCTATTTTAATTGTTGTTAGTTCATCGCTAGTAAATAAAGGATGAAGTATGTACCATTAATATTCTTTATATTAAAAAAATATTTTTTTGTTGTAGATTGATTGGTGAATTTTTGGTACCACCATCAAATATTTTACCTTGCTCATACCAAGATTTATTTGGCATTATTAAAGATATTGGAATGCAGTATCAAGCAATATATGCATGTCCCAATGATCATATTATATATCATAAACAACATGAATCTGCAATAGAATGCCCAGAATTTCATATTAGTAGATATCGAATAGATCAACTAACAAAAAAGGTGCCTCACAAGGTTCTTCGTTATATTCCCATTATTCCACATATGCAACAATTATTTAGGTGCGAAAGCTTAGCGCAATTTATGGATTACCATGCACAGAATAGAAGTGGAGATGACATTCTTTGAATGCCTACAGATGGTTCTGCATTTAGGGACATGGAGGAAAAATGGCCACACTTTAAAGAAGAACCTTGTAATCTTAGGATTTCATTGGCAGTGGACGGTGTCAATCCATTTCGAGAGTTGAGGTCTATTTACTCGGTGTGGCTTGTTTTTGTTATCAACAATAAAATTCTTGTATGGATGTTAATAAAGAGGGAGCACATAATGTTGGCAATGATTGTTCCAGGTATTTGTTTACATCAATTTTTTTTAACGCAGTAGCATCTCATTTGTCTTATTTGTTGCATAATGACTTATATGTTTTTTTATTTAATAGTCATGTACATTAATTTATATATATTGCAGTAAAATGATTATAATAATTATGTAATGTTTATGTTCATTCAACTAGGTAAATACCAAGTTAAAGATATGAATGTATACATTGAGCCTCTTATTGACGAGTTACTAAAGTTATGGAATGGTGTGACTATGTATGACGTATCTAGACCAATAGGACAAAGACAATTTGAATTCCATGCAATGCTTGTATGGACAATTCATGATGCCCCAGGGCTAACACATTTTTCTAGTATGTTATAACGTTCGACTGCATGACTTTAACGATATTTAATTTTATGAAGTAGATATCATGCATGTTTTTTAAATAATCTATTCATTATATATAATTATAAAAATTGACATATTTAATCCAATTATATATGATTTGCAGGTCTTCAAACAAAGGGAAAATTTGCATGTCCAATTTGTGGTCCAAAGATGAAATCTTGTATTTCAACAAGTTTAGGAAAGCAGGTGTTTGATGAGTATAGGCACTTCCTCCACATAAATCATAAGTATCGAACAATTGAAAAACATCTTTTCAATGGGAAAGAAGAGACTACATCAAAACCACGAAGAATGACACCTCGCCTATGGAAGTTGAAATATAATAGAATTAATCATCAAGGTTATACATCAGATCAAATTATTTATCTATCATATATGAATTTTTTGAATTTATATTTTTATATTGTGTTGTGTTTGCTAATGTTGTAATTGACAATGGTTGTCATTGTTAATTTGTTTAACTTATATGCTTCATGAAGTTCGTCAAGGCAATAATGGTCGGCTTCCACAAGGACTGAAAATTTATCCCAGACAATTTATTAGTTTTCCCAACTATGAGCAGCTACAAATTGTGCATTTGTTTGATACAATGTATATCAGAAAGAATGTGACAGAAACGTTATGGAAAATATTGGATGTAAGGCATGACAAAGAAAAAATTGTCAAAATTTGTAGTAACATTCAGGAAGCCAGTCATGCAATGAAAAATGTCATTCAATTAAATAGTGATGGAGACCAAATTAATATAAGTGCCCTTCCTTGGTTATTAACGGAGCATCAAAGCAATGCTATAAAAGAAGTCATACGAAAAATTCGATTTCCCACAGGATTTGCTACGAACATAAACAATATCATAACAAAGAAAGGTGAATTTGGGTCAGGGATGAAAATGCATGATTGGGATACCTTCATTAAGGTAATTATTCTGGTATATTATATATATTTGTATACTGCATGTACTTTTCAGTGTATTATGTTTACTACTTTTGGAAAAATATTAATGAAAAGATCATTTTATAATTGTTGCAGTATGTTCTACCTCTATCTCACCCAGACAACTTCAACAACAATGTCAAGCAAGTTATATATGATCTTGGAAAATACATGAGGTAAGTAGCGATATTTGCTCAATTCGTTGTATATTTTTGTTAAATCTCGTTAATATATTTGTGCCTTGAATCACTTGTAGATTGTTGTCATCTAAAGCAATCCATAAAGAAGATATAAATTATTGAAAGAGAAAAATTCCTCGTCTAATGTGTGAAATGCAAAAGTGTCTACCTTCAACATTTTTCAATGCACAAGAACACTACCTCATATACCAAGTTGAGGAGATTGAATTGTGTGGACCTGTACACACAAGGTCAATGTGGATGGTTGAGAGGCACTTGAAAGTTTTGAAGGCTTTGATTAGACAAAAAGCACATCCTGAGGGTTCTATGGTGGAGGGATATATGGTATACTAGACCATGGTGTACATTACTTAATATCTTCCTAAGTTTGCAACAAAGATCCATGTAGATCGCATTTGGGATCCCAACTCCATTAACAAATTCGAAGGGGAGTACTTGATGGGGAAAGGTAGATTGAGGAAAGTGACAGGTAATTATAAGATGGTCATGGAGATTAATTAAAATACATTTTACATTTGGTTTTTATGTATAGTGTACTTATTTAATTATTAATCTTCAATATTCATCAATTATAAATTAAGGTTGTATACCGTGGTAATTAACTAATTATGCGTCATTTGTGAATTTCAATTTTTTTTAATACAGTTGGTCGAGAGTGGGATGCACTACATTTGTATGTCACAAACAATCTTGATTGGATGACAGTATGGATTGAATTATGTCAACAATCTAGTCGCGCATTAACATGGGAGGGTTTGGCTTCATTGGTTAAAAAAGCTCATCGTAATGGAGATTCCAATGTTATACCAAGGGAAATTGATTTAGCATCTGGTTTAAGAGATAAAAATGTATGTATAAATATATTAATCACCCATATTATTTAATTATTTTCAATTCTATTGATGTATATATATGTTGATATTTTTTTCTTTGCATACATTTAGCCAAGAATAAATATGTTTATCAACTGACGATATTGCAATAAGTTTTTCATGTTTGACATATTGCAGGTGAAACACCACAAGGCTATGTGGTGCAATGGTCGTAAATTTTGAATCAAAAATTTGGATGACATGAAGAAAACTTGTGATTCTAGGATAACTGCAGTCTTCCAAGTGACTAATGTTTCATCTAGAAGCGACATACATCTAGAAGTCTCGAAAAATCAATACTATGGGATTTTGGATGATATACTTGAGTGTGACTTTAAGTCCTTCAAATTAGTTATGTTCGTTGTCCTATGGTACAGGCTACGATTGAATGAAAATGATCCCAAGAGAACTGTTATTGAACATGATAATGGATTTACCATGGTTAATATAATGTATTTTGAGTGAGCTAGAAATGAGCCCTATGTTCTTCCAAGCCAATGTGAGCAGGTATTGTACTCAGAGGTTCCAGGTAAAGCAGGTTGGTCATATGTTATTAGACATGATCCAAGAGGAAGGCCGGTAAAGTATAATGTGGTGGAAGAAGAAGATACTAAAGAAATAGAAGATGATGTAGATGATGATCAGGATCAACAGTTAGTTGATGATGTGGCTAACGAAGATTTTGAAGAGGAGGAACTAGATCATGATGATGTAGGAGTTAATGTTCATGAAGATGATATCCATGTGGATGATGACATTATCGAAACTGATATCAATGACGATGATGATGATATGGCTAATCCTTACAATGTTGAATCTGGATCAGATGATACAGACAAAGAGTTGGATGAAGAAGAAGATCAATGACATTGAAATGTATGAGTTATGTGATTGTATTATCTATTTGATATTAATTTCTTGATAGAATTATATTTGACTTATGTGGTTACATAATTAATTTATGATGTTTTTAATTTTAATTATATTTGAATTATTATTAGAATATGTTCAGTTAACAGATGTAAAAAATAAAATGGATAAACTAAAAGATGAAAGCGTGAGACCAGTGCCTTGTTGGGTGTATGGATTCTAATGAAGATCTATAAAAGTGTAATCTATGATGGCAATAATTCAAACTGCTTGGCACATAGATGTAGTTTGTAACTTGTATAAATGTGCAAGTAAATGACTGACAAACTCTACTTGAGATAGAATGATAATCCTAGTTATGTGATTCTTCTTATTGATCCAATTAATACTCTTCAGTTACTATGATTGAATAGAAGGGTTTAATCTTTAATTGAAAGAACCAAATAATCACATCACACAAATACAACAAATGTGTATTGGTAAAATTAATATATATATGCTTGATATATCGAATTAAACAACAAAAAAGCATCAAAATGGAGAAAACTAGATAACTGTATAATTCCACAAACAACTGATACCAAGATTAAGCCACAAGTTCAGACATCTTCATTAACTTCATCAAAATTCATACATGCATCTGAGTCTTTTAAAGGAAAGTTTCATTGCAAACTATCTACCATATCTTTCTCCTATCCACCTATATCTGTTTTACATTATGAAATAGATATAAATATATCAAAATTGTGAAAGGGTGCGTCCTTTCATAAATGTCTTTTGCTTAACAACAATAACAAACTAGAAATTATGCTCTATTAAGCCATAAATAGATGTTTGATAGATAATCTCAGTAAGGTGGCTACTTGTGTGTATCAACAACCTCCAGCACATTCCTTATGGCTATCTCCATTTCGAACATCTTCTCATAAAGTTCACATGCCCCGTCCATTGTTAAATCATTTCCTGTGGCTGTCTCCAGAATTGTTTGCATCATCGTCTCGCATTCCTTCATCCATATGTCTTTTCCCTTTAGTTCCCCTCCATCTTCTAACAACATTGGTACTCCCATTTTTGTGACATTGATCATCCCCTACTCATCACCTTGCAATTCATCATGGAAGTCTTTATGTTTTTTCATAAAATGGTTTCTAGTATCAATAGTTATGTTATTAGGAGCATCCCTTTGGTTTATTTCCTAGAACTTATCTTAGATCCTACCATCTATCCTCTTATGTTCTTGTAGTGTAGTAAAATTGTTTGAATGTGTTCCCCAGAGCTTACTCAACCAAGTCATTAAGTTGGTCTGCCTCTTCCTGATTATTGCAGTGAGTGCATCACATTTATCTCATGAGTACACTTTTGATTCTTCCCACTGGTCTCTTGCTTGGGAGATTTCACCATGAGTCAATTACTTTGTGGATCCCAACATCATTCCCATCATGTCCTTCAAGTGATCAATTTTTATGAGTAGTCTCTCGTTATTAATCTTATACATTTCTTTTTCCTTGATTAGCTTTTGGATTTGGTCTTTATTTAATTTGGCCACATTAATGCCAATTTCTTCTGTAGCTATTAGATCAACCTCACCAACTTTTAACGTCATTACATGTCCAAAAGCCTTTTCAGTATCGATTACAACAGATTTCTTGTGTGGAGGATACAGGGCCCATATCATAAGTGATCCCTCATCTAGGTTATACTTAGATATTGCATAGATCTCTATTACCCCCTTAGGAGTGAGTTTATGTGTGGCGTTACTATTCTTCATAAAACTATCAAAAACTAAAGCAGAGTTTAAATCCAACCCAGGAAAGATCATGACACATGCATCTTCTAATAATTTCCTTCCTTTGTCAAGGGTCATCCTCTTCATTTCTTCTTCCACACTTGATTTTAAGTTATTCAGCAGTTGTTCCTCATTACTTGGTGTAATATTCTCCATTGATTCCCTTATTGATTTTCCTTTTATTTTGCACAAAAAGGTTTTGAATTCTAAGGTTTTAATGAATTCATCATCAACCACAAATGATTTATATGCTATCCGCCTTGTGTCAGTAGCTACACTCCCTTCAACATCTGGTTCCCTGGCAACAAACTTGTAGTCTTGAGTTCTCAATCTAGAAATTTTATCAATTGTACTACTAGGCCTACCATCACCAGATGCCTCTTCATCAGAAGATAATAGTTCTATATTTTGCAATCCCCTGTTATACTCATCAAGAACTTTTTTGGCTTCCTCTACTTCCAAATTCCTGATCAAGTCATCATACAGATAGGGTATGTGATTGTATCCTCCCAAGTTCATTTTATTTTTGGAAAAATCAATATACCCTTCTAGATCAAATCCTTTTCGCAGTGGACCCTTCTTCATGTTGTATTGCAGAAATTTGTTGAGAACCATGTCATATCCATCCCTTGCCAATACACTGAAATCACCAAAGCATAAATGTACTAGGCATAAATGCCTGCTTTCTGAAAGAACTCAGATTCATAACATCTGAAAAGTCCAATTACCTAGCAATCTCCAAATATGCAATCCTATCAGGCACTGTCTTGGGCATAATGAAGGGTCCATCTTCAAATCCATATACTCTTATCATGGTCGCATCTTCTAGACAGTACCAGTCTCCCCAATTATGGTTGAAAAGTCCATTGAAATACTTAGGCCTTAAAAAGCTTTTTATTTCATCAGACAATGAGTATTCACAATGATGATTGTAAAATTTGTACATTGGTTTCACAAAAAACACTTCAAAATGTAGATAACAAGAATTAGAAAATCTGCAATCCCAGGTGGCAGTCCAAAGTTGTACTGGTAATAAGCTTCCTTCCTTATCAAATTGTACAACCCTCAAATTTTTAGGCCACATCTGCAATTCTTGTCCATAATAAAGTATCATATGCATTAGGATTTAATAAGCATCCAAGTGCAAGATAGGAGCTCCACTTTTTAATGCCATCAGTCCTAAATCAAGTACTTTAAAGATGTGTGAAGCATAATAAAAATATTGAATTGTGACATTGGATGTCCACTGCAATTACCATGGGTACAATTGACATGTGCTCAGGGGCCTCCATTCCCAGCACTTGACACACTGAAAAATATGTGTACCTCATGTAGGGTTCAAACAAATCAACATGGAATGGGGGACCATCATTGTCATTCAATGGAACTGAAACACCATCTTTCTTAGACCTATGTAGTGGCCACCTCCAACCTTTGTATAAAGTATCCATCCTCCAGAATTCCTTTTCTAGCTCTTCAGGTACAATTTTTTCACCACACACTCCCTCTAGGTTAAAAACCTCACAGATGGCAGCTTCAGATACATGTATAAACGGTTTACCTGATGGATCACAAATAGCTTTACATTTTGGATTATAATTGGCAGCTATCATTTTCAGCAATTCTACATTTACAAATACATTGGGGCAGACTAGTTTCCCTAGGTTTAACTTCCAAGGATTGCACACTAGTTTGTATCGGTTCCTTTGTTGGTAATGAAAAATAAACAACTCATATCCCCTAATTGGGGTCCATATGTCTTGTATATGCTTGCATTTATCCTCTAACTTTTCCACTTCTGCCCTAAGTTGTGCAAATCGCCTGGCCTTAGGTCCTGAGCCGGGCAATTGACAATTAAGTCCTGGTTTAACTTCCTCTCAGCTACCCTCAGTTCCTTCTCTGCTTCAATTTTTTGTTTTTTTCCTCTAGGGTTTTTACTCTCACTCTTTTTCCTACCTTTTTCTTTTCTTGAGCTAGTGATTTCCATTTTTATGAATCACAAAACCATAAATTTAATTGTAGGGAACTTACAAGTTTATTTAGAATTCTTTGACCACAAGATCCTTTAGCCTTTTGTTCATTCCTCTACTACTAACTTTGCAAATTTCGCCTTCAATTTCTTTTCTCAATTCAGGAAATCATCAACACATTTGGTAGTAATACTGCCATTAATGTCCTAGCTTTGAAGATGAGTGTAGCTGATATTCAAATTTACCCATTGTCACATCAAATGTTCTATCGACAAGACAATTGAAACTATGGGCGATCCTTTTATTCAGGCTTGACTAATGTTCATTAAACATTCTTTTTGTCAGAGAGACATTACACTGATATCACATAATCTATCCATCTGATTCATATAAATGTCGCCAAGATTGACCTTGACGAATATCTTGATTTGTTTGTGTCTTCATCGGCAAGACATGGTATATCGTTAAGACATTCAGTAATTTTTCCGATGTTATAAGTCTCCCCGATGATTATTCCTTCGATCTCAAGTATGTCGCCAAGACTCCTTCCGATGTAATCTTATCGGTGTGACATAGTGGGTCAGGAGGACATTTTGAACTCATTTCGATAGCGTTTGTCTCGGCAATAGTATGTTTCTTTGTTTTGTTGGAAACACAAGATGAGTGTTTCAGTGATGATATTTCATTGGCGAGACAAATGCACTCGGCCTGAAAACTTACTCCGATGGCGTTGGCCTGGCTGATACAACTCCTTGTGCTTTGATCGGTGAGATAAGACAGGTTACTTGCCGATGGAACTTCATCGGTGAGACCTATATGCTCGGTATGACCTTTTCATTTCACCCCGATGGAACTTGTCTTGTCGATGATATGGGTTATTTGAATACTAGATTTTGGAGGTTTTCATGATATCAAATGGTCAAGAATGATGTGATCATATGTGATCAGTGTAGAATTTTGTGTGTTGTCACTTGTAATTAATCTATTTGATTATTTTGAATCTTTTTAGTTTTTGGATATCATCATAATTAATAAATTTAAAACTTATCAACTTCAAATATTTTATATTTTTAAAATTAGAATTTAGTTTAATTTTACAATATAAAAAAGTTTGTATGTAAAAATGAGAAAGAAAACAATATAAAGAATACTTTTAAATTTTAATTTTAATATTTGATTGTTGAATTATTTAAAAAGGAACATGTACTTTTATTTAATATTTAATTCATTTATATTACATAATCATTATAATTTAATTAATTATGAATTTAATAATTAAATAATAAATATTCTATGAATTTTAGAAAATAGAATTTAGTTTAATTTTAAAATAAAATTTAAGTTTTGCAAATATTGTGTTGATTTGATTATTTATTTGCTTTATGATTCATTATTCAAATTAAGAATAATGCAATTCAACTCAAAAATATAAAAATAAGCATGTAAAATATTTTATGATTTTTTGAAGTTAGAATTTAATATGATTTTAGAAAATGAAATCACTTGGATGCAAAGAAATAAAAAAAGTTGCTTTTATATATATTTTTATTTCTTAATTTATTCTCAAATCATAATTAATTATTGTTGAATTATTTTGAAAATAATATTTAGTTCTATTTAATTATAATGCTAATAGTACTTAATTTCACATACAAATCAAAATATATACTAATTTTTCTTTATTTAATATATTTATCATTGATGTCAAATTTATAAATTAATGTCAAGAAATAAATAACCTTAACCCCAATATTTATACTAGAACTCTAATTGAACCCTAAACCTAACCCTAATTCAACCATAACAATAGGATTTAATTATGATTAGGGTTAGAGTGAGAATTTAATAATGGTTAGTGTTAGGGTTAGAATTAGGGTTAGGGTTAGGATTCAATTATGATTATAGTTAGGGTCAAATTTATAAGCTAATATTAAGATATTCACAACTCTAACCCTAACCTAACCTTAATCTCCATCCTAGAATGCTAATTAAACCCTAATTGAACCATAACAATAAAGTTCAATGAGAGTTAGGGTTAGGGTTTAAGTAGGTTTATGGTTGGAATTAAGGTTTAATTACCTGGTTAGGGATAACATTGAATCAATGTTATGATTAGGGTCAAGTTCAAGTTATAGTTAGGGTTTAGTTAGGCTTATTTTGGTTAATCTTACAATTGGGGTTTAACTAGAATGCTAATTGAACCCTAATTTAACCCCAACAACAAGGCTCAATTAGAGTCAGCGATCGAGTTCAATTAGGCTTATGGTTGGAATTAGGGTTCAATTAGGTTTAGGGTTAGCATTCAATTAGTGTTATGATTAAGATCAAGTTCAAGTTACAATTAGGGTTCAATTAGGCTTATTCTAGTTAAGTTTACAATTAAGGTTTAATTAGAGTTAGGTTTATGGTTTGAATAAGGTTCAATTAAGATTTAATTAAGATTTAATTAGGATTATTATTACCATTTAATTAGGGTTAGGGTTAATGTTAAGTTAGGATTAAAATTATTAATCCAAAATAAAACTTGGAGCTAAGGTTAGGGATATGGTAAGTGGTAGGGTTAGGCTTAAATTAGGGTTCAATAAAGGGTAGGGTACAATAAGGGTATAATAATATTGGCTACTTTTTAAGTCATGACCATGCTAGATGCCAATTTGGTTTAAAAGGCCCTTTTATCGAAGCCCACACAACATTTATTTCTATATACCTTATATATTGTTCAGATTTTTTATCATTGTGTTTGACCTCATGAGAATGCTTCAGAGTAAAGTACACCTTGCAAATCCACCTACACCTGGAGAACCATTCAATCTCTCAAAATTTGACTGTTATTCTAGAATGATTATCAAATTGGATATGTCCAAAGCCTTTGATAAGTTGACTTGGTAACTTCTATACTGCATATACCTGTTGTGAACTTCAACTAAGGGAGTACTAATTTCATAATGAATTGTATTCTTTTTCAATTTGATTAATCATCCCCCATAGGTTCTTCTTCACCAAGTAGGGGATTAAGTTAAAGAGACCCATTATCATGTATTTTTTCCATTAAAATGACAAAGGCCCTTAGTACAGAACATATACTAGCCAGTATGTTACAAAAAATTACATGAATGCCAATTTTAGCAGCACAAGCCAGTACATACAGTTTGCAGATGTTACCTGACTTACAAGATAGATGAGTTTCTGGAGGAGATGCAAATAAAGAAAACTTTTTAGTTTATTTAAATGCCCAATGTGGAGTATTTGGAATTTATTTTTAGTTTTGAATATTATATTGACATATATCATTGAACTAAGATTGATAATATTGTTCTGATTCATTAGCAATAATTATTGGATCTGTGTGTAAAATATGGAGATTTTTGTTTGACTACAAAGAGTTATCTCTTGTGATTTATCAGCAAATTATTATTTTTGTTTGTGGGCTTCTTACATAAGACAATATATTTATGTATTTCTTGTAGAGTCTATTCCAATTGATCATAACAAAAAAACTTTCATTACTCTACAATCAACAAAACATGCATATGGGTTCAATTGAGCCATCTGATGTTTGATCAAGACCTTTTTCAATACACTTCACATTATAATTTTTATGAGGCTTATAAATGAGTTATCTATTACAAAATGGAATAAAAAGATCATTTTCTATCGTAAGGCATTTTTTGGAGACATTAGGCACCTATAAGAGGACTTAGGACTATATGATTTCGTTTTCATTTGTGCAAAAAACTATAAAATTTAAGTAGGTTGGCTATACATGACTCTATGTGCAATGAAAGTTCTAAAGATCTTTTCTTTTTTAAAGATGATTTTTTTTCATATATGTTGAATGGTTAAGGAAATCTTTGAACTCATTAATATTTACATAATATTGGCAACATGAAAATCGTGTTTTCTTCATGGCCTAAAAGCACAACCAAAGCATCTTAGAATTTTGAAGTGAGAAAAATTCTTTTGTTATAAGGGTCATTTTACAATGGAAGACAAATTTGACTCTATCAATGATCAAATTCCTAAATTTAGGTGACAACTGCTTTATCCTGACCAATTATTCCTAAAACACAACAAACACAATAAATACAAACAAAACTATTCTAAAACTTTCTGGCAGGAACTTCACTGCTCTGTAACTCTTGTTTTTGTTGTTAGCAAATAACAAATTATAATCTAATACAACTTTTCAACTTAAAAAGCAATGAAATAAACCATATTTTGAATATATAGATTTTTCAAATAAAAATTACTATTATGTTATTTTTCAATATTAGATTTAACATGCTATAATATTAAATTTAATATTAGTTATATGAATAAGATTCAAAATTTTGAAATGATTTTATTTTTTAAATTTATCTAAAATTAATTGTTAATAAAAATTTATAAATTATTAAAACCTTATTAATAAATTATAAGTTATTTTCCGAATAAATTCATTTAAAAAAAATACTTTTAACGTTTAAAGATATGATATTTCCAAGTTTAGATTAAAAATCTATGTTTCACATCACACAATTGCACAACCAATAAAAAAAATATGAAAAAAAAAAGATACATAGGAGAGTATTAAGAGAAAGATTAGACAAAAAATAGTAAACATAAAGTCTAAAAACATAATACAACAAAAGAGTAATAAAAGAAAATAAATAAATAAAAATAATGTGGGAGGTGATTTAAGGGAAAAATAGTAAGAAAAAAATAATAACAAAAATTAGAATACTATTAAAATAAGAATTCAAGATAGGCATGTGAATGTTATAAAATATTATAACAATTATAAAAAATGAGTTACAATCAAGTATAATTAGGAGTAGGGAAAAAATTAAAAAGTAAAGAGAAAAATACAAGATGATATAAAGAGGCTTGGATAAAAATGGATGAAACAAAATCCATAAAATGTCATAAAATAAAAGAAAATAATATCTCATATCTAGAAACTAAATACTTACCTTAACATAAACCATAACCAATGCATAGTACATGTTGTAAGCACTTTATTAAAGAAAACATTAACCATTTTATAAAAATCTCATGTGCTACCATACATAATTAGATGTGGCAATGAATACAAATAATTACAACACAAATTTAACTAATATTGAAATTTAATCTTGTTAAATAATTATTTTTTTATTTTTGATTTTCTTGAATATTTATTAAGGTTGGGGTTATAATTAATAATTTTAGGGATATAATTAAAATAATTAATTTTAGGATTATAACCTTTATTTTATAATATTATGATATTATTCTTTTATTATAATTAAAAAATCATTAGAATTAAGATTAGGTTTAGGGTTTGGGTGAATGTTAAGATTGAGATTTGAATTAAGGTAAGAAGTAGAGTGAGAATTATACACATAGATAAGAAAAGTTGTAATAAAGAAAAAAGTGTAA
This sequence comes from Sequoiadendron giganteum, assembly GCA_007115665.2. Classification (NCBI taxonomy): domain Eukaryota; kingdom Viridiplantae; phylum Streptophyta; class Pinopsida; order Cupressales; family Cupressaceae; genus Sequoiadendron; species Sequoiadendron giganteum. The sequence goes on from CM021103.1 coordinate 659,287,982, forward strand.
TTAAAAATCAAGGAAGAAAAAAAATGAACCCAAATTTAGATAAAAAGAAATCTAATCAAAATATACTATAACTTTAATCCTATTAAATAATTATTTGAAATATTTTAATTTCATGATTATATATCAAAGTTACTATTATAATTATTAATTTTAGAAATATAATTAAAATAATTAATTAGAACCTTAATTTTATAATAATAATTATTAATATTATAATTTTAAACCTACTTATTAGTATTATAATTAAAAAAATATTAAAATTATGGTTAGGGTTAGGGTTATGGTGAAGGTTAAGGTTAAGGTTGAGATTAGAAATAGGGTAAAAAGTAGAGTTACTATTATAGTTATAACCACAGTTAGTGTTAGGGATAGAGTTATGTTTACAATCAAGGTTAGGGTTATGTCAGAGTCACAAAAAAAATATGGTTAGAATTAAGGTTAAAATATATGGTTAAAATTAAGGTTATGGGTAGGGTTACAATTAGGGTTACAATTATGGTTAAAGTTAGGGTTGGTGTTTCAATTGGGGCCAAAATTGAATTCAGATTAGGGTTAGGGTACAATTAAGATTATGATTAGGGCTAAATTAGGGCTAGGTATAAGGATCAATTATGGTTGCTATTAAATCTACCAAAAAACTTATGGTTATTATTAAGATTAGGGTTAGGGTTCAATTAGGGGTTAAACTTATGGTGTCAAGATCATAAGATTTTTATCCATAAGCATCTTCAATCTTCATATTATTATTCTTTGCCTTCTCATTTTGCATGTTAAATGAAAAAACTTGGTTTTACACCTTATTTAAGTCATTTAATCCTTGATTTTTGTCTCCAATAGATTTATTCAAAACTGTAGACACCATCCAATTGAACTATGAGATTCCTCTATTCTTCTATTAGGATGTAATAAAAATCATTTGAGATGTCTTTTTGGATCTTAGCCATTCTACTTTCAAGGAGATTCTTTCTCTGAAAAGGTTTCTAAAGATTTGGATATTCCACTCTTTCAGTCTAAGTTTTATGAATTTTAACTTTATGTTGAGCATGCACATATTAGTGCAATGATCAACTATTTGGGGGAGCTAGGAGTCAGTGACAACCATTTCAAAGTTCGGGTTTTCCAACTACACTTTTTCAAACTTGAAAGACACTCTTCTAGGGAATTTGTCCTTATCTATGAGCTGGTAATTCGAACCGACTTTAAATAGGGTTATGATTAGGGTTCATATAGCTTTATGGTTAGGGTTAAGCTTCAATTTGAGTTAAGGTTCAATTGATTAAAAATAGGTTCCTTGAGAAGGATATATCTCGGTGTACTTTACATATATTTCTAAAATATAGGCATGTTAGTTGATTTGTTACACAAGAGTTTGCATATATTTTATTTTTCAATTGTTTTTAGAAGACATATTTTTTTTATTAAGAAGATTAAATTATTAATTATTAATTATAAATAAATAAGATTCATCAATAAATATGTATTAATTTTGTGATATCTTTTTTTATGAAATTAGTGTATAGTAAAATTTCTCATATTTATAGTGTTTTTTAATTTTTAATTTTACTTTTAAATAATTATTTAGGATGCCTTGTCCAATATTAAATTTTGAAAATGAAGAACAACGAAGAGAATATGCTCAAAATTACATGAGACAAAGACGTGAATAAATGAATAATTTACAAAAAGAAGAATACATCGTGTACGAGAATCTGAAGATGAGAAATACATATTAAGAAGATTACAAACAAATGAGCATTTAGACCAATTTAATGAGATAGAAAAACAACAAATACAAGTATGCAATCATGAATTAGTTGAAAGGAATTATGAATCTCATGAGAATATAGACGGTAAATTTGAAGGAATGAATTCAATTACAATAGATCGTGTGTTACAAACACCAGATAATAGAGTTCAAGATGCAATAAATGTTGAAACTAAAAATCATGAAGAAAATAATAGTCCACAATAGGAGTTAACCTCTCAATTGAGAAGACTAAGACAACTGCAAAGAAGACAAAATGAAAGAGATCTAGGTGCATGCAATAACAATAGAAATGTGCAAATTGATTTGAAATATTTACAAATTATATTTTGACATGGTCTGGATAAACTTGCAGCACCAAGCATGTGTTACATTTGTCAAGAAAGATACCCTACAATGAAGGTTGTATGAGTTCCTGAAGGCCCAATTTGCAATAGATGTCAACAAGAGAAACATGAACATCAATTTTTGACATTAAATAATATGAATCCTGGTCCCACAACCATTAGAACTTGCAAACTTAACACAAATTGAGGAAATGTTGATAGGGCATGTAAATCCAATACTTCAAGTCACACATGCAATTGGAGGTCAGTACAAATATAAAGGACATACCATAAGTTTTCCACAAGAAGTAAGAGAAATAGCTAAAATTTTACCACATCGAATAAAAGATTTACCAATTATTATTGTTCGAAGGAAGGACCAACACGGAACAAATTACAATTTTACATTCAATAGAGAGAGGGTGTACAAGGCATTGAAATATAAGATAGAACATGATAAGTTTTATAGAGATGTGCAAATTGATTAAAATTCTCTTAGTGAATTCACATGCAATTCAAATGAAAACATTTTTGACAAATTAAACTCTATTCATATGGAGTTTGATTAAGAGATTTAACTAAATACATGCACTACAATTCAACTAATTAAATACATGCACTACGATTCAAGTTTTATAGATATTTACCTTTTTATTTAATTATTTATTAAAAAATAATTATTTTTAAAAATATTTAGATTTTGATATATTTCGACTTTACATTTAGTTTATTATATTTTAATTTTTAATTTAGATTTAAGTTTTAAATTTTTTTAAGTTTTAATAATTACAAATAATTATTAAAATAAATTTAATTTACTAATATTTTGTCTTATTAAACTTTTAATTATTGTCCCTTTAATAATTGTTTTATTTTTTATAGGGAATGATTTTTTAATGACCGTTGATCATCCATCAGTTGATCCCGACCGTTCCCCGCAATCCCGTGATGACCTCACCACTAAGTTTCGGCTGATTGTGATATCACAAGCGAGTGCCACGTGTCTCAACCAGTGGTGCTGAAGGAATAATCAAAGTGATTTAATATTTATGTTGAGTTTTAATACATTATATGACAGGTTACTAAAGCGACTGAGATACACATGCTCAAAATTGACGGTGATGTTATAATCTTGATGAAAATTTTCTTGATGGTTATGTTCAGTGCTGGTGACTGCTATGAATGAACATGATTTCTGATGGTGGAGATCAATGGTTTCCTGCCATCACGAGATACAAAGATGCAAGTTGTTTATTGATTGCGATATCGCGGGCGAGCGCCACGTGTCTCAGATGGTGGTGCCGAAGGAATAATCAAAGTTCTTTAATATTTATGTCGAGTTTTAATACATTATATGACAGGTTAGTAAAGCAGTTGTGAGATGCACGTGCTCAAAATCGATGGTGATGTTGGGTGATCCCACAATAACGGGTTACACTTTTTGGCCAAACTTGACATTGAAATCAACATTTTTCACCAGATCTTCACTTTCGTACACCTATAGAAGCTAAACCATTAAGAATTTGAAGATGAAGAAAACTAGTGATTTATGATATTTTGTGTTGAGAATCTAATTATATTTTAAAAATAAATTAAAAAATAAATTGTGAATTATTTTATGTAATTTTTATTAACTTATTTTTTTAACTAAACATCATTTTCAAAAACTGATGTTTACTTTCAGCTGTATAACTTTTTTTTATAGAAAGCATACAATTCTAATTTTTTAAATATAGTGTTTTCACACCACTATCTAGTGGATGGATATTTTTTCATAATTTTTTGTTGCATATATATTTTTTAATTAATTTTCCAATTCAGAGTAATTATAATTTGGATATATTATACTTTCAGCTGCATAACTTCTTTTGTATTCATTTTAATTAACTTATTCTTTTTTTGTTGGAATAGGAACATAAATAGCTAGTGTACATGAATTTTTAAGAAAAAAAATTCTCTCTTTTCCTATTTTTCCGTATGTGTGAAATAAAGACCTCAATGTTCATTGAAAAACCTACATTCACAAGAAATAAAAAATAAATATAATAATAAAATTAAATATATTTAAAATTATACTTTTTGGGAAGCTTATAATAAGGAATACATGTTTACAAAAAAATAATTTTAAATTAATTAATTTGATCCCCTAAAAGGTAAATCAAAAGTGGTTTTTTATCAGCATTTTGGTAGGTGTAGAGGAGACTCCATTATAGGTATGGTTTAAAACTAGCGGCTTTCTATCCAAGGGGTTTTGATATAAGTGGGTTTGATCAAACCCTCTTCAATTAAAACTCTTAAAATGGAACCTTTTTAAGGCTTAAATCATTATATTTTCTAAAAATATGTGATTTCAACAAAAATCAGGATGTCCCAAAAAGTGTAACCCATTATTGTGGCAGCACCCTGTTATAATCTTGATGAAAAGTTGCTTGATGGTTATGTTCAGTGTTGGTGATTGCTATGAATGAACACAATTGCCGATGGTGGATATCAACGGTTTCCCACCATCGTGTGATACAAAGATGCAAGGTGTTTATTGATTAGGATATCACGAGCGAGCGCCACGTGTTTCAGCTGGCGGTGCCGAAGGAATAATCAAAGTGCTTTAATATTTATGTCATGTTTTAATACATTATATGACAGGTTACTAAAGCGGTTGCAAGATGCACATGCTCAAAATCGACGGTGATGTTATAATATTGATGAAAAGTTTTTTGATGGTTATGTTCAGTGCTGGTGACTACTATGAATGAACACGATTGCCGATGGTGAAGATCAACGGTTGTCCGCCATCGCGTGATACAAAGATGCAAGGTTTTTATTGATTGTGATATCACGAGCGAGTGCCACATGTCTTTCCTTGGTGCTGAGATGGAGATTACAACAGCCTTTTGAAGGCATCCATTCAATGATCTAATGAAAGGAAAGGATCGGCGGTTAGAATTTAAATTTGCATCAAGGTGGATGAGACAAATGCACTCGGGTTGACTCAAGGATCTTACTTCGATGGTTTTGGTCTGGCCAATACAACTCCTTGTGCTTTGATTGGTGAGAGAAGACAGGTTTCTTGCTGATGGAACTTCATCGGTGAGACCTATATGCTCGGTATGACCTTTTCATTTCACCCCGATGGAACTTTTCTTGCCGATGATATGGGTTATTTGAATACTAGATTTTGGAGGTTTTTCATAATATCAAATGATCAAGAATGATGTGATCATATGTGACTATGATGGATTATACTCAAGATAAGGTTTTCTTTAGGGAATCAATGAGTGCAAAATCACTATAAAGGCTAGTTGGTTTGTGATGAATGTTCTATTGTGGGCCTCTAGCCTATCCTAGGTCTTTGTAGTAGTTTTTTTTATTCTTTGTTATCAGTTTTTCAATGTTTTATACAATGGCCAAGTTTCTATTTGCAATATGCTTTAAGTTTGTCATTAAAAAGAGATATATGGTTTGTTTCCTTATAGAAATAATGCATTTATAACATTCATGTGTTTTTCATTTAAAATAATGGCATTTGGTAATAATAAGAAGGAAGTGTGAAGTTTGAAAAGTCATATTTTCAAATTTAGTTTTTTGTCTTTTTTGAAACAATTAAATAAGTTGTTTAGAACAGTAAAATGGTGTCAATGTTTGTGATGAGGAAAAATGAATTGGAGAGTGGTTCAAAACTGGTTACAAGATTTGAAAGGGACATTTAAGTTTTACTTTTTAGAGTGATAAGGTTGACATTAAACTTTTCAAATATTTTTAGTTCATATTTTTAAGATAAAGATCCTTGTAAACAAAAAAAAATGTTTTAAATTTCATACTTGGAAAACAAAAATGAAAATGCAATAAATGAATAATAGAGAATCATGCATGGGAACAAAACACCACCTACAAATGCAAATAAGTTATTGGAATGTCACATACTGATTTTATCAATTATTTTATTTCAATTACTAATCATGAGAATTTCAATGTTTATGTTAGATGATTATATAGATTGAATTTGAAATTGAAATCGGAATCAAAATTTAAATTTAAATACAAATGAAATGATTTTGAATTTATTATTATGAAATTTGAGGATTGTCATTGTTGATGAGAAATTGAGTGCAAGTGAACGCAGGAAAAGGTTGGCTATTTAAGCCATTGAGATGGAGTGAAAAATAAAGTAAGATGTGACGTTATGTGAGCCACACCAAAATCTCTTAATGAGAATGATTAAATCACCTAATCACTACTTTACTCTTGAATGAAACCTCGGGTTAAAGATAACCTAATTGGGACAAGAAGTGCATTTAATGAAGAGAGAGATCTTATGATGAGACTAAAACCTATTAAGTTGGATTACGTACTGGATTACTCTTTAACACCTATAAGTAGAAATTAAACTTGAATGAGTTGTACTTTGGATCTTGACTATTGCCATATAGAGTGGGGAAATCTATAAACAATTGGACTAGTCAATAATTAAGGATTTCATCCTAAGAATTGGAAGGGAATATTGGGTTTAAGATTTTCCCATGCGATTGAATATCATTGGAGTTAATGAAACTTTGTAAGGATAGAAGCATAGGAGGGATGCCTAGTAAGTTAAAGGAAGTCGTATTATTTACAAGACTTTACTTTAAGTAGCTCTTATATTAGAAGAGAAACACTTTCAAAAGGAAGCATCTGTTGTCATGACCGAACATCATAGAATTTTTACTTAGCAAGAAATGCTGAAAATCTTATGGAGAAAAACATCAGAATTGTTAGTTGTGCTCAAAAGGGATATATTGAAGTTAAGACTCTCCTATATAATTAATAAATCATGGAGTTAAATTTTAATGCTTGAAGATTAGATATGCAATTAAATTTGTTATTATCTGGAGATCAACGTGATTGAACGAGGATTAATACTCAAAAATTAGTGCCAGATTAAATCAAGGAAATTTGATTGAGTTAAAAGATGAATTGCATCTTTGAAAATAATCTAAGGACAAGAAAATCCACGATATGGATGTCCTAAGATAAATGGGAATTATCTCCACAAAACCTATAACCATTTATAGGAAGATTAATAATGGTGTAAGATCAAAATAGGTTATCACTTAGTCAAAGGATAGACTATTGTTGGATATAAAAGAACCTTTGTGTCCAAAATTTGGAAGATTCAATAATGGAACAAGGAAAATAATGTAAAAGTTAGGACATCGGAATGATAAAGGGAATTGTCAGTTGAGGATCCACTATATAAAAAAAAAAATATAGAGTAAGAAGTTGCACGGAATATAGCAAGGTAATATCTAGTATGCCAGGAAATGAAGACTAGAAGTCATCATTGGTAGGACATGTAACTCTCTTGAGATTCTAGAAGGAAATTGGTAGAACACAAGACAAATTGATTTGTCGATGTTAGTAGAATAACATAATGTTCTGGTGGATAGACTCATCAAAAGAACCAACAGTTTTTGGAAACTCGACTTATAGGATTTTGATCCTAAATAATATATTGTGGACAAGTAGTTGCTTAGTAAACATGAAAGGTTATTTCAGTTTAGAAAATGATGATAGGGTTGTATAAACCAAAATCATACCATGAGACATTCATTTGAATAAATGTTCTATATGTATTATTTTAGTCAAATAAGTAAAATGGTGGACTAAATCTTGAATGAATTGTAAACTTCTAAAATTGACGTTTGGACAATTATATGGAGAGAATGGAAGTTCTATTAAAACTGAAAAAGGCTTGGATATAATCATAGACTTGATAAATGTCAAAAAGGAATAATAAAACAAAGTGATCGATGAAACTTAATTGATAACAAAGCTTAAGTGTGGAGCAGTATCAAAATTTATAAGTGTCTAGGAGCAAGGTTATGCTTGAGATGGAAAAGAAATTAAGGGAAAGTACTTTATGGTAAGGATAATGAATGTGTAAGTGGCGGATGGACTCAGGTTATGAGTTGTCTAAAAGTTTAAATTCAAAGGAAAGGATTGGACCCACGATGTAGTGTACAATATATTGACATTCCTCTTCCATTTGGGTTATACTAAGGATAAATTCATGGACCAATGAATTATGATCACTAAGTATAGTTTTTATTATATATTGGATGTATTTATAGAACAAATCGCTTTGGGAGAGTAAGTATGTGTGAAGCATATGAAGTTTCCCTATGTGATAGTAAGGACACTTGAAGCAAGGTCTAGAAAAGACAAGATTACTGTATAGAATGAATGTTTTGTAAATCTTACGTATTTTGGGAAATCATCAAAATTGGCTACAAGATTTGTGGGACCCTTCGATATACTAGAAGTCATGAATCCAGTTGCTTATAGACTAGCGTTAACTGGGATAGTACTCAGTACAAGGTCTAGTGGGACTAGTATACTGAGGATAGTGCTATATGGGAGGATTCTGTGACGATTGACCATCATTTTTCTCATTTGATTTCATAGATTGGTATTTTCTTAATGAATGAGACACTTGATACTCAGGTTTATGATTCACATGTTATGAACTTTGATAGCGTGGATGATACTATGATTGGTTTATGCTTATGTTTGAGAACTATGTTGTTAGTTACTATTTCATTATGATCGAGATACTATGTTTTACCTATTGAGATACAATGTGTTATTGATTGGGATAATATGTTCTATTGATTGAGATGTTATGCTTATTAAATGATTAATAAGACATCGAGACGATGTCTCTTCCAAGAGGGGAAGGATGTCACGTACTGATTTTATCAATTATTTTATTTCGATTATTAATCATGAGAATTTCAATGTTTATGTTAGATGATTATATAAATTGAAATTGAAATCAAAATTTAAATTTAAATGCAAATGATATGATTTTGAATTTATTATTATGAAATTCGGGGATTGTCATTGTTGATGAGAAATTGAGTGCAAGAGAATGCAGGAACAGGTGAATGAGAATGTAGGCAAGAACATTGTTCAGGTAGAGTCGTTTAAGCCATTAGACGTTTATGAGGATGATGAAATCTCACACACTAAAATAATTGGAATGTAATTTGCATGATTAAATGGTTTAATCTTTAATTATTCTAATGGCTATGCATTTGTTGAACAAAATTGCGAAAAAGAATATGTTTGTTTTAAATGGCAATTTAAATATTATTGTGAGAAAATTGATTTTATTCAATTTATTATTTATTTATTTAAATCTATTCATGCTTTTATTCTAAATTATTGGAAAACAAATTAGAAAACAAAATACGTTCAAAATGGAATTTGAAAACAAAAACAATAGTTTACAATTTGGAAACAATTACTTCACAATCAATTTTGAATGCAATCGTAAAATGGAACTTGGAGTTAAAACCAATTTTAGCTGGGAATATTATGAATCTATTTATCGACTTTAAGTCATTTTTTTGAAATCATTTGGATTTTATGTAGTCTAAGGAATGAAGTTTCAACATTCTTTTGAATATAGATGAATTTATTTAAAGTATTGTCGATATTTTGAATTAAAGAGTTTCGCTCTTTACATGGAATTACATAAAAAAGATGATAAAGTCAAATATATTATTGGTCTTTCCCTTTCTGACATTAAATTTTATTATATAGATTTAGATAAATCATCATAGGAAATTTGGGATAATTTCAATAAAATATTTGGAGCAAAAATAGTTAATTTCAACTATTTAGATTCAAAATGAGAGATATAATCACTATGTCTAATTACATAAGAAATTTGAGATCTCTCATTAAACAATTGGTAGAATTCAAGGCTCTATTAGATGATGAATATGGTTAGGATATTTTATTAAATAGTTTGAAAATACAACAATGTTATTTCTATGCTTAGTCCAATAACTTCTCAAACACAAGAAGATGTGATTTTGGCCCTATTAGGAGAAGAAAAAAGAACAATGGAAAAGATTTAAAAGTTGATTCTCAACATGAGAATGTATTATACTCATGAGGTAATAATAATTAAAAAATAAAAAATGAATGTTATTATTGTAAGAAAAATGATCACATAGTGTGGACTTGTATAACTCGAGCCAATGATGTTCTTGAGGGAGAACTTAAAGAAAAATCAAATGATGTTAGCTTAGCCTATATATATTTGTTTGTTTCAATCAGCATGTTTTGTTGTGAGGAATGTAAAACTTAAGGGAGGGTGTTGGAATATTAAGATTAACATTAATAAATTCACCTTACTAACTTTTTTATTTTTGTTATTAAATAATTAGTTATATTCTTATAAGATAGTAGTTCAAATGGGAAGGTATATTTGAAAGGCTTTGTAAAAGCCATATTGTAATATATTCCCAAATGAACTGTATGATATAATTATTATTTTGAGTGTGTTTGTGTGCAGATATAAGTTCTCTTGACTTTTCCAATATATTTTGTATGCTCTATTAGCCATGATTTCATGATTAATTTTCTACTTTCAACACTACTTCTTACTAACTTTTCCATCCAAATTTGGCTCTTAGACTAAATATTTCATAAAGGTGTATTTTAATTTTCTTACTATCACCTTTGGCTGAATTTTTAAACTTGGTTCAACCATGCAAAAAGTGTGGTTATGATTTTATAATTATTTCCACTTAAATGTTGGTTACAATTTTCTAATTTTCTTTCCATTTAGCTAGTCACAATTTCATACTAGCATTAAACCTTGAAAATGGTAGTTTACTTCTACTTAAAACTTGTGGTAATTTCATTAATCTCTTGCTACCTCTGGTGTTGAATTAGACTAGTTATATCATCTAGGATTTGTTCCTCAATTTTTTTTTACTTTTTTCAAAAAAAGGTTATGATGGTTATACTTGTATTACCATGAATGGATATAAATTTGAGGATTTTGGGTGTTTTCATTCAATTTTTCATGTTTTCCCCTTAGCTCCTACTTTATGTGTGTTTTTTTATGGAAGCCTTTGGATATATTTTGGCTAATAGTATTTCATGGAACCTTATTAAAGGTGCTACTTTTTGTAACTCTATAGCCCAACTATTCAATGGTAATTTTTCTAATGACTCCTTTCTCACTCTCTTGGAGGACAAACATGACATTATTTAGGTTATTCAATGCCTAGATATTTTCTGGAAAGCTTTAAGGTCAAATATATAGTGGCATAAAACTCAATGTTATAGGAAATCCTTCTTAGCCAAGCCCAATTGGTTCAATTCCTATGGATAGAAGGGGGTTGATCATAAGGAAGTGTTGAGATTCCTAAGCATCTCTTTTACCTTTTAGGTTTCTCCTTCCTCTTTAAGGAAACATATCATTTCTAGAGTTGAGAAAAAATATCATATTAAATTATGAAGCCCATTTCTTTGGCAAGGAGATTCCATGTGTGTTCAAAAATTCTTTTTGCACACATTTCCATTACTCATGCTGCTAAGAACCTTGCAAATCCTCATATTTGAAGATTGAAAAAGTCCAAAGGTATATTTTATGGCCTCCCTTTAACCAAGGAAAATGGTTTCACAAAGTATCCTAGGAGTTTTATTATTTCCCTCATGACTATAATAGGCTTGGCTTGATTTATATTCACTACTCTAAATGGCACCATAATAGGCTTTGCTTGCTTTATATTCACTACTCTAAATGGCACCATAATTTTAAATTTAATTAACATACTCTAAAACCTAACGAAACTAGGTTGTAGCTCATCAAATTGGAGAAGTGAAAGGTCAATACCAGTGCGGAGGAAGAGTTTGGAGGAGTGAAAAGAAGGTCAATACCAGCGCCGTGGAAGATTTTGGAGCTAAAACAAGGTCAATACTAGCATCGAGGATGAGGTCGAGGGCACTCAAGGAAAATTGACGAGCAAGGGACAATGAGTATTGTAAGTTTGGCACCCCCATTCTCTTTAACCTACAATTTTCATGCCTAGTTTCCAAAGATCTTCTCATACATTGGCCCCCCATTCTCGTAAAATGGTATAACATAAGACAAAGAAATAAAAATAGCTTAGTCTTTCACATTTTAATAGTGATTACTAGAGGCACATAGACCAATTCTTCATAATAGAATAATTTGATCATACTTTTCCAATGATGGCATTATGAGAAAACCTTAGGCTAAATGAATAATTCCTAGCTAAGTTCTTGAAATCATGTCCAACCGTATAAGAGAAGAACACTGCTATGTGTACTTGGATAACATGAAGAAAGGATCTTTGGGCTCTTTCATCAATCTACCTATTGTTAAATTTTAACACCTAAAAGTGAGAATGACGAATCTTTCCTAGGATGGTGGCCAATTATGCTTCTCAACACCTAGATTAAAAAATCCTTGTCAATATCATTGCCATCACAATAAACCTATTTCTTGAGATATAGTCATAGAGGTAAACAAATTGGATTGCTTGATAGTAGATACATTCTAGACAATTCAATCCTTGCATTAGAGATTGTTGAATGGGCCCAACAAACTACTCATGATGCCCTAACTATTAAGTTAAAATTTTGGCAATGCATATGATTGCATCAAATGTCCTATAAAAGGCTAAAATGGATTTATTTTTAACCCTAAATTATTATCACACATTCAAAATTACAAAATACCAGTTGAATGAAGAACCTTCATTTGAAGGTGATGTCGTCATGACCTTTGAATGAAGAACCTTCATTCAAAAATGATGTCATGTCAAGACTTTCAAATGAAGGTATTTTTATTTTAAATATTTCATGTCCAAAATGCTTTATAAAAGGAACCTTGGCATGAAGGACCTTCAAATGAAGACCTTAATTCAAAGGTCCTTAATTAGAAGATCCTTCATATGAAGGTTCCTTTAATGCCATACCATTATAGCTCCTAGAATTTTTAGAGATATTTTTGTTTCGAAGTAGAGATTGGACCATCAAATAGTGTCACCATGACTCTACCAAGATATCCATCAAATTGATAAACCTTGACTTAACAACCACAAATTCACAAAAAAATTGCCCCTGTCAGCCCTAGGGCATCAATTCAATGCCAAGTTTCTTGCTTCAATAGACCCCTAAATGCAATGAACTTTTATACTTCTCCATCAAACTTTTCTTCTCAGCTTCTTCTCTTTTAGCTATCTTTTGGGCCAATTTGGCCACATTTACAGTCAAGTTTGTAGCTTTTGTAGTTGAAGTTTCAGAAGCTCTTTTGATTATTAACCCTCCCCTTAGGTTTGGGCTAATATCAATAACATAGGGCATGGGCCAACCTAAACTTAGGAAGTAATAAATTTAGGCAAAATATTTAACTCAATTTATAAAAAGGGGCCTGACCTAGACGAAACAATGAGACATAAGTCATTTTAATACCCACTCCAAAAAGGTAATGTCCGAATATATCCCACCCAAGGTTTTACATGGAACATTAGGATTTTTATGAAAGCCAAGGTAAAACCCAACCTTAGGTTCCTCCCAAACAATGTAACAAGCCAAGACAAGGGAAAAACATAAATGGAATTCAAAGAACAAGATTTGAAACTCCATCAAATCCACCATGATGCACACCAATCCACTGAGCTACAATTCCAAGACAGTGGGTGGATTGGTGGATGTCATTTCTATTTAGCCCTCAAACCCTTACATAGGCACAATAGGGCAGTCCCTGTATTTGATTGTTTTCTCCCACAAAACAGTGATTGAGAACTTCAAAACAAATAAAAATGAAAGAGAACACATATATTTATCTACACCAATGATCTCAAAGCACTTCAAGCTTGTATGGATCCATACAACACAAAAGAACTTCAAAAAAATTGCAAAAACACAGAAAATTGCTTCAAGAACGTGGTATCTGATATGAAATTTTCGTATTAGCTCCTCCAACAATTGCAATGGGATGGGAATATAATATGATAGAAGTGGGATAAAAAATGCATCGTTTGAAGCATCAAACCAATATGCAAAGATGAAAGAAAGTGCTAACCCCTTAAACTAAAAATGTTTCTTCTAACTTTAAGTTTGTTGGGTAGCCAATTCCTATAAGTTATCAAATCCTACCATCATACATAATCAAAATTTTGTTGTTTCAAATGACTATGAGCACTAACTTTCACTATTTGAAGATGTTGAAACCTTGTCATAGAGAATTAGAACATTGATGCGACCACTCATCCTACCTTAAAACATACCAAAAGTATCCTAGCAATTAGAGATAGGAAGATTTAAGATGACTTAAACAATTTTTATTGCTAAAGCATAAAATTATGATGACTTTACCAAGCCTAGTACACACTCCCTCCCCGTTAACCACTTAGACATATGGAAATTAAATGTAAATTTGCTGCTATTTTTAGTCATGTAGGTGTCCAATAAACCACTTGGTGGTGTTTCCTTTCAAGCTTATTTACTTGAATGAAGAGAAAAAGTCCTTTGATTACAATTAGAGGATACATTTGATGCCTTGGTTGTGTAACTGGTGGACCATAGTCACATTAACACTTTTTACAAAGTTTGGGAGTTAAAACGTTAAGTAGATTTGATTTGTGATGGACACATTTGGATGGTAGTAACAATAACTTGAAATCTATCAAGACTTGATTACCTTATAACCTATCAAATTATAGTGATGAAATGATAGATTAATCATAATGTCACCTTCGGATCACATCACCATGAAAGAACTTCATCCAACATCCTTATGAGTGCAGGTACCACCAAATAGGTATTTGTCAGATTTGTCTTCCTCGAGCGAGGGAAATTCAAGAAGAGAAGAGGAAAGCAAGACATGTAGTAGGTCTAAAAGAGGGAGATCAATTAGAGGTCAAAAGATTAGAAGAAAATTTTGTAAACGCATGGAATTTTTTCTTGCTGAAGGGGGGTCATGTTCTTATGATGATGAGAGCATAGGCGACATCGAGGTACCCTTGAGGTACAAACATCTACGGAAACAATGGGTACCCAAGGAACTTCCTCCAATAAACATTGATCTTTGTGTCAATGAGAGGATATATCGCATAGCACCATCGTCATTACATGGTTTGGACCTATTTTGCATGGATGACATAAAGGTATGTTATGAAAAAGTTACTGAGTTGATGGAGTATGTTGGACCCTGTTATAGTTACAAAGATTGGATGCAACTGGTTCGATATACACGAAGTATGCATAGGTATGCACTATCAGCAAATTATATACAACTAAAAGATAAGGATCAAAATAAAGGAGTGGCTAGGTACATTTATGGGAGGCCAAAAGCATTAGGGAATATTGCAGGGTTTATAAATAGTACATGACCTGGGTCAACAAATAAGCAACCCAATTGTATATTCGAGGCATGAGAGGGAAACCGTGTATTCGTATGTGCGATAAAATCAATAACTGCAGGGGAAGAGTTGCTAATCGATTACAATTTGAATTGCTTAGATACAAACACAATTACTATGGGGGTGGTATGTACTATATACCATTTTACCCAACCTCCAATTAATGACTCCAATATAGAATTTTATTATTATGTTTTTTTTTGTAAGTCTATTGGTTTCATTTTGGTAATATTTTTTATATTTAATTTTTGTCACAGCAGGACATTGATCATATGAGGAAGGCTCCAACCCAGAGCACAGATCATGATCCATCTTCAGGCACTTCTATCTGACAATTTTACCTCATTGTAATTGTACAAATTAAATATGAGCAAAATGTTTTATTATTATGTTTTTTCCATGAGTTTATTGGGTTAATTTCGATAATGTTTTTAATATTCTTGTTGCAGTCGGTTGATCGGGAAAAGGCACCAGGAGTACAGGAGAGCATCCATATGGAGGTGCAGTCACTATTATGTGATGATGACATCGCATTTTTCGTAAACCCTGTGGATATGATGAGGAAGGCCCAAACAAAATGCAATAAAAAAATCCTTAAGTTGGTAGTCATAATGCCTCAAACAGATCAGATAAGAGAAAGGGTTAAAACATTGTCTGAGAGAACAAAAAAATTGCAAGTAAGTTGTCATGAGATCTTTAATTATAACATATTTTCATTCATGGTTTTATATTTTGTACTCTTTTATGTCATGAACTAAAATATGTGTTGTTTTTATAGGATTATTTGTGTCCTCATCATGTTGTTGGCCATGATCAAGGTACTGCAAGTGTTGCCTGAGAAGTAGGGGTTAGTACAAGTGTCAATCTTGATCTTCCTACACATACAACACATCATCCGAACCCATCATCTATATCTATATTATCGACTGAAATGTCGGCAACACATACCATGCAGGCATTCGGTAGTGCACCGTCTAGCAGTGAACACATGCCACTACATGTGTCAATACCTGTGGATACAGAGGCCGCTAGTACTGGTGATGTTTTATGAGTATTTCTTGGATCTTCCTGTATTACTAGTACGGGAACATTGCTGATCACATTTGTGGTCACTGAGGATTTCCTTCCCATAAAGATAGAGAAGGTCCCAGGTACTTTAAAATGTTTTAAGTATTATTATATATAATCCAATTGAAATTTACTTATTGATCACTCTTTATAGACTAATGATCCCATGATCATTTTGTAGGAAATGATTTTTTGAATAAACATCTAAGTGATCTTACATTGGAGCTCTTTGGGCCCACCATACGTACACGGTGGGATGTCCAAAATCAAGATTTAAAAGATGAGCTCATTAACCATTTAGTTGTGTTCTTCGGTGATAAAACATTCAACCAAACCAAGGTCCTTAAGAAAGTTGGTACCTATCTAAAGTATGTGAGGGACCAATATAGGTCACATTTACAAAAGAACAGAAAGTACGAGCGTCCCCCCATGATTCTGGAGAGGGAGTGGAAGGACTTGGTGTCGGATGGAAAGGAGAAGGCTGAAAAGAGAAAAAGGAAAGACACCACCGGGCCAAAGAAGGTATGTGATACTATCAACAATTTAATTATATACTAATTACTCTTTCTTTTTAAATAATCTAACGTATTTCAAAATTTTCATAGGTTGCCCGACACATCAAAGGCAACAAAGGCAAGACTAGAAAAACATGGGCAACACAAACTTGGCTTTGGTGGTTATATGAAATTAGCCGCACGATTTGTAAGTATCAATAAATTAAATATTGCATCCAAATAATAAATTGCAAACAATTTTGGTTTTATCACACCATAGAAGCAAAATTCATGATTGCATGCAAAAATGTAGGGTTGTGATTTCAACAGAGTGCCCACAGAAGAGGACCTAAAGATTGCCTTCCACCAAGGCTATGGAGCCCTAACTGAACAACTAAGAGTTTCAATTGGGCAAACACAATCTTCCACCGCATCTAACACGCAGGTAAATAAACTCAATAAAGTTTATTTCAAATTGAATACTTGTGCAATCTATTCAATATTAATTTCCACCATAATAATGTGCCTATTTATTTTACACAGATAAGCAATGATAATACTGCACATGACATTGGAATGCAGCCTAGTGAGGGTGGAGCACAACCTGTAGATGAAGGCCATGGTGTGCATCCTGGTACAGGATGTATTCATGTGCTATACAAAATGCAGTATGGATTAATAAAATTAAACATCTTTAATTGCATTTGGTGTATTAATCAATGTAACCTTTCGTGTTTCAACTTTAGAGCATGTAGAGTGTGATCAACATGTTGAGCATGATCAGGCTAGACAAGATTAGGAACATGATGTGGCTCCATCAGGTAAAGAGGACCACTCTAATTTTCTTTTAAACATATTTAATTGAAATTGGTGTATTAATTAATGTAATCTTTCATGTTTCAACTCCAGATCAGGATTTAGAGGGTGTTCAGCATGTTGAGCATGAGGCTATAAGACAATATCAGGAACATGATGTGGCCCAATCAGGTAAAGAGCACTACTCTGATGTTATTTTAATTAATGAAATACGTGTAACAATAATAATCAAACATATCAATTTAACATTTCTTTGTTATTGCAGCAGACCCCCCCTTGCAGCGACGTCCACGTTGTGAGTACACGGCTAGGCATACATTAAGATCACGAGTAGGGCTTGGAACAACTGAAGGGGGGACAGATGATTTTGAAAACGATACTCCACTTTAGCTTTTTTTAGCTTCAAAAAAGAAACAAAAAAAAAAGTGATTGTAATCATATTATGACAACCATATTTTTGATAATATGTAAAAACTAAAAAAATGAATGTTATATGTTAATGAATAAATTTTATATGTTAATGAATTAATGTTATATGTTATTAATGGATGAGTGAATGAATGTTATATGTTATTAATGGATGAATGAATGAATGAATGAATGTGAATATGTTAATGAATGAATGTTATATGTTATTAATGCAAGATGAATGAATGTTATATGTTATTAATGCAAGATGAATGAATTAATGTTATATGTTATTAATGGATGAATGAATGATTAATGTTATATGATTGGGTATGGGGAATTGAGAGTAATGTGAGGGGGGGGAGGGGCCAAATGAGCTTCCACCTTCACGTGGTTGGCCCTGTTAAGTAGAGAATATTAAACTATTCTCAAAACAAAGAGAAGCTCAATAAGGTAAGTAATGCACTTTTCAATATAAGAAATGCATCGTTTGAAGCATCAAATCAATATACAAAGATGAAAGAAAGTTCTAACTTTTCACTATGAACATTGTGTTGTGTGTGTATTTGGATCATAATCTAATGTTTTTTATTTTTATTTTAGTGGTCTCTAAAATTTGACTTTTGTGCGTAACAAGTTAGTGGAAAATTTGACAGCTCTGAAGGGTTTAGAGGCTCAATTGAGATAGACACACAGATACTTGGATCTTGTTGTTGATGGGAGGCTTCCACTTAGCCATGAAATTTTGTACCATCTGTAGGTAGCTAAAATATCTCTACTTACATTCATTCAACTTACTGTAATATCATATCCGACAAAAATCTCCTTTTCATTATACTTAAATGGATTTTCATGCCCTATTCCAAAGCACATGTTTTAAAACAGGCAAGAAGGATGTTGGAAAGGGTTAAGGAATTTGGCTTTACACCTGCCAATTGCATAGTTTACTTCATTCATCCAGTATATTGCCAATGCGTTTCACAATTGTTGGAATCATATACTATAATTACAGAACTAGTAAAATTAAAATATGTAAGTTTCAAATATGGCATTACATATCTTTCTATGAATTTTTGAAAGAAAATATCAAAATGGAGAAGTATTAAAAAAATAATCTGCATAATTTCTAAGAGATCGGGGAATTTTTTTTTAGAGTTATCTTGAATATATTTAAGACAAAAGTAACTTATAGAGATTGAAGCAGAATATCGGTAGTCTAAAATCACCAGTCAACACATCTTAGTAGTATCTCAATTCAAGAGAACTAGGTTCACTATCCATTAGCCAGTAAAACAAATAAAATCAATTCATAAGATTATTCTGTTCTAATAGGGTTGATTGGTTGCTTCTTTCTTTTTGATTGTCAGGAAGTCATCAATATACACTTGGTTTTCCCGCCTTCTCTTGCCTCGTGGCCAGAGAGTTTCTGCAGAAGGCATCAAATTAACCTTCAAGATTGACAATGGCAATGAGTACAAGGTTAGTATAACTTAATGCTAATTGGGTATGATTTTATTTGTTCAAGACCAATTTAGATTCATTTTCTTCTGACACTACTTTTATTTACATTTGTGTTTGCTAATATCCATTTTCCTTTACATTCATATTCTTCTATACATATTGTGTTTAACATAATGTTTTCCTTAATTTAATCTAGAGGAGAGGACCCAATACCTGAGAAACTTTCAATGTCATGCTGTTAGGATTTACTGTGAAACTAATCCAAAGTTTTTCATTGCTGCTTGAGGCCATATTGCAGTGCTTTTTCTAGGAAGCCCACATGATCCCCATCAGGTATCTTCTTTTTGTAGTCTCTAAATTTCTTAGAAGAAATCAACAACCAGTTTATCTAAATGTGGCTCCTTGTTTACACATTAATATCTCTTTTGGCAGCAATGGATCAAAGTGGATTCATGGGGTCTTAAAGAGAAGGCTCTCAAATATGGAGATCAAGAGTGGGACCAGGTAAAACCATTCATAATCATGCTCATATTTTTTTATTGACTGTCTAAGAGCTAAGTATCCAAGATAACATTCTGTATTTTTCTATTGAATTTCCAGAGTGAATAATTTTGGGTTTGCAATCCTATTTTTTAGTACACTATCTAAGTATCCAAGACGCACTGTAGGTACTCTTTCTCACCAAATTTCTCATTTTCCACAAATTTAGATTCTAGTGTGTAGTTTAATATTCACTAGTTTGATTTTTATTTTTTAGCAAAATTAGAATCTAGTTCGTAGGTTGTGCTTGTTGTCCATGACAGTCCCCTTGATCTCATGACTCATCATAGGTTTTATATTTTGCTCCAATTGTTGATCAACATCAAATGTGGCCATCATAATATCATCCATAGCCTCCATATTCTATAATTATTCATTGCTCATTTCTCATACATAGTAACCAAATAATGCAGGCCTAGAGCTTGGACTGCAGATGTATGCAAAAAAGGATAAATCCCTACCTTTTCAAGCCTAATTAAACACAACAACTGACATGTTTGATATTTTAAACAGTCATATGACTGTCCTTTTTCTACCTTGTAAACACTTACTCAATGCATACAATAATTTATTGAAATGCAAAGTTGAATGGCCTCTTAACTCTTGACACTAATGTCATTGCATATGTCCAAACAGGGTTAATCATATTGTGATCTAAATTTGCATAATGAAGTCTTCCAATCTATTCTTTATATCTGGCATTGATGACAATCCATCTTGTCTTTTACTACTCCTATTAAATGCTCATGGTCTTGGCACATCAACTTTCTCTCTTTGATTGACTTGTCCTTATGTCCTGTCATTATCCCTATGGATGCACTTTGGAGCCTCCTACTACTTTTAAATATCACCCAAAGTCACCTCGATAAGTATTTCGATCCATCTATATCTTCATTGACAAGACATCATATATCCCTTGGTTCACCAGAACAATTTGAAGTTGATTTTGTGTTTGAAAATTATTTCCATTGTTAGCACTATCATGTTGATCATCTGAATCATATCCACTAGATCTAGATGGTCTACCAATATCTTACTCAACTTTGACATTTTCACTTTCAATCATTTTCTTCAACCTCTTATTAAAGAACCGATAAGCTTTTCTTTTAGTAGAGTAACCTAAAAATATTCCTTCATCACTTCTAGCATCAAACTTGCCTATATCATCATCTCTCTTGATGTAGCATTTTCTTCCAATTTTTTTGAAATACTTGACAGTAGGCTTATAACCAAACCATAGCTCAAAAATTTTCTTACCAGAATTACTGTTGACATTCAACCTATTAATGGTATACACAACAATACTTACAACTTCTCTCCAGTAGAAACGAGGAACATTTTCTTCCAACATCATGGTTCTAGCAGTGTATAAAACGGTTCTATTCTTTCTTTCAACAACTCCATTTTGTTGAGGGGTCCAAGGAGCAGATAGTTGTCTTTGGATTCCATGCTCTTCACAGAAAGAATTGAAATCCTAGGAAGTGAATTCACCACCTTTTTCTGACATTAGAAATTTGATCTTTTGACCTATCTCATTCTCTGCCATATCTTTGAAGATTTTGAACTTTTCTAATGCTTCATGTTTTTCTCTTAAGAAATCAACCCATATCATTCTAGAATAATCATCAATGAGCAACATAAAATACCTTTCACCTTGTAGGATTCTGATTCTAGATGGACCACATAGATCAGTATGTATCAAATCCATTACTCCATTAGAGCTATATTGTTTTCCTTGAAAACAATTTCTTGGTTGCTTTCCTATCGAACATTCCTTGCACATAGTGTTAGTAGGCTTCACTAACTACTTGATTAGATATTATCTTGACAATTTTATCAAATTTCACATGACACAACCTCCTATGCCATAACCAACTTACATCAATTTGAGAAATTAAACAACTTTCACTAGCATCACTCAAATGAAAGATATTACCTTTTTGTCTTTGTACTCGAAGCAATCATATTTCCAAAACTTCCCCTTATTCTGCACTTACCATCCTTGAACTGTAGATTGTAAACCTTGTCTACCATCTGTCCAACACTCAACAAGTTATGCTTTAAGCCTTCTACATAAAGAACATCATCATTATTATGCTTACCACCAAAATAAATAGTGCCTCTGCCACGAATCACACCAAAAGTGTTGTCTCCAAATCTTACAACACCACCATCATAGTTTTCCAAGCTGACAAACTTGCTTTTGTCACTAGTCATATGATGTGAGAATCTGCTATCAATTACCCACTCATCCTTTTCTTCATTTTTTTCTGCAAGAGCTTTCTCAACATTCACATTACTAGTAGATTCAGTGGACACCTAACCATTTTCTTTGATAGCAATAAATACCCATTCATCTTCATTTCTAGTTTCTTTATTAGATTCTTCATTAGTTACACCTTCTTCAACATAATAGCATTTTCTTTGAAATCTAGTCTTCTCAGGTTTGTACTTTGAAACTCTGTCAGTACATCTAGATGCAAAATGACCTATCTTACTGCAAGAAAAACATTTAATAGGTAACTTTCCTTTTTACTTACCATGACCTCTTGCTTCTTTTTTCACAATCAATGCTTCCAGTTCTTCCAGTTCCTTTTTTTCATCTTCAATCTTTTTCATCTCATCTTCATACTTTAATTTCCTCTTGGAACTCTCTCTCGAATCATATCTCCGCTTTCTTTTCTCAGATATAGTAGCCTTAAAGGAAGATTCAATCTTAGGAGCAGATTAACCAAATTCACTTAACTCAAAGGCAACAATTTTTCCAATCAGCATGTCTCTTGTAATATTTCTCACTATCCTGAGTTCATCAATAGCATGAGCTCTTGTTTTTTAAGAAGGGGGCATAGATCTAAGTATCTTAGCCACAATTTCTTCTTCATCCAAGACTCCACTGACACATCTAATTCTCACACACTAGTTCATTTATCTTTTGAGTGAAAGAGAGTATGTTCTCATCTTCACTCATCTTGAAATCTTCCCACTTTCCTTCCAAACTTTGTAGCTTAGCACTTTTGACTAGTGCAACTCCTTCATATAATGTTTCCAACTTTTCTAGATCTGGTATGTAGTATTCAATCCTATCACATTTTTCATCTCTGAATCTATCAAAGCACTCAACAATGCTTCTACAGCCCTGGTATTAACTTCTTCTTGCTTGATCTCATCTTCAGAGGAGGGACCATTCTGAGGAATAGTATATGCACTTTGTGTGATCTTTCATAAAGGTTCACCAATGCACTTCAAATGACACTCCATTCTGAAATTCCATAAAGAGTAGTTTGTAACATCGAATCTAGGACTATCTTTATTATATGATGCCATCTCGGATGACCTCAAGTTGTTAGGCTTCTTCAGAGGAACTAGCTCTGATACCAATTGTTGGCAAAACAAGGATAGGCAACTAAGAGGGGGGTGAATCAGTTGTTACCAAAATAAAACTTATACAACATTAATCAACCTTAAATCTTATATCTGATACTTAACAGTGCAAGCATAAATCAATAACACATCAGAGACACATGAACACCAAGATTTTATACGTGGAAACCCAGTTAGGGGAAAAACCATAGTGGATGTTAGTCCACAAGATTATATCCTGTTAGAAGTATAATGAAGAGTGAAAAAGGAATGCACTTGCATTCAGGTACACTGCCTAGAGAACACTTCTCAGAGGAAGGCTCACTGCCTTACATATAATAATCAGATTAAATCCATCTAATGAAGTTGAACTAAGAAATTAGCTTCTACAAAATCCTGATTACAATTCCAGTTAGGCACACAAAAACTTCTACACACTCTTCCACACTCTGCTCAATCTTCTTCACACTATGCTCTTCTCTTGAATGATTTGACCTTTATTCAAACATGTACATCATGTGCACACATAGATAATTGCACCAAAATGAGGAAAACAATCACTCATATATATCTGATACATGGATTTACATCAACTATTCAGTCGGCCACAAATAAAGAATAAATTAAAACCGTCGGCCTCAATACGTGAATAAATTTTAATGTGCAGCAACAAAAGTTGGTCAAAACATAGTGAGGACCCAAACAAACACTTTCAAACACACCAAACAATAAAATATTTATCCTCATGGATCCGCAACACGCTAACACCATCATGTCAGCCAAGAAAATGAAAACTTGAGCACACGTTAGAAAAATATCTGATCACGAACACTCTGATCAATGCAAACGTACAACAAGGATAGAGAACAATATAGACTCATCCATGAATGTCCCAGGTACATGCACAAGAATTGAAATTACCATAATTTCATCCTCTTCATCCAAGAACACCTGCTACATAAACTACATAACTGTAGGAACACAAATCTTCATAACTTCCAAAAATCTTGATGCGAACCTCTGAAACTTTTGAACAACATACTAGAAAGGTTCAGCAACAAACCCTTTCAAGCACACCTTCAGATTATCAACTTACAACTCTTTCCACCGTTATGACCTTCTTTGCTTCACTGGCTGCCTGCAATATTTTTTTTTACAATTTTCTCAATCTCTTCGACATATACATCCTTCAGAATCACCAATTCTAATAGTGTTGATAACAATGACACATATCAAAAACGTAACTACAACATCCAATAGTACCTCAGCCAGATACATAGAAAAACATAGTTCACAACTGGTGAATATAATTCATATTGTACAACAAACCAAAACCTCAAAATCTGGGTATAACGACTTCCAACAATCATGATCATCATATTTAAACCACACAAACATAAGATAAAATCCTAGAGCAAAACATTGAACATCTATAACATTTTTCCTTTACAATTTTGTCAATATCCTCGATATATACAACTAGTAACCTTCATCCATGACGACAACAATAAGTTAAAAACTAGTTAACCAGTTGACATCAATGACAACACCTTCATACTTGCAACATCATCATGTATTGTGTAGTTTTTTTCTTCATTAATACTTCTATGACATGAAGAAAATATTAGTTTTGTTCTAACTCTAAGATTCCTTCTTAAGTGATCTCATGTGATGAATTTTGTCCCTCCTCAATATAGATAGTTTCTACTTCCACTTGTGGCTTGTTTGTGTTTATTGTTGAAGGGTTTGTGTTTGTTGTTGGAGGAACCTCACTTGTTTGAGGAATTTCATAGGGTTGATCACTAACACTTGAGTTAGGATCTCTTGATTCCTTAGGGTTATTCTCCATATATTTCTTATATTGTGCTCTTGTTATGACCATACAGGGTTGAAAGTGTATTTTGCAACCTCAAAATTTTGTTGTCAATGTTGTGTTGGAATTTTGAGGTAGATTGTCATTGATGATGATGTTTGGAAATATGAGCATGGATGGTGCATAACAACATGATACAATGTTGTAATTGATGTCAAATTTTTTTTGGATCATTTTAATTAATACTAAAATATTTTTGAGGTGTAGTGGAAGACATTTGTGCAAGTTGAGTTGGTCCAAAAAGGTCAATTGCATAGAAATTTGACTAAGTGTCAAATATTCTAGTTCAGTGTTATAATGCATCGATTTTTGGGTCCGCACCACTCCACAACTGAAGATATCACTTTGTGATTCTAACATTAATATGGTGGATGTTAAATACAACTAAATATAATATTTCATCTTGTTTGGATAATAGGTTTAAGATGTATGTGTAATAGAGTTCTATCTGTCATATTACAATCATTTTTTATATAGTGTGTTTGTGTGGGAGATTTTGCACTTCTCCATGAATAATTTTTTTTCTTTGTAGTGCTGAAGTTAAGTTGCCAAATATCATTTGATCTTGAACTTCATATGGTATCAATTTTTTGGGTCCACATGTCAAGATGTGGATGCATAGATGAAGGTTTTTTCAAGGTCTTATTTGGAGCCAACCTAACACGTTTGATGTTGTGCAAAGGATGAATAAGTATATTTATCTATGTGGGACCTATTATAGGTCCATTCCAACTTATCTTGATGCATTTTGAGATTTGAATTATGGTGTGTGTTATGGATGATACTTTTTGGAGCTGAAAAGTTATATTTTGGGTATTACATCTAACTAGACCAACCTAATTGATGTTCTACTAGAAGTGGATATGTATGCTAGATTGGTTTCAATGTTTTGTGATAGATGAGATATAGATGCAACATTTAATGTGTGATGGAAATTTAAGTAGGGTAGTGTTGTGAATGATAATTTGAGGATCTGAATTATACAAATGAAGTGCAAGGAAAAGTATTGAATCCAAGTTAGTGTGAAGATTGTTATTGTGCTTCATTGGAGCTATATTCTTACATATTGTAGATGAATTTGTAATAGTTCAAAATAGGTTGTGAGCCACCATATCTCTTTTATCTTTTTCTTTATGGGCAGTGATTCAACCTCGACAGCGAGTCCACCTATAGTGAACATTTTATAATATACTAAAACTGATTATAATATATTGTGAGCTAACCCTCACCGCGGTTTTTCCCATTTTGGGTTTTCCAGATAAAAATATTAGTGTTCATGTGTTATGTGATGTTGTGGAAATTTTCATTCCTTCTTTCCTTACTACAATTTAATATGTATTAGTTATTGGATATTTAATATTTGAATGGTTTAAGAGAATATTGATTCAACCCCCCTCTCAGTATTTTTTGTGTTCAACAATTGGTATCAAAGCAAGGTTCCTTGGAAGGAGCTTAACGACTTTGGGAAGGTCTTGGAGATTGAACACATGGCTTATAGAAGGTTTCCTATTCTTCCAAAAGAGATCCTTGTTGTTGGATTTATAGAATAAGCTTGTGTGCTTGATAAAGATGGAGAACTTAAAGCTACTCTTGAAGATCTAGAAAGAACTAAAGGTGAAAACAAAGATCTGAAGGAAAATGTTAAAGAATAAAATGAATGCATCAAAAAAATTGGAGAGAAAATCAAGAAGTTTAGAGAAAGGAAAAATGAAGTTAGTGAGAAATTTGAAACAAGTGAATGAAAGCATCACTAGTTTGAAAGTGTCAGTTGAAGAAAAGAAAAGAGTTGAGTAATGTCTAAATGCAATGGTGAAAAGAAAATATGATGGATGCATAAGGATTGAACAAGAAGTGGTAAATCTAAGATCATATTTGGAGAAAGTAAGAAGTCATGAAGACAAATTCAAAATGAGTTCCACAATGCTTGATGAGATGATTGTAGGTTAGAAAACATCTAAGGACAAAGGTGGCTTGGGATTTAGAAAGGTGAAAGCTCAAAATTAGATCAAATACCTAATGTAAAAGAAAAGATCAATGAAGCAAAGAAGACTAAATACAAGAAGAATAATGGAAATAATCCTTAAATCAAAGAAATGATGCTAGAAGACCTCTGGCCAGACAACTTAATTCTCAAAGGTACCCATATTTAAATGGGTTTTATTATTATTGCAATAAATTTGGACATAGAGCAATGGGATGTAGAATCAGAATGAATCAAAAGGTTCCATCCTTTACCAATTAATTCTTTACATGCAAGAAATTTGGACATAGAGCAAGTGAATGTAGAAGTCAATTGATGAATGCATATAAAAATGGTAGAATAATTCAGCCTTTCAATGGTTACTATTATACATGCTATGGATTTGGACATGAAGCTAATTAATTAAAATATAGAATGGATGGAAGGAACACTGTTCAAAATAATGTATGTCACAATTGCAATAGACTTGGACATTTTGCTAAGTTCTACAGAAGTAGAAACATAAAGAAGGATAATCCTATAAAGAGGAATGAACCAATCAAAAAGGTGGATCCGATAAAAATTAAGGAAATAAAAATTATTTGGAGAAAGAAGGAAGAGATGGATGACAAGGGAGAATATGTATCATCCTCCAGTACAAATGTTTCCAGTGTAGGGGCATTAGGGCCTCATCTAGCTTACTTTGTTAATTTTGAGTTTTAGTTTTTTTGTGTGTTTAGGTGTCTTATAAGGCCATTTATGACCATTTAGATACATATGGTTTCATTTTTGGTGTGTCAATTCGGTTTTGATCAAAAAGTGTAAAAGTTGCAAAATTTACAAAAAAGTTGTTATGCAACTTTGTCCTAGTTGCAAAAAATAAAAATAAACCATTCATAATTATTGGATAGGTGGTAAATATGAAACTACACCTTCCAAGTTGATGGAGGATTTGGAAAACTAATTTTTGAAGTTTTGGAGTGAATGAAAGCAAGTTTTTTTGGTTTTCTCAATGTTGTCATTGATTCGATCATTTTGTACAACCTATACATCCCATGTAATTGTCTGAAAGATATTGAATCTTGTTAAGCCATCAATATAATTTATTTTGGTTTTGATTTCATCAATTTTGGTTGAGTTTAGTGAAAGTTATTGTGTTTTTATTAAACACTGGTAAAACCCTACCTAGGGTAACCAGTGAGCTATAATAATGTAGTAACTCGACCCTCCACCATTGTAAAATCATCAAAATGGGTGGAGAGGTCTACATGCATGTATTGTATCTTGGTTCAAGCTTGCAAGGTCCCATGAAGAATCTTACACATGATTTACAGTGACAATCAGTTTGATATGTGCATGTATCAAACTGTGTGACAACATTGAAGGGATAACTCGTGAATTTGAGGGTTGAATCTTATTGGTTTGTCATTGGAAGAATTATGGGAGTGTAGTGAGAGGTCTCATAGACCTATAGAAAGGGTTTTTTATAAAATTCTTGAATTTTTATACAAGTCACATTGTGAATTTCCCAAGAGTTCTAGTTATACAGTCATAAGAAATGTGTTGGTTTCCAAGCATGATAGGATCTACCCTTGAGTCTAGGCAATGAATATTTAGTGGAATCACATTTAGAATGTTGGAAGAAAGTCTCCAAGTCTGTGTTGAGGATTCAAATACTCCTTAATGGTATTCCTTAGTTCATTAAAATCATCTCACCTAGGTTGAGCAATACAAGATTGTAAGTCTCAAGATTGGTTGCATTATGTACCATCACATATAAGTTTCTTAGTCCTTTTAAGTCCTTATACAAGTCTTCCTTGCATGTGTATTGTCTCAAATTGTATTGAATCGAAGTCTCTAAGGAAATTCTATGCTAGGATCTAGGAAGGTGTACATATAAATAGCTATGGAGAAAAAGCAACAATACCTTGCCTTGTGGGTGTGTTGTCAACATGAATGCCCATCCTCTACATCAAATTGGTATCAGAGAAAGGAAGATTAGTAAGAGGTGATAAATAAGTTGATTTTAAGTCAAGCCAAGAGGGCACCTAAGTTGAATGTGGAAAGAATAATCAGAGAGGTGAAAGATACTCTTGCCCCAAAATTGAGAGCCATAAAGGATAACCTTGATGCAAGACTCACATCAGTTGAGACCAACCAGAGGAGAGGAGTGGTCACAGGAGATTTGAGTGACCAAGAAGAAGAAGGAAAATAAGAAGAAAGAGGTGTTGAAGAGAAGAGGTTGGAGATATTGCTAAAGGAAGTTAAGAATGATGGTTCCAAGGTAAAAATAGAACTTCAAGAATATTCAGGAAGTTTGAATGGAGAAGAACTCCTAGATTGGATAAGATAATTAGATAAGTATTTTGAATTTGAAGAGATACCTGAGGGGCAGCAAGTTAAATTGGAAAGAAAAAAACTAAGAGGGCATGCATCCCTATTGTGGGATTATGTACAAGAAGAGAGGAAAAAGAAAGGAAAAGAAAAAATTACATCTTGGGATAGAATGGTTGCAAAATTTAAAGGTAAATTCCTACCTAGTGATTATGTCGTTCAACTATATAGAAAGTTACACAAATTGAAGGAAAAGGACATGGATGTGAAGGCCTACATAGAAGAGTTCTACAAATTGAGTATTAGGTCAAGCCACATAGGAGAATATTTTGACAAAGTTGCAAGGTATTTGAATGGGTTAAGGTCTAGCCTACAAGATGAACTAAGTCTCACAAGTCCAAGAACAATAGAAGAGTGTAATTAGTTTTCCATAAAGGTTGAAGATAAGTTGAAAAGGAGACAAGAAAAGTAAAGTAGAGGCAGGGGAAGGAGAAATTTCAGAGGAAGAGGGAATTTTTCTAGTAGAGGATAGTCCTAAAGGTCTCAAGGAGAGACAAGTAATTCACAAGAAAAAACATCAGATTCAAGGGGTAGCTTTAGAGGTAGATTTGGCAATAGAGAAGGCTCAAGTGGGTTTACTAGAAAGTGTTACAAATGCAATAAATTTGCAGACCATCAAGCATGACAGTGCACTAAGGAACAAGAAAGTTCATTAAGGGTTTTCGTCATGTTTGTTCTCCAATTATTGATACTATAAAGGGGGATACAAGAAAAAAATTTGTTTGGACTAGTGAAACTGGAAAGATTTTTGAGTATTTGAAAAAGAGAGTAGCAAAGCAGCCCATATTAACCTTACTAGATTTTGACAAGGTGTGTATTATTGAGTGTGATGTAAGTGGCTATGCTATAAGGGTAGTTTTGAGTCAAGAGGGCAGACCCATAGCCTTCTTTAGTGAAAAACTTAATGAGGCTAAGAAGATATACTCTTCCTATGACCTAAAGATGTATGCTTTGGTTCAGTCCTTGAAAAAATGGAGACATTACCTACTTCCCAAAGAGTTCATATTATTCACTAATAACCATGCCCTCTAATTTTTGAATATTCAAGATAAAATTAGTCATAGGCATGTTAAATAGGTGGAATACTTGCAAGGTTACACCTTCACCATCAAGCATAAGAAGGGACAGTAAAAAAAAGTAGCCGATGCATTGAGTAGGAGGAAACTCATGGTGCAAGAGATCCAATTGCAAAGTGTAGGTGTTGAAGCACTAAAAGGTATGTATGTAGATGATGTTGACTTGAAGGAAATTTATGCATCTTGTAACCAATCTAATGGTGTTCCTCATGATATAATTTTTGGTTTTCTGATTCAAGAGGATTTATTATTCAAAGGGGCCCAAATTTGTGTGCATAAATTTTCTAAGGGATAATTTGATAAAAAGAAAAGCATAGTGGAAGCCTTGTAGTTCATTTTGGTCTCGATAAGACCTTGGAGTAGCTCAAAAGACACTATTTTTAGCCTAAAATGCAAACTAATGTAAGGAAATTTGTTGAGAAATGTGTTATTTGTTAAAAGGAAAAAGGGAGTAGCAAAAATGCAAGTTTGTATCAGCCTCTTGCTATTCCAAATAGGCCTTGGGAGTCTATAAGTATGGATTTTGTAATGGGTTTACCAAAAAAACCTAGAGGTTTTGATTCCATCTATGTTGTAGTAGATCGGCTCTCCAAGATGGAACATTTCATCTCATGCAAGAGTACAAAGGATGCATATTATGTTTTAGGTTTTGTATCAAATAAGTGGTAAGGATTCATGGTTTTCCTTTGAGTATTGTTTCGGATAGAGATAGTAAATTTTTTGGGCATTTTTGGAGAACTTTGTGGAAGAAACTTGGCACTAATCTTAGTTTTAGCTCTGCCTATCACCATCAAACTAATGGGTAGACCAAAGTGGTTAATATGAACATTGGTAACCTCTTGATATTTCATACAAAAGAATATTCTACTCGATGGTATATGATCTTTCCCTAGGCAGAATTTGCATATAATGATTCAGTGAATAGAAGTGTGGGTAAGAGTCCTTTTGAAGTTGTTTATGGTTTGCAGGCTAGATGGGTCTTTGAATTGAGGGATATCAGTGGAATGGAGAGGATGAGTGCTGAGGGTGAGCAATTTTCTATAAGGATCATCTACAAAGAAGTGTGGATAAATATAAACAAGTTGATATGAAGAAGAGATAAGTCCATTTCAAGGTTGGAGATTTGGTTCTAGCTCATCTCAGAAAGAATAGATTTCCCGAGGGACAATACTCTAAATTACAGAGGAAGAAGATTGGTCCTTATAGGGTTGTTCATAAATTTGGTCCCAATGCATATGAGATTGAATTACCAAGTGGGATTGGTATTTCACCTATATTTAATGTATCTAACTCATACCTTTTCAAAGGGGATGTTGTTGTAGGTAATGAAGTAGGTTCCCAAGCATTTGAATATGATGAGTTGATCCAAGGCCTTCCTCCTAGCAAATATCTATAGTTAAAGTACATCCTTGATACAAGGGAACTGAAGAAGAAAAGAAACACAACATATCTTCAGTACTTGGTCAAATGGAGGGTTCTTCCTATGGAAGATGATACTTGGATGTCTAAATCTAATATTATCAAGCATGGATATACTATTGCAGACCTACACTCAAGTGGGACTTGAGTTTTCTTCCTCTTGGGTGTATGGTGCAAGGGCATCAGGGCCTCATCTAGCTTACTTTTTGTTATTTTTGAGTTTTATTTGTTTGTGTGTTTAGGTGTCTTATAAGGTCATTTATGACCATTTCGAAGCATAGGGGTTCATTTTTGGCATGTTAATGGGTTTTGATCAAAAGTGTCAACGTTTCCAAATGTGCAAAAAAGTTATCATGCAACTTTGTCCAAGTTGAATAAAAGAAAGAAATAGTTACAAAAAAAAGAAATAAATTGTTCCTAATGGTTGGATTAGTGGTAAATAGGAAAAAGACACCTTCCAAGTTGATGGAGGATGTGGAAAACTAGTTTTTAAAGTTTTGGAGTGAATGAAAGCAATTTTTCTAGTTTTCTCAACATTGCAACTGATTCTATCATTTTGTATGGCCTGTATGGACCATGTAATGGACTAAAAGCTATTGAATCTTGTTAATCCATGAATATAATTTATTTTGGTTTTGATTTCATCAATTTTGATTTAGTTTAGTGAAATTAATTTTTTTTACTGAAGATTGATAAAATCCTACCTAGGGTAACTAGTGAGCTAAAATAATGTAGTAACTTGACCCTCCACCACTATAGGTCTGAATACATGTATTATAACTTGGTTCAAGCTTGCAGGGTCCCATAAAGAAGATTGCATGTGCTTTAGAGTGATGGTTAGTTTGATATGTGCATGTATCAAACTATGTGACAACATTGAAGGGATAACTCATGAATTTGAAGCTTGAATCTTATTGGTTTTTCATTGGTAGCATTATGGGAGTGTAGTGAGAGGTCTCATAGACATGTAAAAATTATTTTTTATAACATTAATGAAGGTTTATACAAGTCACATTGTGACTGTACCAAGAGGTCTAGTTATATAGTCTTAAGAAATGTGTTGGTTTCCAAGCATGATAGGATTTTCCCTTGAGTCTAGGCATTGAATATTTAGTGGAATTACATTTACAATGTTGGAATAAAGTCTCCAAGTCTATGTTGAGGATTTGAACACTCCTTAATGGTCTTCCTTAGTTCATCGAAATCATCTCACCTAGGTTGAGCAATACAAGATTGTAAGTCTCAAGATTGGTTGCATTGTGTACCATCACATATAAGTTGTTCTTAGTCCTTTTAAGCCCTTAGAAAAGTCTTCCTTGCATGTTTACTATCTCAAAGTGTGTTGAATCAAAGTCTCTAAGGAAGTTCTATGCTAGGAGCTAGGAAGGTGCAAATAGAAGCAATTATGGAGAACAAGCAAGAATACCTTGCCTTGTGGGTGTGTTGTCAACATGATTGTCCTTCCTCTACATCAGTTTCCTCTAGAAAATAAGCTAAGAGATATGGCTTAGGGGGATTTTTAATGAATATATTTTTTTCCTCACTAGAAAAGAGGTGTTGAGGCTGCAACACAAAGATATGAGATGAAGACCAATATGTTTGATCTATTGGTGAAGATTGCGGAAGAAAATATGGTATTGAGGTTGTGGAGCTTTAGAAGTTGACTATGCATATACTTTTAGGGTTTCTATCTTTATGAATTGAAGCGTTTAATATATAATATTGGTAGATTGAAGGGTTATAAGAAAATTTTCTAAGGAAAATTCATTTCACCAAAGGCATTCGAAGAGGAGCAGAGTAGTGAGAAGAGAATTCAAAGAGTTCAAGGTGATTTGAGATTCAAAGCATCGAAACCCTAGTTCGACAAATGAGTTAAAAAGGTATTTTGCAAATCTTGCATGCCCTAGCTTTCATAAATTTATGTTTGAAGTTATTTTGAATCTATATTGTGATGACTACACCTAATTTTATAGATGTTACGAAGAAACCCCAACCTAAATTCAAGAGATACCCTACAAAATCCATAGAAGATGGCCTACTAGGCACTTTCTTGCACATTCCATATGGAGTCTTACCAACCAAGGATATTAGGGCATACTTTCACAAAAATATGGAAGAGAATTCTCTAAGCAAGTTAATTGATGTATGAAAAAATGAATTAATTGGCGAGGAATTCACCCTTAAGCTAGAATGCAAAACCCTAGTTGAGAAGAAACTTGATTTATAACAGTTGTTCCTAAATTTATTTTATGATATCAAGTGGATTAGAATGGCTTTGAGTGGAATTCATGATCAGTTCATCTGTACTAATATGTCACACATGATCACAAAGGAGGTGATAAGAGAGATCATCAGTCTATGCTCCATCGGATTGCTTCCCATTTTTGAAATATGTTAAAAATAAAGATGTAATGGAGAAAAATAGTGCTACATTTGATCAGAGAGCCCTTACTATAAATCCTATCAAAAAACTTGCTATTAGGTATGATGCCATGGTCATTGGTTACAATATTTACTTCACAAATAGAGAAAAAAAAAATCTACCACAATCAATGTGGCACATGATATGGTAGAGAATGGTGAAAACTATGAATTTTGTAAGTTTCTTAGGAAATATTTGATGGAGAATCTAAAGGAGATCAAAAATAAGAAATATGTGTTTAAGTATGGCACCTAGGTAATGTGCTTACTCTTCTAATTTTTGAAGGAGATTCCTATAATTGGAAAGGTTAATTGGGTAACTGGAAGGCCCATTGCTCATAAAATTTTAGACTACATGAGGATCCTTGGAGGTGCCAATGCACATGATGATGCCCTTATTGCTTTCTTTGCAATAATTCAGAGAAGAATGCATGAGAGAGAGAGGATTCTTAGTTCAATTGTGGAAAAGTAAAAAGGTAATATCCCATTCCTAGTTTCCATAGATTATTGCATTATGGAGGCAATGGAACTAAGATCAATTTGGGTCCCTCGGTTAGGTTATGAAATAATAGAGGTAGAGCTTATTGGTTGTGCAAATGTTTTATTGAATAGTACTAAAGATACAATAAAGCCAAGGTATGGGAATTTTGAGGAGAAATATATGGAAGTAAACTTGAAGCAAAAGGAACCTATAATGAGGAAAAATATTGATAAAATTTTAGATGCATATGCATAAGAATTAGGCCTCTCAAAATAAAAGGTGTAGTACGTAAGAGAAAGAGCTAGAGGAAATAAGAGTGTTGGAGAAGAATCCAGAAGTACAAGGAGATCAGGTAGAATAGCTACCACTCCATCTATTCAAAATTCCTTCAGGGCTTTAATTGTTGTAGGAGAGAGGAGAAAAACAACCACCAGACCTCCTATAAGGGATAAATCCCCTCTAATGTATATGAAACAAGGGCAAAGAAGAAGAGGACCACTACTACCCCTATCAAGAGAAGAATGAAAAAAAGAAACAAGGGAAAAGGATATTGGAATAAACGTTGTTGATGAAGAAGATGTGCTGGAAGAAGGTGTAACCCCACTAGTCAGAAGAAGAAAAGTGATGCTTCATAAGGTGAAGCTAGTGTAAAAAGGAGAAGGGTTGACATAGTAGATATTGAAAGTGAAGAGGAAATAGAAAAGGAAAAAGAAGCATTTAAAATTCATATAAAGGAGAAGAATAAGGAAGCCAAGAAGGCTTCACTGGAGAAGAAAAAGAATGTAGAAGTAAATAATACTCTGAGAAAAGGCAAGAAAAAGAAACAATCTGAACTAGAAAGGCCTCACTCCCCAATGAAACTTGAGGCACTGTTCAATAGCATTATACAAAATGAAATGTTGGCAAAAACCACAAAATTATACAAGAATGCAAATGAGGTAGACAAGGTTACCATCATCAAAGAAATAATCAAGTATATAGTTGTGCTTGAATTTAAGATGAAAAATATCAGAAAGGATATTTTTGATGATGAGCTATGGAATATTTTGTGAAAAATGAGAGAAGAGGTAATACAAGAGCATGAAAGGCTGAAAGATGAAGCTTTGGAAAGAGTTGATGCTTCACTTTCTAAATATGGTAGGGACATATTGGTCACCATATACAATAAGGATATGAGAACCCAAAAAATAGTCAAAATCCTTATGGGAAAAGACAAAGGTGATATGGAGAGAATCCAAAAAGAAATCAATGATAAAGCAAAGGAGATTGTGCAAAAGTTATGTCTGACTTTGGTGATTGAGGAGGAAATGAATGTTGATTCTAGTGCTTCGAAACCAAATATGGAAGAAGAAGTGAAAAATAATGATTCTCAACATGACTAGGATACTAATGATGAAGTTGCATAGGATAACACCCCTCTAGAAGTGGAGGATATGAAAAAAGAGGATGAAGAAGAGGCAATGATGAAATAATAGATTGCAAAGGAAAATGTCATCAATCCTCTGATACAAAATGTTGAAGTTATTCCTCTGGAAAACACAAAAAATACTACAGAGGAAGAGAACACTGTTGAAATGTACAAGACAACTTAGAGGGGGGTGAATCAGTTGTACCAAATTACTTTTATTTCTAACCTTAATTAGTTCCACTTTAACTTAATTTGTTATCAAGTATAAACATGAAATGTAGACAATAGAAAGAAAACACCAAAGGCACCAGATTTACATGGAAAACCCAATGAGGGAAAAACCATGATGAGGATTAACTCACAATATAGTGTAATGCAATACCAAATATAAAGGATCACTACCAGAGGGCTCACTGCCTAGCAAGGGATCACTATCCAAAAGGAGGCTCACTACCTACAATGAAAGAAAAACAAGTAGAAAGACCCACCACAATAGGTTCCACAATTTCGTAGCTTGATCAAAGGATTGTAGACACCATCAGCTCACTACTTTCAAGAATCTAGCACATCAAAGTATTTTTTCCTTGATTCGCTCTTACACACTCTTCTTTTCACAATTGTTCACACACTTCACACTCATGCCTTACAATTCGCAACATCTTGACTTGCTTTTATACCATCTTCAACCCTAGAAACTTTCTCCAAGGTCAGCTAATAACTCTTTGTTTTACAAATTCAAATTAGGTCAGCTACTCAACATTCTCATAGTGGATAAGAATGAGAGAGGACCAATTACATATTTAATTAGGACCCAAACAAAATCTTGGATCAATCACACACTTCCTTAATCGATCCATAATCTCCATGTAACATGTAAACACCAGGTCGACCAAACCTAATGAAAACACCAATGAACTTTGAAGTACGTGCATCCACAACAAGATGATCACACATGGATCACCCAAAAAACTTCACTAGACACTTGAACACCTCTTAGAAACCTTAAAATACATTTGCAACAACTCCAACAAACTTTATAGACAAAACACTCTTCAACAATCCAACTGGACCGAGAAAAAACATAGAGTAGCTTTGGAACAAGCCTTTTGGAGCACCAAACCACAAGTGCATTTGTGAGAACACAAAGAACACCAAGATTCTCCTTCTTCCACATCCACAAGATATGAAACAAAACACCAGAAGACTGCAAAGTAGATAAATCTCTCCTAGTCCACAAACAAACAGTTCTACCAAACCGATTCACACATTGTTGAACACATCTTTCACTCTCCATCGATCCAAAAGCTAAAACTCAGAATATATTATCCATTAAAGTTCATAAAAAATACTACAGATCCGCACAGGCATAGGATCAACATAGAAGAAATGCAGATCACATTACTAGAGCACACTCAAGACACACACTCAACACTACCTTCATTATTTCTTAATTTTCTCAAAAGCACTTGGCATCAACACAACTACAACTTCATTAATATATCTCCATGTACTCTCAGCACTTCTATAGTATCTCAACTATACATGTACCACCTACAATCACTCTAAACTATGTTGACATCAATGACAACACCACCAAACACATCCATATTGCAACAATCTCCCCCTTTGTCATTGATGGAAACACATGATGTGAAAAACCATCAAAGACAACATACACACTCTCTTGCTTCTTCTTTCCTTTCTTTTCCATATTGGACAACTTACACAAGCATTTCTACACTCTCTTCTCCTTTCAACTTCTTCACATGACACTCTCTCCCTAGATTGAAATAGGTTCTTTCACATGATACTCTCTCCCCCTTTGACATCAATGGAAAAGAAAATTTTAGCATGAAACATCTTCCATATAAAGCTCCAATCACTCCCCCTTAAGAGTGCACCCACATCTCATACTTCAAAAATGATACTCTCTACTCCCCCTGAGTAGTAGACCATAGTCATCAATCCAAACCAAAAATAATTTGTAGATCCACTGAATTGATGCACCTCCATGTGCACCTAGTTTAAGGAAGGAGGGGTAGTAACCCCTAACTTCCCCTTGAGATACTCAAAATTATCCTTCGGAAGGGCCTTAGTGAATATGTCAAAAATTTGTTCCTTAGTAGACACATATATAAGCCTGACTTCATTCTTCAACACCTTCTCCCTTAAGAAATGATACCTGATAGATATATGCTTTGTCCTAGAATGCATCACAAGATTCTTTAAAATGTTTATTGCACTTGTATTTTCATAGAAGATGGGGATAGGATCATCACATATCACACCTATGTCCTTGAATGTTTGCTTCATCCAAAGTACCTATGTACAACAAGATGTTGCTAAAATATACACATATTTTGTAATGGACAAACAAACTAAATCTTGTTTCTTACTCAACCATGAGACCAATATTCATCCAAGAAAAAATGCACCACCACTTGTACTCTTTCAATCATCTACATAGCCACCCAATGTACATCAATGTAGGCATTCAAGGTGAAATCGGTATCCTTAGGATACCATAAACCATAATTTGGAGTCCCCTTTAGATATCTAAATATCCTCTTCATAGCTATAACATGTGTGTCTTTAGGTTCTTCTTGAAATATTACAACCAAACATAATACATGCATGATATCCAGTCTAGTACCAGTAAGATATAGTAGTCCACTGATCACAGATCTATACATGCTCTGATCAACTTTAGAAGATTCATCATCCTTACTTAGTTTACATCCTATTACCATAGGGGTAAAAATGATTTTGTGTTGGATGTTGTGGTTATGCTTCTAATATGTGGTTTTCATTGATGTCAACACTATTAGCATTGGTGTTTCTAAAGGCTACATATATCGAGGAGATTGAGAAAATTGTAAAAAATATAGTGCAGATAGCCAGTGAAGCTAAGTAGATCAGAATGGTGGAAAGAGATTTAAGTTGCTAATCTAAAGGTGTGATTCAAAGGGTTTGTTGTTGAGCCTTTCTAGTATGTTTTCCAAAAGTTTTAGAGGTTCGCATCAAGATTTGTTGAAGATATAAAGAACTATGTGCCTACAGTTATTAAGTTTCTGTAGATGGTATTCTTGGATGAAGTGGATGAAATTTTGGTAATTTCATGTGTTGTGATGTACCTGTGGCATTCATGAATGAGTCTAGATCATGCTCTATCCTTTCTATATGTTTGCATTGATCGAAGTGTTTGTGATCAGAGATTTTTTCGATGTGTGCCCGAGTTTTCATG
Organism: Sequoiadendron giganteum; assembly: GCA_007115665.2. Classification (NCBI taxonomy): domain Eukaryota; kingdom Viridiplantae; phylum Streptophyta; class Pinopsida; order Cupressales; family Cupressaceae; genus Sequoiadendron; species Sequoiadendron giganteum. Next base: position 659,327,728 of record CM021103.1, read on the forward strand.
TTCTTAGCCGACATGATGGTGTTAGCATGTTGCGGATCCATGGGGATTAATATTTTATTGTTTGGCATGTTTAAAGGTGTTTGTTTAGGTCCTCAATATTTTGTGACTGACTTGTTTTGGTACGCATTGAATTTTATTCATGTATTGAGGCTGACAATTGTAATTTATTCTTTATTTGTGGCTGACTGAATAGTGGATGTAAATCTGTGTAGCGGATATATATATATATATATGAGATTTTTTTCCTCATTTAGCAGTAGTTCTCAATGTGTACAACTGATGTACATGTTCAAAATAAAGGTTAGATCATTCAATAGCAGAGCATAGTGTGGAAGAGATTTAGCAGAGTTTGGAAGACTGTGTAGAAGTTTTTGTGCGCCTAACTGGAACTGTAATCAAGCTTTTGTAGAAGCTAATTTCTTAGTTCAACTTCATCAGATGGATTTAATCTTATTACTATATGTAAGGCAGTGAGCCTTCCTTATGAGTAGTGTGCTCTAGGTAGTGTGCCTAAATGCAAGTGCATTCCTTTTTATTCTTCATTATACTTCTAATAGGGTATAATCTTGTGGACTAACATCCACTGTGGTTTTTCCCCTAACAGGTTTTCCACGTATAAAATCTTGGTGTTCTTGTGTCTTTTATGTGTTGTTGATTTAATGCTTGCACTGTTAATTATCAGATCTAAGATTTAAGGTTGATTAATGTTGTATAAGTTTGATTTTGGTAACAACTGATTCACCCCCCTCTCAGTTGTCTATCCTTATTTTTCCAACAGTTTGGAGTCATCCATTTCAAACTTCTTTAGCAATTCTTTAACTTAGATTGTGAAATGAATATCCCCTTATTAGTTTGATTCAATTGAAGTCCAACGAAGAAATTCAACTCACCAATCATAGACATCTCAAATTAATTTTGCATATCCTCTGCAGATTTATTTCACATACCTTCATTTCCACCAAAGATAATATCATCAACATACACCACAACTATCAATTTTTTTTTCTCTCAACTTTGAAATAGATATTTTTGTCAACAGAGCGTTTGTTGAATCCTTGTTGTGTCAAATATCTATCCAACAATACATGCCATGCTTTGGGAGCTTGATTAAGTCAATTCCAATACTGCTTAGGAAAACCTACCTTCACGTTAATCATTATTCAGAGAGGGAAATTCAACCTTCCCATGGGTTTGATCATACATAATTAAGGTTTTGATGTCAGCATCAAGACCATCACTCCTTTGGAACGCCACTTTATTATTCACCTTCACCCCTATGTTAGCGAAATAATTCGCCACCATATTGATCTCCCTATAGACATGGGTGACAAGGTAGTTCTCAAAGGAATTAATAATTTCCTTAGATAAATTTACCCAATTCTCTATAGTCCAGGATGTCTTTTGAGACCCTTTAATACATTGGATTATATTGCTAGAATCTCCTTCAACCTACACATTTTTTAACTTCAACTTTCTAGCAAGGTTAAGGACTTGGTAAGCCCCTATGGCTTCAACAAGGTGGTTAGTCTAGGTGCCCAAGGGGAGTGCCACTACTGAAATTAAATTGCCATTATCATCTCTAATCACTCCCCCACACCCAGCAAGCCTAGGATTACCCTTGGTCACCTCGTCAAAGTTGATTTTAACCCATCCAGGGGGAGGGCATCTCCAAAATATTCCATCCCTAGGCCCCTTAATAGGTTTAGGAACTTGAGACACATTAGCCTTAATCATCCATGCCTCATCAACTCTAATATCATTTTCTTGGCAACTATTCTTCCCTTTAATCTTCATGTTACCATTCAACAAGTTGAAATTCTCTCTCAGAGCTTTGATATTTTTTTCAAAGACCACCTCCTCCGAGAGGGAAAAGTCCCTAAAGATTCTATTGTTGTGCTCCTTCCAAATTCCCCATGCAACATGTGGGAAAATATATTTCCAGAGCAGATCCAGCACTTGATTTTTTTAGGGAACTTTCCACTAACTGTAGAAATCCATAATAGAACCAGGAAAAACCCAATTGAGATTCCAAATCTGCAAAATCCTGCACCTGATGTTATAGGAAAAGGAACAATGAAGAAATAGATGTGAAGCACTTTTAGCATCCACACAACAAAGATAACAATGATTAGGAAAGGAAAAACCATGCTTACAAAGATTATCATTAGTCAAGATTTTATTCTGGAGCATAATCCACAAAAATATATTGATTTTAGGAGTAAGGTTATGCACCCAAGCCTTCACCCAGACAGGAGGGGGAGAAAGATAGTAGCAAGAAGCAATGGCCAAAGAGACAAAAAATATCCCCGAGGGATATAATTTCCAAATCAGATGATCCCCTTGGCCCCTTGGAAACAACACAATAGAGTTAAGAATGGTCTGCAAGGGTGAGAGATTTGGACTAAGAAGAGAAACACACACCCACTATTCTGACCTCGAGTAATCCCCAACAAGACTACCAAATCTGGCTTTGCACTCCCCCATGTAGTTCTTGAAGGAAAAAATGTCACAAAAAGGTTCATTTCCCACCCACTTATCTTCCCAAAAAAGGATTTTTTTACCATCTCCAAGCTTCCACATAGCTCCCTTCCTAGCAAGATCCCTAGCCTTGATAACATTATTCCACAGAGAAGAACCCGAAGGGAGAGAAGGAGAGTATAGGAATTCATTAAGAGAAGCAACACCCTGTAGATATTTATGATGCCAAATAGAGTTCCACTCACGAACTTTAGAGAAAATTCACCACACCTACTTCACCAAAAGGGCTTTGTTGAAAAATTTCAAGATTCACAGGCCCAGACCCCCATACTTTTTCAGCTTGTACACACTCTCCCAAGAAACAAAAGAAACACACTTCTTATCTTCAACTCCTAACCATAGAAAGTGATTCTGCATTCTTTCAATAATTTCAGCATATTTAGAAGGAATCTTAAACAGGCTCAAGGCATAAACCGACAAATTCTGCAAAGAAGATTTAAGAAAAATCACTTTTCCATCCTGACTATGGAGGGCACCTTTCCATCCAGCCAACTTATTATTAAACCGGTCAACCAGAGAAGTCCAGAAAGAATTAGGAGGTTTATATCCCAAAGGAAGACCCAGGTAAGTAGAAGGAAGAGGTTTAACAGCACAGCCAAGAATCTCAACACTCTTCCTTTGCCTCCATTCTAGGGTGTTAAAGAAGAAAATGGAGCTTTTTTCCCTATTGATTTTCTGGCCAAAAGAAACTTCATACAAAAATAGGTAGTTCTTTAGGACTCTGGCTTCAGCAACAGTGGCACAACCCATGAGGAGGGTGTCATCAACAAATTGCTGGTGAGAACACACAATGTTAGCAGAAGATGGTCTTAGTCCTTTCAAGCATCCATCACCAACCTTTCTAAGCAACAACCTGCCAAGACTTTCCCCTAAAAGGGTAAAGAGAATAGGAGAAACAGGATCCCCCTATCTAACACCTCTAGTGACTTTAAAAAATCTAGAAGGTGATCCATTAACAATAACAATAGTGCTAGTAGTAGAGATAATTTCCTTAATCAATTGAACAAATCTTTCAGAAAACCCAAAAGCTCTTAAAATCTTCAATAAAAGATCCCAATCCACTCTATCATAAGCCTTAGACATATCCATCTTGAGAAGAAAACCTTGATTCTTGGACACCTCAAGGGAGTGGATGTTCTCATGAACAGTAATTATGGATTCCACAATCTATCTTCTAGGGACGAACCCATTCTGCTGAGGGGAAATGAGAAATGGGAGGATACCTACTATCCTATTATTCACCACTTTAGATATAATTTTATTAACAAAATTGCATATGCTAATAGGTCGAAAATGCTCAAAAGTATCCACACCTGGGATCTTAGGGATGAGCACAATAAAGGTGGAGTTAATTTCCTTCAACAATCTTCAGGATCCAAAAAATTCTTTGACGGCATTCGCAACATCCTCACCCACAATCTCCCAGAAAACTTGAAAGAAAAACATAGGGAAGCCATCAGGCCCAGGGGCTTTAGTACCTTCAAACAAGAACACAGCCTTTCTGACTTCATCCAAAGAAGGGATGGCAATCAAATCTTTGTTATGATCCTCATTCAACATATTAGGGATAGCATCAATAAGGATCTATTGAGCATCTGTGTCCAGTCTACCATCACTAGATAACAAGTTCCCAAAAAACTAAATAGATTCACTCCTTATCTCATCCTCCTTCTCAATTCTTATACCATTCTTCAAAATATGAGTTATTTGATTATTCGCTCTATGCTTCATAGTAGTCATGTGGAAAAATCTAGTATTTTTATCCCCAAAAGACAACTAGACCGACCTAGATCTCTATTTCCAGAATTCTTCTTCCTTAGAGATAATGGCATGATACTTAGTAAGAATTTCATTCTCTTTAGGTAAAAGATCTCCCTCATAGCCATCCTTCTTAATCCTATCCTAAATTTCTTTAAGCTCCATCTAGATAGCATCCTTAGAAGCAAAAATGTCACCAAAGACTTCTCTATTCCAACACCTAACATTAATTTTAATTGCCCCCAACTTCTTGGCCACACGAAACATAGCAGTACCACTAACCTTTATATTCCACCAATTAGAGATGCAATTGTAAAAATGAGGGTGAGACATCCACATTTTTTCAAATCTAAAGGGAAAATTTGTCTTACCTGAGACAGAATCAGCCACAAAGCTAATAGGATAATGGTCTGAACCAATCCTTGACAGAGGGGTAAGAGAACAAAAGTAATCCTTTAACCAGTAATCCAAAATAAGCGCCCTATCAAGCCACACTTGGATGAGATCAGAACTAGCCCTCCTATTGGTCCATGTGAATATAGCTCCCTTAAGATCCACATCATGTAATTACTGAGAGTTGAAATATTCTATCCAATTCAATTTACTATCCATCTGAATCTAATACCCACCAAACTTTTCAAAATCAAGCAACGGAGTGTTGAAATCTCCAATCACAATCCAGTTCTCAATAGGGAAGCTACTCCTAAAAGCTTCAAGTATTTTACAAAAAATTCTTCTGGCAGTCCTATTATTGGGAGTGTATATGTTAGACAAAATCCAACTAAAATGATCCCTAATGTGCCTGAATTTCATTACCACATGGTTGGCATCATCCCAAAGCGAGGTACCTCAAATATGATTTTGGTTCCAAAATGTCGCAAGCCCACCAGAGGCCCCCTCAAAGCTCCTACCCTGAACACCATTATTATTAAAGATTTTCAATTTCTCCACCCTTTCTTTAGGCATTTTGGTTTCCTGAATCATAAGAATATCTGGCTTATGATCCCTAGCAAAATTATGCAAAATTTCTTGTTTGTGGGAGTTGTTTAGCCCCCTGATATTCCTGGACATGAACTTCATTTTCTTGATGGGGTGCTGATCGAAAAGATCTCTGGGATAGTTTTTGGATCCCATACACAATGTTTTGGTTTCATTTGTGCTCCCTATGCCATCTTGTTGATTTTCTACCCAAACTTCTCTGGGTTCCACAATCTTCTTTCGATCTATTTCTAGTGGAAACCCCCAAAGTATTACCCCCTTTCTGGTTCTTTTTCTTCTCTACCTTTGTGTATGAGCTATCCTCATCAAGGTCAAGGTCCTCAAGACCCATAAATTCTTGACCATCCATGAAATCATCTATTAGAGCATCATTAATCATTGGGGAAAACCTCAAGGCATTCCCTGACTTGCTATTTTCCTCCAGACTCCCAAAATTATCCTTCACAGCTATTGGTTTCCTTACCATGGGCCTCAACTACTCTTTTGTCATTTCCTCAACAACATTCTCTGAACGTCCACATACCAGCTATTGTTTGCATGCATTACCCCACATTTCCTTAAAACGACGGCTAACTATGTAGGGTGCGCTACACGGGCTTCCTTCTATGTCATGATCGTTTCTTTGGCATCCATCATGTGTTGCCTTTCGCCACCCCATATGTCCTGCCCACATGCATTAACCTAGTTGCTCCCAAATGACATTCACATTCAATGCTCCTGCAAGGCCTGCATAAAGGTTATTGGTTCAATTCATGACTTCTACGATAATAAAATTTTAAAGAAACCCCAAGGGGACTGGGGGTAATAATAACTTAATGTAGTACATACTCTTCATGGACTTAGAGGGGCAAGAATAACAAGGGACCAAAGGGCCTATATGTTGTTCAAATTGACAAATTCCATTATTGTGGCAAGATGAGAATCATGGGACCATCAAGGTGATCTCATGGGCGTCATGAATCAAATTGCACAATCACAAAGCCTTAGGGAGATCATTATTATATTGGTGGACACAACTAGGCAAGGAGTATAGAACAAAACAACTAAGGACATTATTGACATCATTTGGGAAGTTGGAAGATTTAGTTGTGGAGGCTGGCGTGTGGGTTTCACTATGATGTGGGCCATCATTTATCACCCACAACCCTCATGGGATGGCTTTCCAAGTGTCTTGCTCCACAGAATTCTCATGTGTGGAACCCACATTGACCTTTCTTGTGCATTTGTGGAATGACTTGCTATGGCACGGGTGCTGCTGCATCTAAATCTGTTGATCCTCACCCTTGTTGTAAAGGCTTTTCCACAATGACACTCTATCACCTTTCACCCACAGTTCACAAAGCTACAAAGATTGCATTAAAGGCTTTCTAAGAGTGATTCCATAGCAACTACAAAGCTCTACTTACGCCACCAACATCGGGCTCTATTCTAAAACATTCTTACTTGGTGGAATGTATCCTCCAAATTGGGTCTACGAAGTCATTAAGCCATAGCTACTTGCGCGCTCCTTTTAGAAAATTATAGCAATGAAGGAGGAACGATTTCCATTGCAAGACTTACCATGTGGAGAGTTATCCATGGCCCGCTATTCCCAAACAACATCCTTAACACAGCAGCTCGCATCATCATCTTCGATGGCTTTCTCAACCGTGGGGTCCACAAGTCATATAGTCGTCCCGAGAGATGCAATTCTTATCGGCCTCCAAAGATCACTGAAGGGAAACCATAATATTAAATTCAAAACCATCAAATTGGGGACATTAGCAAACCAACAGTAGGGGATGGGCTCCATGATAAATTCGATGGTACAATAAACAGTTGGCTTGGGTTGTGATGATGGGGGTGGATGGATGGAGTCTCTAAGTGAAGTCGACTCTTATGATAAGGAGCTATGGATTGCGTGTATGAGGAAGGTTTCCATATTATTCAAGGGGTTCATGAGATTGATATAAATGGGGAAGAATGATATTAACAAGTTTTTTGGGTGGTCAACATTAGTTCTCTATGGGAGGGGTTGCCTGTGATGGATCCTTTTATGGGAGGGGGTTGCGCATGATAGATTCGTGCATGATTTTGCTTCCACGCGACCATATATGAGGCTGAATTGGCAATGATTGAGGATCACATACAAGGCCAACCAAAATAAGGAAATGATGCATTTAAAGGCAGCCAGGCAGTGGCTAATTCGTCAGATGGACTGACTAATGGATGATAGCGTGCCATAGAGAGACAATGCCAAGAAAGCTAGTGGTTGTCTACTGAAAGCCTGAAGCAAGGGAAGAGGTTGTCTTTTCTTCACCAAATGATCACGATCCATCAAGATCTATCTCATCAGGTCATTAGATCCATTTAACAATTATGCAAATCTGCAAACAAGTTGTACAAGGATTGATTGAGGGATGTTGCGAACACATCAAGTAAAAGGCAACTTTTGAATAGTTTCAGCTGCAATAGAAAAGGGAAATCAGCTAAATGACAAATTGCTACAACACCTAGGCATTATAGGAAAAAATAAGAATGAGACAAATGATGTATTTTAAATTGTTGGATAATGAGGGGTAGGTGAAACCCTAATGAAAAGTAAATTTAAACCACACAATGAAAATTAATCCTAGCCATTCATTTGGGCTTTGGAAAACTATAAATAGGGGCTTGCCCCACATTTGTAAATGGTTGGAGAGTTGGTGTAAGAGCTTTTTGCAGCAATAGAAAGCAACATTGGATGATTTATGGGTGTTTCCTTTTGAGTTTTCTCATTATTTGTGCATGTTTTTGTAGACACCTAAAATTGTCCATGTCATAATATTACCTAGTCGATACATGACCTTGTAAAACATCTTGTAATATTTTACCCTAGGTCATTACATTATCCCACTTATTCCATTTATTCCACTTAATCACCTTCCTAATTAATTAAATAAATTCCCCCTTCACATGTCTCAAAATAATTCAATTAAATATTTGAATTAGTCTCTCACTTCTTCTCACGTTGCAACATGTGTCACATGATTACAACTCTTCACATGCATAAATACTTTAAATAATTTTACTATTTAAATTATGAGATTCCCATTCACATCCTATTTTTACCCTCATTCATTGTGTGTCATAAGCATCTTTTCTTCTAAAATAAATAAAAGAATCTCCATTATTTCCTCACATCCTAATTTGAGTGTCATGTTATAAGCCACTTAATGTGCGTCATAGACACTAAAATAAACTTTTAATCCTAGCCACACATATCACAAATTTGACTTTTAATCTTGGCCATCGAATCAAATCAGCCTTCTTCTATAAATCAAGCCTTTCACAGGTCATTTGGGGGAATCTTCTTCTAGCATCATTACTCTGCCAAAATTTCTTCTTATTTATTTATTTTCTTCTATTATCTTTCATCTTATCGTTATGCTAAAAAATTGAGCAATCAACATATCAACATTCAAACCTTCAAAATCATGCATTCTCATGCAGGTGGAGAAGAGAAATGGAGATAAATCAAATCTAGCGTGGAGATCGGTTTGCTTTGTTTTCTTGTTTTGATTTTCATGCTAGTGTGTGCTCTATTGTGCTTGTTAGGGTTTTCATATCTTGTTGTTTTTAGTTTTATATATGATTTTCCCTAACTTACAGTTTCTACTTCCCTATTAGTTTATTTGTTAGTTTCTTGAATGGAAGTGATGATGGTGTTTATTGTTATTGTATTTGATGAATTTCTAGCTCATGCTTTTTGTGGTTTGTTGATGATGAATCACTTTGTAAATCTAGTTTGGGCTTCCTTACTTTATTGTTGCAACTTAGTTCAATTGCATGTTCATGATGTGTGTATGCAATCTGAAAATCTGCAGTCCTTAGAAGATTGCATTGGTTTTGTGTAACTGTAGGTTCCTCTTGGCCAAGCAAAACCCAGTTTAGGGAGTTTTTCTACTGTAGCAGCCTCCATGATCACTGTTCATTTGTAGTTTCAGGTCATGAACTTCTTCTCTTCCTTGCCCTTTTCCTTTTTTTTAATAAGTAACCTATGCTAAGGTTCATTTCACATTGTAAAGCCAAATCTAAAGCTGAAATAGGAGTTCTAGATCGTTGTCTGAACCTGTAGCAACTGAACAACAATTTCCAAATCCTCATAACTCAATTTGCAAACCCAACTTCCCACACTTTGTAACTCATCCATAAGTCTTCCTTGTGATTCTAGAAAATCACATGAAACAATTGAGATATTCCAAGCACTGTCAAGACCTAACACTAGAGACCTTGGGATAGTGTTCTACAATCTGATTGTGGAAGATTGTCTTTCAAGAGAGGTGATGCACCTATGCATTACCTATGTTGAGAAGTAAATAAAAAACACATCAACAAAACTGGCGCTAGAAGGAGGGCATGACATGTTAAGGCTACAGAGCTGAAAGTTGGAAGTTGATAAGAGAACTTTCAAGAAGAAATTTGAGATAATGCGATCTCTTTTAATGTTGAAACTTAATATCAAGAAATTTTGAAGGAAAATAAAAGCTTAGCTGAGATGGAACATCATTTGCAAATCAACATTACTCAACTACATGCAGATTTAAATAGGAGATTTAAGAGGCCATTGGAGCAATTTGCATTGGCAGATAAATGCAAAATCCATAACACATCCAGATAAAATGAATTAGAATGCCTAACTTTCTTGGGCAGAATTTAGAGGGTCTTGCAAGGACAAATTCCCTTTTGGGAAATATATCAACCCTTGGCTTTGCCAAACCCAGAAGATGGATTGACAACCATGGAAGACAAGGCATTCAAAGAGTTGATCCAAGAATATTTGAGCAGCAAGGATGGATTAAGACTGGAGGAGGTGTTGATGTTTGGTTGGTGTAGATTCCATAATGCACCTCATTCATAAGTTACTTGTCCATCTTATGCGGTTGTTATCACCCAAGTTAAAGGTATTTTGAACAAGCTAGAATAGTTGATCCCCAATGAGAAGTTATTCCATGAGGAAGGAGGACTGTCAAAATATGGAGGATAACACATTAAGGTGGAACCAGGAAATTTGACACAAGGTAGTGCTAGGACAACAAGTACTGAGGTTGAAAATCAAGAGGAAGGAGTTGATTCCCTTGGGACAACAAGAAGCTCTGATAAAATTTCAATCAAAATGGAAGTAGAAAGCTTCTCCTTCAATGGTAAAGGGTATCCTTCTACATAGGAAGAGGAACGGTTGGAAATTGACAATGAATTAACAGATTTTGCAGTAGTGCATGTTCAAGCAGCCCATGAAGATGCTGAAAATCAGAAAGAAGAAGGGGTTGACATCCTCGGGACAACAAAAAATGGTGATGAAGACATGAGTGAAATCATATTAGAGGACCTCTCCATATACAATGACAGTGACCAAGCATCTAAAAATGCAGATCTGGAGGAGTGGGAACAACTACAATTCATGGTTGTTCACCATCCAACCTCCCTCCTGAGTGATGAGGACCCAATAGCAAAAAGATATGACCAGCTCATCTCCAGATTAGCAAAGGATTGGTCTGAGCTGAGATATCAAGTGGATCTGGAGGTGTTGTTACTCCTGAATTGGTGTAGAATCCATGATTCATCACATTCTAAGTTTTCATGCAAGTTATGCAAAGAGGCTATCGAACAAGTTAGAGGACAAGCAGAGTAGCCAAGTTCCCAACCTCCTCTACTTACTGCCCAGATTGAAGAAGAAGACCAAAATATTGAATCAAGTGATGACTTAGCTGAAGGCTAGCCTCAAAAATATGTTGGGACAGCAATAAAAGAAGCATAGCAATATATTCTCGAGCTTCCAAGCGATGAAGTAGATCAAATAGGAATGTTGTCCACCAGTCATCAAGAATTTCTTCCTCTTGAAGAGCATTTGTGTACCATGGATGATAGGCTATATGGTGAGTCTTTGGAGGTAAATTGCATTGTATATTTTGGTCCCCTTGATGAGGTGCCATCAATTGATGACTTCTTTCCATTAGGAGTTTTACTACAGAGGTATACTCACACAAATGAAGTGTACATCCCAGAGGTTAGCAGGGATGAGGATAAACTACCAGAACTCCTAGGCGGTGAAGCATTGGAACCTCCGGAATGGGAGAGGGGTTCCTTCTCCATTTATAGTGATAGTGACCAATAAGAAATGATCGAACATCCTAATGTGACACATGAAATGAAAAAAGAGGAAGATAAAGGTGGAGGTGTTTCGATGGCCACCAACAAACATGACATGCTTGGTCAACTGCAAGATTTAACTGATGGTTCTTTCGCCTTGGTCATTGTTGATCCTCCTTCACATTCAAGGAGCTACAATAGGACAGATTCATGCATGTCATCATCCCATGATATTGAACATCATAAAAATAAGGTTAACACCTGGGAAAGGAACTGGGACAATATACTACAATCTGAGAACAACAACTAAGTGGGTATCAAGTTTGCAGATGATCAATGTGGAAAAGTATTTCTTTTTGAAGAACTACCAATGGGGCTACAAATCCTACACAATATTTTGAAGAGGTGTTTTCTACCCCATATTCCTAGCCCTATGCAAGCTCGAGATCAAAGATGTTGCACCCTCCACTTTTCCCACCTGAGGCTACTAATGCAACAATCGATGATGCAGTACTCACTCTCAACTTTCAAACACTGCCACCTCCATGTGATGACATCCAGGTTCTATCCTTCCTTGCCCCTATTAATTTTCATGGTTGCATTTATTATTTTGATTATGACAATGAGGGAAGGAAAAATTGCTTATGGATCAACCATGGGTTTGACAAACCTCCTCAACTACTGATTTTTTGGCACTATGTGATTAAATTTGAATGCTGCAATAATAAACTTATTTTTTCTGAGTATAAAGATAAATCTACATGGCTTAGAACTGTAATGATTTCCCTATTAGTTTTGCATGCATTACAAAATCCAATGGGCATGAGTATCGGTTTGACTTGCCTAAACATAATTCTTTTTAAATGTCTTTGTAATAGCTCATGTTGAGTAGTGCAGGTTTCGTGTATATACTCCACTTTCTTGCTTCCGTTAGGTCAGTTGGTTTGATGTAGGTTGTTTTCTTTAGAGTAGTTTCTTTGTTGTTTTCTTTCGCTGTCCCGCTTTGGTTAGTTTAGGTGTTTGATTTTTGTTTGCTTTCGCTTTGATGTTGCTTTGCTCGAGGTCCCTCTATTTTTAGCTAGGCACATCTGTGGGCACAATAATCATCTTATCACCTAGGGTTGTTTTACTTATTTCTTTGTTAAACTCTAATCAAGTTTTCAGAGTGGATGGTGAAGGTTTTCTGCTAGCATCAACTGATTTGGGCATTTGATTCAAAGAGGATAAGTTGTTGGTTGGTCCAATTCTGATGTATTCTGGAATCTTATATCTCTCACATATTTTAAGAATTTGGAGGTCACTATAGGTCCTTTGTGAGGTCTAGTTAAGTGAAAAATCTAAAATTCTACTTCAACACCACTGTGATTCTCAACCCTAAACACGAGCTTCATTGCTTGTAGGTTGAAATGAAAGGAAATGAAAGGAATTGAAAAGAAAAATAAAAAGAAAAGAAAGAAAATGAAAACATTTAAAATCAAAAGAAAGAAGAAAATTCAACCTTTCAAGAGAATCCTTGCAACTCTACCGGGCTGTGGATGCCCAACCGGCAGTAAAGCAATGTTTAAGAGAATCATAGTGACAACCTTGACAGGGCTATGGATGCTTGACTAGTAGTGAGGCAATGTCCCAAATGCTTTTGGAGTTAGAATAAACTACATAGCTTAACTTGATAGAGCTTGGGTTCCTGTAACAACTAAAGGATGGGAATTAACACAATTGCACACACTTGAGTTTTCAGCATACTGAAGGTTGGGTTGGCTAATCATTTTAATCCTTTACTGGAGTGTCTGGTTTGTTTGTACTAGCATGAAGATTAGAACCAGAGATTATGGGTTTGTGATTCTGGTTTGTCATCGAAATGCTCTAGAGCATTTCCCCAAAGAGTTTCCATTTTTTGTGCATGTTTCTCACACATGCTCCATCAAAGGTAGCGCCCCTCTCTTTTCGCTCGGGTCAGGTCATTTTGACCTTGTCTCATTTTGTGCACCCTAGTTTTCGTGCCCAACCCCGAGCCTAGAAACGATCAATTTCATATCAGCCGGATTCACCAACCTAGGTTTCACCAAGTCATTTTACCTTGTGGGCCAGCCCCCGTGGGATTCCATTCACTCTTCATCTGGCATCCATTGACCCTGGTGAACCCGAATTCGCAGGTTTCCCTTTGTTGTTTGCTGTTGCGCTCCACCGTTCACCTGTAGCCAGGTCTCGGTGTCTATCCAACGTGCAAAACCCACACCCATGTTTATCGTTGCATCCTTCATGATCCGCGGATCCACTCTTGTGGGTTGCCCTATGCGGTTCTCCATCCTCCCTTCACCATTTCGCAATGGTCGACCTTTGACATCTGCTTGGATGATGGGCTCCGTAGTTGGTCCTTCCTCCTTCACCATTGCTGCAAAACCAATAGACCCTGTTGCTTTAAAATTCCTAAGTCCAAATGTTTATGGGTCTTCACGCATGGTTTTCCCCACCCATCTTCCATCACTTAAATGACTAGGCTCTCTTAAGTCCACGCTCGCCGGTGGGTCCACCCACATGGGTCACCATTTGTGGAAGCTCATTGCCCCAACGTCGTTTACAATGAAAAGCATTCACATGCCTTCCCTCCATCTGGGCCCACAACCCACCAACATTGTTTACTTATCGTAGGCCTCGACTAGTCTTTTTTCATTTCCTCAATGACATTCTTTGAACGTCCACCGCCAGCTGCTTTTCGCACGCATTACCCTACATTTCCTTAAAATGATAGCTAACTATGTGAGGCCCGCTACGCAGGCTTCCTTCTGTGTCATGACCATTTATGTTGTGTCCATCGTGTGTTTCCTTTCAACACCTCATATGTATCATCCACATGCATTACCCTGGTTGCTCCCAAATGACATTCACATTCAATGCTCCTGGGAGGCCTGCATAAAGGTTATTGGTCCAATTCACAGCTTCTACAGAAATAAAAGTTTGAAGAAACCCCAAGGGAACCAGGGGTAATAATAATTTAAGGTAGTACATACTCTTCATAGATTTAGAGGGGCAAGAATAATGAGGGACCAAGGGTCCTATATGTTGTTCAAACTAGAAAATTCCATGATTGTGGCAAGATGAGAATCATGGGACCATCAAGGCGATCTCGTGGGCATCACGAATCAAACTACACAATCAAAAATCCTTAGGGAGATCACTATTATATCGTTGGACATAGCTAGGCAAGGAGTATAGAACAAAATGACTAAGGACATCATTGACACCATCTAGGGAGTTGGCATATTTAGTTGCGGAGGTTGGCGCGCAGGTTTCATTATGATGCAAGTCATCGTTTGTCACCCATGACCCTCATGGGATGCCTTTCCAAGTGTCATGCTCCATGAAATTCTCATGTGCAGAACCCGCATTGACCTTTGTCGTGCATTCATGGAACGTCTTGCTATGATGTGGGTACTGTTGCATCTAAATCTTTCCATCCTCACCCTCACTGTAACTGATTTTCCATGATGGCAATTTGTCACCTTTCACCTGTAGTTCACAAGCTACGAAGACTGCATTAAAGGATTTCTAAGAGTGATTCCATAGCAAATACAAATCTCTATTTATGCCACCAACATTGGGCTCTATTCTAAAACATTCTTACCCAGTGGAATGTATCCTCCAAATTGGGTCTACAAAGTCATTAAGCTATCATTGCCTGTGTGCTCCTTTCAGCAAATTCTAGCAATAAAGGAGGAAGGACGTCCATTGCAAGACTTAACACATGAAGATTTGTCCATGGCCTAGTGTTCCTAAATGACATCCTTAACACAGTGGCCCGTGTCATCATCTCTAATGGATTTCTCCTTCGCGGGGTCTGCAAGTCACATAGTCGTCCCGTGGGATGCATTCCTTATCAGCCTCCAAAGATCACTAAAGGGCCAACATAATATTAAGTTCAAAACCATCAAATTGGGGACATTAGAAAACCAATAGTAGGGGATGGGCTCCATGAGAAATCCAATGGTGCAATAAACAGTTGGCTTCGGTTGTGATGATGGGGGCAGTTGGATGGAGTCTCTGAGTGAAGCTGACTCTTATGATAAGGAGTTGTGGATTGCACATATGAGGAAGGTTTCCATATTATTCAAGGGGTTCATGAGATTGATATAAATGGGGAAGACCAATATTAACAAGGTTGTTGAGTGGTCGACATTGGTTATTCAGAGAACGACTAAAATGTTAAAATCAATGGGCAAGAAAAATGTAGTGCACCCCGTGTTTGCTGAAGGATGGTCGACGATAGCAATAAACAACAAGACTTCAACGAATGTGTATATCCAAGTGAGTGTCATCAGGCAGTTACAAGTATTAATGTGGTCACCTTCAACTATTTGTAGGGAAGATCTGTGCATTCCCACTACGGGAAAGAGGAGGACACAATTTCAAATGATGGACACCATGAGAAAAATGTCGAAGGCTTGTAGGGAGTGTGCCCTGCGGATGTTATGATGCGGGTTTCCCACAACCAGTCATTGATGGTTCACGACATTTCTACCTCAGCTTCTTCCCTTTCAAGCTCCACTCCCTCAGTGGTTGATGGTCTTTGTTCTCAAATGCCTACACATTCAAACGGCGGTCTCACAAGCGGATCCCACTCATGGGGAGGCTGGCTACCCATTGTCATTTTCATAATGGAAGTCGCTAGCATAGGTTCCTCTTGTGTGAAGGTCATTTACCTAGGTGTCATTACTCAAGGATTTCTCACTTAGGCACCCCACATTCTCCCACCTGCAGACCTTTTGACGACCATCTCCTTTGCAACCATGCCTTTCATATTGCCACCTTTCGAAACGACGTCATTTCCTTGACCATCAACTACGGCAAACCTCTCCTGCATGTATCCCACTATTGGTATGATTTTTTAAATGGATTTCTCTGGACCATTACCCATGACGTTCATCCTATCATAGGATGTAACCCTCTATTGGTTATATGTGTTTGATAATAAATGTGGGTCCTCCAAAGAAAACTTTGTATTCAATGAAAAGGAAAGAGGACCATTGCTCCATCGAAGCAGAATCAAAAACCTATAGGAAAGCACGTCATGCTATTAATATATGTGCAATGAATTATGGGAACTTAGTGAACTCAGGAGGGAGTGATTTTAGGACTGAAATGTTGTAATTTCCCTTCTCAATCTTTATCATTGCTTATTGTTGGTTGCCTAAGAGAGTATGTAGTGAAGGGGATATTAAAGTCATAATTAGGAAAACATTTGGTGAAGTGTTATATGGTCTCACAAGTATCAAATGGCCACACATCAAAGTTTATTAGCATGATCTTAATTTAATCTAATATTTTGTGTAGGGATTTGTTTATGAATGGGGATTGTCATAGGAGCCTACTATCAAAGTGGGTTGCACATGATGGATCCACACATGAGTTCACTTCTGCGCGACCATCTATGAGGTTGAATCGGCAATGATTGAGGATCACCTACGAGGCCAACCAAAACAAGGATCTTAGTGTGCAAATGATGCATTTAAAGGCAGCCAGGCAGTGGCTAATTCATTAGATGGACTGACTAAAAAATGATAGCGCACCATAGAGAGACAATGCCAAGAAAACCAGTGGTTGTCTATTGAAAGCCTGAAGTAAGGGAAGAGGTTGTCTTTTCTTCACCAAATGATCACGATCCGTCAGGAGCTATCTCATCAGGTCATCTAATCCATTTAACAATTATGTGAATCTACAAACAAGGTGTACAAGGATTGATTGAGGGATGTTGTGAACACATCAAGTAAAAGGAAACTTTTGAATAGTTTCAGCTACAATAGAAAAGGGAAATCAGCTAAATGACAAATTGCTACAGCACCTGGGCACTACAGGACAAAATAAGAATGAGACAAATGATGTAGTTTAAATTGATGGATAATGAGGGGTAGGTGAAACCCTAATGAAAATTAAATTTGAACCACACAATGAAAATTAGTCCTAACCATTCATTTGGGCTTTGGAAAACTATAAATAGGGGCTTGCCCCTCATTTGTAAATGGTTGGAGAGCTAGTGTAAAAGCATTCTGCAGCAATAAAAAGAAACATTGCATGATTTATGGGTGTTTCCTTTTAAGTTTTCTCATTATGTGTGCATGGTTCTACTTCCCTATTAGTTTAGTTCTTATTTTATTGAATGGAAGTGATGATGGTGTTTGTTGTTACTATATTTGATGAATTTCCAACTCATGTTTTTTGTGGTTTTTTAATGATGAATCACTTTGTAAAGCTAGTTTGAGCTTCCTTACTTTATTACTGCAACTTAGTTCAAATGCATGTTCATGATGTGTGTATGCAATCTGAAAATCTACAGTCCTTAGAAGATTGCACTGGTTTTGCATAACTGTAGGTTCCTCTTGGCCAAGTAAAACCCAGTTTAGGGAGTTTGTATACTATAGCAGCCTCCATGATCACTGTTCATTTGTAGTTTCAGGTCTAGGAACTTATTCTCTTCCCTACCCTTTTCCTTATTTTTTTTAATAAGTAACTTATGCTAAGGTTCATTGCACATTGTAAAGCCAAATCTAAAGCTGAAATAGGAGTTCTAGATCGCTATCTAAACCTACAATAGTTGAACAAAAATTTCCAAATCCTAAGAAGTTCATTTTCAAACCCAACTTCCCACACTTTGTAACTCATCTATAAGTCCACCTTGTGATTCCAGCAAATCACATGAAACAACTGACATATTCCAAGCACTATCAAGACCTGGCAGTAGAGATCTTAGTATAGTATTTTTTAATCTAATTGTGGAAGATTGTCTTTCAAGAGAGGTGATGCACCTATGCATTATCCGTGTTGAGAAGCGAATAAAAAAAACATCAACACATCACCTAGCTGCAACTTATGAATGGGAAAAATTTGTCTAAATCTACACTGCCCTATTGCATGGGCAGCTATAACAACTGAGATGAAACTATTGGTTGGAATCTTATTTGCTTAGATAAAAGACTTTTCAAAGGATTACCAAAGGGATATTCACCAAAATTCTTAGGTTACTCATCTTCTTCATCCTTTATGGACTTAGTGTTCTCTTCTTCCTTTGCCTTATCTTTTTCACCAAAGGCCTTATCCTTATCTTTGTCTTCATCATTATTTTTCTCCTCTTATCCTTTATCCTTATCCTTCTTTCCTTGATCATTCTCCTCATTCTTGTCTTCATCTCCTTCCTTCTCACCTTCATCTTCTCTTTCCATGTTTTATTCTTTCTCCTACTCTTTTTATTTATTCACATCATGCTTATCACCTTCACTAGTGGCATATTCTATGTCTTTCAGATGAATAGATGTCTTTGGATTTCCTTGATCATTGTTTACTAGTGGGAGAGTGGAATTTTCCTCTATATGATCATCAGTAGCCGAGGGAATAAAGGTGTTATCATTTGTAGTTTCATCTTTTTCATTGTCTCTTCTTCTGCAACCTTTTCAACTCCATCATTTCCTTGCACTGGTTCTTTTACAGCCAAAGGATCATTATCTGTGTATTCCTCTATATTAGTAACTCCAACATTAACCTCATTCTCATGTTGAGCATCATCTGTGTGCATATCTCCTTCCACATTTAGTTTCAGAGCAGTGGAATCATTATTTAAAGCTTCTTTAGTTATCAAGAGTAGACCCAACTTCTATACAAGTTCCTTAGCCTTGTCATTACATTATTTTTGGATCAAATCATGATCATTTTGATCCTTTCCCATAGAAATATTTACTTTTTATTTAGTCCTTAGTTCCTTGTTGTATATGGTAACCAATGTGGCTCAATTGGCTTCAGTCAAGGGAGCACCAACTCTTCTAAGGCTTCAACCTGTAGCCTTTCATGCTCCATTATTGCATCCTCTCTTCTTTTCAAAAAAATGTTTCAAACATCATCTGGTATATCCTTTCGGATATTATGCATATCTACTTCAAATATATAAATGTATTTGACTATAGCTTCAATTATGGTATATTTATCTACCTCATTGACTTCCTTATACATTTTTGTAGTTTCCTTTAACATTTAATTTTGCACTATAGTATTGAATGATGCTTCAAGCTTCATAGGAGTGTGGGGCATTTCATATTTCTTTTTCTTCTTTACTTTTACTTGGGGCTTCTTTGTTTCTTTTTGCTTCTTCTCTGGAGAAGCCTTCTTGGCTTCCTTCTCCTTTTCCCTCTTCTGAATTTTGAAAGCTTCTTTCTCTTTTTGTACTTCCTCTTCACTCTCCTTTCCTACAATGTCAATTCTCTTTCTTTTTGTGTTGGCTTCACCTTGTGAAGTATCACTTCTCCTTTTCTTGACCAAAGGGGTTTCATCATATTCCAACTCTTCTTCATCAACAACATTGAATGCCAATTTCCTTTTATCTTGCGACATTTTGTTGGACTTTCCTTCCTGTAGGAGTAATAGGGGGTGTTGTGGTAGTATTATTCTTTGCTTCTTCCCTAGTGGCATGAACTACCAAAGGGCTAGCTATTGATTTCCTTTTCTCACCAACAATAGGAAGAGTTGTGGTAATTGATCTTCTTGATCTCCTTGAGCTATCAAAGGCTTCTATTGCACTCATGTTAGATCTAGATATTTCTCTATCATACCTAACCCTTTCCTTTGAAATACCACTTTCTTGTGCATATATGTCAAACATCTTGTCAAAATTATTTCTCATAACTGGTTTCTTAAATTTCCAGTGAACTTCCATTAATTTTTCTTCGTAGGTCCCATACCCTAGCCTATTGGGATCTTTATGACCATTCAATAGCACCTCTACAAAACTAACATTTTCTACCTCTAACACTTCATAACCTAGTTCTCAAACCCAAATTGTCCTAGGTTCTACTACTTTCATCATGCAAAAATCTATGGAAACCAAGAAAGTGATGTCATTTTTGTATCTTTCCACAACACTTCTTGGAATCCTCCATCTCTCATTCATTCTTCTTTGAAATACTCAAAATAAGGAAGCAAGGGAATCATACTGGACATTATAAACATCTCCAAGGATTCTCATATTATCTGCTAATTGGTGTGCAACAGGCCTTGTACTTGACTAGTTAACCTTTCCTATCATAGGAACTTCTCTCAAGAAGTAGAAGAGTAAACACATCACCAATGTTCCATACTTGAACAAATATTTATTCTTCTTAATCTCCTTTATATTATCAATCAATTTTTGTTGAAATGAACAAGACAAATGAGAGGTGGGGTGAATCATTTGTAGCAAAATAAACCTTAAAAACCCTCAACAATAATCAGATCCACAAGCATTCATTAAGTCCTTCTTCTATCAGATTAATTTAACATGAAATGTAGATAACAAAAACTAAAATCACAACACCACACACATAAGAACACTAGATTTACACGGAAAAATCAATTAGGGAAAAACCATGGTGAGGATTATCTCACAATATAAGTAATAGAAAAAATGGTACAAAGAGGCTCACTACCATAATAGGATGCACTGTCTAAAAGGCTCAAATCTAGGGATCACTACCATAGAAGGAATACAAGAAGATAGAAGAAGAAAGTTACATAGAGAAAACACTTCTCAATGCAACAATGAGTCCACCACAATTTCTTGCAGACTTTTTTATCCTCACTTGAAATATTTAGGATGCCTTTAGCTCACTTCCTTTAGAGCGCTATTAAATTCACACTTCTTTTCTCAATTTTGCATCACATACACTTTACTCACAATAATCTTGTATCGATCTTTCTTCTTGCTCCTTTCTACTCTTCTCTTGCATCAACAACATTCATATTTATATCAACCTCCACCTCAAAACTATTCTCCAATGTCAGTCACTAGCCATTATAAATTTAAATTCAAACTAATCAGTACCCAAACATTCCTGTGGTGGATAGGAACAAAAGTCGACCTACATAAATCCTTAATTAGGATCCAAATAGATCCCAACACACCTGAAAATACTTCCACAAGCCTCACATGTTTTTTTAAACACAAGGTCAGCCAACACCCATGAAAAACACCATAAACATTAAGTGCATGCTTCCTTAGATCAAGCCAAAAAATTTGGAGAACATATTTTACTTGAATTCAATCTAGAAAAATCCATGAACTACTTAATATTCATTGAATGCATCAACTAAGCTTTGCATAAACAACTAATTTAACTTAGAACAACTGATAACCCTTGTTTGCATACTGAAAACTAAAACTTACATTGTACTACACTAAATCAAGTAAAAAATTGAAACCAAAAAGATAAAGGCATTATTAGTAACTTCCCAAATTTGCACAACCTAAATCCAAATAGCGGAGAAATGAGGAGGAAATACATTTCTCCTAAATAACAAAAAAACATTACTGAACAACTGGCTCACACACTGGTGAAAATATCTCACACTGTACATTGATCTAGAAAGCAAAATTCTAAATTTAACAACTTGTATCAACCTTGAATAACCTATAAGATCCGCACAAGCATAGAATCAACACATAAATAATGTGGAGCACAATACGGAGCACACTAGGATCATTTTCACAACACAGTTTTTTTTTTTTTTTCTCAAAAGCACTTGGAAACCAAGTACCAAAACCATCATCTCATCTCATTCCAACATCTTCAAACTCTGCAACAAAATAATAGTTCCATGTACTCATAGAACTTCCTTAAGTCTCAGCTACACATATACAACCTCAACCTATAGTAATATGTTTTCCTCTTTTTATAATTTTCTCAATATCCTCAACATCTTCATCCCATAATTGACATCAATGAAAACACCAATAAATAGACTTCATGTTGACATCAATTAAAAAACCATCATTATTGCAACAATCTTCCCCTTTGTCATTGATGGAAACACAACAAGATGTGAAAAGCCACCAAAGACCACACAACAATTCTAAATGCTCTCTCTCTCATTCTTCAGATGATCTTCTCCCCCTAAGTAGATAAGTTCTCTTGTTTTTTTTCACATTTATTTCTCTCCCCCTTTGACATCAATGGAAAAGGATAAAAAAAATTGCATTTTTCTCCCTCTTTGACACTAAACCATAAAAGCTACTCTGAACACTCCCCCTTAGGAGTACACCTACTTAAATAAATAATAAAATGACAACACATGATACTACCTATTCCCCATAAGAGGTATCCACCAACCATCGGTCCAAAAAATAGATACATCCATAGATACACTAGACTGATGCACCTCTATATGCATCTAGTTCAAGAAAGGATGGGAAATAACCCCCAACTTCCCCTGAAGATACTCAAAAGTATCTTTAGGAAGATCCTTAGTAAATATGTCAGCAATCTGATCCTTTGTAGGAACATACTCAAGCTTCACTTCATTATCCATAATATTCTCTCTCAAAAAGTGGTATTTGATAGATATATGCATTTTCCTTGAATGCATCACTAAATTATTTGAAATATTTATTGCACTTGTATTATCATAGAATATAGATATAGATTCATCAAATACAAGTCTAATATCCTTCAAAGTTTTCCTCATCCATAATACATGTGTATAGCATGATGCTTGTTAGCAATCAAATATGCACCCCATCAGATTTGCAAAAATCAGACTATCTGTTGCAATATTGAAACTCTTTCCAGATGTGGGTGGTCTATAAGGCAAGAGAATCTCCAAAGCGAGCTGGTTCTCTGTATAATGATCCTATTCTAAAATCTTCTTCGACAAGGGATAGAGAGAAAACAGAAACTTAAAACTTATGACTTTGAAATGATTTTTAATATTGGATGATGAAATACTGACTATTCTAGATTTTCCTCACAAACATTGCTCAAAAACCAACAAAACTTCACAGCCTCTCAAGAATGATTTTTTACATAAGTACTTTGCATGAAGGTCTATTCAAAACACAACATGCAACCTGTATCTTTGCTCTTTTCTCCATCAAACTATAGCCTAGGACATGCGAAGGACTTCTTAAACTAAAATCACAAGATAAACATCAAACCATAACTGTAAATGGACACAAAATGATAGGTAGGAATGTTGTTCTTTATTCACTATAGGAGTCTGCCAGAAAATAATCTCACTGAACACAAAACAGTTTCAGCTCAAAAATGTGTAAGAGCCAAAAACAGACTGAACTTGAAAACGCTAAGTTTTCTCTAAAGATATATGTCTCAAACCCTAATCCGAGCTCTTGAAAACAGCTCAAGGAAAAGGTCCCAAAAACTGTGAAACAAGTCAGCATAAAAGTGGAAAGTCACACTTTTTACATGCATCAACTGTCAGGCTTCTAAAAAAAGCAAAAAAATGCTTTTAAAGCAAGAAAAACACCTTATCTCTCCAACTAAAAACTCCAATCCGACCAAGAAAAAAGTCAATGCTTAACTGCTAAAAATAGCAAGAAAACAAAGCAACTTATAAAGCATTGCTTTGCTTCTACTTTACATGATGCAGTTTTACAATTATTCCATTTTACAATTAAAGATTTAAAAAATCTTCTGCATATAACACCTTATATCTCCTTTACAAAGTTTTATTTTTCTCATAAAAATAATATACTCTTTATTACATGTTTAATTGTTTTCTCAAAAACAATTAAAATAAAACACCTAAGACATACTCCTATCAGTATTAATTGATTTTTCCCAAAATCAAATTGAATAAATGCCTAAGTATGGACTTTAATTTAAAACAATATCCCTCCAAGACTTAAATGATTTCCATAAAAAAAATTATAAATTTAAAACTTAGGACCATAAGGCATAAGCAACCTTAGCTCATATTTTAAATAATTCTCCTCCAGCTTAATTAAAAAACTAAGGACTTAGGCAAATAATATTAGATGAAGACCTTTAAACAAAGTCGACCTAGGCATGTAAATTCAGCCCCTCATGGTATTAAGCAAGGTTTGAAACAAGCAGAAATTCAAAACACCTAAATCCAAATTAGGGAAACATGGACAAAAGGTAAGGGAAAACCCTAACTCCACTCATTTCGCTTCTTTTGACTTGGAAACTTTGAGCTCTGTTGGGAAGGAAGGCACTGCCATGCTTATGCTTGACCTTGCAGCTTGGGAAGGCTTTGAAACTTCTAATTTCTCCTCCATTATGGTCGACTTTGTTTTGAGACTACATGGTAAGTTGATTTTCTTTAACATAAGGCTTTATCCATTGTTTTGAAAGCAAGAAAAAGCTTCTGAAGGCCGTGACCTATCCTCCATTATTCTTTGATTTCCTTTGCATTTTTCCACTATTCTTTGCTATCTCCTCCTTGGGTTCCATGAGAGGGCTCGACCCAAGCATTGTGAGCTCCAAAATGAACTAGGTGTGGCCTATAATTTTCTTGAACAACAAACATAAGGGTGAGTTCTTCGTTTCAAAACTCCTTCTCTGTATTTTATCTCTCCATCAAAGCTCATGAACTTCAACTTCTGCAAACGGTTGTTATTTCCTAGACAAATATAGGCCCATTGAGTGGTCGCGCCATGAGTTCTTGTGTTGAAGCTTATTTGTTGTGAAATTTTTTTGCATTATCTCCTTAACAGGCCGCGGCATATCATAGTTGATTGATGGTTTTTTTATGAAGAAGCTTGCACCCTATGCAATTTTTGCTTGACTCTATTCTTCTATAAAAAACTCGAAAGGCTCTCCTCATTCTTTCCTGAAGAGTAAATGAAAATCACACCAGGCTCAACCCATGCATTATCAAGCATTTCCATTTGAAAATAGCAAAATAGTATTCAAAACAGCAACTCGAAAGCATGATAGATTGATAACTTTTACTAAAAAAAGTTGTCTAATTAGCATTCATTTTCAATTTTCACTTCTATATGTTGATCTGATTGAGCGGATTAAACCCAATGTTCACCTGTAGCTTTCAGAAAGCATTTAAATGATTGTTATGAATGCACAGTTGGTTTAATGGCTTGATGGCTATCTTTACTTTACCCTCTCAGTTGCACTTCCTTTCTTGATGACTATGATGATTGCAATTACTATCCCAACCCTCTTGTAACATATAAGGGCAACATGTTGGGCTCTACCCTTGTGGGAGCCCGTTTTTTCCCACATGCTTGGTTTTCGAAGATAAACAACTACATGGCTTTTCTTATACATGCACAAGGAAACAAATAATGTTAGCATAAAAAACAATATATCATGTTTGTGTTAGTGTTTCTCCTTTAGCTCATATCTCTGCACTTTCCTTGATTGTTTCAATGCATGATTAGTAGCATACTACATTATCGTTGATGGTTCATATAGGTATATTCATATTCGGAGCCTTTGACATCCTTCTCTTCCTTCCTATAGGTCAGCGAAGCTCGAAGAAGACAAATGGTGCACCACCACTTTTGCGTCGGTCATCAACCAATAAGGCAATGATGATTATGTTTGTACTTATGTGATTTTTTTATTTTATGCGTCTTCCATAGTGTAGTGTGTTGTTTATGATGCACTGCCATAGTCACATCCACGACTTGCTTGGATATTTGATTTCATTCCTTTTTTTTTTCTTTTGGAAAAGGAAAAATGCATCTCAATGCAAATTTGTACTAGCATTTGTATTCTCGCAATCAAATGAAATGTTGTAAATATGAATCACTTTGTGAAATAAAAGAAAGCATTTGAAAAGCTTTATTGTTTAACGCTTGGTCCTGCACTTCATTTGACTGTAAAGTATTGAATAGCAAGTTCCAAAACTCTGATTCCTCTTTTCAAAGCATAATTGTCACTTAATGAACTAAAATGAAGTGCAAAACAACACTCAAGCATACTCAGAAATAATTGCATTTCACTTTTAAATATAACAACATTTAAATCAGCTCCACCATTTGAGCTGTACCAAAAAATTGATAATGTATACACCTAAAATTGGTCTGGAGCATCCGATTAATTAAATACAAATTATTTGATTAATTATCCTAATTTCCTCTATTGTTTGAATAAATAGAAATATTTATTTATATAGTTCACATTTAAATTCATCTTAATTAAATAAACAAAATTAAATACTTTGTTTGATTTAATTATCAAATCCCTATTTTATTCTATCACATCAATCTTAAATTAATTAAATAAAGATTAAAACACTTTATTGATTAATTGCCATATTCTTTTGTTTAATTTAATAAACAACTTCTATAGTTCGTTTTATTAAATTATTTATCCTTCTTTTGCTAATTTAAATAAATAAAAAATATTTAAATTAAGGCATAAAGAATATTCCATCTATTTTTCCTCAAAATGAATTAGATATCCTATGTCTAATTTATGTCTAAAATATGTCACAATTAATGCTTTGAAACTTCACAGGAAGTTTTGGAGACAAATTGGAGATAAATTCCAAATTCCAAATTCTTCTCTCAATCCTCCTCCATCAATCTTTCCTCTTCTCTTGCCTGGTGTTTTCATGGGTAGAGACAATCACCATTTTTATCTCAATCTCCTCCATATTTCACCATTCAATCCTCCAAATTGAATCCAAGCCTCTCAATGCCTTCCCTATGCATTTCTACAGTCAAGAAATTCTATAAATACAGCCTCATTGAACCAAGAAAAGGATTCAGATAATCTAACTTATGCACTCTTACTCTATAGGAATTCAAGCATCAAGCATCCAAGCATTCAAGTATCAAGCATCACGCATCTAGCAATCAAGCTTTCACATCATGGCTGCTTCCTGTAGCTGCATTTATCTATTTCCATGTCAATTCATGCTAGTTTAGTTTATTTATCATCTAGTATCAGATCTAGCTCCATATCATTGCATTAGCATCCATCTCGTTCTTTGAATTGTCATTTTAACAATCATAGTACACTCACGATCTGAGAGCCATAGTGGTTTAATAAATATTTGGAGATAGAGAACAATATGATGCTTTCAGTAGATTATTGCTTTGATTTGATTCATTCAGTTTTGTCTTTGATATAATGTCATATTAAGAAGTGTTTTATTCTTGTTTACTTATTCACACTTACAGATAACATTTTGGTGATTTCCGCTAGATGCTTTCCAGCTAAGCATAGATCGGTTGCCTTTAAAAAACTCCATTGGGCTCGGAATCAAAATTGCCCCTTCATGAACTCAAGAAAAACTAAAACAACAACTCCAAAATAGTAGCAAAATAAAAAAACAAAGCTGAAAGAAAACTAACAGGCCCTGATCGCCAACAAAACAATGCACAACAACACTTAGGGAAAGAAAACTACTAAAAAGAAAATGTGTGTAACACACTTATTTCCAACAACTACTCTAAACTACTCTAACCAGCCAAAGGAGCTGGTTAAACGAAACCATTCACTAGTTGGTTGAAATAGTTGCCCTTTCTATAGAAAATTCGATGCTTTACATGATCTTGGACAACTAGATGAAAATTAACAAAGGATAAAAAGGCATGAGATAGTTGTACCACACCTTGTAGAACGTATACAAGCTTACTAAACTCCTCATATGGAATATAATCATTACTGGCTCAAGGCGGCGAAAGGACCTGAATATATTCTCGTTCAAATGCACTTTTGTGCTTGGGTTCAACCAAGATGGGAACCCTTTTGTTGGCCTCCAAACTAGCAATGTGTCTAATTGGAAATTTTGTTGACAAGACAAAATTGGAACTGTTTACTGTGATGTCACTCTTGTCAATTGTCCCACCAACCACAACCGCTTCCTGCCTTGGCTGAATCATGCATTCAAACTCACACTCCTCCACAACTGAGCAGTCCTTGTTTAGTTGCTCATTGATCAGTATGTTGTATGAATGGCTTTCATCACTTCGCTCTCTAGAACTGGGCATTTGATCATTGTCAGAACTTAGCAAATCAGAAAGCTCTCTACAAGCAGAACAGTCAGGATCTTGACAACCAAGCAAAAGGTCACCTTGAAAAGGCTGAATGTCCTCAGCTGGTAAGTTAGGGACCTACATTCTGTCTTCAACAAAAAATGGCAATTCATTAAGTAAATCAGCTACAACTTGTGAACCACCAACCATTCCTTGATCTGGATTTTGTAGCTCTTCGACTATAGCCTCCTCTTTCATTTCTAGCAGTTGTTCCCAATTTTCAAGGTCCTCCTCGTCACTGTACCAACTGGAGACTTCAAAATAATATTCAATATTTTGTTGTTCCAATGAAACAAAACCAACAACAATTTTTTTTTTGAAACAACTTCCTCTTCTTGAATGGGATGCTCTGGAATGGTAGGAGTTGCTTGGGCTTCCAACTCTTGCTCATGAAGATAGGTTTGATAAGCCATCTCCTCTTGTTGTTGATTATACTCTTGCTGCTTCCCGATCTCCTCCAATTGTCTCATGTAGTCAAGCAACGTGCTCTTTATTCTTGCCATCTCCTCCTGCTGATAAATCGGATTCCTTTGGCTCTCTATTTCACTCATCTCCCTTTCGTAGCTCATTCTTATACCTTTGAGGCTCAAATCTTGTGTATCTTGGGGATGAGTTCGAACATATCAGAGCTGAGATGAAAAATAAGCAAGGGTGGGCGAGTGGTAATATTGGGCATGCTGATTTTGAAAAGGCATAATATTGAAACCAGTAGCACGATCGTGATATGGTGGATGATATGACACACTATCATGAAAATTTGACATATTATTCATTCATAAGTTGGAAAGACACAAAAGTTGGGTTTTTAAAACAAACCAACACTTGATCTGCATGCAAAACCAAGAACGAAGTCACTAGGTATATTGAAAAGGCCTCCAAAAGGCTGAGAAACCTGTTGTATACACCAAATAGCAAATGTAAAGAATTAAAACTTCTATGAAACTGATTTCCAAAGTCCCACCGGGCATGCCAAAAACTATTAGCAATTAGATATGCACCCCGTCAGATTTGCAAAAATCAGACTATCTGTTGCAACATTGAAACTCTTTCCAGACGTGGGTGGTCTATAAGGAAAGAGAATCTCCAGAGCGAGCTGGTTCTCCGTATAATGATCCTATTCTAAAATCTTCTTGGAAAAGGGATAGAGAGAAAATAGAAACTTAAAACTTATGACTTTGAAATGATTTTTAATATTGGATGATGAAATACTAACTATTCTAGATTTTCCTCACAAACAATGCTCAAAAACCAACAAAACTTCACAACCTCTCAAGAACGATTTTTTACATAAGTACTTTGCATGAAGGTCTGTTCAAAACACATGTAACCTGTATCTTTTCTCTTTTCTACATCAAACTACAGCCTAGGACATAACAAGGACTTCTTAAACTGAAATCACAAGATAAACATCAAACCATAACTGTAAATGGACACAAAATGATAGGTAGGAATGTTGTTCTTTATTCACTATAGGAGCCTACCAGAAAATAATCTCACTAAGTACAAAACAGTTTCAGCTCAAAAATGTGTAAGAGCCAAAAATAGACTGAACCTGAAAACCCTAAGTTTTCTCCAAAGATATATGTCTCAAACCTTAATCCGAGCTCTTGAAAAAAGCTCAAGGAAAAGGTCCCAAAAATTGCACAACAAGTCAGCATAAAAGTGGAAAGTCACACTTTTTACATGCATCAACTGTCAGGCTTCTAAAAAAAGCAAAAATCTGCTTTTAAAGCGAGAAAAACACCTTATCTCTCCAACTGAAAACTCCAATCCGACCAAGAAAAAAGTCAATGCTTAACTGCTAAAAATAGCAAGAAAACAAAGCAACTTATAAAGCATTGCTTTGCTTCTACTTTACATGATGCAGTTTTACAATTATTCCATTTTACAATTAAAGATTTAAAAAATCTTCTGCATATAACACCTTATATCTCCTTTACAAAGTTTGATTTTTCTCATAAAAATAATATACTCTTTATTACATGTTTAATTGTTTTCTCAAAAACAATTAAAATAAAATACCTAAGACATACTCCTATCAGTATTAATTGATTTTTTCCAAAATCAAATTGAATAAATGCCTAAGTATGGACTTTAATTTAAAACAATATCCCTCCAAGACTTAAATGATTTTCATAAAAACAATTATAAATTTAAAACTTAGGACCTTAAGGCATAAGCAACCTTCACTCATATTTTAAATGATTCTCCTCCAGCTTAATTAAAAAACTAAGGACTTAGGCAAATAATATTAGATGAAGACCTTTAAACAAAGTCGACCTAGGCATGTAAATTCGGCCCCTCATGGTATTAAGCAAAGTTTGAAACAAGCAGAAATTCAAAACCCCTAAATTCGAATTAGGGCAACATGGACAAAAGGTAAGGGAAAACCCTAACTCCACTCATTTCGCATCTTTTGACTTGGAAACTTTGAGCTCTATTGGGAAGGAAGGCACTGACATGCTTATGCTCGACCTTGCAGCTTGGGAAGGCTTTGAAACTTCTAATTTCTCCTCCATTATGGTCGACTTTGTTCTGAGACTACATGGTAAGTTGATTTTCTTTAACATAAGGCTTTATCCATTGTTTTGAAAGCAAGAAAAAGCCTCTGAAGGCCGCGGCCTGTCCTCCATTATTCTCTGATTTCCTTTGCATTTTTCCACTGTGCTTTGCTATATCCTCCTTGGGCACCATGAGAGGGCTCGACCCAAGCATTGTGAGCTCCAAAATGATCTAGGCGTGGCCTGTAAATTTCTTGAACAACAAACATAAGGGTGAGTTCTTCATTTCAAAACTCCTTCTTTGTATTTTATCTCTCCATTAAAGCTCATGAACTTCAACTTCTACAAATGGTTGTTATTTCCTAGACAAATACATGCCCATTGAGTGGCCATGCCATGAGTTCTTGTGTTGAAGATTATTTGTTGTGAAATTTTTTTGCATTATCTCCTTAACACGCTGCGGCATATCATAGTTGATTGATGGCTTTTTTATGAAGAAGCTCGTACCCTATGCAATTTTTTCTTGACTCTGTTCTTCTATGCAAAACTCGAGCTCTCCTCATTCTTTCCTGAAGAGTAAATGAAAATCACATTGGGCTCGACCCATGCATTATCAGGCATTTCCATTTGAAAAAATGTAGAAACCCCATATGGGTATTCTAGAAACTACATTGTTTTTCTTTTATTTTTTAAAACCCCCATAACTTGCATTGTTCACTATCATTGTTAAAAGGATAGGACATTGTTGTTCCAAAACAGAAAATATGAAACAACACTACAAAGCGAACAGTCTTAAAAAAAAGAAAAATAGTATTCGAAACAACAACTTGAAATCATGATAGATTGATAACTTTTAGTAAAACAAGTTGTCTAATTAGCATTCATTTGCAATTTTCACTTCTATATGTTGATCTAATTGAGTGGATTAAACCCATTGTTCACCTGTAGCTTACATAAATAATTTACATGATTGTTATGAATGCACGGTTGGTTTAATGGCTTGATGGATAACTTTTATTTACCCTCTCAGTTGCACTTCATTTCCTTTCTTGATGACCATGATGATTGCAATTACTATCCCGACCCTCTTGTAACATATAAGGGTAGCATGTCAGGCTCTACCCTTGTGGGAGACCGTTTTTACCCACATGCTTGGTCATCGAAGATAAGCAGCTACATGGCTTTTCCTATACCTGCACAAGGAAACAAACAGTTTTAGCATAAAAAAAATATATCATGTTTGTGTTGATGTTTCTCCTTCAGCTCATATCTCTGCACTTTCCTTGATTGTTTCAATGCATGATCAGTAGCATACTACATTATTGTTGATGGTTCATATAGGTATATTCATAGTCGGAGCCTCTGACATCCCTCTCTTCCTTCCTACAGGTCAACGGAGCTCGAAGAAGACAAATGGTGCACCACCACTTCTGCGTCAGTCATCAACCAATAAGGTAATGATGATTATGTTTGTACTTATGTGATTTTTTCTTTTATGCATCTTCCATAGTGTAGTGTGTTGTTTATGATGCACTATCATAGTCACGTCCACAGCTTATGTGGATATTTGATTTCATTCCTTTTGTTTTTCTTTTGGAAAAGGAAAAATGCATCTCAATGCAAATTTATACTCACATTTGTATTCTCGCAATCAAATGAAATGTTGTAAATATGAATCACTTTGTGAAATAAAAGAAAGCATTTGAAAAGCTTTATTGTTTAATGCTTGGTCCTGCACTTCATTTGACTATAAAGTATTGAATAGCAAGTTCTGAAACTCTGATTCCTCTTTTCAAAGCATAACTGTCACTTAATGAACTAAAATGAAGTGCAAAACAACACTCAAGAATACTCATAAATAATTACATTTCACTTTTAAATATAACAACATTTAAATCAGCTCCACCATTTGAGTTGTAGTGAAAAATTGGTAACAATGCTATTGCAATATACTCAACCTTTGTAGTGGATAAAGAAACTGAATCTTTTTGCTTGCTTAGACATGATACCAACCTACATCCAAGAAATAATGCACAACCACTTGTTCTTATACTATCATCAATACAACTAGCCCAATCTACATCTATATAAGAATTTAATGTGAAATCAATATCCTTAGGATACCACAAACCATAATTTGGTGTACCTCTTGAATATCTAAATATTCTCTTTACTAATGCAACATGTGTTTCTTTAGTTATCTTCTTGAAATCTAGCAACAAGACAAATTGCATGCATGATATCCAGTCTAGTATCATTTAAATATAGTAGTCCACCAATCATAGATCTATATTTGCTCCGATCAGCCTTAGTTGAATCATCATATTTTCTTAATTTACAACCAACCACCATAGGAGTACATATCAGTTTGGAGTCATCCATTCCAAGTTTCTTCAACATTTCTTCGACATACTTGGACTATTAAATGAAAATATTTTTATATACTTGATTAATCTATAGCCCAAGAAAGAAATTCATCTCACCAAACATTGACATCTTAAATTCTTTCTGCATGTATTCAGCAAATTTCTTGCACATAGCCTCATTTCCACCAAAGATAATGTCATCCACATATACAATTACTATCAAGATCTTGTTTGTTAGAGTAATAAGTTATTACACTTAATTAATTATACCATATACAACTACTAGCATGAAAGTTATTGCACGCTTCCCAAGAAAATAATTAAAAAGGTAAAGGCTGAGATCAAAAAATAATTTTAGATACCTGGTAAAAAATCTGGAAAAAAATAGGTCTGAAATCTGTGTAGAGCACTAAACCAGCTTTCTGACACCTTTTTTTTTTCACAAAACGGAGTCCAAACACAAAAGTTACACCTCCCAAACTGAAAACAACAACTTCGGACTTCAGAGGCCAAAAAGGGCATCAAAACTGAAAAATAAGAAAACCAAACCTCCATCACTACGAATGTTCATCGAACCATCTTTCTGACGATATCTCATTTTCGAAAAAGACCTTTGTTTGCAAAAGTTATGAGAAAACAAAAAAAATGCCTATAAAAGGCACTTTGAACACTAAACAGGAGCAAAAATGGAGCACCCAGAGGCTGGCTCTCGGTCGCCTGTGTGACTGCTGCTAGTGCTTGGGGGTTGAATCCATGGCTCGTGGTCATGCATATGACCACGGCTAGGGGTTGAGGACCTGGCGAAGGCTG
Organism: Sequoiadendron giganteum; assembly: GCA_007115665.2. Classification (NCBI taxonomy): domain Eukaryota; kingdom Viridiplantae; phylum Streptophyta; class Pinopsida; order Cupressales; family Cupressaceae; genus Sequoiadendron; species Sequoiadendron giganteum. Next base: position 659,361,588 of record CM021103.1, read on the forward strand.
ACGCTCGCTCCTGGTCACAGATGTGACCCTGGTGGAGGCTGAGTCCTACGGGGCTGATCTGACGGAGCTCGCGGTTCTTAATAGAACCCTAGTCGGAGGTTCCAAAGCTCGCGGGGGCTGAGCGTAGGGGAGCAGCGAGCAGGAGGTGCCACTGGTGGTGATGGTGCAGTGGTGGCCATTGGGCGACGGAGTGGCAGCGAGTGCCCTCTAAACTGACCATGTAATTTTTTATTTTTTTTTATTTTATTTGCGAGCCTTGGACTGTGTGCTGGGGAGGCTGTACAACCTCTCTGGGAAAATAATTTTTCCTTTTTTTTCAACAGGTCCAAAATCGATGAAATGAAGGGTGTTCCTAGGGTTTTTGGGCATCCTGAATGTGATGGCAACGTCCGTTTTTCCCAAAAAGGCACAAAAAAAATGCTTACCCCCAGATGCACAAAAAATCAACTTGACTTGAAACCCTTAGATAGAAAGAAATGTTGTGAGAGAATATCTTCAAATCATGAACAAGTAGCCATAGGTCTAGAGCTCTGATACCATGTAGAAACCAAGATCAAACATGCAAACTAAAAGGCCTTCCACAGAAGAGAAAAACAATAAAAAAGCAAGAGCTTTGCATGAAGATGTGCAAATTGATATATTCAGAATTAATAAATTACAAGACATGATTTGCTTTATAAAATAAAAGTATGCAACCCTAATGTTGACCTAAAACTAGCTCAACTAAATAAAGCTTACTTATAAATTAAGTAAACTAATTATTACCTAAGCAAAACCTAAGTAAACTTAATAAAGTGTAATTAGATAATTAATTACACCAACACCCTCCCTTAAGTGCAACTTAGGGAGACTAAAAAAGCATGCACCTAAAACTAAGATGAATGCAAGAAAGCATGAATTAATTAATTTCTCTACCCCTCCGCTGCTCTACCTACACTAGCCCTTGCGGGCTCTAGCGTCATCAGCTCCGGTCATATGGGGGACCGAGTTCTATGCGCCTAGCCCCCAGCCGCCTCCTGCAGACACCCGTCGGTCACATAGATGACTAGGGACTCCACCCCAGCCCCTAGCTTTCCAGCCCTTGGTTGTGCACAAGACCAAGGGCTTTTCTTTTTAAGCCCCCTGGGCTACCTGTAGGTCATATTGGCCATTTTGGAGCACCTTTCACTAAAACGGGCGTAACTTTTGCGTACGGAGTCAGTTTTTCACAAAAAAGATATCGTTGGAAAGCTGGTTCCGAGCCCATTCTATTGCTATAGGTATTTTTTCCTGATGATTTTATAGTTTTATTTTGAAGTTCCTTGAACTCAGATGTTGTTTTTTTCACTCCAGAGGGCATATCTTTTGACTCAATGATCCTTTTTTCGCCATTCTTGAGGCGTTGGAAAGCTAGTTCAGTCCTCTACACACATATGAGGTCTATTTTTATTTTTTATTTATAAATTTTTAGTAATTATCTCCTTTTTCAATCATTGGGTATTGTAATAAATGAACTAATATAAAGTTCCATTAGGGGGGTTTCTTCCATAATAATCTAATTAGAGTGTGCATTCACTTTGATCTTCCTTTTTTTTATGAAAAATTGCATGGGTTGTAATCTAGTTTCTTAGTTTCTTTTGGCCACATTTTGTCTTAGCTTGACACATATCAGATTCATATCAGTTCACACTTTAGATTGAGAGCCTATGGTTAATGATCCGCATCGGATCCATCTCAGTTGAGGGCCACTAAATTTGTGGTTAATGTTCCAGAGTCTTTATGGTACTTGTTCCCATGGAAGATTTTTAGTCTCAGTTTGGTATCGGCATCAAGATACATGGCTTCCAGATTCTGTCATGATATCATCTACTGTTGCTTTATGGATTCCAGGGTTGTTCCCATTTGGATTTTTTGAGTGTTCCGTGGCATCAGGTCTGTTGTTACACTATTATGATTTCGATATGGTTTCTTGTAAATAAAAGTATCTTTCCTTGATTTTTAGATTGTGGTTCCAGTGTTACTCCACAATGTTCTTCTAGTGCTTCTTTGCAGAAGGTCATCTCATTGAGGGGGGGGATTTGTCCCACTGGGTTTTCTCCTCTTTCTCTTACTCTTTCATTGCATTTGTATATGGGTACCTGATCAGGCCTAGTTGTCGGGACCCATATTTGCTTTCATGCATCTTTTTTCTAGTGTTTTAGCTACTTCCTAAGTTCATCTTAAGGGGGGGTGCTAGAGTAATAATTTATTACACTTAATTAATTATACCATATTGGTTAATTAATTAAGTCACTTATTCCTTTAGTCACTTAAGCTAAACTTAGGCACATTAATAGTTGATTAATTATTAAGTGTGCACACTAGGGTTTCCCTTTTAGGTCAACATTAGGGTTGCATAATTTTATTTTATAAAGCAAATCATCTCATGTAATTTCTTAATTCTGAATATATCAATTTGTACATCTTCATGCAAAGCTCTTGCTTTTTATTTTTTTTCTCTTCTATGGAAGGCATTTTGGTTTGCATGTCTAATCTTGGTTTCTAACATTGTCTTCCTTAATTTTAAATTAAATATTACTATCTATGGAGCCCTTGTTGAAACCTTGATGGATCAAATACCTGTCCAATCTTGCATACCAAGCTCTAGGAGGTTGCTTCAACCTATATAGTTCCTTCTCTAGTTGATCTAACAATTGAAAGTATTTCAGTTGTTCCATGTAAACCTCTTCTTCCAATTCTCCATTTAGAAAAGTAGACTTCACATCCATTTGATAGACCTTAAAATCTTTGTGTTGTAAATTCCAAAAACATTTTGATAGCTTACATCCTAGCCACAGGAGAAAAATTCTCCTCAAAATCTATTCCTTCTACTTGTGAGTAACCCTTACACACAAGTCTTGCTTTGTTCCAAACAACTTCTCCATTCTCATTCAACTTGTTCTTGAAAAACCTACTTAGTTCCAATTATGTTCTTGTTTGGCGGTCTACAAACTAGTTCCCAATTTTGTTTTTTCTCTATCTACATAAGTTATTCTTCTATTGCCTTTATCCAATGTTCATCCTTGCATGCTTCACTTACTATTTTAGGTTCAACTTTATAAATTAAGCTAAAATTTACCTCAACTTCAGCAGATTTGCTTCTTGTCAATACACCTTTCCTCTTATCTCCAATAATTATATCTTCGGGATTTTTTTGCACATACTTAGGAGTTATAGGGGTCTTCTCTAGAGCTTCTTCCTCTTTATTTTGTACCTCTTTTTCATCAATTATTCCTTCTACTCTTCTATAATCAGGCTCATTTGACACATAGCCATCTACTGCAATAAAATTCTACAAATTTTTATCCACTTTAACATTTGCACTTTCAACTATCTTTCTCAACCTCTTGTTGTAACATCTATAACATTTTATCTTAATAGAATATCTAAGGAAGATACCTTCATCAAACCTTGCATCAAACTTTCCTAAGTTTTCTTCATCTCTTTTGATATAACATTTTCCTTCAAACACTCTAAAGTACTTAACAGTGGGAATCTTTCCATACCATAGCTCATAAGGAGTCTGTGTTGTTAGCTCTAGCTTGAACTCTGTTAAGTATGTAAACATTAGTATGAATAACTTCTCTCTAGTAGACATCTGATAGATTTTCCTCTTTCATCATAGTCCTTGCAGCTTCCTGAATAGTTTTGTTTTTCTTTTCAACAACTCCATTTTGTTGAGGAATTCTAGGGGCATACAAATGCCTCTTTATTCCATGAACTTCAAAAAATAGGTTAAACTCATTGGAGGTGAATTCAACACCTCTATTAGACCTTAAACACTTTATTTTCAAATCCATTTCATTCTCAAGCAAAGCTTTAAATACCTTAAATTTTTCCAATGCATCAGATTTCTCTCAAAGAAAAGTAACCCATGTAATTCTAGAGTAATCATCAATAAAAAGCATAAAGTAGCTATCACCTTGTAGACTTCTCACCCTTGTAGGACCAAAAATATTTGTATGCACTGATTCCAGTAGTCCAGTAATTGGTTTTTCTTTTCCCTTAAAGCTACTCCTTGTTTGTTTTCCAAATTGACAACTCTCACAAATAACATTGATAGGTTTTATGATCTTAGGTAAATCTCTCATAGCATGAACTGAACTAATTCTTGCCAAATTATCAAAATTCATATGACACATCCTCTAGTATCATAACCAACTATCATTAACCTATGACATAAAGAAATGACCATCAACATCCTAAAGCTGATAGATGTTTCCTTCTATTCTCTTACATGTAGCAATCATAGTTTTGGATCCTTTCTGGATCTCACATGATTCATCCTTAAATACAAGATTATATCCTTTGCTACACAATTTTCCAGCACTCAAGAGATTATGTCTCAATCCCTTAACATAGTAAACATTTTTAGTATTATGCTTGCCATCAAAACTAATTGAACCTATTCCACAAATCTTATCTCTTGAATCATCTCCAAATTCAACTAATCCCTCATCATATTTTTCAAGTTTAACAAACTTAATTTTGTCCCCATTCATATGATTAGAGGAGCCACTATCAACAAACCAGTAATTCTTATCTTTTTTGACATGAAAATCAGATACCAAATTACCTTCAACCTTATCCTTCTTCTATAATTTCCTTCACACAAATTTCAGGCTTAGTAGAACCCGATTCCTCAATAGAAAATACCTTTTCACTATAATAGTCTGAAAGAGATCTGATAATTTTCTTCACAACTTTAGATTCTTTAGTTGTTGCACCAAGACCTCTCATATCACTTACAAGTTCATTAATTCTCTGAATGTAGCATTTAATTGTTTCATCCTCGAACATTTGCATCATTTAAAAATGTGCCTTCAAGTTCTACAAATTTTCTTGCTTGACCTTCAAATATCCTTCATAAATGCTTTCTAACTTATCCAAAACTTCTTTAGCAGTCTTCAAACCCATAACTTTAACAAATTCAGATTTTGAAAGACTATTTATAATAATATACCTTGCCTTAGAATTGATCTCATGTGCATTAACCTCTACACTTATACTTGGACCATTCAGAGGTGGTATGGAGTCTAATAAGCCTTCTCAATTTCATATCCTTGAGCGCATAAATATCCTTCCATCTATGTTTTTCAAAATGCATAATTTGTTCCATTGAATTTAGGGTACTCCAAACGAATCTTGTTCACCATCCTAGATCTACCTCAAGTGGTTAAGCCCTTTTTAAAATAACCTTGCTCTGATACCAATTTTTGAAATGAACAAGACAACTGGGGTGAATCAGTTGTAGAAAATTAAACCTTCAAAACTCTCAATAGTAATTAGATCCACAGGAATTCATTAAGTCCTTATTTTGATAGATTGATTAAACATGAAATGCAGATAATAGAAACTAAAATCACAACACCACACACATAAGAACACTAGATTTACATAGAAAACCCAATAATGGAAAGCCATGGTGAGGATTAGCTCACAATATAAGTAAATGCAAAACTGGTACAAAGAGGCTCATTGCCAAAATAGGATGCACTGTCCAAAAGGCTCATAGTTAGAGCTCACTGTCATATAAATAATACAAGAAGATAAAAGAAGAAAGTTACAAAGATAAAATACTTCTCAATACAACAAGGAGTCCACCACAATTGCTCGCACACTTTCCTAGCCTCACTTGAAATATTTTGGATACCTTCAGAACCCTAACATGAAATTCATGCTTCTTTGCTTAAATTCACATCACATACACTTTAATCACAATAATATTGCATATGTATTGCTTCTCACTCCTTTCCACTCTTATCTTGCATCAACACCATTCATATTTATATCAACCTCTACCTCAAAAAATTTCTCCACTGTCATCCACTAGTCATTATACATTCAAATTCAAACTAGGTCGACACCCAAACATTCTCACGGTAGATAGGAATGAAAGGAAACCTACATAAATCCTTAATTAGGACCCACATAGATCCTAACACACATCAACATTCTTCCACAAGCCTCTCATATAGTGTTTAACACAAGGTCATCCAACACCCGTGCAAAACATCATAAACATTAAACAAAATATTTTACTTGAGTTCAATCTAGAACAATCCATGAACTGCTTAATATTTATCGAATACATCAACCAAGCTTCGCATCAACAACTAATTTAACTTAGAACATCTGATAACCCTTGTTTGCATACTAACAACTAAACTTACACTATACTACACCAAATCAAGTAAAAACTTGAAACTAGAAAGATAAAGGCATTATTAGCAGCTTCCCAAATCTACACAACCTAAATCCAAATATTAGAGAAACACAGAGAAAATAAATTTATCCTAGACAGTAGAAAAACATTACTAAACAACTAGCTCACACACTGGGTAAAAATATCTCGCACTGTACATTGATCCAAAAACCCAAATTATAAATCTAGTAACCTTTCTCAACCTTGAATAACCTATATGATCTACACATTCATAGCATCAACATAGAAATAACGTGGAGCACAATATGTAGCACACTATGACCATTTGCACAACATAGCTTACTCTGTTTATTTATTTTTCTCAAAAGCACTTGGAAATCAAGTACTAGAACCATCATCTCAACTCATTCCAATATCTTCATACTTTGGAAAAAAGGAATAGCTTCATGTACTCATAGCACTTTTTTAAGTCTCGGCTACACATGGACAACCTCAACATGTAGTAACATGTTTTCCTCTTTTCATAATTTTCTCAATATCCTCAACATCTTCATCTGATATTTGGCATCAATGAAAACACTAGTCTTTAGACTTCATGTTAACATAAATGACAACACCATAATTCTTGCAACAATTGGTGCCTAAGAAACTCACACAAGTTTTAATTAACACCATTCTAAACCATTTCATGTGCCACATTGATTATGGTGGTAGAAACTAAATTATCTTTGTTGGTGTAATATATTTTGTATTTGATGAGTATAGTTGCATATCTAATAGTAGGAATTTTGATAGGATTTATGGTAAGGGATCTTTGATCAAATGTAGCACCAGTTTTCTCCATTACCTCTTTGTTCTTGGTAGATTTTAAGACTAGAACTAGTCTGGTAGACTATAAACTGATTATATCTCTTATTAGTTCCTTTGTAATCATGTGAGAGCCATCAATCCAGACAAATTGGTTGTGAATTTTTCTCAATGTCATCCTAATCCACTTTTTGTCATAGAAGAAATTGGGATATCTTTACCACAGATCTAATTTATTTTCAACTAGGGCTTTATACTCTAGTTTCAAGGTGAAATACTCTCCAGTTAACTCATTTTCCCATAATTCTCCAAGCTTAGTGGGTGAATGTTCAACCATGCTATCCTAAATATATTCCCTAATGCCCTTAGTTGTTAAAACCCCATAAGGTATATGTGAGAATGTGCCTAGAGGGTCATCTTCTATAGCTTTGGCAAGATATCTTTTGAACATAGGTTGTGGTTTATGAGAAACGTCTACAACCCTTGGTATTGCCATTGTAGATTGTATTAAAACTTCTTTCAAACAACGATTCTAGAAAACTAAGGTATGCAAGAATTGCTAAATACCTTTTCTTTTGCTTGGTCGTACTAGGGTTTTGATTCTCTACAACACTGAATTTCCTTGAACTCTTCAAATTCCCTTTTTATTGCTCTATTCTCCTTCGAATTCTTTTGATGAAATGAATTTTCCTTATTAAATTTTCTTTTAACTCTTTGATTTGACCTAGTTCTCCAATAAATGCTTCATTCCATAAAGGTAGCAACCTTAAAACTATAAGTATAGTCAACTTCTTAAGCTTCACAAATCTTCACATTAGCATATTTCCTTCTAAAAATCTTATCAAATAGATCAAGCATTCCATTCTTCATTACATATATTTTTGTTGTGGCTTCAACACCTCTTTTCTAGCAAGGGATATTTGCAAGATGGTGTGTCCCTTGGTATCCTTGGTGCAGCACAGTGCTTGGGTTCATGACATGGCTTAATCACCTCCTGTGGATCTTGTATAAATCTAGCAATTGTATTGGGAATTAACAGGTTGATCTTTTGGTGCAATGGTAACCACCAATGTAATAATTGGTATCAGAGTCGAGGTCATGGATTCAAACCCGTCACTTGTGTTGGGGGGATTTTTGTAAGATGGTGTGTCCCTTGGTCTCCTTGGTGCAACACGATATTTGGATTCATGGCATGGCTTAACTGCATCCCATGGATCTTCTATAAATATGGTTGTTGTATAGAGCATTAACAGGTCGATCTTTTGATGCAACGATAACCACCAATGTAGTAGGATAAAGGGTATGCATTAATACTCCCCCTAATGCATAGCTCTAGGATTATTTTCCAAAGGAGACATCTACACCAGAGGATGGTACAAACTCTTCCTTGTTCTCAGTATTTTCTTTCTTTCTCTGGATCTTTTTTTGTTTCCTTCTTTACTTCAACTAGAGCAACCTTTTTGAATGGTTCATTCCTCTTTACTGGATTATCTTTTCTTGTGTTTCTACTTTTGTAAAACTTAGCAATATGTCCAAGTCTATTGCAATTGTGGCATACAACATTCCTTCCATTCATTCTATATCTACATTGAATAGTCTTGTGTCCAAATCCATAGCATGTATAACAGTAACCATTGAAGGGTTGAATCATTCTACCATTGTTATATCCATTCATCATTTGAATTTTGCATTCATTTGCATTATCTCCAAAAAAAATTCATGTAAAGCATTGACCAGGGAAATATATATCATTCTAGTTCATTCTACTTCTATATTCCATTGCTCTATGTCCATATTTATTTCGAGAATAACAAATATCATTGAAAGATGGATACCTTTGAGCATTAGGTTGTCTGATCAAAGGTCTTATAGAATTGTTTCTTTGATTCTAGATCTTGCCATTATTCTTCTTCTCTTCACTCTTCTCTGGTTCATTGATCTTGTTTCCTGCATTAGGTGTCTAAGCTATTTTTGAGTGTTCACCTTTTTCAAGTCCCAAACACCTTTGTCTTTGGATGCTTTCTGACGTGCATTCAACTCATCAAGCATTGTAGTACTTGTCTTGAATTTTTCCTCATGACTTCTTGCTTTATCTAGATCTAATATTAAATTTACCATTTCTTGTTCAAGCCTCATGCATTCATCATATTTTATTTTCACCATTGCATTTAAACATTCCTCGACTCTTTTATTTTCTTCCACTTGCACTTTTAGTCTGGTGATGTCTTCATTTTCTTGCTTCAATTGGTCATTAACTTCATTGTGCCTTTATCTAAACTTCTTGATTTTCTCTCTCAGTTTGTTGATGCATTCATTTTCTTCTTTAATATTTTCCTTCAGATCTTTATTTTTACCTTCAAATTTTCAATATCTTCAAGAGTATTTTTGAGTTCTCCAACTTTTTCAACCATGTAATCTTCTTTTTTGTATTCAATAGCAAGAATCTCTTCCAAAGGAATAGGAAACTTACTATCAACCATGTGTTCAATCTCAAAGATCTTCACAAAGCAGTCAACTTCCTTTCAAGGATCCAAGCTCTAATACCAAATTTTTAACACTCAAAACACTAAGAGGGGGAGAATCAGTATTCTATTAAACCATTCAGACATTCACCATCCAATTATTAAAACATATTCAGCTGCAATTATGAATGAAACATCCATAACATCACATAACATATGAACACCAATATTTTTATATGGAAAATCAAAAATGGGAAAAACTATGATGAGGGTTAGCTCACAATATATTATATCCAGATATAGTATATTACATAAATGCTCACTACAGGTGGACACACTATCCAGTGGAATCACTACCCATAGAGAATAAGATAGAAGAAAGAAGGGGTGGCTTATAGCTAATTGAACTGTTACAATTGCATCCATCATATGCTGGATTACAGTTCCAATAAAGTATAAAATCAATTCTTACACTGATCTAGATCAATTCTCTGCACTACTTTAAATTCACACAATTTGCACAAATTTGATCACATTCATATCACACACATGTAGGTAGAACACCATACATGTTATCTATCGCTCATCATTTGCACAACTTTGATCACATTCATATCACACACATGTAGGTGGAACAACATACATGTTATTTATCGCTCATCATTCGTACAACTTCTCATCAAACACCAAAGACAATATACTTTATTTATATATCCACATCAAGTGTAACATCAATTAAGTCAACCTAATTGGATGTAACACACAAAATTGAACTTGTTGTCCCCAAAACATTTCATCTAACCTTCATGCCTTAATTCAAAATTCAAATCTCCTCAAGATAGGTTGGGATGGATCTAATATAGGTCCTACATAAGATAATGTAGACACATAAAAAATTCCTAGACTTGCTAATACCATTTTCTAATGTCATAAGTCTTCTATTGATTAAACAATTTTAATTATTTAATTAATTCATTGTCATCTTTTATTTCCGCGTTGATTAATTAAATAAATTTTATTTAATTAATTACGTCTCTAATATCCTTGTCTTCTATAATTAAATAAATTATATTTATTTAATTATTTATCATCTAAACACTATAATTAAATAGTTATTTTAATTATATAATTATTCATTTATCCTCTTCTTCCATAATTAAATAAATTTTATTTATTTAATTACTTATTAATTTGTCATCTTCTTCTTATTTTGAATTAAATTATTATTTAAATAAAAAATTAGCTTGTCACATGTCCCACTTTTGAATTAAATTGATTTTAATTCAAAAGGCCAACTCAGCCTCTTAAATCAAATAATTTTAATTTATTATTTGATTTTCCATCACTCTTTCCATTATCAACTTTCTTTCTAATTTTAAATAAAATCATTTATTTAAAATTACCCACTTTCTAATTTCCCACCAAGTAAATCATTTAAAATCATTATTTACAACCTTCTTTCTAATTTTAAATAAAATCATTTATTTAAAATTGTCCACTTTCTAATTTTCCTCTAAGTAAATAATTAAAATTAATTATTTACTGTCACATGACTCCACCAATTTTGAATTAAATTAATTTTTAATTCAAAAAGACAACTCAGTCTCTAAAATCAAATAATTTTAAATCATTATTTGATTCTCTAGATTTGATTTTTCTAAAAACAAATCTCAATCCTTCATTTCAAAATTTACCCTAATGCTACCCTAACCCTAATTGCTAATTGTCACATTTAATTTCAGCCTTTGATCTTAGAGCATTTCTCAACTTTCAATCTTGGTCATTTACCTAAAATGTGCTTTTCTATAAAAAGGCAATTTTAGTCTCATTTTGTCACTTCTTCTTCTTCATCTACTATCTAATCTCTTAATCGCTCAACTTCATCCACATCTAGAATAATAGACATTTACATCATACACTTTCATTCTTGCATTTCTTTATCAAATCCTTCAATATTTGCTTAGGTCTTGTCATAGTCAATATTTGCTCACAAAGAAATCTGAGGGAAAACTCAATATTGCAGCAAATGGAGAAGGTGCAATGAAGGTCAATCATGGAGGCATTGAAAACATTTGGTGAAAAAATTCCTTTTCTTTATTCTCTTATCTCCTTTATGCTTCATTTTCATTAGGGTTAAATTGTGTATGTTTGTTACAACATTCACCTTTTAGATTTTATCTCTAATTACATTGGTGAACCTGACATATTTTGACAAATTTTGAGGAATTTTGGAGTTTGATCTTTTTTGTTGCAGGTTTTGTAAGCTTTTTGTTGTAGGTTTTGCATCATTTTGAGACAAAACCCTAGTTTTCCACAAATAAAGTTTTGTAGGTTGGAGACACTATCAAGAGCTTCCAATCCGAAAATCAGATTTTTTGGAGTTGGTTTTTATTTTTTTTATTTTGAGAGAAAATTAGCAAATGTTTTGGATATTTTTATATTTGTGGAAATCTCTCTAAATTCTAATAGGGGTCTTTTCTTTATGTTTTTAATTTAGATGAAAAATAATTAGATTATAAATAGATCTTTGAAAACTAGGGTTTTACAACAATTTTTTTATATCTCACAAATGGTTGCAGATATTTTCACAAAAACATTTCTGCAGATTTGCGATGATGTCAGGCGCCTTCAGTCCAAAAATCAAAAAAATTGGACCCTGTTTGAATTTTTTAGAATTTTTTTATGATTTTTCATAAAAAAAATTAATGTTAGGTGCAAAACAACAATTTTTTCAGATTTATTTACATTTTTGGAAAGCTCTCAAAATTTCAGTAAGGGTCTATTCTCTATTTTTTTTTTTTAATCTAAAAAATATTTACAAAAATCAGGTTTGTCTTGACTAGCCAACCCTCTAATATTAGTGATCAATTATCCCGTTAAAGTTTTGGCTTTGTTGTTTGTTTTGTGAATGTGCAAAAAAAAATAAAAACTTCAAAGGAAAAATTAAAAAAAAATGCTCTATTGCGACGCATTCACTTGCATGTGGATTTAAATTTTTGTGGGTCCAAGACATCCTTTTAGACTACTATCAAGTGGTTTTGTAGGATCAATTGTCCAAGGCTTTTACTTTGAAACCATTTGTGCTTGCTTTAGATTTGAAAACACTTCCATTGGTGCTTTAAAAAGAACATTTGATTGTCTCACTTATATTTAATTATGGGATTAAAGAACTTTTCTTGATTGTGCTTGAAGGTGGTAGGTGATTATGCTCTCACCTTGTGCAAACTAGGTGATCAAAAAACCAAACCCATCCTTTTCTATTGTTTTATCCTTAGAGGGCACCCTTGGTGGGAAAAATTAATCACCCCAAGGAATGACCCAACTGGTAACACGCTAAAGCCAAGTGACTTCCAACCGGTATATAAGTGTGGGTACTTGAGGAAAGTTCAAGTATCATGAGGATTATTTCGACAAGAAGGGAAACAATGGTCTCTTGCCGCATGGATGGTCCCCCATGAACGGAATGCCCATTCTAGAACCCTTATTATAGTAAGCCAAAAACCTTTATCTATTCTTTGGTACAACAACGGTCATTGCCAAGGCATCCACATTCTCGTAGTTCTTAGTAGAGGTGAAAATATTTCCATGGGAGAGTCATGGGAGCTTGAAGCTTGGTTGACCCAAGAAGTGAGTGCAATGTAAGGGGGAGCCTGTGTGGCCAAGCTTCTAAATCACCCACTAAGAATAAGTGTGGTTGGAGTAAAATCTACGTGGAATCCAGAGAATATAGTCCTTGTAAACCATAGGGTTGTACTTGTCTTCTTTCTGCATGTTTCAAATAAAATATTATGTTTTCCAAGTATTTTCTGAGACATTCAACAAACATACACCATTTCATAGACCTAGAAACAATCCTTCAAATTAAAACAATCTCCAAAATTTGCCAAAAAATTTCAAGAGACCGGACATTGTCAACCTGCTGCAACACATGTGCCATTTTGCACCACATTTGATTCCTTAATCGACACCTCTGCCTTTCTACGATAGAATTGCCTTTTGTAAAACTACAACTACCTAAGGTCATATCTTTGCATTAAACCTCACTGTCATGTCTTCCCTTGACCTTGATTTTCTTGCTAGTCAAGTTGAATACCAGTTACTCTATAATAAACAATAGCAACAGACCATGGATTTCAAAAGACAATTCCTCCAGTCCAAATACCAATGTCCTTCCTATCAACAATCCATAAGTCCTAGTCATTTAACCATTTATCCTCACTATCAAGAGTCCTTTAACACAAATCTTGCTATTAGTCCACAATAAAAGTCCACCTATTGTCCTTATCCTAACCTTGACAAGGGAAATCAACCATCCACTAGTCTTTTCCAAGTCTCCACATCCTATCCTAGTCCTTCATCCACCAACACTTTCCAAGCCCCCACATCCTACTCTAGTCTATTATTTATCAATCTGGTCCAAGTCTCCATGTCCAATCCAAATCAACCATTCATTAACACCTTACAAGAATCCATGTCTTATCCTAGTCTTCAATCCATTAATCCCTTCCAAGTCTCCACATCTTATCCACTAATCATTTTCAAGCTACTTTGTACCAACACACACCTAGCCATGAAAATTTTATCCTTGTCCAAAGTCACATTCCATTGTCTAACTCTAAGGACATATGTCAAGACAAAAACCCAAAGCATGACACCATAACTCTCCCTTCATGTCAAGATCAAATTTGTCCATCCCGTGACCCCATCCTTAAGTCCATTCAAGAAGTCCTCCTACACAATCATTACATACAAAATACACCCATCCTTGGTCAAAATTCCATTCACAACCATGTTATTCAAGACGAACCTACCCTTGGTCAATATCCTATTTCTAGTCATGTCATCCAAGATAACCCCATCTTTTACCAAGACATTGTCCTTGATCAAGAAGTCCAAAATGATCCACTCCTCGACCTTTATGCCATTCAAGACCAAGTACTTGATGAACCTATTTAGGCTTCAACTACCGATACTTCCAAAATTGAGACACTTGCCTCCATGTGACACATAGATTATCTTCCTATAGAACAAGAGGCTACTATTCTAGACATATTTTCAAATGATCAAGCTATAGCTGAATTTACTGGACTCTATGATAATGACCATGAAGATGGTTTCAACATTAACTTGGAAGAACCGACATAATCATCTGAATCCAATATGTCACAAAATCAGACCATAGATGTTAGTCAAGTCTCTGGCCAACATGTCAATGAAGTTACAATATTTTATCAACTAGGATCATCTACCTTTGTTAGAGCAAGATTTCTTATAGATGATAAAATTTTGAGTAAAGGTTTCCAACTAAATAATGATGGGTTAGCATCTTGTTTCCAAAATTACAAGTACCCCATTGCAAGTAGAATCTATCAAAACATGCATTGTCAAGGAAAAGGATTGGGCCTACATGAGCAAGAAATTCTTGAACCAATACAAGTTTAGGACAATTATAGACATCAAGGTCTTGGCTATTCCTCAGTCAAAGAATGTAATGATGTTAGTGGTCCCTCCTCAATATTGGGGGCAACTTTATTTGATACAAACATCAAAATGGGGGTCATGAATAGTCCTTTTCATAAGGTTGTTTCCAACACTCCTTCCATCCAAACCATAAACCGCCATTCCAACATGAATACACCTTCCATTTGGAACCAACAAAAAGAAAACTATTACAAATCCAAATTTCAAGATCAAATGTCAAAGGCCATTGAATCAATCAAAAATCCAAGTGGACAAATAAAGTTAAAGTGGATCCCAAAGAAAAATGGATCAAGCAAAGAAAACAATCCAAATCCAAAAGTCAATCAAAATGTGGAGCCACAAGACAAGAGGACTCCCACATATAATAAATTTCCACCTCCTTCAAAATGGACATCAAGAAAGGCATCTAAAAGTGTTGGTTCCAAACATTATCCTAATCAAATTCCAAACTATTCCATCCAACACTTAAAGTTTGGAAAATAAAAAGTGATTCATCCAAACATCCAAACAATCCTTCCATGCCTACCATCATCCTTCATAATCCTACATCTCGCCTAAAGTCCAAAAATCCCAAGTCACAAATCCATCACATCTTGGTAGCAACTCTTTATCATAAGGACTCTCATGGCACTCTATCATGATGTGTGTATTTTGACAAGGCCAACTCTAGTATCAATAAGGAGCACAATTACATCAATCAGTTGTATGCAAGCGCTATGATCGTGACAAAGAAACTACTTCATAAAGGTCATTATTGGCATGTCATGGCACTAGTCTCTACATAAACACCATGAATGGATTTAGCACCATCAGTGATCATCTAAAGCATCAAGGCCATCCAGAAAATTCCAAAATACAAAAATAAATCATAAATCAAAAATTAAAAAAAATCAAAAAAATTGTCACCTTGATGAAAACCTAGAAAACAGGCATCCTAGTGACACCAAAAAAATTAAAAAGTAAAAAAAAAATTGTAAAGAGAAAAATTCCGTCTAATAGTGAAAACCATTCTTATGGCGCTTTGGATAAGTACCATGATGAAAACCTGGCAAACAAGTGTCATGTGTAAAATAAATTATCTATGAAGACCACTACAATTTGGGCCAAGTCATCTCATCTCCCGTACCTTTCCTATGACATTTTCTTATGACATTTCCATCTATCCATCTAAGCCTTGGCATTTCCATCCATTGATCTTGACAGCGACTAAGGTACAAACATAAATCATGCTTTGGGAAATTTTTTGGCATGTCTATCCTTTTGACCATACCCTATTCATGAAATATCATTACCTTCATAACCTCATTATCCCTTTGAGACATTGTCCTTGGATACCATATGATAATTCTTCTAGCCAATAATCCTCATCTTTTACCAAAGCCATCCATCTTCCTTTTATACCTATCACCTATCTTGGTTTCCCTTGTCAATGGTCTAAATATCCTCTATCATCCCATCTAGTCCTAACGAAGTCATTCCAAATGCAATGAGTTTAATCCATCCAATCTTGCTATGCAACCTAGTGCATCATCCAAAACATTCCTTGGCTTTGTTCCTAGCCCTATTTCAAACCTCGATCCTTTAGTCACATAATCGTCATATTCACGTTGTTTCGAGATGTGTCTTTCCCACATCAAATAATGTCATCATCATCACCTATCAATTGGTATTCATCTTGACTAGAGGAAAGATCATGGTTGTCCTTGGATTCTTGTGCATGTCTGCTCGCTTGCTTGTAGGCATCATTCACATGCATTGTCACGATCCTCATAAAACATCAAAAAATCTTTAAAAACTAGGAAATGTCCTGAAAAAAGACCTAAATATCAGAAAATTTCCTAAAAATCATAAAAAGTCTTGAAAAAAGATCATTAAAAACAGAAAAAGTCTTGAAAAAAGACCTAAAAATTAGAAAATGTCTTGAAAAAAGACCTAAAAACTAAAAAATGTCTTGAAGAAAACACAAAAAACATTCAGAAAATGTCAAAAATCTCAAAAACAAAGTCAACATATGTCCCATCATTCAAGTCAGTTATGTCAGTCAGTATTTGTCATAGTCTAAACTAAGTTGTCTCTATGCATTTTCTACATAGGCAAGGTTCATCTTTGAACCCCTGAGACATTAGGTCCATCCTAGGTAAGTCAAAATAAAAATCATGACTCAATATTTTTTCCTTCAGATAAAGTCATTGGTCATGTTGAACTATGAGGTCTTTGAGTGCATGATGTAGGAAAGGCCATCAATTGATGAGCCCCCAAGGCCACACTAGGTTAGTCCATTAGGGTTCATGGCACTGCACTGTCACACATCAAATATCTTCAAGTCAAGAAAACTCTAAAAATCTCTTCAATCGACATTTTCATCAAATTGGCATGCCAACGTTGGCATGTGGTCAATTCGGTCATCTAGTCAAACTTTATCAACCTATCAAAACTCTTGGTTATTCTTTGTATGTGTCCTTCTAAAGAAAAACTCTTGTCATTATTATTTGGCGTTTTGAGAGATCCTCCTGACATCCAAGAATTGATCCTCTAGACATCGACATCATTTAGGATGCGTCCTTCCCAACTTTGACATCCCCTGACATTCGACAACCTCAACCTCGTCAAACTTGGCATCTTGACATTAAAAAATTTGACCTTTGAACATTGGCAAAACACCTGGGAAACACTTGGCAAACATTATTTATTTTTTTATTTTCATCATGCTACTAGTTCCTTGCGTCAGAGGAACCATGACGTATTATGATGATTGTCTTTGTCTTTTTTGATTATCCTACTACTAGTTCCTTGAGGATGTCCTGATATCAGGATTTAGAGGAGCAACGACATAGTAAGATGATCATCTTGTCTTTTATGGTTGTCATGTGGCTAGTTCCTTGAGGATGTCCTAACATCAAGATTTAGAGGAGCAACGACATTTCATGACTAGTCTTATCTATTTGTGGTTGGTTATGACAAAATGACTAGGGGCAATTACGTTCCTCGTATGAGTCATGATCATCCTTGTCTACGACTGCTTGTCCTATGTGATGGTTCGACCTTGCACACTATTGATCTATGTCATATCATGGTGTTTTCTAGCCATTACAATAATCCGCCCAATGATGATTAAGAGCAATAACTATTAAAGTACTTTGGCAAATATTGAAGGATTCATTTTTCTGCATTAGCATGCATTTCCTTCTCCATACTAACATCCATGTCTTTTGCGCTAACATTTCTTCTATTCCTTTATCTTCTAGTCTCCTTGTCCATTTCGAGAGCACACTCATGTTCTTTGAACCTACCTATCCTCTTGAGGGGGCATACCACTACCTCCTTGTCATCCTTCCTCCCCTCACTTTCACACTGGGGCATATCGTTGACTTATTTTCTTTGACATAATGTGATAAACTGTATTGTATCAAAGAGGGGCAAAATGTAGACACATGAAAATGTCCTAGACTTGCTAATACCATTTTTTAATGTCATAAGCCTTATATTGATTAAACAATTTTAATTATTTAATTAATATATTTCCATCTTTTATTTCCTCATTGATTAATTAAATAAATTTTATTTATTTAATTGCGTCTCTAATATCCTTGTCTTCTATAATTAAATAAATTATATTTATTTAATTATTTATCATCTAGCCACTATAATTAAATAGTTATTTTAATTATTTAATTATTAATTTATCCTCTTCTTCCACAATTAAATAAATTTTATTTATTTAATTGATTATTAATTTGTCATCTTCTTCCTATTTTGAATTAAATTGTTATTTAAATCAAAAATCAGCTTGTCACATGTCCCACTTTTGAATTAAATTAATTTTAATTCAAAAGGCCAACTCAACCTCTTAAATCAAATAATTTTAATTTATTATTTTATTTTCCATCAGTCTTTCCATTATCAACTTTCTTTCTAATTTTAAATAAAATCATTTATTTAAAATTACCCACTTTCTAATTTCCAACCAAGTAAATAATTTAAAATCATTATTTACAGCCTTCTTTCTAATTTTAAATAAAGTCATTTATTTAAAATTGTCCACTTTCTAATTTTCCTCCAAGTAAATAATTAAAATTAATTATTTATTGTCACTACAGCTTGTTTGCAGAATGGGAAAATCGAATATCAATAAAGTGATGGATATTAGTCTAGATCGGAGTATTTCAGGAATTTTCTAACCCTAGCTCGTGGGGCAGAAAGCGGTGAGACTATCTTCATCACCAGCACTAGAGAGTGTGGAATGTAGAAGCAGATAATAGATAGCAATGATCATCAAGAGGACCAAGGCAATCTCATTTAGGAAGTAGGTTTCCAAAACCATCTAGAAAAATCTACAGGCCCCAACGACGAAGGCATACAAGACACTTGGAAAAATCTACGCAACCAATTCTTGATATATGTGAAAATGAAGATGTATCAAAAGAAGATCGAAGCCATTTGTAGTGTAGGTATGAAGCAAGTGAGAAGGATCTTATATCTATCGAAGGTCCCTTCAATCCAAAAAATATGGGCAATAATCGCTCTTGTCCCCCAAAAGCACCTGAACTTGCAAATGAAAACCCTAATAGAGGGTTGGCATCAAAGATGGCATTGAATCAATACACACAAAATGTTGTGCCAGATAAGGCTTCACCCAAGGGATCCAATCTGCCTAGCAGTAAAGAACCCCCTCCCCAAAAGTCTCACAAAAAGGGGGCAATCAAAAGCCATCAAAATGTGAAAGATACAAAAGGAAATCATCCCAAATCCCACCGCATGAAGCAGCAGCGGTCCAAGTCACATGGTGATAAGGGTTTTCAGAGGTATAGGAGGAAACAGAAAAAGACAAGTTCTTTGTCAAAGAAAAGTAAGAACAAGCAAAAATAAGCATGGAGGAAAAAAGAGAGCCAACAATCGTCTAACATCTAGCATCCTAGGTTAGAGCCAAGCAAATATGTAAATGCACCACGCCCTGAAGTCATCAAGGTAAAATTTCCAGAGCATATGGTTATGCCTCAAATAAACGATCTCAAAGTGAAAGCACTTATATGTAAGTTCTGGAATCTTACTCTAGATTTGGAATCATTTAAAAATATCATCTTTCAAGATTGGGAAGGAGCCATTAAATTATTTTATTTAGATGAAAATAAATTAATTTTTGTTGTCCTATTTGAATCCATCTTCGCAAAAGATGAGATTTTTAGAATTAAATCTTGGAATTATCAGGGATCTAAGTTATATATGCAAAAATAGACTCCCAATTTCAACACTGAGGATTTTGTGATTCGTTTTCTCCTTTTTGGGTTCAACTCCGTGGTCTCCCATTAGAATACAGAGAATTGCATTTACTAGAAATCATTGCCAACCAAATAGGAATTTTCCAAAAGCATGATTTTATTTTCTTTAACAACCCATCAAAGCCAGTTAGAATGATTTTTCTACATGATGCAACTAAGAAGCAGCCAACACACATAGAATTAAAATCAAAATTTGGCTCTTGGCTCCAACCAATAACCTGGGAAACCCTTGAGGAAACATTTGCTCAACCTCACAAGTCTTCACATCCCCCTAAATGAAATCATTGTTTTGTAATTAAGAATCCATTATTCTCTCAACCCCCTCATAACGCGAGTCAATCACAAACTAGAGTCTTTAACCAAGATACATCTTGGGGTTTGGGTTTGTCTCGTGCATCTGAGGGACTCAACCATCATAAAAATGTTGAGACCCGCAAGGGATGTGAAGTCTTACAAGAGCATTGTAGTCAGATTATTTGTTTCCCAGATCCCCGAGTTATCAATGTCAAATCATGTGTTTGGGGATGCAGGCAGCCTTCCAAGCAAATCAAAGTTATTCTATGTTTTGAAGTACTGTGGAGAAAGAACACCTCCCTAAGTTTAAACCTATATTCGTCATCCTTTCAAATTAATGACCTTCATCTAGATGAATTGGTCAGAAGGTTAATGTTTCAAGACTCAAACATTTTTTTGTAGCTTGGCCATTTGGACAATCAAGACAAATCTAACCTTCTTCTAACAAGCTCACCAGATGAAGGGATGGATGAATTCTAGGGTTTGTTCCAATACCCAAAGGAAAACTTGGCAAATGATGTAGAGCTTGAACTATTGGCAGAAAAGATTTGGTCACAATGGGTTCAAAAATTATTGAGGAAATTGTGGATGAGGTGTTTCAAGCAGAATCCTTCTAGGATTGGAATTGCAAAAATTTCAAAGAGGAAACTTCTTGTGAGTCTTTGAATACCTGCAATACCCTACTGCACTCAAGGATCCCCAAGGAATCACAGACTCATGAGGAGGGTGAAGGTGAGGGGGAAGACACTCAAATTTCTTCAATTTTTGATTATTCACAGATTCTCTCTATTGCTTAGACTTGTTGAGAAATCGTGTCTCAACTTCCAACTTGAAGTCCTCATTCTTTTTCCTTGGCAAAAAATTTGTGCCTTTTACTTTGTCTGGCGGAGGCGAAACTAGGATGGAACTTAGCATTGTTCCTTTTGCCTTGTTCTAGCTTCTATTCCCATTCCGGCTTCTGCTCCGCTCCCCGCTTTCTTAAGGTTCAACGGTTTGTCTCTGGTGGAGGCAGAACCAGTTTTGGAACTTAACTGTATCAGTTTGTAACATTCCTGTTTTTGTTTCCGTTCCAACTCTGGATCTGATTCCTGCTTGTGCGATCTAGTCTTCTTTGGGGTTTGGATTTTCCTCGGGATGGTTTCCTCCGCTTCGTTCCGGTTCGGGTTTGTTGTTTCTTGTAGTTGTCGGAGGCAGAACCGGAATGCTTCTTGAACCTGAAACTTTTGGTAAAGTCATGTTTCTGTTTCCAATTCTGATCCGACTCTAACTCCTGTCCCGTCTTCTGGTTTGACCTCACGTTGACTTCCTTTGGGCTGAACTTTCTCGGGCTTGCTTTTCCCTATAGCTGGTAGAGGCGGAACCGAAAAGGTTCCTGAACCTGAACTTTTGGTAAAGTCCTATTTCCATTTCTGGTTCCAGTTTCGACTCCAACTCTGACAGAGTTGTAAAAGACGTGGAAGTCTTTTACGTGCTTGGTGTCTGATTGGACGTGTTGATCTCTTTGTCAGTTACGATAGGCAATGGGATGGTGACATGTGGCAGTCTGATCGATTGTTGATTGGAGGGTTACCGAAATAGTTATTGCTGTAGGTGCATGGCCAACGTAAGTTGGCAGAGCCGAACCCATTTTTGGCATAGCATTGAATGCCTGGGTGGCTCGATGTAGGACTTGGCATGGGCTCTTCTGATTGCGTGTTCAGTTGGATTTTCTTGGTCGGACATTGGTTGATGGCATTGATTATAGGGTTTGACTTTCACTATCTAGCAAGTGTTTGGTTATATACGCCTGTTGTGTAAGTTGCAAATCATGTTGTGGTAGTCACAGGTTGAAGAGCTGAAGCTAAAGAAGAAGAACATGAGTTCTTAAAAGAGAGTTTGAGTTGTATGTTGTGATAACATTCTAACAGTGGATTTGAATCTCTCTGGGTGGTTGTGAGCATAACAGAGAAGTCTGAAAATTGTATGTAATTGATTCATTACTGTAATACAATAGACTTGACTTTGTGTGGTGGATTTTTTACTTGAAAAGGTTTTCCCACGTAAAATACTGTGTTATATGTGTTTGCTCATTCTTTGATATCTCATTTCATTGGTTGTATGCATCTCAAGTAGTTTTAGAAGCTATTAGAATCAATTTATGCTTCACTCCTCTGTTGTATTGGTGTTAAGGCAAAGGATTCCGCATAGTTGGGTCGTTAGATCCAGCCCTCTTTCCCTTCAAGACTCCTTATCAACCCCACATGAAGAATTCTCCAAGTAAACGATGCTACAAATCTAAGGCTGCTAAAATGCAAGAGGAAATTGAAGCAGGACGTCAATCCACGCTACATGATTCTTTGTTATCCCCATTTAATAAGCGTCCAAGGAGAACATGCTACTCTCCTCGGGCTCAATGAAGATCCTTTCTTGGAATTTCAGGGGCATTAATGCCCCTAACAAACATGCCCACATCAAATGTCAACTTGATGGGTGTGGTGCAGATATAGTCCTTCAATAAACCAAATTCTCTGATGATATATTCAAACTGACAATTCATAAATGGCATTTGTGGCAATCTGTTCACTCCCCTACCCAAGGAGCTTCAGGGGATTTAGTAGCTCTATGGAATCCAAATCGAGTATCTATGGATCTTCTTAAAAATGAAAATAATTGGCAATTGTTAGAAGTGACGAAGTTTGATATCAAATTTTAGCTTTTCAACATTTATGGTTCCACACCTACCGGAGATAAGAAATGTCTCTGGGATTAGTTATCTCAAGGTATTATGTCCCTGGATGATGGGAAAGTTATCTTGGCTAGGGCTTTCAATGCTATTCCATCTATTCAAGACAAGACTAGAGGGATATGCCCGCCTACTAAGGTTATGTTTGATTTTAATTCTTTCGTCAATTCTAATTCTTTAAGGGATATTTTGCCAACCAATGGTAAGTATATTTGGACAAACCAACGAAGTGGTTTTCTTCAAATTGTAGTAAGGATAGACTGCTTTCTTTTGTCTCCAAATTGGCTCATTCTATCCTTTAAATTAGCCTCTGAGATATTACCTTTCCCTAATTTTGATCATTATCCAATATCTCTTTCCATTTCAAACATCTCCCCTCCCCCTTTGAAATCTTCTTTCAAGCTTAAAAGTATGTTGTTCAGAAAACCCAACTTTGTGGACTTGGTTTGTCATTGGTGGATCTCTGCTCCTTTTGAATCTAGGACAATGATGTACTACTTATGGACCAAACTAGTTCATATCGAGCATCAGATTAAAAAATGGAATAAGGAGACTTTTAAAAATATCTTTCAATAGATTGATGTGATCCGTCAAGAATTAGAAGGCATCCACAACCAAATTATACAACAAGGCTTGGATGATTTGTTATATGAAAAACAAAAGAAATTGCAAGCAGATTGGGAGGAGCAATGTGCAAGAGAAGAAGCTTATTGGAGACAGAAGTCACAAGAACTATGGTTGAAAGAAGGCGATAGAAATACCAAGTATTTCCATGCATCTGCTCAGATTAAAAGAGAAACTAAGGTTGTTCAAATGATAAAATAAATTCCAACGGGTAGATGGTTGTCAAATGAAGATGATATAAAGAAATAATTTGTCAAATTCTTCTCAGATCTTCTCTCTACCCCAAATGATAGGAACCATCAAAACAATCAAGATGTGGAAGATTTTCTACAAGCAATCCCGCCCCTCATTTCTAGTGAAGAAAATGAACAACTATTGAAGCCATTCACAATTGAGGAGCTCAAAAAGGTAGTTTTTTCTTTGACCCCTGACAAATCCCCAGGGCTTGATGGCTTCACTGCTCTCTTTTTTTCCAGAAATGTTGGGATATTGTGTGTTATGATCTTTTATGGGCCTTAGAGGAGTCTCGCAGAACCGGATCTCTGCTTAAGAAATTCAATGTAACTAACATCTTTATCATTCCTAAAGTTTCCAACCCTTCCTCCTTTGTAGAATATAGACCAATATCATTATGTAACATGATATATAAGATTTTTTCAAAGGCAATCTATTTGAGGCTGCAACCCATCATTCCGAGGATAATATCTCAAGAATAGGGGGCTTTGTCTCGGGAAAAGAAACATATGAAGGTGCAATCATGGCTCATGAAACTCTTCATTCAATAATAGATAATCAAATCCCCTCTATCACTGTCAAACTTGACATGATGAAGGCATATGATAAGGTTAACTAGTTTTTTTTTAGGAAAGTAGTGTTCAAATTTGGTTTTTCAGCAAAATGGTGTCATTGGATTAAAACATATCTATCAAGTGCCAAATTTGCAGTAATCCTCAATGGATCTCTAAAAAAAAATTTCATCTCCTCCCAAGGTGTGAGGAAAGGATACTATTTGTCTCCTTTCATTTTTATCATTATGGTAGAGGCTCTTAGCAGATATATCAATAGGATGCACTCTCTCAGTTTATGGAAAGGCATCCAGTTAGCAAATACAGTTATGTCAGTGACTCATTCCTTATTTGTAGATGACACAAAATTATTTGGGGTTGCAACATCAAAGGAAGCATGTAAAATCAAGGAGGTCCTCAACAAATATTCCTCACCATCAGGTCAGTGGATTACTGCTTCAAAATCTAAAGTTCACATCCTTAATACAGATGAGGCAAATGAAAAAAAAAATTCTTAATATTCTTGGGTTCCAAAAAGCAACACTACCTTGTTCATATTTAGGGATTCCTTTGTTTGTGGGCCCAAATAAATCTTCTTATTGGGTAAAATTAATTGATCGGATCAAATCTAGGATAGAAACTTGGAAAGGTAGATGGCTTTCTCTAGTAGGTAGAATCCTCTTAGTCAGGGTTGTGCTCTCCTCAATCCCAAATTATTTTTTGGCAGTCCTAAAGGCCCCAAAAGAAGTTATCTCTGAAATTGAAAGTTTGATTAAAAAATTCATATGGAAAGGAAATATGGATGACACTAAGAAGGTTCATTTAATATCACTTGAATCCATGGCTCGTGGGAAAGCACAAGGTGGCACTGGTATTATTAATCTCTCAAATCATAATAAAGCATTTGGAGTAAAATTAGCCTAGAAAATGTATGTGAATCCACAAGCCGAGTGGTGCCAAATTTTGTAGGGTAAGTATCTTGATAGTAATAATCCTTCAAGGATTTTTACGGTTGCTGATCCTCCAAAAGGGTCGGCCATTTGGAATTTCATAATCTCTTGCAAAAAGTTAATTTATTCATACATTACTTGGGAGGTCAATAATGGTCAGAATGTAAATTTTTGGTCGGATTCCTAGAATGGTAACCTTCCCCTATAGAACATCGCAAATCTCTCTCCAATAATCAAAATTTTAAGGAAAAATGAATTTTGGTGAGATAATTTGCTAAATTATGTGGATTTGATAGATCCCATATTAGGTAGGGTTATATGGAAGAGAATTTTGCATCCCTCCCTGTCAGATAGTTATTGCAATATTCTACAAAACTTCTTGGATTCAAGGACAGTATATCTCTCTGCTAAACTGGATAAACTTTTGTGGGATCCTTCTAAAGAGGGAAACTATACGGTGAGACAAGGTTGTAAGGCATTAAATCAAGAATCAAGGCATCTTATTCCCCAAAGGGATTTTTCCTTCTGCTAGGATAATAAAATCCTCCCCAAGGCAGGAAGTTTTGCATGGTTAGCATTGAGGAAACACATTTTAACCAGTGATCGCTTAACCAAGCTAAGAATAGTGGATCCTTTCATGTTCCCTTTGTGCTTTGAGGAGCTTGAACATGTTGATCATCTATTCATTAATTGTAAGGTTTCTCAACAATGTTGGGGATTCATTCTCAGTAAACTCAATTTGTGCATGCCCCTCCCAAATTCACTTTGGGATCTTTTTCAATCTTGGCCATTGCTTTACAAATATTCCTTTTTTGCTTGCATTTGGAGAGTGGTTCCAGCTATTGTTATTTGGAATTTGTGGTGGGAAAGGAATCTAATAATTTTTAGGAAAGTATCCCATTCCGTAGGTTCTGTTAATGCAAAGATTGAAAAATGCAATTTTTGAAATAGTCAATTCCAACATTAGAGAAACGCAGGATATTAGATCCTCCTTTACCAATAGGGATAATTCTATTCTATAGAATTGGAAGCAGATAAAGTTGTCCTTCCTAGGTAGCTTGTTGCAAGCAAAGCAAGTGAAAGTTGATAGAAATCGGGTAAAATGGTCAATGCCCTAGGAAGGTTTTATAAAATTAAACCTTTGGATCATCAAGGTAAAGTTTTAAATCCAAGATCCAAATATCTTCACAGAGGAATTGAGAATTTAGTAGAAGCCAATGCTCTATTGTTAGGTTTGGAAATGGCCCTAGAAATGGGTATTGAAAACATTCATATTGAAGGTGATTCTTTGCTAATTCTTAATATGATCAAAACAAAAAAAATTCATAATTGGAATATCAAATACATCCTCCAAAAAGTTTGGGATATCCTACAAAATTTCAAAAATTATATATTATCTCACACTTTTAGAGAGGGTAATAATTTGGTAGACTCTTTAGCTACCATGGGTAGTGCGAGGCAAGAAATAAATATATCATCTGATTTATCCTTGCTCGACAATTATCTAAATATAGTGCATTGGATTGAGCAAGATGCTTGTCACCTCAATTAAGTATCCAAGCATACCTTGTAGGTTTTATTCATGAAAATATTGGAATATGGTAGGGGTACGATATCTTTCTGATATCTTCATGCTATAAATGGCATTTCAGTCATGATTATGTGTCAGCTCTCATCCTTTTTTGCATTCACCTATGGCATTTACTCTGCTTGTCAAATGCATTTGGATTCATACTTAAAGGATATCATCAGGTGATCCAATATTTTGTGTGTGATCTCCAATGAATTGATGGAACAAGCCGCATAATAGGTAATTTAATTGCCACTTACATATCCCTTGGATATTGCATACCGAATGCTTAGTGAATTGTTTGATGGTGTTTTGTGGGTACTGTCTAGACATGAGTGGTGGTACTCCTTATTAAATTCTACAGGCTGAGCTGCTCTCTTTGTATGAATGGAAGAATTTAAAGTTTCATCACATTAATTTCATTAGACATGTGAAATAGTTGTATTCATTATTCACCTTTTTTGCATGAAGGTTTCTTGTGGCTTTAAATTTGGTGTTTTATCTCTCTTTTTAGCAAGTTCCTCAAGAAGTTCCTCTACGAATTTAAGTTTATTCAGTGGCAAGTAAATTTACAGTGACAACTTAAGATTTAGTGGCAAGTATGGCACTTTGGCCCTGGAACTGCCACATAAATTTCCCCATCCAAGCTTGGGAAAGGTCGTTCAAAGATAACCTCTCTCAGGAAGATCTAAATCTGATTTTTAAAATGGGTAGTATGCGGGAGGAAGATGCAATTCACTTAGTGTTGGGTGTGGACATCATCCACCCAAGAGCTCGCCTGGATTTATTTCCCTCTCAGGTGCTATCAATTTTTCTATCAAATACTATGGATTTGTTGCAATCACTAAGGGATTTAGAGAAAATTGTTGTTAAATTTGTAAACCCTCAATTTTGTGATAAGGTCGACTTGTTGTATCTTGTCCAAAAGTATAATTTGTTTTCTGGGGAGGGTTATGTTGGTGGCCTTTTTCCTCATGAATATATTAAAGGAAAAGCAGGTTACGGAGAAATATTTGAAGCCATTCGGTTGGGGCTTCAGCTTGGTAATGATTACGTCCTACTGTCAGCTCTAAACAAAAATGAAAAAAGGATTTTTGGATCCCTAGAGGCTAAAATTAAAGAAAAAATCTATGGTGTTTCTTTCCTTTGAGATTTTACACCAAAACTGCTTTTTTTCTGGCCTTCAGTGGGGAAACAGAAAGTAAAAATTGAATCAATAACCCTTGTGCACATATAAGAACAAGAAGTGGCAACCGCTCAATGTGCCACCTCCTTGCAGCAGGGTTCCATAGTGGCAAAACGTTTGGAAACAATGGCTCACACTGGTGCTGAATTTCTACTACTCGAACTTGACTTGCTTGCACAAGATTTGATCCCTCCATTCATTCCCGGGTAGAAATTTATAGATGAAGTGGTGCAAGATCAATCCTCAACTTGTGTTGAGCGAATGGAGGAATAAAAGGGAAGAAGCAAGAAAAGGTTAAATTGCTTCTTTTTTTGGCAGCAATTTTGAAAATATTTATCTGGCTATGTCTCGGGTTGTACCTCTCTTTGAAGTCCTTAGAAGGGCTAAGGTGGTGACACTATAGATAGGTTTTGAAAATCTGAAGTATATTCCCACATGTGGGATAATTTTGTAATCGAAATGTTTATAGTAATCCTTTTTGTATCGAACGAGCTATAACTAAAGGTTTTCTTCCTGGTTCTTTCCTACCAGTATGCCCTCTAAACAAGGAATTTTGTACATATTTTATATTAATATATTATAGTGGCATGACCACATTAGCTTAAAAAAAAAAAAAACTATCTAGTAATTTTAAATCATTATTTGATTCTTCGGATTTGATTTTTCTAAAAATAAATCTCAGTCCTTCATTTCAAATTTTACCCTAATGCTACCCTAACCCTAACTACTAATTGTCACATTTAATTTCAGCCTTTGATATTAGGGCATTTCCCAACTTTCAATCTTGACCATTTACCTAAAATTGTCTTTTCTATAAAAAAGACAATTTTAGTCTCATTTTTTCACTTCTTCTTCTTCATCTACTATCTAATCTCTTAATCTCTCAACTTCATCCACATCTAGAATAATAGAAATTTACATCATACACTTGCATTCTTGCATTTCTTTATCAAATCTTTCAATATTTGCTTAGGTCTTGTCATAGTCAATATTTTCTCTCAAAGAAATATGAGGGAAAACTCAATATTGCAACAAATGGAGAAGGTGCAATGAAGGTCAATCATGGAGGCATTGAAGACATTTGGTGAAAATTTCCCTTGTCTTATGCTTTTATCTCTTTTATGTTTCATTGTCATTAGGGTTAAATTGTGTATGTTTGTTACAAGATTCACCTTTTAGATTTTATCTCTAATTACAGATAAGATTACTTATTCATCCTTCACAAAACATCAAACATGTTAGGTTGGCCCCAAATAAAACCTAAACACAAAAACCTTCATCTGATCACCCAATTCACCACACGTGAAACTCAAAACATGATCCCATCTATAATTCCTTCTCAATTAACATCTGGAATCTTATCTTCAACACTACAACACAAATTATTCATCTATAGAGGAGTGCAAAATCTCCCACACTGACATAATGTACAAGAAAGACTATGAGAAGCTAGATAGAACATTGTCATTCATAACTTCCAAGATACTCACCAAAAACCAAAAACTCTTGGATTTAGATGCATCTAATTCTTACCAAGCTACTATTAGAATCATAGAGTGATATCTCTATTTGCAAAGGAGTACAGACCCAAAAACTAACACACTGAACTAGTGTACAAGCATGTTTGATATTAGGAAATTTTTTGTGTAGTTGTACTTTCTAGACCAACTTTTCTTATAAAAATATTTTCAACAACACTTCTAATTCATGCTAGGATGATCCACAAAAATGTTGGCATCAATTACAACACTGGATCATGCATTATGTACATACCATGCTCATGTTGTTGGACAACATCATCTTCCAACAATATCAAGTAGTTTAAAACTCTCTAATTTAACATAAATTGAAATGTAATAACATAATTGTTGATTTTTTCTAATGACCATATTTTGTTTTGTGAGATTTTAAAAAATTGGCACTTCAAGATTATTTTATCAAAAATGAAAAATAAAGGTGTTGGATAAATCTCAAAATAAATTGAGTTAAGTGAGATAAATAATAAAATCAAGTAATTGCATATCATGTCAACCTTCATGTGAACAATCATTTGAACATGATTAATCAAGATAATACTAAGGTAGTATACTCTACTCTTGTGATATGAAACACTCATGAAGCCATGCCCTACAGTTAAATAATATGATTGGTGAAACAATATTCCAAATGGATCCACACATAAAGATCAAGCATTACAATGTGTAGACATGTAAAGCTATAGGTGGGATTAATAATGCAAAGTGGGAGGATTTTTAAAATTTTAGGGTCAAGGATGATAAGAGAATCATAACTGTTTGGTATGTAATGTTGAACAAGACAACTGAGAGGGGGGTGAATCAGTTGTAACAAATTAAACGTTTAAAAACTTCCACCAAAAATTAGATCTTTCACAAATCCTTTACTCTACTAATATGATTAATCATTAAGTGCAAAAGCGGAAACTGAAAAAAATCACACATACACAATAACAACATATTTACATGGAAAACCCAATAAGGTAAAAACCACGGTGAGGATAAACTCGCAATATAGAGAATATCAAAACCGATTACAAAAGCTCACTACCAAAATAGGACTCGTTGTTCGGATCAAGACTCACTGTCCAACAAGGGCTAACCACCCGAAGGGCTCACTACCATAGAATTATAAAGAAGATAGAAGATATTTATTACAAAGAGAAAACAGTCTCAATGCAATAGAGATTTACTCCACAACTTGCTCAAACACTTGTAGACATGCGTAAATGATAGGTTACACCTTCAACTCATTGCTTCTAGAAACTCAACAATTATATTTTGCTTTGATCTACCAAACTCGCATCTCATAAACACTATTTTGCATCTATCTTGTATCTATCCTACTTGTATTCATCAAATAACTCCTTGTATTTATACCATCTTCAACTTTGAAACTTATCCAAAGTTGGCCACACACACCATTTGTATTTAAAAATTCAAATTAGGTCAACACAAAAATATTCTAGGGTGGAATTAGAATGAGGGCAACCCAAACACATGCTTAATGAGGACCTCAATAAGTCCCAACACACTTCATGAACTTCACAAGTAATGTTTAACACAAGGTCATCCAAACCAGTGTAAAACACATAGAACAATTAAGCACATGCAACCTTAGCACGATCCAATCCTCCCAGACAACAAAATTATCCTCAACATGATTATATTAGTTTATCTCTAGAACCACAAGTCACGCAACTCGAACAAGAAGAAATCCAGAGCAACTATAGTTCTCTCAAACCTCAACCAAAGACACTGAAAACACAGTTCACAACTGGTAAACATAACTCACTTTCTATAATGATCCAGAACCCCTAAATTGGGATATAACAACTTCCAACAACCATGATCAACATGTCTGAACCACACAAACATAAAAGAAAATCCCAAAGAAAAACCCGAGCAACCACTAAATACTTGCAACCTTTCTTCATTACAAGTTTCTCAATATCCTTGACATATATAGCCAATAACCTGTATCCATGACATCAATGTCAATAAAAACTAGTTGATAACTAGTTAACTAGTTGAAATCAATGACAAAATCTTCATTCTTTCAATAATATCCCCCTTTGTCATTGATGGCAACACATAATGTGAAAAACCATCAAAGACAACACAACAGCTCTAAACACACTTTCTCGTGATTTTACTTTCTCCTCCTCAGTAGATAAGTTTTTTTACATGATATTGTCTCCCTCTTTGACATCACTAGAAAGGGAAAAATATATTTCCATTGATTTCCCCTTTGAAATTAAGAACACTACCAGTATTGAATACTCCCAAACATAGAAGACACTACCTACTCCATAAGAGGTAGCCTCAAAACATCAGTCCAGAAGAAGGATAGATCCATCGACCGACCAAACTAGTGCATCTCCATATGCATCTAGTTCAAGAAAGGAGGGGCAATAACCCCTAAATATATCAACAATCTAATCCTTTGTTAGCACATACTCAAGATTTACTTCATTCTCCATAACCTTCTCTTTCAAAAAGTGATACCTAATAGATATATTCTTTGTCCTTGAGTGCATCACTAGATTCTTTGAAATATTAATTGCACTTGTATTATCACAGAAGATAGAAATGGGATCATCATTCATTATTTTGATATCTTTCAATGTCTATTTCATCCATAAAACTTGTGTACAACAGGATGCAACAGCAATATACTCAGCTTCAATAGTAGATAAAGAAACTGAATCTTTCTTTATACTCAACCATGACACCAATCTACAACCAAGAAATAATGTACCACCACTTGTACTTTTTTTCATCAACACAACCTGCCCAATCTGTGTCTATATAAGCACTAAGTGTAAATTCAGTATCCCTAGGATACCACAAGCCATAATCTAGAGTGCCATTCAAATATTTGAATATCCTCTTAACAACAGCAACATGTGTTTCTTTAGGATTGTCTTGAAATCTAGCCACAAGATAAACTGCATGCAAGATATTTGGTCTAGTAGCAGTTAAGTACAACAATATTCCAATCATAGATTTATATTTTATCTTATTAGCTTTAGGTGAGTCATCTTCTTTACTCAATTTGAAACCAATCACCATAGGAGTGCATACTGGTTTGGAACCATCCATCCTAAACTTCTTCAACATTTCTCTTACATATTATGACTATGAAATAAAAATTCCTTTTTTTTTTGATCAATTTGTAGCCCAAGAAAGAAATTCATCTCACCAAACATGGACATCTCAATTTTTTTTGCATCTCTTCAAAAAACATCTTGCACATTGTTTCATTTCCTCTAAAGACAATGTCATTAATATATACAACTACTATCAAGATCTTGTCATTTTTTATCTTAAAGTACAAATTACTATCTGTCGTAACTTTGTTGAAGCCTTAGTGAATCAAATATCTATCCAACCTTGCATACCAAGCTCTAGGAGATTTCTTTAATCCATATAAATCTTTCTTCAATTTGTAGACCATATCTGGTTGATCTGACAACTAAAATCCTTTTGGTTGTTCCATGTACACTTCTTCCAATTCAATATTCAAAAATGCAGACTTAACATCCATCTGATAGACCTTGAAATATTTATGAGCAGAAAATGCTAAAAACATCTTGATAGCTTCCATCCTAGCCACTAAAGAATTTTTTTCCTCAAAATATATACCTTCCATGTGTGAGTAGCCCTTACACACAAGCCTGCCTTTATTTTTAACCAATTTTCAATTCTCATTCAACTTGTTTTTGAATACCCATTTTGATCAAATTATGTTTTTGTTCTCTAGTCTAGGAACCAATTCCCAAGTTTGATTCTTCTCAATCTGCATAAGTTTATCTCACTAGTAGCAACAGCTCTACTTCTTGTCAAAACTCCTCCCCTCTTGTTTCCAATGATCTAATCTTCTAAATGATTCTTTTTCACATACTTAGGTGTCTTTGGGACACCACCAGAGCTTCCTTTTCTTCATTCTTCTTTTCCTATTCTTCAACAACTTCTTCAACTTCTATGCAACCAGGCTCATCTGATACATATCCATCAACTTCAATTGAATTCTTTAGTGCTTCATCCACCTTGACATTTGTGCTTTCTATAATATTTCTCAACCTTTTATTTAAACATCTATAAGCTTTGATTTTAGTAGAGTATCCAGGGAAGATACCTTCATCACATCTAGCATCAAACTTCCCTAAATTTTCTTCATCCCTTCTAATATAACATTTTCTTCCAAATACCTTGAAATACTTGATTGTGGGAATTCTTCCACACCATAGCTCATAGGGGGTCTTTGTACTATTAGCCTTTTCTTGCACTCAATTGAACACATAAATAGTAGTATGAATAGATTCTCTCCAATAAAATTTTGGTAGACCTGCCTCAGTAATCATTGATGTAGCAACTTCCTAAATCATTATGTTTTTCCTTTCAACAACTTTGTTTTGTTGAGGAGTTCTACGAGCAGATAATTATCTTTTTATTCCATGAACTTCACAAAACATGTTAAACTCATTCAAGGTAAATTCACCACCTCTGTTAGACCTTAAACATTTTATTCTCAAGTTTGCTTCATTTTCAATCATATCCTTAAATTCCTTGAATCTTTCTAATGCATCAAACTTCTCTCTAAGAAAAGTAACCCATGTGTATCTAGAGTAATCATCAATAAAAAGCATAAAATAACTTTCAAATTGTAGACTTATCACTCTTCTAGGACCACAGATATCTGTATGAATCAAATCTAGTAGTCTGGTAGTAGATTATTCCTTTGACCTGAAGTTGTTTCTAGCTTGCTTTCCAAACTGACATTTTTTTCAAATATCATTAACAAGCTTTGTAATCCATGGCAGGTCTCTTATAGAATGCAAAAAATTGATTCTTACCAAGTTATCAAAACTCATATGACACATCCTTTGATGACATAACCAACTATCATTATTTTGAGTCATAAAGCTATGTCCATCAACACCCTTAAGCTGATAAATATTTCCTTCAGAATTTTTACCAGTAGCAATCACTATTGTGGATCCTTTCCTAATTTCACATCTTTCATCCATAAATACAATATTATATTATTTACTACACATCTTCCCAACACTTAAAAATATTATGCCTTAAACCCTTAACATAGTAGACATCATCAGTATTATGCTTTCCATAAAAAATTCCCGAACCTATTCCACAAATATTAGCACCAGTATCATCTTTGAATTTAACTAGGCCACCATCATGATTTTCAAGTTTAAAAAACTTACTTTTATCACAAGTCATGTGATGTGAACAACCATTGTCAACAACCCAATGGTTCTTTTTTTTTAGCATGAAGAGAAAAAATCACTGTACCTTCACTCTTTTTTGGAGCATTTTCCTTCATCTATCTTTCAATATTAGCAGGAGTAGATTCATCTTTTATAGCCAAGAACAAGCATTCATTGTCATCAAAATCTCCATAATTAGATTCTTCATCAAAAATTCCAGCATCTTCATTCATATAATATACTTTTTTGATCTTCTTACCTTTGTTTTGTTTTCTTAATCTATGTTGCTTATTCTTCTTAGCTCTCTCAGGACATCTTGAAGCATAATGACCAATTCCTCCACAACTAAATCATTTAAAAGGTAAATTACCTTCATACTTACCGGAGCCCATTCTCATCCTTCTCACAAACTTAGCTTCCACTTCATCAAGGTTCTCTTCATTTGGATCTTCACTACATGTAACCTTAAAAAATGTTTTTGATTTAGATCCATTTCTCAAATTTGGTTTTCTCATTTCATATGATGTTAGAGTACCCAACAATTTATCTTTAGTATAAGTCTTGTAATCCACATATTCTTCAATAGCAGACACCTTTTCATTGTATGCATTGGGGAGAATTCTAAGAATCTTCTTCACTATTTTAGTTTCATCCACTATTGCACCAAGTCCTCCCATTTCACCTACCAACTCATACACTCTCTGTACATAAGATTTAATGTTGCCATCTTTACACATATGAAGAATTTAAAATTATTCTTCCATGTTTTGTAACTTTACTTCTTTGACCTTTTCATTTTTGGCATGAGTTATTTCCAATGCATCCCATATCTCTTTAATAGTCTTTAAATTTGCTACTTTAATCAACTCAAACTGTAAAAGATTGTTCTTTAGAACGTACTTTTCCTTATTATTTGCTTCATGCACCTTGATTTCATCAACTATAATTGGACCATTAGTAGGATTAGTATATGCAGTCTTATAAGCTATCTCAACATCATATCCATTGTATTCTAGATATCCTTCCATCTTTATTTTCCAAATGTCATAGTTAGTCCCATCAAACCTAGGACACTCAATAGTGATCTTTCCTACCATCTTGGGCATTCCTTAAGTGGTTAAGATCTTCTCCAAGGAACCAAGCTCTGATACTAGTTGTTGAACAAGACAGCTAAGAAGGGGGTGAATCAGTTATAACAAATTAAACCTTTAAAAACTTCCACTAGAAATTAGATCAATCACAAATCATTTACTCTACTAATATTATTAATTATTAAGTACAAAAGCATAAATTGAAAAACCATCACACATAAACAATAACACCATATTTACGTGGAAAACCCAATAAGGGAAAAACCACAGTGAGGATTAGCTCACAATATAGATAATATCAAATTTGATTACAAAGGCTCACTTCTAGAGAAGGATCACTGTCAAAATAGGACTCACTATTCGGATCAAGACTCACTGTCCAACAAGGGTTAACCATCTGAAGGGCCCACTGCCACATATTACAAAGAAGATAGAAGATATTTGTTATAGAGAGAAAATAGTCTCAATGCAATAGATATTTTGACCACAACTCACTCAAACACTTGCAAACATGCATGAATGATATAATACACCTTCAATTCACTACTTTTGGAAACTCAGCAATTAGATTTTACATTAATCTACGAAACTCACATCGTATACACACTGTTTCACATCTATCTCGCATCTATCTTTCACAAACAACTCAACTTGTATTTATACCATCTTCAACTTTGAAACTTATCCAAAGTCGGCCACACACACCATTTATATTTACAAATTCAAATTAGGTCAATGCCAAAATATTCTAGGGTGGAATTAGAATGAGGTCAACCCAAACAAATGCTTAATAAGGACCTAAATAAGTCCCAACACACTTCATGAACTTTGCAAGTAGTGTTTAACACAAGGTCGGCCAAACTAGGTAAAAAAATATAAAAATTAAGCACACACAACCTTAGCATGATCCAATCCTCCCAGAAAACAAAATTATCTTCAACATGATCATATCAGTTTATCTCCAGAAACGCAAGTCATGAAACTTGAACAAGAAGAAATGTAGAGCAACTATATTTCTCCTGAACCTTAGCCAGAGACACTAAAAACACAGTTCGCAACTGGTGAACATAAATCGCTATGTACAATGATCCAAAACCCTAAAATCTGGATATACCAACTTCCAAAAACCATATCAACATGCTTGAACCACACAAACATAAAATTAAATATCAAAGAAAAACCCAAAGCAACCACTGAATACCTGCAACCTTTCTTCATTATAATTCTATCAATATCTTTGACATATACAACCAATAACCTGTATCCATGAAATCAATGACAACAATAACTAGTTGATAACCAGTTAACCAATTGACATCAATGACCCTATGAAGCTTTACTGTTCCCTGGGATTGACTTTGGGCTCTTGTTGCACAGCTTAGGTGGAAGGCGAAGAAGGCCCTCTTCTAAGGGGCATGATCCATCAGTGAGATACCACTCTAGAAGAGCCAAAAGTCTAACCTTGTGATTGAACCTATTGTCCAAGGGATAGTCTCAAGTAGACAGTTTATATGGGGTGTAGGCCTCCCAAAAGGTAATAAGGGCATGCAAAGGTTTCCTCGGGCCAGCCAGAAATCTTGACTGCAAGACCGACCCGTCGAGCAGGGATGAAAGTTGGCCTTAGTGATCTGACAGTGCTGAGTGGAATGGTCGTCACTCAATGGATAAAAGTTACTCTAGGGATAACAGGATGATCTTCCCCAATAGTTCACATCGACAGGAAGTTTTGGCATCTCGATGTCGGCTCTTCACCACTTGGGGTGGTAGTATGTTCCAAGGATTGGGTTGTTCGCCCATTAAAGTGGTACATGTGTTGGGTTTAGAACGTCGTGAGATAGTTCGGTCCATATCCGATGCAGGCGTTAGAGCATTGAGAGAAATTTTCCTTAGTACAAGATCACTGGGAAGGATGCACCTCTGGTGTACTAGTTATCGTGCCCTCGGTAGATGTTGGGTAGCCAAGTGCGAAGCGGATAATTGCTGAATGCCTATAAGTAAGAAGCCCACCTCAAGATAAGTGCTCTTAGAAGGTCATGGTGAGATGAGCCATTTATTAGATGATAGGTTTCAAGTGAA
Source organism: Sequoiadendron giganteum (assembly GCA_007115665.2). Lineage (NCBI taxonomy): Eukaryota > Viridiplantae > Streptophyta > Pinopsida > Cupressales > Cupressaceae > Sequoiadendron > Sequoiadendron giganteum. The sequence continues at coordinate 659,399,844 of CM021103.1, forward strand.
AGTGTAGTGATGCATGCAGTCGAGGCATCCTAAGAGACTGGAAGATTTGAACCTTGTTACTACATGACCAGATTGATCTAATTGGGTCCTGTAGATGTCATAAAGAATTTTTTTTTAAAAGAATAAAAAAAAATCAATTCTTTCCAACTCCTAATCTAATATGAAAAATGATTCTTTTTCTTTCTAAAAAAGAAGCTAAGAGAATCCAAGAATTTTTTATTGCATAGCTCCATTTGTATCATTTCGAGTTTCTCTACTTTTAGGGCCTGAAAAGCCCCGCCAAGTAGAGAAGAGAACTCAGCAAGTACTAACTAATTATGGCCTTCTTCGTTTATGATTTGAAATTTTGGTGTCTCAGGCATAGGGAAACCACACCAATCCATCCCGAACTTGGTGGTTAAACTTTACTACGGTGATGATACTATAGGGGAAGCCCTGTGGAAAAATATCTCGATGCCAGAATAATAAAAAAAAGCTTACTTATTTTTCAAAATAAACCCAACCCCGACATTCTTTTTTCCCATTCCACACTATGAAATGGGATATTTGTGATCTTGTGGAGACAGGGCATGTAGCTCAGAGGATTAGAGCACGTGGCTACAAACCATAGTGTCGGGGGTTCAAATCCCTCCTCGCCCACAACAGTCCACTATAGAGAGACTACGAGTATCTCTAACAGTTCTATAGAATATAGAATAAAATGACTATGACTACTCTTGAACTAATAAGAGCACTATGAATAGCAATAGCTCAATTTGTGTTGAAGCTTTGGAACTTTAATAAACAACCATTATTCCAACCCTTATTTGGAAAGATACAGTTAAAATGGAATATGTAGTTATTCCAACTGATATCAGATATTAACAATCATTCTAATTGAACGACAAAAATAAAACCTTTTAGCATCAAGGGTATATCATTTCAATTTACCATTTCTGAATCAAATCAAGTCATCTTTCTGGATCAGGTTATTTCTGATCCGTTAAACGAATTCACCATAAAAAATGAATGATGGAGATACTCACTTTTATTATATTCAAAAAATACCGATATTGGCAATATGCATGGTGGAGATACTCATTTTTATTATATTCAAACACTATGCATATTGTCAACCCAAAAATGTTGGGAAGATTTGTTGGACTGGTGCTACATTAAGATGAAAAATTATTAGAAATATCAAGCCGTTATTCATTAAAAATAAAATAATAACTTTTTTTTAGTTTTTTATTTCATCGATTTGGTTCGTTCTTGGTGGAACAACTCTAATATTTTTCATTTCTTCCATACCCGTTGAAAATGATTCTTTATGTGCTTCTCTATATAAGATCGCACATCAGTAAAATACATGAAATGAACATATAATAAGAGAAATAAAAATGGATAATAAGAAAACAACCATGACACAAAACGCGTATAATAAAAAAAAAATATATGATTAAAAGTTATTAATAAATTTATTGGACCTAGACGTAGACGCATTATTTCTCCCCCTTTTTAATAAATTTAAAGCACATTTAAAATGATCAATTTTTGCCCTAAGAAAAATACCATGAACAGTTTTTGTAGGTTGAGCTCCTAATTCGAGAAAATGAACAATATCACTATAAATTAAACTAGTTTGATTCTTATTCATTGGATCATAAAAACCCAATTACTAAAGAGGTTTTCCTTCCCTTCGAGACTTAACGTCAATTGAAAAAATTTGATAGGTAGCTCATTGGGATAGATAGACAAGATACCCCCTACCCCCCTGGAAAACGTTTATGAAGGTTTATCCTCATACGGCTTGAGTAATAATTGAATTGTTTAAATAGGATCTCCCTATCTATAGAGAAAATAGATAATATTAGATATATTATCTCTTTTACTTATTAAGGAGAATAACAAATATAATCTATACTCTTAGCTCAAGTATGCTTGAGTTATCTTAAAAAATAAGAAGATATTGTTAAAAGAGTAGAACATTTCCACTTTTTGAGCCATCTTTCATCTATTTTCTCTCTCCATTTTATGTGAAATAATATCTCAATCCATTATAATGGATCAAATCGTTTGATCAAAAATAGAATTTTCTTGTTCTGAGATCTATTTTTCTGAATCATTAGGTCTAAGTTGTACTCTGGTGGTTCCCGTCCTTACAGAATGATAGCAACATGCATTCCGCTATTTTCCACGTTGAGCAATAGGAAAGTTTGATCCTTGTAGAATTGGATCAAGTTTTCCCGAATTCTTTTCGAGTTATTCTAATTTGCTATTCTTTTTTTTTTTTTAAGCTCGATGTATTTTTACAAAATGGTTATAGCTCATTGATTTCATTTACATTAACCCTAGATTCTACCCCTAATTGAAAAATAAATTGATTGGTCAAGATCCATTATTAAACATATCTTTTTAAGGATATAAATGTTGATCTAAGAGCATTTACGAGTCAAAATGGTGGATATCATAATCCACGGAACTAATCATGTCGTTCAAGTCGCACGTTAGTTTCTACCACATCGTTTTAGATGAATTTTTATCATAAGATAGATCTCTTTATCTGATCCAAGATGGATATGTAATTATGAATAGTCATTAACTCAATTTCTACAATACATTTTGAGAATTATTTGTTCTAGTTAGCTAGGTATTCAACGCTTCTTTAGCTGCGTATAATGAATCTGGTGATGTATTGATGATGAGTATACAATGCAGCTTGGGTAGTAAAATCTTGTGCTATGAATGCATAGGCAGGTAAAGAATATATGTGCTGAGCTACCAAGGAGGTAACAACTCCCAAAGAAGCTAGAGAAAGACCTAATTGAAAGTGAAGATAATTATTGATTGTGTTGTAAAGACCCTTATGCCCGCATCCTAATAAGCCTCCCAGAGGAATATGTGCTTCTAAAATATCTTTTATACTATGTCCAATCCCAAAATTTGTTCTATACATATGACCAACAATGAAGAACACAAATACAATAGCTAAATGATGATGAGCGATATTAGTTAGCCACAAACTTTGAGTTTGTGGGTGGAATCCTCCGAGAAGAGTTAGAATAGCAGTTCCTGACCCTTGAGAGGTACCAAATAAATGACTACTGGAATCAAGATTTTGAGCATAAAGACTCCACTAACCTGTACAAAGTGGTTCCAAACCTTGGGGATATAGTAATACATTCAAGAAATTTTCCCATCTTATGTGATGTCCTCTTGATTCAAGAATAGTGACATGAACTAAATGCCCCGTCCAAGCCAAAGAACTGACTCTGAAGAGTCCTGACAAATGATGATTGAGATGAGATTTGGTATTTTTAAACCATGAAACACTTGGTTTCCATTGAGGTTGTAGATGCAACCAACCCGCTATTAAAAAGAGAGCAAAAAGAAATAGCAAGAAAAGAGCTCCAGTATAAAGATCTTCATTAATGCGTAAGCCAATTGTATACCACCATTGATAAACACCAGAATAAGCAATATTGACTGGACCGAGAGCACCTCCTCGGGTAAAGGCTTCTACAACCGGTTGACCAAAATGAGGATCCCAAATTGCATGAGCAATAGGTCTTATATGTAAGGGGTCATGGACCCATGCTTCAAAATTTCATTGCCAAGCTACGTGGAACAAATTACCAGAGGTCCATAGAAAGATTATAGCTAACTGACCAAAGTGAGAAGCAAAAATATTTTGATAAAGGCATTCCTCGGCAATATCATCATGACTCTCAAAGTCATGTGCAGTAGCAATACCAAACCAAATATGACGAATAGTTGGGTCCTGGGCCAAGCCTTGGCTGAACTTTGGAAATCTTGATGCTATAATGCTTTTCAAATCCTCCTAGCCATTATCCTACTACAATAATTCTTGCTAAGAAGAATGCCCATGTTGTGGCAATTCCACCCAGAAGGTAATGAGCTACTCATACAGCACATCCTTGGACAATACTCAAGGCTCTGGGCTGGATAGTAGGAGCAACTTTCAATTTATTATGGGCCCAAACAATAGATTCAATAAGTTCTTGCCAATATCCACAACCACTAAATAGGAACATTAAACTAAAGGCCCAAATGAAATGAGCACCTAAGAATAAAAGACCATATGCAGATAATGAAGAACCATAAGATTGGATTACTTGAGAAGCTTGTGCCCATATAAAGTCACAGAGCCATCCGTTAATTGTAATGGAACTCTATGCAAAGTTTCCTCATGTAATATGAGTTACCACTCCCTGATCACTTATACTACCCCAAACATCGGACTACATTTTCTAGCTAAAATGGAATATTACTATCGAAATTGCATTGTACATCCAGAATAACCCTAGGAAGGCATGATCCTAGGTAGATACTTGACATGTTCCTCCTCTACTAGGCCCATTGCAAGGAAAACGAAAACCAAGATTGACTTTATCGGGTATTAAACGAGAACTATGAGCAAATAAAACACCTTTAAGTAATATTAATATAGTCACATGGATAGTAAATGCATGAATATGGTGTACTAAAAAATCAGCAGTTCCTAATGGAATAGGTAACAAAGCTACTTTGGCATCTACTGCTACCAAATCACCACCTCCCCTGGTTAAGCTAGTGCTTGTTGTTACATCAGGAGCTATCAAATTGGGTGCTAAAGCATGAGTGTTTTGTATCCATTGAGCAAAGATAGGTTGTTATTGTATAGCAGTATCTGAAAACATATCTTTAGGACATCCTAAAGCACTCATAGTATCATTATGAATATATAGACCAAAACTATGGAAGCCTAAGAAAATACATGCCCAATTGAGGTGTGATACAATTGTATCATGATGTCTCAGAACACGGTCTAAAAGATTTTTGTATTCAGTAGTCAGATCATAGTCCCTTACCATAAAAATAGTTGCATGTGCAACAGCGCCAACTATGAGAAATCCACCAATCCACATATGGTGCGTGAACAGAGACAGTTGGGTACCATAGTCAGTAGCTAGATATGGATAGGGAGGCATAGAATACATATGGTGAGCTATGAAAATAGTCAAAGACCCTAACATAGCTAGGTTCAGAGCTAATTGAGCATGCCATGAAGTAGTTAAGATCTTGTAAAGACCTCTATGCCCTTCTCCTGTAAATGGAACTTTATGAGCTTCCAAAATTTCTTTGAGGTTATGACCAATACTCCAATTGGTCCTATACATATGACTAGCGATTAGAAAAATAATTGCAATAGCCAAATGGTGGTGTGTAGTATTAGTCAACCACAGACCCCCCCGTTATTGGGTTGAGTCCTCCACGAAAAGTCAAAATTCTAAATATTCTGACCAATTCAGGGTGAAAAATGGGGTCAATCCCTCAGCAAAACTAGGATAAAGTTGAGCTAAAAGCTCATGATTTAAAATAAATTCGTGAGGAAGTGGTATCTCTTTAGGGTCCACTCCAGCATCTAAGAGTTCATTAATAGGTAAAGAAACATGTATTTGGTGTCCTGCCCAAGATAGAGACCCAAGTCCCAATAACCCTGCTAAATGGTGGTTTAACATGGATTCTACATCTTGGAACCAAGCCAATTTTGGAGCAGCTTTGTGATAATGGAACCAACCAACAAAAAGCATTAACACTGCAAAGATCAATGCACCAATTGCAGTGTAGTAAAGTTGTAATTCACTAGTTATTCTAGATGCTTGCCAAATCTAGAAGAACCCAGAGGTGATTTGTATTCCTCAAAAACCTCCACCTACATCTCCATTCAAAATTTATTAACCTACTATTGGCCAAACTACCTAAGCACTGGGTTTAATGTGAGTAGGATCGCCTATCCATGCTTCATAATTAGAGAAACGAGCGTCGTGAAAGTACATCCCACTTAGCCAAATAAATATGATAGCTAATTGACCAAAATGAGCACTAAATACTCTGTGGGAGATCTCTTCCAAATCATTGGTATGGCTATCAAAATCCTGAGCATCAGCATGTAGGTTCCAAGTCAAGGTGGCAGTATTAGGTCCCTTAGCTAGTGTCTTTGAGAAATGACCGAGTTTAGCCCATTTTTTAAAAGAGGTTTTAATAGGATCCCTCTCCACTACGATCTTTACTTCTGGTTCCGCTGAATGAATGATCGTTGAGTTCTCCTCTTTCTAGATGAGACATGAGAAAAAACCCGTCTAAATTTTGAAAAAAATAAAAAAAATAAATAAATATATATATATATATATATTCTCAACTCATTCCTCTCTTTATTTCCCAGTTCAGAACTGGAGCGACTATGATACATAAGTCGCTTTGAGGTAGGTGTTCAAATTTATTATGACATATCTGATAGGTGCTCAATGGACCGTTACGAGATGTAAATCACCTTTTCCGCCCAGTGGTAAAAAACATATCTCAATATAATCATTATCTGTCATATCCATATTTATTTATCCATATCTCTGGACCCATATGTTACAAATCACTTTTATGATTTAAAAGAACTTTGAATTGATAAATATTAATGAATCTTTAATTAAATTGTATCTCCAGATGGGATTTACCCATAATGAAAAGATCCTTTTCATTAACGATCCAAAAAAAATATTCCTCGTTATATTTTCAATATATTTGTCTATAATGACAATGCAATAAGAGAAGCTAATTCACTGGAATAGTATGAAAAATTAATTTATTATGAATTTCATAATCTTGATGATTTATTTCCCAGTATAGTAATCGAGATATTTTCATTCTCCAAAATGTCATGTAATCTTTAACCGATTTTGTGCTTCGATATAATTGCTTGGAGCAAGCACTATAGCTTGTTTCCAATACTCAATAGCTTGATCAAACCAAGCTTCCACAATTTCAGGATCTCCCTATTGAATGGCCTGTTTTCCTTGGTCGGGATAGATCAACTTGTCAAAGTTTTCTTCCCTTAGAACCGTACTTGAGAGTTTCCTACCTCATACGACACAATTAACTATTCTTTAGTCCTTTACCTAAACTTCCAAAATAGGAGATAGTTTGAAATATGTTCAGGTTAACCGAAAGAACATAATGGGTCAATAACATGAGTTTCAAACTTCACTTTCGATAAATGATTAGTTTTTCTCTTTTCTCCCACCCTAAAAAAGATGAAGTATTAGGAATAAAGAGATCTACTTCAGATTATCCAGATAAAAATCTTTTTAAGAGGTAACTATCTATGTTCTATATAGAAATTTTGAATAATACTTTCTTGGTAGGAAAGTACTTCACATCTTTAGGATCTAATGCTACACCATTGCTCAAAAGCCTAGTAAATCAACTCTATTACATAAATTGATTCCTTATTTTTTCCCATAAGCAGATTTGATCGTATCAGCCTGAACTTTCAATAATTGATCTTTATGGTGCTTTCTCTATCAATTGAATTGATTTTTTTATCCATGGACTATCCAGGCATTTACCCATTCATATTTGGGCTCCTATGAGGGATATTCTTTTGACTACAGCTGATTAAAAAACCATTGTTTTGGACGGTGCATATGTAGAAAGCCTCTTTTTTTTTCTTTTCCGTAGTTTTAAATCAATTCATTCTATAGTACAAATAGCCACAAGTAATGACAGATCAAGGCCGTATTATTCAGAGCTTGTGGTAAAGATGGGTTTTGTTCTAATGCCTGGAAATAGTATTCCAAAGCCTTAGTATGTTCCCTATTACTCGTGTGGATAAGACCTATATTATACAGTATATAACTTTGGTCATAGGGGCCAATTTTTGGTCACATGGCTTCATAATAATTTTGTAAAGCTTCCATGTATTTCCCTTCGGATTGAGCTAACATTCATTACGGTCATTCATTCAATTGAAATGATCTTCGCTTCAAAACCTTACATGAGAATTTCACCTCATACGGATCCTCCTTTTTTTACAAAATAAGGGGAGTAATCCCTTTAATTGACAAAAAAAAAGGATTTTCCTATATTATGAATTAATAGGAACTAGTGTATTTCTGATGAATCTCTAGCCATCCTTCTTGCAAAGATTTTTTTTCTAAATACCAAGTATTTTAGCTTAGCACTACAAACGTAACCTCTAACAATTTCTTTGTTCTTAATGCACTGTATTTTGCATGGATTATTCACTTCAACAGTCACTGATGGTTCTAGCAGTATCTAAAGTACAAACGAGATGGATTTTTGTTGCCTCAACCATTCTAACTAGACCTTCATAGAAAGGTCATGTGTATTATCACGAAGCATTTGTGTTGTCAATTTTAACGCGTAGTGCTTTTTCCCCTGTGTGTACCTATCATATAGGTTTGGCCATTAACATCTATGTAATAGGTATAACCTTTCGCTTGATACTAGAATCTCAGAAGATCAAAGCATCTAAGGCTACATAAATCAGGGATACATGACAAAATCATTCTTATTATTCTTGAAGTGGTATAGTTCATCTATGCTTATCGGCAAAAGCTCTGAAAAAATCATTCTTGTTCTTCTTGAAGTAACTCTTAAGATACAACATAGTCTCCAATAATTCCAAGTCAAGTTCTCCATTCTCCAAATATGGCAGATCGAGTTCAGCTACAGCGGCCTGGTTGCCTAATTTCTTTTGATCTAAGAAACGAACCGCATTTCTGCTCTTAGAAAGCCAAGTAGCTAGTGGCAGTTTTTGGAGCTTGTATTTTCTTTTCCAAACGAGAAAAAATTTCGCCATTTCTGGATACAGCAATTTCTCTATTTTTTTCCTTGGTGTATCTACTTGCTTAGTATTAGTATCTTTTTGGAGTTTCTCTAGTCTTTTGCCTTCTCTTTCAAGGTGTTCTCTCTCCTTCGGGCATTGTATTTTTGGGTCTTTTTCTTTCTTCCGTTCTTTCAGCTTCCTCTTGGTTTCTTATGTTAGAAACCTCTCTTTTCTCTTATTATTTAGTCTAGAATCCAATTTTGATTTAACTTTATCCCACGCATTCTTATCACCTTTGGCATTTATCTTAGCATCTCGTTCCAAAATGAGCCTTTTTAGCTCTATTCGTATTTTTTCTTTTTGTGTATTTATCTTCTCGAGATTTTTTTGAGAACGATATATATTGCTAAAGTCTCGAACCAAAAAATCATTTATTCTATTTTTAATTTTAGATTTACGATTAGATTTACCACGTTTTTGTCTAAGATTTTTTCATCATTGTATTTCTTTTTGGATTCTGAGCTTTTCAGCTTGTCAAGTAGCCTATCTTTCAACCTCCTGAGCTTTCATTTCTTTCTTGTTTTCTTCTCGTCGCCTTTTTAATTCTTACGCCCTTTGCCAATGCTTTTGTTGATCTTCTATCTTGAACAATTTTTTGAGGTTTTTAACTTCTTCTGGAGAAGTTGCCGATTCGAGCTTTTTTAATCTATCTTTTTTCGTCTTTTCTCTTTCTTGCTTACGTTTCTTTTTCTCCTCTTTAAGCTTTTGCATTGCTGCAAGCTTACTTCACCTTTTGTCTGCTTTTTCCTTGAGACTTTGCATCACAAAAGCATCAACATCAAAGTCCTTGTCTATTTCAAGTTCTTTAAACTCCCACATTACCCTAATCTGTTTCCTTAGTATATCCGGAGGATAAAGGTTATCAAGTCTTTTGGCATTCTTGACCTTTCTTCTGATATCTAGGAACAACCATAATTGAAAGTAATAATATGAATTTTTTTTAGTTGTCGTAGGATCCAAACTCTTCATCTTCTTCTTCTTGGTAGAATCGGGGTTCTGTTTTCTCTTAGAAGAATCGTAATTCTTTTTCTTCTTGGAAAAATCGGGGTTCTGTTTTCTCTTACAAGAATCGTAATTCTTCTTCTTTTTGGAATAAGAAGGATCCTTCATTTTTTGAAATTTGGCAATAGCTTGATGATCTAGTTCCAGGATATATTGGACCGCGGATCCGTGATTATTCTCTTTCATATGATCCAAGTAACTGTACGCTAAAAGTTCATATCTGTGACGTTTGATCCTATTTTGTAGCCATCTTAGAAGAGACGCAAATTCTTCTTCTCCCAAAAAAGATGCAAATTCACTCCATCCCAATCGATTACCAATTCGATTTTTCTTTTTCTATGGTGCTATTCTGTAGCCAGAACACCATTTTAACCATTTCAAATAAGGTTTTCCCCTTGACTCTCGAAACTCGAATATCTTCAATAAGAGGTAACACTTCTATTACAGCATTGGACGGGCTTCTACATATTTATTGATAAGATCTCTTTTAGATGTACGATTTCCAACCAAACTCGCTGATCGAAGTGGATGTGTACAAGTTTTTTCCCTGATAGAAGCAATAATACGATTAGCTGCAAATAATGCATCAAATCCATTATCTATGATAATGACACAGTAATGTGCATAGTTCAACGGAGCAGCAAAACCTCCACAAACCACGTCACCTAATACATCAAATAATATTATATCATATTCATAAAATGCATTTAATTCTTTTAACAATTTCACAATCTCGCCCCCTAGCTTCCACACAATCTACCCCTCCATAACCTTTATGAATGACATCTTCAGACCAAATATCCTCATAATGATAATCTTTGGACTGCAAAGTATCTATAATTATAGGTATCAAAAATCCTGTTAGAGTAAAAGTACTATCATGTTTGGGATCACATCCAATCTGTAACACTTTTTTACCATGTCTAGCTAGGGCAATTGAAATATTACAACTAGTGGTTGATTTACCAATTCCTCCTTTTCCCCCCAAACACAGCTCACAATTTTCATTGTACTGTGCTCTCCAAAGAGCAACTCCTCCCAAAAGCAAAATTTGTTGACCCTAGGAATTCTTGAAGTTCTGAAGAATTCAAACTCTGGAAGGACCAGACAAAAAGCTCTTCTTTTTTCCACCCAACTCTTTGGTCGAGTGCCCTTCTCTAACCCTTCCTACCCAATCAGAAGGGACAACTAATGCATTCCACTTCTCAAATTAGGGTATGTGGTCGATCTGTGACCCCTGGATGCTGAAAGGATCCTTGGAGCGATCTCGTAGTTCCTACAGGGTGGAGATGATGGGGTCAATCCATGGCATGAATTTTCCTTCTGCCCCATTTTGGGGGCTAAAAAGGGTTGAAGGGAGATAGTACATCAAGTTGTTCACAAGGGACAACTTGATCCTCTTCCCCAAGGATCGGATCCCTAGGAGAGCCACCAACTCCAACTATGGGCCATGTACGATCCATACTAGATCTAACCAACTACCCACCCTACCTTCTCTACGTTCTTGACAGTCTATCTTCATCTCAATAGAGTTTTTTAATGGCATGTTACGGTCCTTTCCCCCATTACTGATAAAAATTGAGCCACTGGTTCAGGTAAAAAATACTATCATTACTGCCTAGACAATCAGACATCCAACCCATAATCACAACAACCCAATTGCAAAAGCGGAGCTCTACCAACTAAGCTATATCCCCATAGATGGTCAAATGAAGCAGACAACAATCCTACTACATAGCGCATAATGGGTGGGCTATCCTAGGCTTGAACCAGAGACCTTGCTAAATCATCGCACCTATGATTAGATAAGAATCAGTTCTCTCTTCATTCAGGAGAGACTCATCCTTCCTGAACACAGCATGCAATTTTCCATTGTAATGCGCTCTCCAAGTGTACTTGTTCCCCTTCCTTCGTCTTCGCCAATGGCAAGAAAAGAAGTCAAAAATTTGATGAGAAGAGAAAAGAATTCATTGATAAGAACCTCCTAACCCAATCTCAGACACTCCAAGATCCTTTTATTGGGTCTCAAAAATGTAGGTTTGAACCATGAGAGGTTGCCAAGCTCTCACAATGCTTTTGGCCAACTAACAAGGCCAATTGATGCAATTGTACCTTCTACTCTTTAGGCTCTGCAAAACCCAGGTGGGTGCACCTATATGTATGTTGCAGATTTAAATGTATTTCTTGTTTGAACTATCTACCCACAATGGCAAAGGGAAGTGGACAGATAAAAATAATACAACTACTCCTACTCCTACTCCTACTGCAAAAATGAAAGGATTTTGAATAAAATGGTTTGATATGAAATTTATCTTTGGGTTGAGGCAGATCAGTGCCTTCTTTCCACATGGGCAATGGATTCAAATATCAAAATTATGTGTGTTTCCTTATCTGGCTTAATTCAATTTGCTAGGCACTTTGAAAAATGAAACTATATGACTAGCACAAAACTTCATTAATTTATGACTAGCATAAACTATGCTGGAATGTTTTTCTATCTGGTTCTACTTTAACCATCCAAAAGAAATCTTAAAATCACTATGAGTTACTTGAAGGATTTTAATTCTGACTTGTAGACACCGACAAATAAAAATCACACAAAATGGAATATATTTTGACAAATTATAAATATACTTGATACATGGATTTGAATGATAAAAGACCTCAAGTTGGAGATAACCAGACAAAAATTGTAAATTATTTCACCATAACAACTGAACACAAAAAAGGTTTTCACTAATTTAAAATAAATCATCCATTGCTCTACTTCAAAAAAGGTCTGTCATTATTTTACATTCCCAGTCCCTTCTTGGGAAAAATCTAACTCCCTACAATCTAACTACTACCTCCTCCCTATCACAACTAATTTTTTCAAAAAATTTATATAGTAAATGCGAAGGGTCATGACCCTTCATTTGACTGGTAAAACCATTTAAATTCTTGACAGAAAATAAAATATTTGATTAAGCTGCCTTATCAACAAATTAAATATTTTGATTACATAGATGAGCCTTCAATTTTCCCTTAATACAATTTCTTCCATGTACCTTTATTTTATACTTTATCGTGCCTTCAATATTTCATTTTAAACCTTACGGTTCTTTATACTTTATTTCCCCGTGGCCCCTATCATTTTTCTGCCTTGACTTTGACTGGTCCCACCACCATCTACCGCGTTACTGTAGTCTCTATTTTGCCTCGTCATGGTGCTACAGTGGCCGTTTATTAACCACACTGTCTCTGGGATCCATAGCTACAGTCATCTCCATGTCTACCATGCTACCGCGGTCTTCATGGTGACCATCTACGGTATTGTGGTAACTACTCACTGTTGCCTCACTTCCATCCACTAGTTGTTTACCATGCTACCACGGTTACTGGCCTAACCGCCAGCGGTACTGTGGTAGCTAACTCTGTCGCTTCCTCCCGACGGCTATCTGCCTTCGCTAACGGTTACCACACCACCGCGGTCAGTCTGATGACTATCCGCGGTGTAGTGGTAGTTTCTTAATGACCGCTAGGCCTACCCTTTACCTCCCAACTACCATCCACTTGAAAATTGTCTGCGGTAAGGCGGTATGCAATAAATTTGAATTTTATAGGTGACAGTAAATAGGTATAAGATAATTTTTAGCTTTATGGATAGTAGTGATGTGAAATATTTTAGTAAAAAGATAGGAAAAGGGCATGAATAAATATAATCCTTTAGGGTATTGATGTAAAAGTTAGGCTAAAATGGGAAAAAACCTTAGGGATTTTAATGGAATTTTTCAGTTCTAATAGTGGCTCCTATTGGGGATGAGTGATTGTTCAATCACTGCAAGAATCCAGAGTATCTTTGGTAGAGCAGACCGAGTAAAAATATGAAAAATGAAAGCCATGGCAGATGGAGGGAATGAACAAATAAATGATATGAAAGATGGAGCAAATGGATAATGGAAAATGATCCTAAGCTACTATACATGGAAAGGAAAGCAATGCTTTCAGAAAGGGAACTCCTGAGAATGTCCATGTACTGGAAAACTCAGACCCTTCAAAGATTCCTAAAACTACTGTGCATGGAAAATAATATTTAAAGAGGCATTGCTAAGAATTGTCCATGCACTGGCAATCCTTAATCCTCTGTACCTGCTATGGTTCAAAAATCAAACCACAAAGGATGGCCCCAGGCCACCCAAAAAAGAAAACCCTACACTTTCCTCTATCATAGACCTTATTTTGCATAGAGATTATCAGGTTTATTTTGAAACTATCCATTCCACCTACCTTGCAACATATACTGCCATTGAAAACATTCAGGAAATCATTGCATTCAACCTGATTCATACTCATTCGACCACTCTGCATTTCATCATTCTCATTATCATATGAAAAATATTTATTATCTTCAGCATTCAGAGTGTATCCATATTCAACAAAACATTCATAGGCATGCTCACTATCATATGTTGTTGAATGTGCCTGCAAATGCACTGGGACCTAAAAATCTGAATGCTCCTTATGGCAACCAAAAAATTCTATCTCATTAATATTTTCTGAAAAAATCAAATCACTGTCCATTGGTTTCCTATCACCGGTTGGCATTGGTACGCACATTTGATCCATACAGTGTTCTTTATACATACTTGAATCAATAAAAGTTGAACACTTATCATCAATGATATGCAAACCAGTATCTTTCTCTTGTGGGAAAGAATAATTTAAATCACATACCTCTTCTCGGATAGACAAGGATTTTTGATCAACTTCAAAGATCTCTTCATTAGTCTGAGAAATGTTCATGGAGTCATATGAATTGTTGCACATAGTATCTTCATTGTCAAAGCAGATATATGCTGGAGAAAAAAATTTTGAATCATCTTTATGTGCACACCTCTGGTATTCAAGAGTTAACAAATCTGAAACTTGATCACTGTTGAGTGAATAGGTCTCTGCTTCCATATCTTCAACCATGTCTCCAACCTCTTCTTGATCTTCATAGTAACTGCAAAAATCATCCTGTTGAAGATCAACATCCATCATTTCATCTTCACAATTTGGATCACAATCTGTCATGCAAGAGAGACTCTCCATATGTTCATTGTTGGATGACACAATATCTTCTTCTAATTCAGCTTCTGAAGCATTGCTGATGTACTCCCCAGATGATGTGTCCCCACCAATATCAGTAATGTTGCAATCACCTTCAAAATCTAAAAAATTATCATTAGAAATCCCAGTGATAGATTTATCCTCCATTGGTTGCATTATTTGATCATTCATGATATCACTATTAGATTCATCATTTCCAGTATCCATGTTTTTTATCCCAAGCACGAAATCAAGAAATTTATTTACTACATCCAAGGCATGTTGTTTTGATAACTTTGACCCATAAATTGATTCAGGCTTCCATGCTCTTGCGAATTGTGTAACAAATGTGGGTCTTGTAGGCCTATGATGAGGAGGTAATTGCATGCATATGTCTACCATCCTGTTGTATAGAGATTTTTCATCCTCTCCTTCATATTTCCTTATGTAAAAAAATATATCTAAGGGGGAAATTCCACATCTGATTCTGTAATGGATTCTTGGCTTTGAGTATGTATATTATCATCTTCCTCTTGATCATGTAAATAATCATCGTCTTTGTCCTCATATTGGCTCAAGAATATTTCTTTTAGATCCACCCATGAAGATATACTTTGCACAGGAAATTTTTTAAACCATTCCCTTGCACTATCCCTCATAGATCTTGAAAAACATTTCATAATGACACCCTCTGGATAAACTTGAAAGCTGACAATGACATTCCAAAATCGTTCCATATGCTCATAAGTTGATTCATTCCATTCTCCATTAAATTTAGGGATCTGCATAAATAGTTATGTCTCATCGCAGGGGTAAGGATTTGGGTAGCCTTGGATATTACTAAAGTTAAATGGTTTATCAATAATTGAGACAAAATTTGGAGGGCCATATGGGTTTTGGTAGATTATTTATCTTTTTTTAGGAAATGGATGATGAATATTCATCTGATGTGATGGTTGTGGTGCATAAGTGTTCTGCTATGAATGGAACACATTACCTTCATTGTCAAAGTTCTCAGTTGTATCATGTGGTGCCTGTGGTGTCCAAGATCTCCTGGTATTTGTGTCTTCACTCTCACCGTAGGATGGCCTATTCAGTGAATTATTCGGAACATATTCGACTCCCAATTACAACATTCGTTGTTTCAATTATAGTGTTTTTTGTTTCCAGTATAACATTTGTTATTCCATTTCTTCCAATTCTTTCATTGTCTGGTATCTTCTTTCTGCTCCTGACATCTTGACAAAATGTTACTACTCCATAATATCTATGCATTATTTATCAATGTTAAACAGAGTCGCCACCTACTTTTCCAAAAGTAGGAAAATGAAATGGATTGCTTTGGTTTGCCCCCAGTGGAATCTCCAAATAGAATGTGAAACTTTATTGACTCAATAAATGGAAAGGCTGAAAAAATCTTCTTGAGTAATTCCCCAGCGGAGTCGCCAATTTGTTGGGTCTCAAAAACACAGGTTTGAACCACGAGAGGTTGCCAAGATTTCACAATGCTTTTGGCCAACTAACAAGGCCAATTGATGCAATTGTACCTTCTACTCTTCAGGCTCTGCAAAACCCAGGCGGGTGCACCTATATGTATGTTGCAGATTTAAATGTATTTCCTGTTTGAACTATCTACCCACAATTGCAAAGGCAAGTGGACAGATAAAAATACTACAACTACTCCTACTCCTACTACACAAATGAAAGGATTTTGAATAAAATGGTTTGATATGAAATTTATCTCTGGGTTGAGGCAGATCAGTGCCTTCTTTCCACATGGGCAACAAAGTCAAATATCAAAATTATGTGTGTTTCCTTATCTGGCTTAATTCAAGTTGCTAGGCACTTTGAAAAATGAAACTATATGACTAGCACAAAAATTCATTAATTTATGACTGGCATAAACTGTGCTGGAATTTTTTTCTATCTGGTTCTACTTTAACCATCCAAAAGAAATCTTAAAATCACTATGAGTTACTTGAAGGATTTTAATTCTGACTTGCAGACACCAGCAAATAAAAATCACACAAAATGGAATATATTTTGACAAATCAGAAATATACTTGATACACTGATTTGAATGATAAAAGACCTCAAGTTGGAGATAACCAGATAAAAATTGTAAATTATTTCACCACAACAACTGAACACAAAAAAGGTTCTCACTAATTTAAAATAAATCATCCATTGCTCTGCTTCAAAAAAGGTCTGTCATTATTTTACATTCCCAGTCCCTTCTCGGGAAAAATCTAACTCCCTATAGTCTAACTACTACCTCCTCCCTATCACAAATGATTTTTTCAAAATATTTATATAGTAAATGCCAAGGGTCACGACCCTTCATTTGACTGGTAAAACTGTTTAAATTCCTGACAGAAAATAAAATATTTGATTAAGTTGCCTTATCGGCAAATCAAATATTTCGATTACATAGATGAGCCTTCAATTTTCCCTTAATACAATTTCCTGCATGTACCTCTATTTTATACTTTACCGTGCCTTCAATATTTCATTTTAAACCTTACGGTTCTTTATACTTTATTTCCCCATGGCCCCTATCATTTTTTCGCCTTGACTTTGATTGGTCCCACCACCATCTACCGCATTACCGCGGTCTCTATTTTTCCCTGTCGTGGTGCTGCAGTGGCCATTTATTAACCACCACTGTCTCTGCCATCCACTGCTATAGTCATCTCCATGTCTACCATGCTACAGCGGTCTTCATGGTGACCATCTACTGTATCGTGGTAACCACTCATTATTGCCTCACCGTCGTCCACTAGTTGTTTACCGCGCTACCGTGATCACTAGCCTGACCGCCAGCAGTATCGTGGTAGCTAACTTTGTCGCTTCGTCTCGACGGTTATCTGCCTTCGCTGATGGTTACTATGCCACCACGGTCAGTCTGATGACTATCCATGGTGTAGTGATAGTTACTTAATAACCACTAGGCCTACCCTTTACCACCCAACTACCATCCACTTGAAAGCTGTCTGCAGTAAGGCGGTATGCAATGAATTTGAATTTTATTGGCGACGGTAAATATGTATAAGATAAATTTTAGCTTTATGGATAGCAGTGATGTGAAATATTTTAGGAAAAAGATAGGAAAAGGGCATGAATAAATATAATCCTTTAGGGTATTGATGTAAAAGTTAAGCTAAAATGGGAAAAAACCTTAGGGATTTTAATGGAATTTTTCAGTTCTAACACCTTTTTCGATCCTACTTCTCTCATCGTTCATTAGGAGACAAATAACGATTTACTAATGCACTGATCCGGGAATTGTTCATAGTAATTGAGCAAGTGGAAGACCAAGGAAGTATTTCCAATATTTTTTCTCTTCTTCTTATAATTAGAAGTAGTCTCCCGGCTGGATAAGAATCCTATACTATAGATTTCCAGCATCCTACGAAAAAAGCATGGAAAGACTCAAATGATATGATCCCTCTGTCACCCTAGAATAAAAGGTGATCTTGTAGTTCTTGGTCTATGAAGATGTGTTGTTAGGTGTTTTTTTACATATTTAGGCTTACTTAATAATAAGAACTTCAGCCCGTGCTCAAGAGATAGCCTTCCATACACTGATAAGATAGTTATGGATTCTCGAGAAAAGAGTAGCCAAAATACTTGGCTACCAAGGACCGCCCAGATCCCATGAATGAATAGAAAATTTGATCTACATTCGATCTCACCTTAGTCACCCCATCTATCCTTCTAATAAGAAAGTCAGGTTCAAACCCTAGTTCAAATAGAAGGACTATGCCATGCTAATGTGCCTTGGTTTATATACTTTAAATATATAAAAAGCTCTTGTCCCTACTTAATCAAATCACTAGCCCTAAAAACTCTACTATCAATTAATGTAAGATTAGTAAAACCTTGAGTTTCATACCCACACAAGGCCATGAAAACATACCACATAATTTCTTAGATATCCTTCCACCAATTTATTTGTAATATCAATTTCCCATCAAATTTGAGACGATATATAGTGTTAGGAATTATTTTGGTCCCACTCAATACATATGTTTCTTACCAAAACAACACTCAAGAATTAACCATATCAATCTCTCAAAATTATTTTGGGTAGTCCATGAATCCTAAACTCTAATTTGAAGTATAGGCCATCCAATTTTTGAGCCTTGAATTCAAAATAAATGTAAAATAAGTGTGTGTATTTTGTAATTTTTATCTACCACCACATACATACAATATCTAGCTTCGAATTTGGGAAGTACCGTGATAAAATTCATGGAGATACTCTCCTATTTATACTCAAAAATTTATAAAGGTTGTAAAAGTAATGTTGGGAATGTTATCTTTTCTTGATTCTATTAGAAAACTATGCACTCTCTTATGTGCTCAAGGAAACCATCTTTGAGTTCTTTTGTGCACTTTTCGCACACACGCCCCACTAAAAGTAGGGACCCTCTTTCTTGCTCTTTTTCTTTTGTTCTTGGTATTTTGGCCCCTTTGGTTTTGAGGATTTGGTTGCCTTGACATGTTCCCAAGTGGTTATCCTACTCGTGCAAATTCCCCTTGAGGGAAGCACTTTGAAAATCCTGCATTTTGGGATCCATTTCGGGTTTTTCTGTGTTTTTGGGAAAATTCTCTCTGGGTGGATTTCCCCGAGCACCTTGAAAACCCAATGGAGGTTGTTTTATATCATTTTTATAAATTTTGGGACTTCATGGAATTCCGTCTGGTCTGGATTTTCCTGAGATTTTGTCGTGCCTTTGGATCCCCAGGTTCACTATCTTGTCGATGCATTTAAGTACCCCGTAGGGTCTTGCAGTTTTCCTTTATTGAGTTTATTTTCCTTTTATGAGGAGGTTTATATCATTTTCCTTATTCTGAGATTTGAGGAGTTTTATTTTGGATTGTGCGTTTGAGCTCGTGGTCAAGGGTTGCATTCAAGCTTTCTTATTATTGCTTGCATTCTGCCCTGATTTTTTGGGTCTCTTGTCGATTGTCGCTTCCTCAATTTCTTTGCCCTCATGGTATGTACATTCTACCCTCCCTTTTGATAAACGAATTGAATATGCTTTAAGGTTTGTGTGGGTGTATTCTTTGAGTCGGGATATCGGTGTGGTATGGTATGGTAGCAGTGCTAGGGTTGTCAATTTTTGGCTTGATGCCCTTCCTCGTGGCTCGCACCTCCTCTCCTTTTGCATGCTTGTAATTTAAGCGAGTTAACCATTTCTTTGCCTCCGTCTCTTTATGAAGTTAATGATTTACTAATGCATTGATCCAGAAATTGTTCATAGTAATTGAGCAAGTGGAAGACCAAGGAAGTATTTCCAATATTTTTTCTCTTCTTCTTATAATTAGAAGTAGTCTCTTGGTTGGATAAGAATCCTATACTATAGATTTCCACATCCTACAAAAAAAGCATGGAAAGACTCAAATGATATGATCCCTCGTCACCCTAGAATAAAAGGTGATCTTGTAGTTCTTGGTCTATGAAGATGTGTTGTTAGGTGATTTTTTTACATATTTGGCTTACTTAATAATAAGAACTTCAGCCCGTGCTCAAGAGATAGCCTTCCATACACTGATAAGATAGTTATGGATTCTCGAGAAAAGAGTAGCCAAAATACTTGGCTACCAAGGACCGCCCAGATCCCATGAATGAATAGAAAATTTGATCTACATTCGATCTCACCTTAGTCACCCCATCTATCCTTCTAATAAGAAAGTCAGGTTCAAACCCTAGTTCAAATAGAAGGACTATGCCATGCTAATGTGCCTTGGTTTATATACTTTAAATATATAAAAAGCTCTTGTCCCTACTTAATCAAATCACTAGCCCTAAAAACTCTACTATCAATTAATGTAAGATTAGTAAAACCTTGAGTTTCATACCCACACAAGGCCATGAAAACATACCACATAATTTCTTAGATATCCTTCCACCAATTTATTTGTAATATCAATTTCCCATCAAATTTGAGACGATATATAGTGTTAGGAATTATTTTGGTCCCACTCAATACATATGTTTCTTACCAAAACAACACTCAAGAATTAACCATATCAATCTCTCAAAATTATTTTGGGTAGTCCATGAATCCTAAACTCTAATTTGAAGTATAGGCCATCCAATTTTTGAGCCTTGAATTCAAAATAAATGTAAAATAAGTGTGTGTATTTTGTAATTTTTATCTACCACCACATACATACAATATCTAGCTTCGAATTTGGGAAGTACCGTGATAAAATTCATGGAGATACTCTCCTATTTATACTCAAAAATTTATAAAGGTTGTAAAAGTAATGTTGGGAATGTTATCTTTTCTTGATTCTATTAGAAAACTATGCACTCTCTTATGTGCTCAAGGAAACCATCTTTGAGTTCTTTTGTGCACTTTTCGCACACACGCCCCACTAAAAGTAGGGACCCTCTTTCTTGCTCTTTTTCTTTTGTTCTTGGTATTTTGGCCCCTTTGGTTTTGAGGATTTGGTTGCCTTGACATGTTCCCAAGTGGTTATCCTACTCGTGCAAATTCCCCTTGAGGGAAGCACTTTGAAAATCCTGCATTTTGGGATCCATTTCGGGTTTTTCTGTGTTTTTGGGAAAATTCTCTCTGGGTGGATTTCCCCGAGCACCTTGAAAACCCAATGGAGGTTGTTTTATATCATTTTTATAAATTTTGGGACTTCATGGAATTCCGTCTGGTCTGGATTTTCCTGAGATTTTGTCGTGCCTTTGGATCCCCAGGTTCACTATCTTGTCGATGCATTTAAGTACCCCGTAGGGTCTTGCAGTTTTCCTTTATTGAGTTTATTTTCCTTTTATGAGGAGGTTTATATCATTTTCCTTATTCTGAGATTTGAGGAGTTTTATTTTGGATTGTGCGTTTGAGCTCGTGGTCAAGGGTTGCATTCAAGCTTTCTTATTATTGCTTGCATTCTGCCCTGATTTTTTGGGTCTCTTGTCGATTGTCGCTTCCTCAATTTCTTTGCCCTCATGGTAT
The DNA here is from genome assembly GCA_007115665.2 of Sequoiadendron giganteum. Taxonomy (NCBI): domain Eukaryota; kingdom Viridiplantae; phylum Streptophyta; class Pinopsida; order Cupressales; family Cupressaceae; genus Sequoiadendron; species Sequoiadendron giganteum. Next base: position 659,421,561 of record CM021103.1, read on the forward strand.
GTACATTCTACCCTCCCTTTTGATAAACGAATTGAATATGCTTTAAGGTTTGTGTGGGTGTATTCTTTGAGTCGGGATATCGGTGTGGTATGGTATGGTAGCAGTGCTAGGGTTGTCAATTTTTGGCTTGATGCCCTTCCTCGTGGCTCGCACCTCCTCTCCTTTTGCATGCTTGTAATTTAAGCGAGTTAACCATTTCTTTGCCTCCGTCTCTTTAATTTTGAGCTTCCCTATTTTGAGCTCTGGTTTAACCTAAAACTCCTCGACCTGTGATGAAACTACGTCCTGGGCGAAGTGAGGCTTGTTGCTATCATCCAATTTGACAATTGCCCTATCATTAGTTGAGTCAGGTGAGGAACAGTGAAATGAGGACAACAAATCAAGATCCAAGCTATGTTGTCATCATGATTTCCTAGGGTTTCCTCTTTTGCATTCCTTCATCTTGTTCAGTGGATCTTATTTTGATCGATTTGAACCTGGATTGTTCATCTTGCATTATAATCAATTTGAATCCTGGGATAAATCCCCAACTACCTAATTGTTTGATTGATCTAGGCGAAATCCTGACGAAGTCAAATATTTCGGGTTTAAGAGTGCCTTACGAATTTCCCTGATTTATCTGTCGCCTTATTGATTTCCTAAAAGTTAGCTCAAAGTGTGAAAATTACATTGACTTCACAAAATTCCATGCCTTTGGGATTTTCCCGGAATTTCTTGGTCCCTTCATTTTCTCGAAATTTGTAAATTGTTGCCATTTTCATGGATTTTCGTCCAAGGCGGAATTCCCCAAAATCTTGTTGAAAATGGAGAATTAAGAGAATGTATGAAATCTTCGTTGATGATTATGCGTCTCATGATTGATTTGACTTGTTTTAAGATGTATCATGTGGTTTCTTGGTTAATGTGATTGATAAAATGATGGATTGCAAGTTTCTTTTTGGTCATTTCAATGGATTTCGTTTGGTCTGCAATTTCCCAGAATTCCTATCCAGCCTGAATTCCATGAGAGGGCTAAAAACCCAAACTTTACAATAAGTGAATTTTTATGGGGTTTTTGGGAGATTTTTCTTATTACGGGATTTGTTAAAGGAATGGGTATATCATTTGTGATGGATTAAATTGAATTCTATGTTATGATGGATCTTTATTTCGGTGTTTTTGTTGTATGTAGGTGGAATCAAGTCAGGTTGTTGCTGGGTAGAGCAAGAGTAAGGTAATGGATCCAAATACTAAGGGCTCGACTATCTCCAAAGCAGAGAGGGTTTAGATGGACTTGAAGAGTAGAGTCCTAGAGAGCAAGTTGACCTCCATTTGGTCAAGGATCACTGATACAAATGTTGGGCTATGGGATTATGAGGAATTTAAGGAAAGAAAGGCAACACTGAATCTCTCTCTATTAGCCAAAAGAATATTGGAGTCGGGGTTGGCACATGTGGTTGGATTTCCTCCTACAGTCCAGTGTTATGAGTTGGTGCTTGAATGTGTTAGGCACTATGATAGGGGCACACAGAGGATAGTTGGTCCTCAAGGAAGAATCGTGGCTAATCTTAATCCCATGTCTACTACTAAAACCTTTGACATACCTAATAGGTCTCAAGTTGTTGGATTTGATATGGATGTAGCAAAGAAGTATTATGATGAGAATGTCATCAAATCCCAACAGGTCATCAATTCTTGGTTGGAGAAACCCAAGTCCCACTTCTCCAAGTTACCCAAGCAGTTGTTCAGAGCTAAGTTCAAGAAGGAATACTATGATGTTATAACACTCCTCAGTAGGGTAGTGGGATTGAAAAGTGCAGGAACATTTGAGAACTGGGCGTTCCATGTTATTGTAAGGATGGACCAAGGTATGGACTACCATTGGGCAAGCGTTATAAGTGCAATGATACATGAGCAGATGTGTAATGTTTCATGGACAAAGACCTTTGCAATGACCTCCTATTTGGTGTATGCACTTGCAAGGTATCACCCATACAAGGGACTGAGCACAAGGGGTGTGTTTGGGCAGGATGTAATTTATGAAGTGTACCCACAATTACACTTGGGTGGCACAAGCTATAGGAGGGTGAATGATGCATTCACCATGTACATCACCAGGCTATTGTAGGGTGCGGAACATGTTCAAATCTCAGACAATGCCAAGGAGTTAATTAAAAGGTTTTGATCCTCGTTTATCCAGTTTCCCACCTTTTCATACATCAGAATTGATGGATGTCAGAGGGCTCCATAAAGACTCCCTAGGTACCCCACAGATCATGTTGTACTTCTGGAGGTCACAAAATGGATCTATGACTTTGATGTAATTGTGAAGAAGGAGAAGCACAAGACTAGATTTGGTGGTGATTTTACTTTGAGGATAGGCAATGGTGAGGCATGCCATTCTATTATTTCATCCCATGCTTCTAAAGAAGAGATGATTACTCTAGGTCTTCCTTTCCATTCCAAGAGATTCATATTTGACATAACTGGTGAAGCACAAAAGAATACGAGCAAGGAATACAGTCACAAGGATGACATAGAGGATTATTGGCCTAACATCAGTGATGAGTTTGAAGTTAGAAGGAAGAAGTTCTCCAGGCTACCAGTGAACTTGGTCTGGCTATACAATGTAAAGGTCATTCCAGATCAGGTTGAAGAAGATGGAAATTTGATTCAAGGCCATAACTTTGAATTTGTGAAGGATAGGCCAGTTGGAGAAATGGATTGGGTGGAGGAAGAGAGGAAAGAATTATAATAGATCATGGCTCCAGTAATCAAGTACACCAAGCTATGGCTCAACCACAAGATGTTGGAGTTGGAGAGTGAGGGTGTGTAGTGCACCTATGATCTAATGGGGGACTTGGAGTCTCACTCTGCTTCTCAAGAATCACCTGAACATGACCCTATAGGTAAAACTAATGTGGGCTCTCCTTTCAAGTTTAAAATTAAAGATGTTCAAGCAGAGGAGGTAGGAGAGGTAGGGAAGCAAATAAATCCTATAGCCAAGAAAAGGAAGCATGTCTCGAAGAATAAAAAGACTAAAAAGGATGAAGAAGAGAAAGAAGAAAGGGATGCCAGTGTCCTCTTAACCAAGAAAAGGAGAATTGTGAGGTTGTCACAAAAAGAGAAGGAAACCTCTAAGGAAGATGAAGAAGTTGACCCCCTGGTGGTAGAGGTGGAGAGATCGGGAGAAAAGACAGGTATATACCAGGAGATCAAGGAATCCATCTCCAAAGGATGGTGCACTAAAGGAAAGTGTTCCCATGACTACTCCTGTCACTGAGCATGAGGATGTCCCTCCTTCTCATGAGAATGACAATGTACTAGATGAATCAAAGGATGTTGAGGATCCCCAAGATTAGGGAGAGGAGGAATTCCAAGAGGGAGAACTCTATAATACTGAGGTAGAAATGGAGAAAGTTTTGCAATCTCCTTTGGTGGCTTATGAGGATTCACCTTTAGGGGTTCATGAGGATAGACCTCCTCGAAAGGAGGAAATGCCAGCTAGGATTCCCCCACTAGTGCATGAAAAAGGGGAGCACGATAAAGGAAAGGAGGATACGGTTGAGGAAATTCTCGAGAAGAAAAGTTTGGAGGAATATGCACCCAATGTTCAACAAGATACAGTGGGACAAGATAATGTACATTCGGGTCCCACAGTCCCAAGATGGTTGGACAAGGAGTTGAAGAGTAAACAAATTGTGGTGGATGATACTCCTTCCAATTGGGATGAATTACTGGCGAACATAGGAAAGGAAAAAATAAAGAAGAAAGCCAGGGTTATTTCCAGAATCAAGAGAGATGAGGCAAATAATAGAGTGGTCCACATTGCTACTCCTACTCCTGACAAGAATAAGGATAATGTGACTTGTAATTATTAAAATTTGCAAACATTCAACCTACGGCATGCTTCCATGGAACATGATATTGAAGATATGAGGGTTCTAGTGCTGTAATCCTTGGCAGATTAAGGAAGGAGGTGCAGACCAAGCAAAAATTGAAGAAGGAAAATGATAAACTTAAAAGATATCTACAAGATTTGATGAAACCCTTGCAATCCATTAGTTCCTCATCATCTGTTGCAGGCTTCCTGCCACAAGAAACAATTACTGAGTTAGAAAAGATGAAGGTCACTACCCATGTTACAATGAGTTGGTTACATGGAGTACAAACTCAGGGAGATAATGCCATCAAGGATATTATTTCAACCAGTGGGGATGCTATGAGGTCAATAGACTGGTTAAAAAATGTATTGGCCTAGGATAGGGAGGATATGGATCTTTTGTTGTAAAGGACTAGAATCATCATGGGCTACACCGAAGAGAAGCTAGTAAGGGATGGAATTCTTCCTTCTTCCAAAGTAATAGAACCTTGGGAATGGTTTGAGGTTTTGAAAATAAGGAAAAGGGTTTTGAAGAAGGTGCATAAGCAGGGGAAGCAGATTGAGGATGGCTTGACTGAAATTTACAACAAATATATCTCCTTCTTTGAGGTTATGATAGGGAGAAAAAGGTCTTTTTCAAAGCATCTGATCCTAGAGCAGTTGAGAAAATGGCGGCGAGAGGTGTATTCTCCAATCAATGAGGACCAGGTCATCGAACACCTGTTGGATGATGTAGCCACATACATTGCAGTAATTGATAAATATAGGACCCTGAAAGTGGACTGGGATAAGATGGTAAAACAATCAAGGGACGACATTATGTCCATTGAAAGGAGAATGAAGGTGTTAGTTATGCCAGCTATTGTCAACTTGGAGAAAATATTTTTGATGATACAAGATAAGGAAAATCAAGATAAATACAGAGGGGAGGGCAGTTAATGCAACGCCTCATCGGCATTTTTGCTTCCCTATTATTCCTCATCTTCCTTCACATGCATGGGACCGGGTTATATTGGAGATCCCAGGTCGACCTGGATGAAATTGGTGCATTTAATGCATATTTCATTTTATTTTTGAATTCCTCTTGGCCGACCTATTTTTGACTATTTTTTATTGTAAACTTAATTGGGCCGACATGTCTTGGAGGGTTTTCTATAAATTTTGAATTCTGCCTCATTTGTAGAGAGTTAGACGATTTTATATATTGGAGCAAATTGAGATAAAAGCAAGAGTTAGAGTTAGGATTTAGTTTTATCTTTCAAGCAAGTGTCGTAATAGAAGATTGGAATTGTTTCCACTTTGGATGATTTAATACAAGTAAAGGCATTGTGATTTGGTGCATTCCTTGTGTTGAGTTTTATCTGGCATGGTTCTTGATATTCTATCTTTAAAATTGCTTAAGTTTATTTGATGCATGTTTGATGATTTAATGGTGTTTAGGGTTTGATGCTTGAAGTGTTTGTAGCAATCTCTAGTCCATAATTTTTGTAACTAGTTGATTGTTAGTTGTTTTACAAAGTTATCCTGGACTTTAATATTCATTGTGCTTAGTTTGATTGTGGATGTTTATTCATTTCAAATGATAGGGTTGTTTTGAATGAATGTTCATAATCTGAAAATCTTGAACACCTTAGAAGATTGCACTATTCCTGTAAGATTTCAGATTTATCTGGGTTAAATAGGAATTAGTTTCTAAGGGATTGGTCCATTTCTAGAATTTTATCATTTACATTGTTAATCTTAGGGTTAGAATCAGTCTTAAAACTCTCTTTAAAACCCTTATCTTTTGTTATTTACTTGATTACTTTGGTTAGACTTAAGATCTGAAGTATCACCATATCACTAGATCTGATAAATTCGAGTCCAATATTTTCTTGTAGTAAGGTCCCTTTGTGATTACCAACATTTCACATTTTATCACTGAATTGTTTTATTTGCATTGTCAAAACCTGACATTAGAGACCTTGGGGATATCTCTTTTTAAATAGAGATTTACCTTCCAAGAGAGATAGGATATCATATTATGCCTGAGTTGTTGTTGTGCAGAAAACACCATCAATAGATTGGTGCTAGAAGTAGGTCTTGAATATGCAAGTTGGATCGATTTATGTCTGTCATTTCTCCTGAGAGGTTCAAAAGAAGAACCAAATCTACTCCAGGAGAAGAGTAATTTCAAGAATTTCAAGTTCCTACTAGGGAAAGAAGGACCAGGAGAAGGGGGGAATCATCATCCACCTAGCCACTCCCATCATCCCCATCAAGATCATCCTCATCAAATTCTAAAGTCATTCCTATTTTGCAGCCCCAACTAGCCATAAATCAGCCATTACCGCCTCCACCTCCACCAATGGCTTTCCTGGCCAATAACCCATCTCCCTTGATCTTCAATAATTACAATGTCATTCCCAAGAACCCTGACCACTTTTTCTCTAAGTTCCATACCAATGATCCCAATAGGATAGAAAAGGAGCATATCAAGATTTTCCAGACCTATCTGAGGGATAGAGGGATCAACCATGAGGATGTTCCATGCAGGTTTTTCCCTTATTCTCTAGGGGAAGAGGCATTTTATTGGTACAATCGCTTACCTACTGCTTCTATCCATAACTAGACAGAACTGGAGACTACATTTCTATAGAAGTTTAAAATTCTCATTAGTGCTAATGAGCTCTACAAGAAGTTTACCGGAGTTAAGAGAGAAATTAATGAGCCTATAGGGTTGTTCAATAATAGGTTTCACCGAGCATACACTAGACTTCAAGCACCTTATGTTGTAGATGATGTCACTGCCCTAGAGGTCTACTTTGAATCCCTTGACAACCTTACATCCACCTTCCTTAAATGGAGGACTAATCCCCCAACTACCTTGCTCACTACATATATAGAGGTTGTTAAGGTTAGCATAGATCTAAGGCAACATTTTTTAGGACCTTTTCCATCCTTAGGACCTGCTACTCACCCTGGACAAGTCCAAACTCTCAACCAGGATTTGACTAATGATGTTCCCATTATGAATCTAGTACCACCATTACCTTTTATCCCACACCTAGGTCCTCCAATAAATCAAGCTCATCCAATGACCTCTTATCCTCAACAAAGAGCCAATCAACCCCTTCACCCATAGTAGCAGACTGGTTTTCCTACTTATTTGCAGAATTCAGAAGTCTTGAATCAGATTGTTGGTTCCGAAGGAGCATTAGGATACCCGCCTGGTAATGTGAATTCAATTCCATACAATCGTCTAGATAAGGAATAGTTGGATGAGTTAACTAAGCAAGTGAAGAAATTGAATATGGAGGTAACTTATCTAGCAAATTAGAATAGCCAACTCCAGGCTGCATAGAAGAACATGCAATCGAATTACAATAGAGAGAACATAGATGTTGCTAAAGGACAGAACTTTGATAGAGGACACCATTTTGACAGAAATCAAAATTTTGAAAGAGGACAAGGCCCTAGCCAGAACTTTGACAAGGGGCAACCAGGTGGACAGGGGTTTGACAGAAGGCAACCACCTAGACAGAATAGACCATGGAATATTGGACCTAACAATGGAGGAATTCCCACTCCATTGGATCATCCTTCTACCCAAGAGAAGCCTCCAAGTGGTGTGTATCTAGCCGAAGCAGCTTTGCCTGGATGGTGCAGGCTCCATAAGACAAGTCAACACTTTGAGTTAGATTGCCCTAAGTTTCAAACTGCTTCCTCCATCTTTTAGTATGAAGTTGAAAACAATTCCAATAGTCGAGAGATTGTGCCCTCTAATCCTTATGATTCCCCAGTAATGGTACTTAACCATGCTCCATTCCCAAAAGGTGAGGAGAACGAACCGGAAGAAGAGTCCAGTGACCAAGATAAAGAGATAGAGTAGGTATTGAATGAAGACAAAATATCTCAGTTGTTTAATGAAGAGAATGAGAATGATAATGGCCCTTTGGATGAGGAGTAAGTTGGTGTTGAAGAAGTTCATATGTTTCAGCGACCCATAAAGAAATATGATTTGAGGAATAGGCCTAACATGAGTCTGTAATTTGGAGGCCCTTTCACTACTTTTATCCCTCCAAAAAATTTCACTATTCCACCAGATTCACACGCTAATAATAATCCATCTTACCCTCATGTTCCAACACAATACTTTGTGAAGGGAGGACAACTTGATATATCAAAGGGAAACAATGTTGAAGTATCAAAGGACAAACAAACTAGTTGCTGCAAGGCAGCTCATGCTGATATGAACATAGAGCAATAGGGCGAATATGTGACTGAGGAATTCATAAAAGTAAAGGTAAGTCTTTCTGCTTTTGAATTATTAAGAGTCCCTGCTATTATGAATTCTTTCTTGGGGTCTTTCAATTCAAACACAACACCACAGGGAGTAACTGCCAATGAGGCAGTTGTCAGATCCTTTAATTCATAGGCACCCAAAGGCTAGGGCCAGGCCCCAGCTATGGAAAAGGGGAAAGATAAGGATAAGAGTCTAGTTGCACAAGCTAGCACCTAGTTGAGTCTATTCCAAGGCAAGATGGAAACCCCTCCCTTTCTGATTTATGTTTGTATCTTTGGGAAGAATCTTCATAATTATCTGCTAGATTCGGGAGAATCTACAAATGTTATGCCTTTTGTTGTCTGTAAAGCATTAGGTATTACCCCTATAGCCTCTCAAAAGAAGGTCACTCAATTAGAAAAGATGGAGGTGAGTGTAGTAGGAGAACTGAACATGATCCCCATACAGGTTGCATTAGATCCTAGGGTGTAGCAGGTGATCAATATTCAGGTTGTTGATATTCCTGACACCTATGGTTTGATTTTGGGTCGGCATTTCAGTAAGGCATTAAATGGGTATACATCTACAGACCATTCTCACATGTGGCTACCATGGAAAGGAGTCCCAAATCATATCAGAATTGAAAGAGAGCCCAGAATAAAGTATGTAAACTGAGTACCAGAATACTTCAAATGAGATATTAGTATCAAAGGTCAGCATGGGGAAATATGTGTTGGTTGCCCCAGTCTCGGATACAGAAGAGGTCTTTATGTTGCAGGGCACCTTTTATGAATCTACATCAGAATCTGGTGGGTTCGAGGAAATCTTTATGATGCAAGATGAGTCCATCAGCGGTTCTGAAACACAGAGTGAGCAAACAAATGAAACTAATGACCAAGAGGATAGGCAGTTTAGTTTGTTGGATAACTTCCAGGAGTTCATCCAGAGGTGTATGGAGAATCAGATCCAGCTTGGCAGGAATATGAATTTTCAAGAATTATTGCTTCCTAATTGGTGTTGAGTCCATGATGCTCCCCACTCTGAGTTGGAATGTCATGTATGTCAGACTGTTGTAGAGTAGGTACAAAAGTGCATTGACCCAATCCCAATTGTTAGGCTAAATATATAGGAAGAGTGAAATAATGACAAGGGTAAAAGCCCAATGATTCCTGAAGAGCCTCCTAGCTATAGTAAAGATGAATTGAAGCAATCAAGGATTAATGGTTGTTGGACGTTAAGATTCGATGGATCCAAATCTAAGCAAGGTGTTGGAGCAGGGTTTGAATTGATCAGTCCTAAAGGCAATAACTATTTTGTTGCTCATAGACTACAATTCCAATGTACTAATAATGTGGTTGAATATGAATCTTTTAATCCATGGGTTGTTATTGGCATCGAGGAAGAAAGTTAAGATATTACAAGTTTTTTGCGGTTCTGAGTTGGTAGTCAGGCAGGTGAGGAAACAATATTCATGTCATGACAAAAGGATGACTAATTATAGACATAGAGTATGGGATCTTATTGAGGGATTTGATGCTTTTAACATCCAGTTGATTCCTCGAAGTAAGAACCAAGTTGCAGATTCTCTGGCACAGGTGGCTAGTACATTGCAACCTTTATCACTTTTAGGATTGAAGAAGTTTACTATGGAGCTCACTCCAGTACCTTCAGTACTTGACAACGTTACCAATTTCTAGGTATTTGAAGATGATAAGCATATACTTGATTTCATTACAAGTTGTGATGTGTTTGCTTCTCAAGTAATTGATGAGGTAGAGCCTCAAGAGGCGGAAATGGACTTGGGAGGGGTCATCAACCTGAAGACAAACAATATCCCAAGAGGCATGGTGCAGTTAGAATGAATTTTTTATTTGGATAGGATAAAATACCAAGAACAACAAGTCAAAAGGGAATCTCTCAGTAGTCAATGTGAAACATACAACATGGGGACATAGGATGATGTAAAGAATTTTTTTATTGGTAAGGTATGTACTCCCAAAGAAAGGAGAGGGATTATTGATGCTTTACACACATATCAAGATGTGATAGCCTGGAGTTATGAAGACTTAAAAACATACGATACTTCAATCATTACACACACCATTTCCTTGAAGTCAAATGTCAAACCATTCAAACAAAGACAAAGACCAATTAATGCTTTGTTAGAACCCATCATTCAAAAAGAAGTACAGAAGCTACTTTTAGCACGAATTATATTTCCAGTGAGGCATTCAACCTAGGTTGTGAATCTAGTTCATGTGAGGAAAAAGAATAGAGAAATCAGACTGTGTGTGGACTTTAGGAATCTTAATAGGGCATCGAAGAAAGATAATTATCCGGTTCATTCATTGGATGAGGTACTTCAGATTGTCAATGGATCCCAGATGATGTCTTTTCTAGATGGGTATTTTGGATACAACCAAGCCATGGTGCAATATGAATACATACATAAAACTGCCTTCACTATGAAATGGGGAAATTTTTCTTACAGAAGAATGTCTTTTGGGTTGATCAATGCTGGAGCTACATTCCAAAGAGCTATGGGTATTGCTTTTAAGGACATAATTGGTAAGTGCATCATTATTTATATGGATGATTTGACAGTCTTCTCTAAGAAGTGAGGTAATCATATAGCAGATTTATGCAAAGTATTCCAAAGGTGCAGAGAGTTTAGCATTTCACTTAATCCAAAGAAGTGTATTTTTGGGGTTATAGAGGGAAAATTTCTAGGACATATTATTTCAGAACAGGGTATCACCATTGATCCTGAGCGAATAGAGGCTATTTTGAAGATTTAGACTCCTATAAGCAAAAAATAAATGAAGTCATTATTTGGGAAGATTAACTTCGTTAGAAATTTTATCACTGCATTTGTGGAGATAGTGAAGCCCTTGAATGCTATGTTGAAACAAGAGGAAAAAGTGGAATGGAGTGCAGAAGCTAAGGAGGAATTTACAGAAATTAAGAAAGTTGTCGTTGAGGCTCCAATATTGATAAGTCTGGATTACGCTAAGCCTTTTTACATATGTTCATTTGCTTCTAATCACTCTTGTGCTGGAATGTTAACTCAAAAGTCTGATCAAGGCAATGATCATCCTATAGCCTTCATGAGTACCCCTTTAAAGGATGCGGAGTTAATATATAAAAATATAGAAAAGCAGGCCTATGCTTTGGTCAGAGCAGTGAAAAAGTTCATACACTATATTCTGAGGAATAAGGTATTGCCATAGTGCCTGATCCTACGGTGAAGTTGTTGCTAATGCAGAATGAGTTGAAGTTGTTGCTAATGCAGAATGAGTTAGGTGAACAAAGAGCTAAATGGGTAACTATGTTGCAAGAATCTGATATTGAGATTCAACCCATAAAATTAGTGAGAGGGTAGGGACTGATGAGGATAATGGATTTGATAGGTTCTGATCTCATAGCTCAGCATTATCATCTCCAAGAGGTATCTCCAAGAGACTGGTATGATGAAACCATTTATTATTTATTGAACCAGCAATGTCTTGATCATCTTAGTACAGTTCAAAGGCGGGCCTTGCATCTGAAGAGTGGTAGATTTATTATGAAAGGGATTGTCATGTATAATAAAAATCATGAGGGTGTGTATTTAAGATGTCTGGGGAAGGAAGAAGCTACCAGAGTGATGATTGAATTCCATGAAATATATGGCACGGGCCATGGTTCTACATCATCCGCTACTAATCAGATCCTAAGGGCAAGCTATTATTGGCCTACTCTATATAAGGATGCACACAACCATGTGAGGACTTGTCATGTATGTCAAACTGCAGAAAGTAAGGAAAAATGCGTAGCCCTTCCACTTCAGCCAGTCATAGAGGTGAAACCATTTGCGTAGTGGGGAATGGAATTCATAGGTCCAATCAACCCACGCTCTTTTGTAGGCCACCATTATATTCTAACCATAACTAATTACTTTACTAGATGGACTAAAGCTCTTGCATGTAAACAATGTACTTCGGATGTGGTAATCAATTTCCTTGAATCAGGTATTATTAATTGTTTTGGTTGTCCATTGTCTTTAGTTTGTGATAATGGTCTTGCATTTGCATCACTGAAACTTTCTAATTGGGCTTTTGATCATGGAATCGTCATAAAATTCACATCCAATTACTACCCTTAGGGTAATGGTCTAGTTGAGTCCTCCAATAAGAACCTTTTGATGGTCATTTGTAAGTTACTAGAGCAAAATCCTAAGGATTGGCACACCTAGCTTAGATTTTCTCTCTGGGCAGACCATACCAGATAGAAGGCATCCATAGGAACCTCTCCTTATCACCTAGTGTATGGTTTGGAACCTATATTCCCAATCCAGCTGAAGATCCCTACCTTGCAGTTCATTAATGAATACTATGATGAGGAGGATAAGCATGAGGCTCGTTTGGCTGAGTTGTTACACCTTGAAGAGAAGAGAGATGAGGCCCTAGAAAACTTTTCCAAACAATAGGGTGTAGTGAAAAGATGGTTTGACAAAAGAGCTAAGGTAAAAGCCTTTAGAATCTCTGACTTATTTCTCTACTAGGATAAATCCCATGACTGTAAGGGAGAGCATGGTAAATTTGACAAACTCTAGCTTGGCCCTTATCAGATTTCAGAAATTCTAGGAGATAATGCTTTTCGCTTGAAAACCCTCACTGGAGGGGATATCCCGTTGCCTGTCAATGGGCAGTATTTGAAGGATTACTTCCAATCTTGATTTGTTTACAGCTCTCCCTTGTACATAGTTAGAGTAGGTTTTTCTTTCTTCTTTTCTTTTCTTGTTTGTTGTTTTTGGTTTGGTTAGTGTAGGTTTCTTTTCTTTTTTTTTGTTTCTTGCTTTGGTTAGCGTAGGTTTGCTTCAGTTGGTTTTTCTTTATAGTTTGCTTTTGCTTGTGGTTTCCTTCTTTCTTGGGGTTGTACGAACACCCTTAGCCAGCACCATTGCACCTCTAACCATTTTACATCCTCTAGTTGAGAAAGAAACTTCTACACCAGCATCATTTAACTTACTAACAAAAAAAATATTTTGAGCCAGACCTGGTATATGCAGTACGCCACCAATACCTTTGACTCTCTCATCAGGAAACTAAATCTTGACTCTTCCTCTGCCAAATATCTCCAGCGTTGAATCACTTGCCAGGTACACCTTTCCACCATCATACTTCTCATACTTAGAGAACCATTCTCTATTGGATTTCATGTGAAAGGACACACTTGAGTCAACTGGCCAGATATCATCAGATGCCTAAGTTGTCAAGGCTGTTGCAATGAAGGCGTCTACATCACTTTGAGAAGATTCATTGTTAGAAGCATTCTTCTTCTTCTTCTCCTTGCAGTCCTTCCAGATTTGACTAGGTTGCCCACAGTTCCAGCATCTCACCTTGAACTTTTTACCAAGAGACTTTGATCTCCTTGCAAATTTGGATTTTGACTTCTTGTCCTTCTTTCCTTTTTCCGTTGGTCTACCTCGAACAACAAGATCCTCTTTGGCCATCTTAGAAGACTTCATTTTCATTTATTTAGACAGAAGCGAAGCAACCACATTATCCATCTTGAATGTAGTGGTTGTGCTTCCAATAGCCATCACCAAATGAACCCAACTATCAGGTAACAAACACAACAAGAGCATGCAACGATCCTCCTCCTTAGTCTTCACACCTATAGACGCCAGCTGAGTAACACTCATATTAAACAAGTTCACATGGTCTACAACTGATGCACCTTCTTCCATCTTTAAGGAATACAACTTCTTCCTCGGGAATAACTTATTTACCAGAGACTTTCCCTAATAAATATCACCAAACTTCTTCCATAATGAAGCTACAGACTGCTCCTCATGGATGTTTAGGAGTATAAAATCGGCTAGACTCAATCTTATGATACCTCTTGCTTTTCTATCAACAAGATCCCAAGCATCTTGATGTAGAAGTTGTCAAAACCAACTTCAAACTCCAAGATCACCTGCATGCAAATGGATACCTGTCACAAGGAAGAGAATGGATGGAGAAAACAAACAAGGGTTTGAAGAAATATTCAACCACAAAGAAAGTATCGATTGATTGATAGATGATAATTACAAAGAGTACATATGCCTGATTATATAGGCAAGTGCTAAACCTAGAATGAAAAGGATGTTGCCAAGTGTTCAAATCACACTTCATGTGACAACAAGAAACCCTAACCAACTACCTAGGGAATGATAACAAGATGGAGATAAGTTCTAGAAAAGACAACTCATCTTTTAGAAGGGAATCTTATCTCAACAAATTTATTAAATGATTAAATGTAATTTAGGACTAATATGATTAATTAAAACCTAAGTTAACTTATGCTAGTGTAATAATTAATTAATTACACTAACACTTGCATCATACTTTGTGTCTTAGTTCCAGAAACTGCTAACCAGAGGTCTCTATCCACCAACAAGTCTTCCATTTTGAGTTTCCATAACTCAAAGTTGTTTCCATTAAAATTATCAATATCTACTCTACCTAATGTACTCGCCATCTCAAACAGAAACCAATTTTAACAATGCAATACTCCCACTGAAACAGTATTAGCACAAAAAACTGACCTTTTCTCTCAAGGTTAACACAACTGGCTAGGCTCTGTTACCACTTGAAGGGAAAACAGGGATGGATCTATTTATCCAACAGTGCGGAATACATTCCCTTAAGACTAATACAACAGAGGAGAAGAGCAAAATTGGTTCTAATAGCTTCTAAAACTACTGAGATGAATACATACAGCATAAAAGAGATAACATAATATAAACATTCATAGATGACATAGTATTTATGTGGGAAAACCTTTCTAGGTAAAAAACCCACCACACCAAGCAAGAAAAATTGTATTACAGTAATAATCAATTACATACAATATCAACCCTTACTCTTTGTTTAGCTCACAGTAGCACTCTGATTATCTTCTCACTGTTACAATACTTCACTTAAGTATACAATGAAAAAATCACTCTTTTTTTTTTACTTGCATCGACTTGTCTTCTACATGTACATATCCATCAACCGCACAATGATTGTACAAGTATTCATTGCATTTACACTTTCAACCAATCTCATGGCTTTAGGTTCATGCATCAGACTTCCAGTATGCCATCGATCTGATCTGATTTCATCGAGCCACCTAGGCATTTAATTCTTTGCCATAATCAGTTCCTATCATCAATCAAACAAGTCTACAATTACTGCTTTTACTATATTGTCCTTTAGCCAATCAAACTGCTGTCAACCTGCCACGTGTCCTTGCTCTTTGACTTTTTGGTCCAACTTAGTTGACCGAACTTTGAGCTTGTCTAAGATCTTACCGCACAACCACCAAGCTCAACCGACCCAATCGTGGTGCAATGGTGAGCTCGTCTAAGCTCGCCCCAAACTACATTGCGCAATCGCCGAGTCCGTTCCAACCAGCTGTGGTATAGCAGTGAGCTCATCTGAGCTCACCTCGTCATCTACTGCACTACCACCGAGTTCGATCGACCCAACCACGATAAGGAAATAAGCTATCTGGGGGACCGCCAGCGGTCTTACCGTAGCCACCACAGTGAGCAAGCTCACCGCCCACGGTGGAGTGGTAGCCGCCAGGTACACCGCTGGCAGTCTCACCATAGACATCGTGGTGAGAGGATCCACCGCCCATAGTGTGGCGGTAACCATCAACCAAGCCTTTGGCGGCCTCATTGCGGCCACCGCGATGAGACAACTCACCACCTGCGGTGGAGCAATATACACCAAGCCACTGTTGGCGGCATCACTGTGGTCACTGTAGTGAGGCGGTGGCCGATGAGGTAGGTAACAAGCTGCCTACCGTGACCGCCATGGTGAGTAAACTCATCGTGCGTAGTAAGTTGGTTACCACCAAGCCCATCATCGTGGTACCGCTAGGGTCAAGATAGACTGTCGTAGTAAAGCGGTAAAGACATAAATAAGCTAGGCGCGGTATGGCGGTAAAGGTAGAAATAAATATTTTTTGCCAAGTCTTGAATTTCTGAGGCTTCAAACTAGAAATTGAGACATACTTTCTCAACAATATTTTGCTTCAGTGCCACTGTGGTCCTCATCCCTAAGTGTGAGTTTCATTGCTTACAAGGTGAAAGGAAGGTTTAAAACAATGTTAAAAAAAAAGAGAAAAGAGAAATTATGGAAAATGAAAATAAATATTTACCTTATCAGGAGTATCCTAGTATCTCTACCAGGGCTATAGACAGCTGGCTGGCAGTAGAGCTATGCTTGGGAGGGTCACAGTGATACCCTCATCGAGGCTATGGACACCTGGCTAGTAGTGAGGCTCTATCTAGGTTGCTTTTGAAGTTAGAACTTTTATGTAGCCCGGTCAGACTAGATATGGTTCATGTTGCACCTAAAGAATGGGAAATGAATGAAAATACACACACTTGGACCCTGGTGCAGGAAAAGGTTTCCTTGCTTGTGATTTTTGAAACTTTGTTCTTAGGTGACCTGATGTAAAGGCTAAAACCAAAGATTATGGGTTCCTGATTCTAGTTTGTTCTTGAAATTCTCTAGAGCATTTCCCCAACAAAGTCACCATTTGTTGTGCACTTTTTGCACACACGCCCCACTAAAAGTAGAGACCCTCTTTCTTGCTCTTTTGCTTTCATTCTTGGTGTTTTGGCCCCTTTGGTTTTGAGGATTTTGTTGCCTTGATATGTTCCCAAGTGGTTATCCTACTCGTGCAAATGCCCCTTGAGGGAAGCACTTTCAAAATCCTACATTCTGGGATCCATTTCGGGTTTTTCTGTGTTTTCAGGAAAATTCCCTCTCGACGGATTTCCCCGAGTGCCTTGAAAACCCAACGAAGGTTGTTTTATATCATTTTCAGAAATTCTAGGACTTTGTGGAATTCCATCTAGTCTGGATTTTCTCAAGATTCCATCATGCCTTCAAATCCCTGGGTTCGTTGTCTTGTCGATGCATTTAAGTACCTCGTACGGTCTTTCAGTTTGCCTTTATTGAGTTTATTTGTATTTTATGAGGAGGTTTATGTCATTTGTCTTATTGTGAGATTTGAGGAGTTTGGTTTGGATTGTTGCTATTGGATTGTGTGTTTGAGCTCGTGGTCGAGGGTTGTAGTCAAGCTTTCTTATGATCTCTTGCATTTTGCCCCAATTTTCTGGGTCTCTTGGCGACTATCGCTTCCTCGATTTATTTTCCCTCATGGTATGTACATGCTACCCTCCCTTTTGATAAACGAATTGAATCTTCTTTAAGGTTTGTGTGGGTGTATGCTTTGAGTCAGGATATAGGTGTGGTATGGTTTGGTAGCAGTGTTAGGGTTGTCGATTGTTGCCTTGATTCCCTTACTCATGGTTCACGCCTCCTCTCCTTCTACATGATTTTAAATCAAGCAGGTTAACCATTGATCTACCTCCATCTATTTAATTTTGAACTTCCCTATACTGAGCTCTGCTTTAACCTGAAACTCCTCGACCTGTGATGAACTGCGTCCTGGGTGAACTGAGGCTTGTTGCTATCATCCAATTTGATAATCGCCCTATCATTAGTTAAGTCGTGTGAGGAACAGTGAAATGAGGACAACAAATCAAGATCCGAGTTGTGTTGTCATGGCGATTTCCTAAGGTTTCCTCTATTGAAATCCTCCCTCTTGTTGAGTGGATCTTATTTTGATCAATTTGAACCTGGATTGTTCATCTTGCATTATAATCGATCTGAATCCTAGGATAAATCCCCAACTTCCTAATCATTTGATTGATCTAGGCGAAATCCTGATGAAGTCAAATATTTTGGGTTTTCGAGCACCTCACGGATTTCCTTTACCTCAGGATTTCCCCAATTTATCCGTCGCCTTATCGATTTCCTGAAAGTGGGCTCTAAGCGTGAAAATTGCATTGACTTCATGCAATTCCGTGCCTTCGGGATTTTTCCAAAATTTCTTGGTCCCTTCATTTTCCCAGAATTTGTAAATTGTTGCCATTTTCAAGGATTTCCGTCCAAGCCGGAATTCCCCGAAATCTTGTTGAAAATGGAGAATTAAGAGAATGTATGAAATTTTGGTTGATGATTATGCGTCTCATGATTTATTTGACTTGTTTTAAGATGTATCATGAGGTTTCTTGGTTAATGTGATTGATCAAATGATGGATTGAAAGTTTCTTTGTGGTCATTTCATTGGATTTCGTCTGGTCTGGAATTTCCCAGAATTCCTCTCCAGCCTAAATTCTGCAAGAGGGCTAAAAACCCAAACTTTACAATAAGTGATTCTTATTAGGATTTTGGGGGATTTTTCTTATTACGGGATTTTTTTAAGGAATGGGTATATCATTTGTGATGGATTAAATTGAATTCTATGTTATGATGGGTCTTTATTTTTGTGTCTTTGTTGTATGTAGGCAGAATAAAGTTAGGTTGTTGCTGGACAGAGCAAGGGTAAGGTAATGGATCATGCGGTGCTGGCACATGTGGCTAGATTTCCTCCTATAGTCTAGTGTTATGAGTTGGTGCATAAATGTGCCAAGCACTATGATAGGGGCACACAGAGGATAGTTGGTCCTCAAGGAAGAATTGTGGCTAATCTTAATCATCTGTCTATTGCCCAGACCTTTGACATACCTGATAGGTTTCATGTTGTGGGCTTCGATATGGATGTAGCAAAGAAGTATTATGATGAGAATGTCATCAAATCCTAACAGGTCATCAATTCTTGGTTGGAGAAACCCAAGTCCCACTTCTCCAAGTTACCCAAGTAGTTGTTCAAAGCTAAGTTTAGGAAGGAGTACTATGATGTTATCACACTCCTCAGCAAGGTAGTGGGATTGAAAATTGTAGGAATGTTTGAGAACTGGGTGTTCCATGTTATTGTAAGGATGGACCAAGGTATGCACTACCATTGGGCGGGTGTTATAAGTGCAATGATACATGAGCAGATGTGTAATGTTTTGTAGACAAAGAAATTTACAATGACCTCCTATTTGGTGTATGCACTTGCAAGGTATCACCCATACAAGGGACTAAGCACAAGGGGTGTGTTTGGGTAGGATGTAATTTATGAAGTGTACCCACAATTATACTTGGGTGGCACAAGCTATAGGAGGGTGAATGATGCATTCACCATGTACATCACCAGGCTATTACAAGGTGCAGAATATGTTTGGATCTTAGACAATGCCAAGGAGTTCATTAAGAGGTTTCGAGCCTAGTTTATCTAGTTTCCCACCTTTTCATACATCATAATTGATGGTTGTCAAAGGGCTCCATACATACTCCCTAGGTACCCCATGGATCATGTTGTAGTTCTAGACGTCACAAGATAGACCTATGACTTTGATGTAATTGTGAAGAAGGAGAAGCACAAGACTGGATTTGGTGGTGATTTTCCTTTGAGGATAGGTAGTGGTGAGGCATTCCCTTCTATTAACTCAACCCATGCTTCTAAAGAAGAGATGAGTACTCTAGGTCTTCCTTTCCATTCCAAGAGATCCAGATTTGACATAACTGGTGAAGCACATAAGAAGGCCAACATGGAATATGGTCACAAGGATGACATAGAGGATTACTAGGCTAAAATAAGTGATGAGTTTGAATTCAAAAGGAAGAAGTTCTCTAGGCTACCAGTGAACTTGGTTTGGCTATACAACGTAAAGTTCATTCTAGATCAGGTTGAAGAAGATGGAAATTTGATTCAAGGCCATAACTTTGAAGCTATGAAGGATAGGCCAGTTGGAGAAGTGGATTGGCTAGAGGAAGAGAGGACAGAATTAGAACAAAACATGACTCCATTAATCAATTACACCAAGCTATGGCTCAAGCACAAGATGTTGGAGTTAGAGAGTGAGGGTGTGCACCTATGATCTAATGGGGGACTTGGAGTCTCACTCCACTTCTGCGGAATCACCTGAACAGGACCCCAAAAGCAAAACCAAGGTGGACTCTCCTTTCAAGATTAAAATTAAATATGTTCAGGAAGAAGAGGTAGGAGAGGCAGGGAAGCAAAGAAAACCTATATCCAAGAAAAGGAAGCATGTCTCAAAGAAGAAAAAGGCTGAAAAAGGATGAAGAAGAGAAAGAATAAAGGGATTCCAGTGTCCCCTTTCCCAAGAAAAGGAGAATTGTGAGGTTTTCACAGAAAGAGAAGGAAACCTTCTAAGGCAGATGATGAAGTTGACCCCCCAGTGGTAGAGGTGGAGAGCTCGGGAGAAAAGACATAGGTATATACCAGGAGATCAAGGACTCCATCTCCCAAGGATGGTGCACTAAACGGAAGTGTTCCCATGACTGCTCCTATCACTGAGCATGAGGATTTCCCTCCTTCTCATGAGACTGACAATGTGCCAGATGAATCAAAGGATGTTGAGGATCCCCAGGATCAGGGAGAGGAGGAATTCCAAGAGGGAGAACTCTATAATGTTGAGGCAAAAATGGAGAAAGTTTTGCAGTCTCCTTTAGTGGCTTATGAGGATTCACCTATTGGGCTTCATGAGGATACACCTCCTCATAAGGAGGAAATTCCAGCTAGGATTCCCTCACCAGTGCATGAAAAAGGGGAGCACGATAAAGGAAAGGAGGATACAATTGAGGAAATTCCCGAGAAGAAAAGTTTGGATGAAGATGCGCCCAATGTTCAACAAGATGCAATGGTACAAGATAATGTACAATCGGATCACACAGTCCCAAGATGGTTGGAAAAGGAGTTCAAGAGTAAACAAATTGTGGTGGATGATACTCCTCCCAATTGGGATGAATTACTTGCGAACATAGGAAAATGAAAAAATAAAGAAGAAAGCCATGGTTATTTCTAGAATTGAGAGAGATGAGGCAAATAACAGAGTGGTCCACATTGCTACTCCTACTCCTGACAAGAATAAGGATAATGTGACTGGTAATGATTACAATGTGTAAACATTCAACCTAGGGCATGCTTCCATGGAATAGGGTATTGAAGATATGAGGGTTCTAGTGCTATAATCCTTGGTAGATTAAGGAAGGAGGTGCAAACCAAGCAACAATTGATGAAGGAAAATGACAAACTTAAAAGATATATGCAAGAGTTGATGAAACCCTTGCAATACATCAATTCATCATCATTTGTTGTAGGCTTCCTGCCACAAGAAACAATTACTGAGTTAGAAAATATGAAAGTCACTACCCATGTTACAACGAGTTGGTTACAGGGAGTACAAACTCAGGGAGACAATGCCATCAAGGATATTCTTTCAACCGGTGGGGATTCTATGAGGTCAATAGACTGGTTAAAGAATGTATTGGCCCAAGATAGGGAGGATATGGATCTTTTGCTGGAAAGGACTAGAATCATCATGGGCTCCACTAAAGAGAAGCTGGTAGGGGATGGAATTCTTCCTTCTTCCAAAGTAACAGAACCTTGGGAATGGTTTGAGGCTTTGCAAATAAGGAAAAGGGTTCAGAAGAAGGTGCATAAGCAGGGGCAGCAGACTGAGGATGCCTTGACTGAAATTTACAACAAATGCATCTCTTTCTTCGAGGTTATGACAGGGATAAAAAGGTTTGTGCCGAAGTATCTTAGCTTGGAGCAGTTGAGAAAATGGTGGCAAGAGGTGTATTATCCAGTCAATGAGGACTAGGTCACCGAACACTATTGGATGGTGTAGCCACATACATTGTGGTAATTGATAAATACAGGACCCTGAAGGTGGACTAGGATAAGATGGTAAAATAATCAAGGGACAACATTAAGTCCATTGAAAGGAGAATGTCGAAGGTGTTAGTTATGCCACCTATTGTCGACTTGGAGAAAATATTTTTGATGATACAAGATAGGGAAAATCAAGATAAAGACAAACGGGAGGGTAGTTAATGCAACGCCTCATCGGGATTTGTGATTCCCTATTATTCGTCCTCTTCCTTCGCATGCATGGGACCAGGTTATGTTGGAGATCCCAGGCCGACCTGGATGAAATTGGTGCATTTAATGCACATTTCATTTTATTTTTGAATTCCTCTTGGTCGACCTGTTTTTGGTCGTTTGTTATTGTAAACTTAATTGGGTCGACATGTCTTGGAGGGTTTTCTATAAATTTGGCATTCTGCCTCATTTGTAGAGAGTTAGACGATTTTATATATTGGAGTGAATTGAGATAAAAGAAAGAGTTAGAGTTAGGATTTAGTTTTATCTTTCAAGAAAGTGTTGTAACAGAAGATTAGAATTTTTTCCACTTTGGATTATTTAATACAAGTAAATACATTGTGATTTGGTGCCTTCCTTGTGATGAGTTGTATCTGGCATGGTTCTTGATATTCTATCTTTAAAATTGCTTAAGTTTATTTGATGCATGTTTGATGATTTAATGGTGTTTAGGGTTTGATGCTTGAAGTGTTTGCAAGTATCTATGGTCCATAATTTTTGCAACTAGCTGACTGTTAGTTGTTTTGCAAAGTTAGCCTGGACTTTAATATTCATTGTGCTTAGTTCGATTGTGGATTTTTGTTCATTTCAAATGATAGGGTTGTTTTTAATGAATGTTCATAATCTAAAAATATTTAACACTTTAGAATATTTCACTATTTCTTTAAAATTGCAGATTTATCTGGGTTAAACAGGAATTAGTTTCTAAGGGATTGGTCCATTTTGAGCATTTTATCATTTACATTGTTAATCTTAGGGTTAGAATCAGTCTTAAAACTCTCTTTAAAACCCTTATATTTTGTCATTTCCTTGATTACTTGGGTTAGACTCAAGATCTGAAGTATCACCATATTGCTAGATCAGATAAATTTGAGTCCAACATTTTCTTGTAGTAAGGTCCCTTTGTGATTACTAGCATTTCACATTTTATCACTGAGTTGTTTTATTTGCATTGTCAAGACCTGACATTAGAGACCTTGGGGTTATATGTTTGTTCATAGAGATTTATCTTTCAAGAGAGATAGGATATCATATTATGCCTAAATTGTTGTTGTGCAGAAAAAACCATCAATAAGTCCCTTCCACATTGATCTCTCTTTGGTCTTCTTATAATTTAATATATCTAGGGTGTCATGTCAAAGGAGTATCATGGATAGCCTTCAGAAGTTTATCTTTCATATTTGATTTGGCCACCAATTCATTATTGGAATCATAAAAAATGAGTTCATGGGTCATAATGAATCTATCATCTAAAAAATTCCCATCCAAAATAATAGCAGTGAAATATTCCTTGGTATACTCTACTATAATTTCAAATTTCCAATCACTCAAGAAAAGTGACATAAAGAAAAAAAATGGATTTTTTGATAGAGAATCACCAAATGTATTTTTTCTTTAACAATTTCTCAATATCAAAACTATATTCTTGGACTTTACTCAACCATTTTTTGATTCTCATTTAATTCATTCTAACTAAGGATGTAATATAAGCTATTATGATTATTTTTTAGTACAAACTAACTTTCAACTAAGTATTGCCAAAACTTCTAGCTAGTGCACACATAATTGTTAGCATCTCCTAGTCATAGATGAAATTGGATAAATTTCCTTCTACCTCCTTGATTTTTTATCTCTCAAAATTAATGGGATGCTTCTTGTGCATGAGCACCACTCATATTCCTTGTATAGATGTGTCACACTCTAAAGTAAATTTAAGGGAAAAATCAAAGATAGCTAGCACTAAGTATGAACTCATATCCTTTTTTTATTTTTAAAATTTTTTTGCACCCCTTTATTCCACATTAAACTTCCTCTCTTTGTTAGATTGGCCAAGGGAGTAGTTAGCTAGGAAAATACCTTAACAAAAATATGATAGTGGTTACAAAAGGCTAAGGAATTATTATAGCTATTACAAAGTCTTTAGTGTAGACTAATCCATAATATCTTTGATATTTTCTATGTCAACCTAAAATCACTTTACATTGATGTGACCTAAATATAAAAATTGTTTCATGGAAAATTCACATGTAGACTTTTTGCAAAAGTAATATGTTCCTCCTAAATTCCCAGTACCTTATCAAGGAGTTTTAAGTTCTCCTCCCAATTTTTATATAAATGAGGATGTCATAAAAGAAAATAAGAAAAAAAATCATTAATTCTTTATTAAATAATTGGTTCATACATAGCTAGAAGGTTCCATCAATGGTTTTTAATTCAAATTCAACATTACCAAGAATTTATAATGCTTGAAGTGGCATAAAAAAAAATCTTTTGAATGTATTCCTCTTAGGTTCTAATAATATGATATTCTAGAACCTAAGGTATATCTTTGATAAATAGATTCCCTCATGGAGTTCATCTATTATCTCATCAATCCTAGGAATCATGTATCATTTTTTATCATTTTCTTGTTTAGAGCTTAGTCAATGCACATTATCATTGAGCCATTTTTAATTTATACTAGGAATATTGAGGAGGAAAAAGAGCCTTATTTGGGGCTGATGTGTCCCATTTTTAATAGATTGATAATTTATTTCTCAATCTCTTCCTTATTCCTTTTGGGGTGGTGGTAAAGAGTGGTAATTGTAGAAGAAAAACTTGTATTTATTCAAGATATGTAGCACATCCACAGCACATGCCTTCTTACTTTATATTGATTTTTTTATAGAAATAATTTTACTACCTACTTACCTATCTATGGCTAAAAAATATCTCTATTTTTTGAAAAAATATTTTTTGGTAGTTCATTTGGTATATCTTGAAGTGTCGCTTCATTTCCCTCTTATTGGAACTTCAATTATATGGTCAAGAATTTATGTAACTTCCCCAAATGAGTGAAACCATTAGATACTCAAATCCATAGTATTATCTCCTATAATTATCACACTGAAATTATACTTCAAGGTATACTCTCCTAGGGTAAGGTTTAGTTCAGTGATCTTGTAGGTGCATTAGATAAAAAAGCTATTAGAAACCATTGGATTAAAGTTTTAAAGTATTTTAAGTTTATTCCTCTCCTAGCCACTAGATCTTCATCTATTAAATTATGAGTAATATCTATATAAATGAGTATGGTAAGTCACTATCCCCTTAAAACCTCATGAATCTAAAAAAATATTAGACATAGGAGAGTGAAAGAGACTAGAAAATTTTCCTCTAGAAGTTCTCTCTCCCTCCTTTAAATTTTCTTCTCCCTATTCAATTTCAATTTTTATTTCTTCATTTTCTTCACTTGGTAGCTCAAGATCCCTATCCCCTAACTCATCTTTAGGAAATAATTTAATTAATTTCACTTGACTTTTTTTCAAACATATATTTCTAGGTGACCAAGGCTTCTTAAAAGAGAAGCATAGCTTCTTCCTTCTTAGCTTATTATTTTCCTCTAGATCTTGCCTTAGTGGGTAAATCTTAGCTTTCTATATAATATTATGAAGAGGTTTCTTGGTAAGGAAAGTATTTATTTTTCAACTTATTTCCTTGCATAGAGGTCTTGATTCTCAGGGCCCTCTTGATTTCCTCCTATAGGGAAGGTGGTTCAAAATATTTGAGGTCAATCATTTGGGAGATTCTATTACTCTCTATATGAAAATCATGGTTAGCCTTCTTTATAATAAATTAGGTACCATTATGGATAGATTATATAATTATATCACATAGATATCCACTAACCCATATTATTTGAGTTGGGATAGTTCTTGAAGTGTAGAATTAGATCCTTCACATCAAACCTCCCATTCAATATCTTGCAAAAACTCATTGTATGAGTTGATGGGGTCATGGACATGAGTGATAAATATATGGTACCACCATTAATTTACAATTCCTCTTTATTTAAGGTTACAAACTTAATATTTGCGTTCTTTTTCATAGGCCTAAGAGTTGAGTATGTATCTCATTTTTGCACCCATGCATGAGTAATGAATTTATTGGACCCATCATAGGGAGATAATGTCAGCTTCCCTAAGTAATGCTAGGTATCACTATGTGGATTTTTTATCTTACTTAATTTCTAGATCTATTCTTTCTATACTTACAATTTATGAAAAACTAATAGAAATTTTAGGTCAAATTTCCTCAATCAGTGTTTGGTATTTAGTGTAGCAAATAGTGATATCATCAACGACTAGATTTTGGGCTAGGGATTATGGCGCATCTTCCCCCTATGAATGAAGGTATTTTGTAGAGTTCTTGTGAATTATATGAGGATGATAATTTGTGTCACTAGAATAAACATTATGATTGTTGGCTTATAAAGAGATGTCTTCTTTATTCTATTTTTTGGGTACATTCATGTTATTTTTATCCATTTTGTGTATCATTTGCACCAACATATCAAATATTATATTAAAACTTCTCTCTACTTGAGATTTAGGGTTCTCTCCCATGTTCAAGGTTCTTTCATTTTCATCTATAATATTTTATCCTTACCCTTCTATGTGTTGTTAGTTAAGGAGTTTGTCATTAATATGCGTGTTGGCAACATGAGCATGAGATACACAGTGTACAGATATAGTATTGTCATTGATATCAACATTGTGGTTTGATATGAAGATTTATGTGAAAATTTATTGGTAAAGCATGAGTGTGTATGAGAATTATAATCCAATGCATAGATGCAAGAATTTTTGGTTCGATATAGACAGTTGAGTGGAAGAATTGGCTAAGTGTCAAAACATAGTTTTTTAGTGTACAAAGCATCAGCTTTTTGGTTTGCATTGGTCCACATTTAAGAATCTTTCTCTACAATTCTAAGGAAATTTTTTTGCATGTCAGAGGAGTCTAAATCCAAATCTTCATGTTGTTTTTCCCACTCATGTCGAAGTTATGGATGACAACATATTGGGTCTACCAGTGATAGTGTTTGCCAATGCAAAGTACATGTTTTGCTAAGTCTACACTCCACCATAAAATAATATCTAGTCTTGTAGATTTTTGGAGGTATTTACAGGTGTTAATAGCATCTAAGTTCCAATTGGCATGAAGTTTGGAGGTCTGTGTGTTGGTTTCAGGATGATTTGTTGCCTTATTTTGGTGTTGGGTCTCCAGCGGTGCCGACCTAATATGTTTATGGGTATGTGAAGTTCAAATGAGTGTTGATGTGTTATGTGGGAGATATTATAGGTCCATACTAACTTATTTGGATTTTTTATGTTTTTATTGTGTCATGAAGTATGTTTTAGGCCAAGAAGTTATTATTTTGTATGATACATCTAATTAGGCCAACTTAAATTTGTTGCAAGAGTTTGTGGATGTAATGGGTATAAGTGTAAGATATTTTTGGTGTTGGAGGATGATGATAGAAAATAGACAAGCATTTTTTATATGAATTGTGTGAATTTAAAGTAAATGCAGAGAAGAGTAGAGTGTTAGAGTAGAACGGTATGAAGTGTGTAAACTCAGTATATTGCACTTCAGTGAAACTATAATTCTTGCATATTGTAGATGAAATTTTAGCAATTCAAATATCAGAAGTGATTCACCCCTTTTCTTCTATTATTTTATTTTGTGAGCAGTAAGTCCACCTATAGTGAGAATTTTTGTAATATATTGTAACCAATTATGATATATTGTGAGTTAATCCTCACCATGGTTTTTCCCTTTTTAGGTTTTCCACGTAAAAAATTGGTGTTCATGTGTTATGTAATTTTCATGGTTGCATTCCGTCTTTCCTTTCCTACTATAAATTGAGTGTGTTATGTGGAATGAATTTTTAAATGTTTAAGTGGTTTTAGATAATACTAATTCACCACCCCCTTCTCAGTATTTTGGGTGTTAAAAAATTGGTATCATAGCTTGGTCCTTGGAAGAATCTTAACCACTTGAGGAAGATCTTGGAGGTTGAACACATGGCTATTAGAAGATATCCTACTCCCCTGGAAGAAATTATTGTTGTTGGATTCACTAAAGAAGATTGTATGGTTGATATGGATGGAGAACTGAGAATGGTTCTTGAAGATCTGGAAATGATTGAAAGTGAGAATAGAAATTTGAGGGAACAAATCAAGAAATTTAGAGAAAGACATAAGAAGGTTAATGAGTAGTTGAAGCAGGAAAATGAAACAATTATCAGTCTAAAGTGTAAGTTAAAGAAGGAAAAAGAGTTGAAGAATTCCTAAATGCTAAGATGAAAAGAAAATCTGAAGAATGTTCAAAACTTGAAGAAGAAGTTGTAACCTTGAGATTAGATCTAGAGAAAGCAAAGAATCAAGAAGATAAATTCAATATGAGCTCTACAATGCTTGATGAAATGATTGCAAATCAGAAGAATTCAAAAGACAAAGGTGGATTCGGATTTTAAAAAGGAGAAAGATAAAATTCAAATCAGACACCAATTATTGAAAAGGAGAAAAATGAACAAAAGAAGACTGAGGACAAGAAGAGTAATGGAAAGAAGGTACAAAATCAAAGGAAAGACTTCAAAAGACCACCTATCAGACAACCAAATGCACAAAGGTACTTATCTTTTAATGGTTTTTTTATTCCTACAATAATTTTAGACACAAAGCTATGGAATGTAGAAGCATAATGAATCAAAATATTCAATCATTTCATGAGTAGTGTTGTACATGCAATAGATTTGGTTATAAGACTAGTGAATGCAGAAACTAAATAATGAATGGTTATAATAATGGTATGAGGTTTCAATATTTAAATGGATATTTTTATGCATTCAATGGATTTGGGCATAAAGCTAATCAATATAGATACAAAATGGGTGGAAGTAAGGTTGTTCAAAATGTTGTCACTTGTTACAATTGCAATAGACTAGGACACATTTCTAAATTTTGCAGAAGCAAGAATGTGAAGAAGAATAATCTGGTAGAGAAGAATGATCTAGTGAAAAGGTTGATCCAGTAGAGATGAAGAAAGAGGTTGACAAGATCTAGAGAAAGAAGGAAGATGGTGAGACTAAGCTTGAGTATATACTAGCATCTGGTGTAGATGTTTCCTTCAAAAACTAAGTAGAAAGCCTTGGCTTAAGGGGAGGATTAATAGAAGATCCTTTATCCCCTTCCAAAGAAATGGTGTTGATGCTTCAAAACATTATAATAAGGTGTAGATTGACAATGTTAACCTATTGTTGAAAGAACCGATGGAAAATATTGAGCTACAGAAGTTCATGAAGCATTTTAAGTTGATTGTGCACATTTTTTAGGGTTTTTACCAGCTTTTCAAAATGTGCATTCAATGTGAATTAGGTTAGTTCAAAAAGGTTTATAAGTGATTTCATATTCAATATAAGTCATTTTCAAATGATCATTTGAGGAGATAAGAGTAGTGAAAGAGTGAGGTGAAGTATTTCAGAAGTTCTTACACATGAAACCCTAACCGAAAAGAGATCAAAAAGTATTTACACAATTATATCTTTCCCTAAGATTTTAGAAGTGTTTTGAAGTATTGGAAAATTTATACACCACATGTAGTTAAGGTATTGGATCATCCCCATCCTAAATTCAAACAACATCCTGATAAATCCCTGGTGGATGACGGAGTGTTTTTACATATTCCATATGGTGTTTTACACATAGAAGATGTGAGGATATACATACATGCAAAGTTGGAATAATATGATCACTCTAAATTGGGTGATGTGTGGGTTAATGAACTCATCAGAGATGAGTTTGAGCTAGAATTAGAATTTGAGAGCTTGGTGAAAAAGAAGCTCGATGTGTGGAACTATTTCCCTAACTTTTTCCATGATGATGTGTGGGTAAGGTATGCCTTGAGTATAATCCATGATAGATTCATCTAGCTTGATATACCTCACATGATCAATAAAGAGGTGATTAGGGTTGTTACTAGTTTATGCTCAATTGGACCAGCTCTGGTGCTCAAATTAGTGAAGAATGAAATAGTGATGGAGTTAATTGGTGCAAAGTATGATAGAAGAGCCTTGACAATAAAGGTAGGTTCCCCTTTATTGTAGTTAAGTACACCTCAATGGTGATCAAATACAAGATATATTTCATAAACAAAGAAAACTTTGTTTTTGCCACTGCTATTAACATTGATTATGACATGGTTGTGAAGGTTGTATATTATGATTTATGTGTTTTTGAGAGAACAATTGATTAAAAACTTGAAGAAGACCAAGGACTCCAAGTACCCCTTCAAATTTGGTACTTTGATCATTTTCCTATTGTTTTACTTCCTCAATGAGATTCCCAAAACTAAGAATATAGTATTCTTGAAGGAAACACCTATGGCACATCATATTAGAGACCACCTAAGGAGGTTAGGTGATGCAAATGCACAGGAAGAATCATTATGCGGATTCTTTATTTTTTTTAGAAAAATATGCAAGCTAGAGAAAGGATTCCTCATAGCATAGTGGAAAAGTACAAGAATGATATCACCTTCTTGGTGACAAAAGATTGTTACATTATATAGGCTTTTGAGCCTAGGATTGGTTGGATCCCAGAGATGGGATATGAGATAATAGAGGAAGAATTTTTTGCCAGTTAAGTATCTGATCACCATTGAGGTATACTTTCTGCTCCTTAACCATTTCAAGCACCAGGTCAGGGTCTCGCTTCCTTTTTACCTCTCTACTTCTTTAAATTCGAATCTTCAGGACCATGTGTCTAATCCAGTTAGATATCCCATAATTCATGAGGGTTTACTTGTTCTCATCTATGAACACTTTAAAGCTTTGCGACCATCCATCGTACCCCTTCTCCTCACTCTATTTTTGATAAGGAGGATCTGGGTGATAGTTATACAAACAAAGATGAGTGGGATACTGAAATGGAGGGGGAGGAAGAGAACCCTATGGAATACATCAAA
The DNA here is from genome assembly GCA_007115665.2 of Sequoiadendron giganteum. Taxonomy (NCBI): domain Eukaryota; kingdom Viridiplantae; phylum Streptophyta; class Pinopsida; order Cupressales; family Cupressaceae; genus Sequoiadendron; species Sequoiadendron giganteum. The sequence continues at coordinate 659,452,346 of CM021103.1, forward strand.
AAATTGGTAGTTAAGTATACCTCAATGGTGATCAGATACAAGATATATTTCATAAACAAAGAAAACTTTTTTTTGCCACTACTATTAACATTGATTATGACATGGTTGTGAAGGTTGTATATTATGATTTATGTGATTTTTTGAGAGAACAATTGATTAAAAACTTGCAGAAGACCAAGGACTCCAAGTACCCCTTCAAATTTGGTACTTTGATCATTTTCCTATTGTTTTACTTCCTCAATGAGATTCCCAAAACTAAGAATATAGTATTCTTGAAGGAAACACCTATGGCACATCATATTAGAGACCACCTAAGGAGGTTAGGTGATGCAGATGCACAGGAAGAATCGTTATGCGGATTCTTTATTTTTTTTAGAAAAACATGCAAGCTAGAGAAAGGATTCCTCATAGCACAGTGGAAAAGTACAAGAATGATATCACCTTCTTGGTGATAAAATATTGTTGCATTATATAGGCTTTTGAGCCTAGGATTGGTTGGATCCCGAAGATGGGATATGAGATAATAGAGGAAGAATTTTTTGCAAGTATGATGGTGTTGTCATTAATGTCAACATAAATTCTATTGACTAGTGTTGTCATTGATGTCAACTATGGGATACAAATGTTGAGGATATTGAGAAAATTATGGAAAAGAGGAAAACAAGTTATGTATGTGTAGTTGAGACCTTGAGGAAGTTTTGTGAGTACATGGAGCTATTCTTTTGTTGCAAATTTTGAAGATGAATTGGAATGAAGTAATGAGCTAAGATTATGTCTCTAGTACTTGGTTTCCAAGTGCTTTCAAGAAATTTTGATAAATAGAGTAAATTGTGTTGTGTAAATGTTCATAATGTGCTCTGTGTTCTTTCAGTGTTGATGCTATATCTGTGCAGATCTTATAGGTTATTCAAGATTAATAGAGGTTACTATATTCAAAATTTAGGTTTTTGCTTTGGTGTACAGTGTGAGATATTTTCACCAGTGTGTGAACTAGTTGTTTTGTGATGTTTTGTGTGGTCTAGGAGACATGTATTTTCTTCGCGTTTCTCCACTATTTGCATGAAGGTTGTGCAGATTTGGGAAGTTTCTTATAATGTTTTTATATTTTGTGTTCAATTTTTTACTTGATTTCGTGCAGTATAGTGTGAGTTTCATTTATCAGTATAAAATTAAGGGTTATCAGTTATTCTAAGTTAATGTATTTTTTGATGCGAGCTTTCATGAAGTGTTTGATGAATCTTAAGTAGTTTACAAATTGTTCTAGATTGATTTCAATAAAATTATGTTGTTTGAAACTTTCAGCTTGATCTAAGGAAGCATGTACTCAATGTCTATGGTGTTTTGCATGGGTGTTGGTTGACCTTGTGTTTAACACTACATGAAAAGGTTATGGAAGCGTGTTGAACTATGTTGGGATCTATTTGGGTCCTAATTAAGATTTATGTAGTCACTCTTCATTCCTATCCACCACAAGAATGTTTAGGTGCCGACCTATTTCAATTTTGAATGTATAATGGCTAGTGGTCGACATTGGAGAATTTTTTTAAGGTAGACCTTGATATAAATATGTATGGTGTTGATGAAAAAAGTGTGTGGAAAGATTAAGAAGTAAGATAAATGCAAGATTGTTGCAAGTGATGTGTGTGATGCAAAATTGAGCAAAGCAATGTGAACTTCATGTTAGGGTTCCTAAAGGTAGTGAGTTGAAGAGATCCGATATATTTCATGTGAAACTGCAAAAGTGTGCAAAATATTGTGGTGGATTCCTTGTTGCATTGAGAAGTTTTTTCTTTGTGTAACATTATTCTTCTATCTTATTTTTTTATTTATGTGGTAGTGAGCCCTAGCTATGGGCCTTTTGGACAGTGTGTCCTATTCTGGTAGTGAGCCCCTTTGTATTAGCTTTACTATTACTTATATTGTCATCTAATCCTCATCATGGTTTTTCCCTCATTGGGTTTTCCATTTAAATATGGTGTTCTCATGTGCATAGTGTTGTGGTTTCAGTTTCTATTATCTACATTTCGTGTTTAATCAATTTAACAGAATAAGGGTTTAATGAATGCTTGTGGATTTGTTTACTATTGAGGATTTTGAAGGTTTAATTTGCTACAAATGATTCACCCCCCCCCCTCTTAGTTGTCTTGTTCATTTCAACAATTGGTATCAGATCAAGGCTCCTTGAAGAAGATCTTAACCGCTTGAGGTAGATCCAGGATGGCGAACAAGATTCCTTTGGAATATCCTAGATTTGATTGTTCAAATTATGCATTTTGAAAAAAAAATATGGAAGGATATTTGTATGCTCAGGGATATGAGATTGAAAAGGTTTATCAGAATGCATACACTCCACCTTTGAATGGTCTGAGCATAATTGCCTAAATCAAGGCACATGAGATCAATGCTAGAGCAAGGTACATTATTGTGAATAGTCTTTCAAATATTGAATTAGTTAAAGTTATGAGCTTGAAGACTACTGAAGAAGTTTGGGATAAGTTAGAAAGAATTTATGAAGGAGATCTGAAGGTCAAGCAAACAAAATTGTAGAACTTGAAGGCATGGCTTGAAATGATGCATATGTCTGAAGATGAAACAATTAAAGGCTACATACAGAGAGTTGATGAATTGGTGAGTAATATGAGAGGTCTTGGTGCAACAGTTAAAGAATCTGAAGTGGTGAAGAAGGTTATCAGATCTCTTCTGAATTACTACAATGAAAAGGTATCTTCTATTGAGGAAATAGTTAATTTTGATCATTATTCTATAGATCGATTGATTGGTACTCTGACTGCATTTGAAATGAGAAAATTGAAGAAATGTACAAAACTAGAGACTACTTTCAAGGCAGGTAAATTAGAGAAGGTTGAAGATTCGGGTGATGAAGATCTTGATGATTTGGAAGCTAACTTTGTGAGAAGGATGAAAAAGGGCATCGATGAGTATTAAGGTAAATTACCTTTCAAATGTTTTAGTTGTGGTGGTATAGTTCATTATGATTCTAGATGTCCAACAAGAGTTCTAAATAATAAGAACAAGGAAACCAAAGGAAACATGATTAAGAAAGCTTACTATGTGAAATAAGATGTTGGTATTTCTAATGATGAATCTGATTATGGAGATTTTGATGATAACGAATTTTTTTTTTGGCTATTAAAGAAGAATTTGGTTCTACTAACCCTGAAAGTTGTGTGAAGTATTTTGGAGATGAAGGATAAGGTTTTTTGATAGTGGTTTTTCTAATCATATGATTGGAAACAAAAGTAAGTTTGTTAAACTTGAAAAATATGGAGGATTAGTTAAATTTGGAGATGATTCAGAAGCAAAGATTTGTGGAATAGGTTCAATCAGTTTTGATGGAAAGCATAATACTAAAAATGTTTACTATGTTAAGGGCTTAAGACACAATCTCTTGAGTGTCAGACAAATGTCTAGAAAATGGTATAATCTTGTCTTTAAGGATGAATAATGTGAGATCTGGAAAGGGTCCAAAATTGTGATTGTTACTGGTAAGAGAATAAATGGAAACATATATCAGCTTAAGGGTGTTGATGGTCATTGCTTTATGTCATAGATCAATGATATTTTGTTATGGCACCAAAGGATGTGTCACATGAATTTTGATAATTTGGCAAGAATTAGTCCGGTTCATACTGTGAGAGATTTACCTAGAATCATAAAATCTATAGATATTATTTGTGAGAGTTGTCAATTTGGAAAACAAACAAGGAGTAGCTTTAAGGGAGAGGAACAATTTTCTACTAAACTAGTGGAATTAGTGCATATAGATATTTGTGGTCCTACAAGGGTGATAAGTCCACAAGGTGGCAGGTACTTTATGCTTTTGATTGATGATTACTCTAGAATGACATGGGTTACTTTTCTTAGAGAGATCTGATGCATTAGATAAATTCAAGGAATTTAAAGCTATGGTTGAGAATGAAATGGATTTGAAAATAAAATGCTTGATCTATAATGGAGGTGGTGAATTCACCTCTAATGAGTGTAACATGTTTTGTGAAGTTCATGGAATAAAGAGGCATTTTTCTACCCCTAGAACTCCTCACCAGAATGGAGTTGTTGAAAGGAAAAAAAACTATTTAAGAATCTACAAGGACTATGATGAAAGAGGAAAATCTACCACAAATCTACTGGAGAGAATTTATTCATACTATTCTTTACATACTTGATAGATTTCAAGCTAAACCTAACAGCGCAAAGACACCTTATGAGTTATGGTATGGAAGGATTCCTACTGTGAAATACTTGAGATTTTTAAGAAGAAAATGTTACATCAAAAGACATGAAGAAAGCTTAGGAAAGTTCAATGCAAGGTCTACTGAAGGTATCTTCCTTGGATATTCTATTAGAAGAAAATATTACATATGTTTTGATTAAGGTAAAAGCAGGTTTTGAAGGGACCCCAAAACCATTTAACAGTAGATAGAGATAGGATAAAGCATTAAAAGTTCAACAAAAGATGAAAAGTTGCTAACAAAGAAAAACAAGAGACCAACACAGAGACGACACAGAACAAAAAACCAGCAAAACACCTGCAGGAAACCAGCCACTAGGAGAGATTTCTTAGGATTTCAGTGACCTCCTTTTCTAGGTTGTGCATGTTAATAGCAGCTTTCTTCATGTCTTGTATGTCTGCAGGGGGATTGTCTGACTTCCTTTTCAGATTGGCTCTAGTGCATTTGCTTCGCCCAACCCCTTCATCCTAGCCTAGATCTTTAACCTCCTCCACATCCACCATAGATTTTACATGATGAGCCCTTTCCAAATTTTCGACCATCATGTTCATGGTACTGGCAGTCGACTTAAGAATTTTTTGGCTCATTTCCAAAACTTTTTGAATATATTCTTTGACATTTTTTAGGCTCCCCTCAATATCAAAAAGTTTTCCATCATGATTGTTCTTGAAATGCTCCAAATCCTCCATAGTTTTCTTCAGGAACTCAACCATATGTTTCTTTTCATCTTCTGTCCATAGGTCCCTAGCTCTTCCTTTATCCTTACTCACGTTATCAGCCCCCTCCACCTTTTCCAACCTATTGTTATAACCCCTTTTATTAAGCTTTATCTTCTTTATCTCAAAGAAGGCCCACTTGATCAAATGAAAAAAATCAACAAAACCATTGTGAGCAATAGAAAGGATGTCACCAAGATACTCGCACTCAGCTTTGAAGTAGTGGTCTTCTTCCTTAAGGTCACTGGGGTACTATGGCCTATCCTCCCTATCCATAGCTAGATAGCTGGATGTCTTAGAAGAATCGGTGTGTTGGGGTTCCTCTTGGTCAATGTGGTAGGAAAGGTCCTCCATTTTTCTTTTACCCTTCCCTTGATGAGAAACACTGGGTGTACCTTTTGGTTTCGAATTGGAAATAGAAAACCTAGGATAAATAATTTTGGCCCCGCTAGTATATGTCATTGCACTAGGTTAAGGGAGGGCACAGGACTTAGACTTTTTTTTGAAATTTCCCTTCTTCTTAGCTTCCACAGGGTGCTCTTCCTCCCCCTCCATTTCAGTATCCCACTCATCTTTTTCCGTATAACTATCACCCAAATCCTCCTTATCAGAAATAGAGTGAGGAGAAGGGGTACGATGGATGGTCGCAAAGCTTTAAAGTGTTCATAGATGAGAACAAGTAAACCCTCATGAATTATGGGATATCTAACCGGATTAGACACATGGTCCTGAAGATTCAAATTTAAAGAAGTAGAGAGGTAAAAAGGAAGGGAGACCCTGACCTGGTGCCTGAAATGGTTCAGGAGTAGAAAGTGATGCCCAAAAATTCTGGTGTATCTCCCATCCAATGTGATATACTCTATGATAATCCTCAACAACTCCCTCCACAACAACTTGATTTTTGTAGCATCATATCTACTCTTAGAAGCCCGCAGCAAGTCCTCCCTTTCCTTGTCAGTGCGAGGGAAATTCTTAACCACTTGGTCGGAGAGTTTCTATCTCTGTGAAACTTGAGACCCTCCACTAGCATCCAGGTTACCTCATAAATTAATTTCTCATCAATAATCACTTCCCTTCCAAACAGATTAATTCTTCCATTATTCCATTCCTTCACGAAAATCATGGTAACCTCTCGATCCCTACCATGGACCTTCTCCATATAGCTCGTGATGCCACCCTTCTTCGGCACCCTCCACAATTTTTCATTGGTCTTCAGCTCACTGCAATCAACTGGTTCCAACCTACAACGCTTGCCACCCATTTTGTCTGCAATGCAACCTTTCTTTTTACAGATGTTACAAAAAAAGGTTGAGAAAGATAGTTGAAAGTGCAAATGTTAAAGTTGATGAAAGCTTGTTAAGTTCTATTGCATTAGATGGAATGTGTCAGATGAACCTGATTGCAAAGAAGTAGAAGAAATAGTTGATGAATAAGAAGTGCAAAATGAAGAGGAAGAATATCTAGAGAAGACCCCTAAAACCCCTAACTATGTGAAAAAAAATCATTTTGAAGATCAAATCATTGGAGACAAGAGGAAAGGTGTATCGATAAGAAGCAAAGTTGCCAAAGTTGAGGTAAATTTTTTCTTATTTTGTAAAGCCAAATTTAAAATAGTGAGTGAAGCATGTAAGGATGAGAATTGGATGAAGGTAATGGAAGAAGAACTTATGTAGATAGAGAAAATTCAAACTTGGGAATTGGTCCCTAGACCAGAAAACAAAAACATAATTAGATCAAAATGGGTATTCAGTAACAAGTTGGATGAGAATGGAGAAGTAGTTAGAAATAAGGCAAGACTTGTGTGTAAGGTTACTCACAAGTAGAAGGTATAGATTTTGAGGAGGCTTTTGCTTCTATGGCTAGAATGGAAGCTATCAGATTCTTTTTGGAATTTGCAACACAAATATTTTAAGGTCTATCAAATGGATGTGAAGTTGGCTTTTTTGAAAGAAGAATTGGAAGAAGAGGTTTACATGTGTATAGGAGTGAATTTTCACCCCTTAAGTGAATTCTCCTTTCACATACCCTCACCTTAGAAGACCAAGTCTGAAGGCGAAATTCCACATCACCTACCTACCTTCCATCCACTTGGAATTTTTCCTATGTTTCGGTGAGATAATATTCATCAAGGACACAAGCCCGACGCACAGACATCTATGCAATGTGCTAACATCCCTGACAGATTCCTACATATGAAGTTGGCAGAGGCATTACACACCTGTTTGGGGTCAAATTGTAATGTGCCTCTTCAACCAACCGACCCGAAAATGGCTTATTCCTTCTCATCCCATCTTCAAAAACATTATTCATTCATTCATTTGAACCTCCACACATTCATTCACTTCATCTTCTTTCAATCACTTCAACTCTTTCACTCTCAAGTAGCATTCCAGCATACTATTGTTAGTAGTGCAGCAGCTTTGAAGTGCCAACAACTCCACATTGCAAGTGTGATGCCATAGAAGTGTGGGCTTAGAGTCTTGTGAGACCTCCCTTCATCATCATTGAAGCTATGGTGACTTTTCCAAGTCCATACCTTGCATTCTCCCTCCATTGGCTAGTGAGATTTTGGGTGGAGGTGGTAACGCTTCACTCCTATCCTTTGTGATTTGATAGAGTAGCATAGTATTGTTTTGTAGTGTTCATTACAATATTACTTTCTACTTTATTTATCACATATTCTACTCCATTTCTATTTGGTTGTCCATGGAGGTGGAAAAACCAAAACGGGGGTCTAACTGAGGGAGGCCCCTATACAGCCCCAACAATTTTCCCCTTCTTACTTGTGTGCAGGTGAACAAGTGTGTGGAGCTAGCTAGAAAACTGGTGCTTTTATGAGATAATTTGTCACCCTAGCTTTTATCTACTTTCTTTATCACTTCCATATTTATTTTTTATACTTCCTTATTTTTTTCTTTCCATCAAAATCAACTAGGTAGGCTATCAGTAAGTTTTTAGGTAGTTTTTACTATACTTTGTGTTTTCTATCCATATGGATGCTAGCATTCCAGAGAGATGCCATCACACTACGTTGTCATCCTAGAACCGCATTGTCATCCTCGGACAAAGAGATTTTTGAGGTGCAGTATTGACTCCAAAAACCATCTCGCCTAGCCACAAGCAAACTTTTGGATCTATAGAATGATAGTAGTACTATATAGTGCTCTTCATTCTCGATCTTCACCCCAATACATCTTTTAGAGTGAGGTAATTTATGGCAGCCCTCCGCACTCAACTCTCCATGACCTAGAGCCTTGACGTGGTTGGTCCCCCTCTCTTACAATATGGAACAATTGGAAGGTTTTTAGTGATTAGATCAACCGAACATTGCATGTAAGTTGGAGAAGGTACTATATGGTTTGAAGCAAGCTCCCAGAGCTTGGTATGCAAGATTCGACAAGTACTTGATATAGAAAGGATTCAGTAAGGGCTCCATAGATAGTAATCTTTACTTTAAAATTGAGGAAGACAAAATCTTGATAGTAGTTGTATATGTGGATGATATTATCTTTAGAAAAAATGAGGCTATGTATAAGAAATTTTTTGAATAAATGCAGAATGAATTTGAGATGTCAATTTTTAGAAAGATGACTTTCTTTCTTGGGCTACAAATCAATCAAACAGATAAAGGGATTTTCATTTCACTGTCTATGTCAAAGAGATGTTGAAGTTTGGAATGGATGACTCCAAACTGGTATGTAATCCTATGGTGACTAGTTGTAAACTGAGAAAAATATGATGATTCACCTAAAGATGATCAAAGAAAGCATATATCTATGATGAATAGACTACTATATTTGACTACTACTAGATCGGATATCATGCATGCAGTTTGTCTTGTTGCTAGATTTCAAGATCCTAAAGAAACACATGTTGCAACAGTGAAGAGAATATTTAGATATTTAAGAGGCACACTGGATTATGGTTTGTGGTATCCTAAGGATATTGATTTCGCATTAAATTATTATACAAATACAGATTGGGTTGGTTATGTTGATGATAGGAAAATTACAAGTGGTGGTGCATTCTTTTTTAGATGTAGATTGTGTTGGCCCCATGGTATTTTGTCGCACTAAAATATCGACCTGTTAATTCTCGATACAACCACCAGAGTTAATGGATCCACGGGAGGCGGTTAAGCCATGTCATGAATCCTGAGGGGAGTGCTGACCATTTTCCAACAATCTCCCCACAGGGTTACCCTAGGGGATTCAAACCTGAAACCTTTGGTTCTAATACCAATTGTTGGCCCCACAGTTTTCGTTGCACCAAAAGATCAACTTGTTAATTCTTGATACAATTGCTAGAGTTAACGGATCCACAGGAAGTGGTTAAGCCATGTCATGAGTCCCAAGGGAGGCGTTGACCATTTTCCAATAGATAGGTGTCATGGTTGAGTAAGAAACATGATTTTTTTTGTTTATCCACAACAGAGGGTAAGTATATTGCAGCAGCATCATGAAGTACATAGGTATTATGGATGAGGAAAACATTGAATGATATCGGAGTTGTATTTAATGAACCTATATCTATTTTTTGTGATAATACAAGTGCAATAAACATTTCAAAGAATCCAGTGATGCATTCAAGGACAAAGCATATATCTATCAGGTATCACTTTTTGAGAGAGAAAGTTATAGAGAACAAAGTGAATCTTGAGTATGTTCCTACAAAGGATCAGATTGTTGATATATTTACTAAGGCTCTTCCTAAGGATACTTTTGAGTATCTTCGAGAGAAGTTTTTATTTCCCCTTATTTCTTGAACTAAATGTATATAGAGATGTCTTAGTCTAGTGGATCTATGGATCTATCTCTTTTCAGAACTGATGATGGGGTGATCCCACAATAATGGGTTACACGTTTTCGCCAAACTTGACATTGAAAATAAACATTTTTCACTAGATCTTCACTTTCTTACACCCATAGAAACTAAACCATTAATAATTTGAAGATGAAGCAAACTAGTGATTTGTGATATTTTGTGTGTAAATTCTAATTATATTTAAAAAATAAAAAATAAAAAATTGTGAATCATTTTATGTAATTTTTAATAACTTATTTTTTCTACTAAACAACATTTTTAAAAAGTGAAGTTTACTTCGTACCACAACTTTTTTATAGAAAGGATACCATTCTAATTTTTAAAATACACATTTATCACACCAATATCTAGTGCATGGATATTTTTTCATAATTTTTTGTTGCATTTTTTAATTAATTTTCCAAGTTACAGTAATTATAATTTGGACAAAGGTGTACTTCATACCACATAACTTTTTTTGTATGCATTTGAATTAACTTATTTTGTTTTTTGGAATAAGGACATCAATACCTAGTGCACATGTATTTTTTATAAAAAATTCTCTATTTTCTTATTTTTTACGTATGTGTGAAATAAAGACCTTCATGTTCATTGAAGAACCTATATTCACAAGAAATAAAAAATAAATATAATAATCAAATTAAATTTATTTAAAATTATTTTTTGGGAAGCTAATAATAAGTACTACATACTTACAAAACATAAATTTTAAATGAATTTATTTGATCCCCTAAAAGGTAAATCAAAAATGGTTTTTTATTAGCATTTTGACAGGTGTAGAGGAGACTCCATTATAGGTATGGTTTTAAAATATCAAGGTTCTATCTAATGGGGTTTGATTTATGGGGGTTTGATCAAACCCTCTTTAATTAAAATCCTTTAAATGGAACCTTTCAAGGCTTAAATTGTTATATTTTCTAAAAATATGTGTTTTCAAGAAAAAATCAAGATGCCCCAGAAAGTGTAACCCATTATTGTGTCAGCACCCAATGGTGGCTACCTCTTAGGGGGAGTAGGTAGTATCATGTGTTGTCATTGTGTTGCTAATTTAGTCGGGTGTACTCCTAAGGGGGATTATTCAGTGCAAAAAAAAAATTGTTCAATGTTAAAGAGGGAGAACAATGCAAAACATTTTATCCTTTTCCATTGATGTCAAAGGGGGAGAAAGAATCATGTGAAAAAAAGAGGTTTCAGGAATGTTGTGTGGTTTTTGGTGGCTTTTCACATCTTGTGTTGCCATCAATGACAAAGGAGGAGATTGTTGCAAGTATGATGGTGTTGCCATCGAAAGTCTATTGATTGGTGTTGTCAGTGCTATCAAATATGGGATGAAGATGTTGAGGATATTGAGAAAATTGTGGAAAGGAGAAAAATAGGTTGTGCAAGTGTAGTTGAGACCTTGAGGAAGTGTTATGAGTACGTGGAGCTATTCTTTTGCTATAAATTTTTAAGATGAGTTTGAATGAAGTAATGAGCTGATATGATGTCCTTGGTACTTGGTTTCCAAGTGCTTTCGAGAAAATTTGATAAATAGAGTAAATTTTTTTGTGAAAATGTTCATAATGTGCTCCAATCTTATGTTATGTGTTCTTTTAGTGTTGATGATATTACTGTGTGCATCTTACAACCTATTCAAGGTTAACAAAGGTTGCTATATTTAGAATTTGGGTTTCTGGTTTGTTGTATAGTGCGAGATATTTTCACCAGTGTGTGAACCAATTATTTAGTGATGTTTTGTGTGGTCTAGGAGAAATGTATTTTCTCTGCATTTCTCCACTATTTGGATTTAGGTTGTGCAGATTTGGAAAGTTTCTTGTAATTTTTTTTATGTCTCTATGTTCAATTTTTTACTTGATTTGGTACAATATAGTGTGATTTTCATTTATCAGTATGCAATTAAGGGTTATCAGTTGTTCTAAGTTGAAGTATTTTTTGATGTGAGCTTGGATGAAGTGTTTGATGAATCTTAAGTAGTTCAAGGATCATTCTGGATTGAGTTCAAACATATTACATTGTCCAAAACTTTTGGCTTGATCTAAGGAAGCGTGTACTCAATGTTTATGGTGTTTTGCATGGGTGTTGGTTGACCTTGTGTAATTTTGGGCTCTCTCTTAGCTATCCAACGATGTAATTTTTTTGATATTACATTATCGAACACATGGGTAATGTTGGGCTCTCTCTTAGCTATCCAACAATGTAATTTTTTTCACTTTCTGAAAATGTTAAGCCTTTCCTCCATAATTTATTTTATTTGTATGTCTTTTTTTTTCCAAAAAGTAGTGTTTGGTATTTATTTTTTTATAAATTAACCGTTCATTGAATTTTCAAATAAATTACATTTTTAGAAACTAGACTCTATTCTACAAATTTTAAAATATAAATTAAAAAAATCAATTAGTTTCCAAAATTTGTAGGGGTAGCACGGCCAAAATTCTGTTTTTCAAGAAATGTCCACTTCGAAAATTAGTAAAAAATCAAATATTCATTAAAAAATTATCAGAAAAATCGTGCATCAACTACATACTGTTAGCTAACTTCTGACCATTATGATTTTAAAAATACTTAAAAAAAGTTCACCGTATGAGGGTCATAGAAGAGTTGCTATGTTATGTTTTTCTGACAAAAACAACACCAATTTGTGTACTCCCTCTTTTGATCCCCTTAATCTCAACCATTTTAAAAATAAATTAGTATTTTAGAAAGTAGACTCGGAGCAGTTCAATCCTTCTTCTTTTTTCCATCTCAAAATTTTGAGTGTAACTATCCTCAATTTCACATCCAAGGTCAGTATTTCCTTATTTCAGAAAAAAGTTGTCCACTTAAGTCCCCTTTTTGGGAACCATCTTGGTGCACTTACCCAAGGATTGAAACATAGTCCATTTCAAGTGGTATTCACTATTGTGCCACATCATTTTGTATAGTGGAGTACAGGTATGGTCCCCCATCGAAAAATCATAGCTATGGATGAGAAAAAAAATAGTCTAGGAATGGAATTATATCTGGGATAAGGATTGTGACATAACAAACTAATCAATCTTTGAGCAGTTATTTGTGAGAGAAGTGTTGAACAACCTAGGTTTTATGGTGGATTAGGGGTTGTCAGAGGAAGTAAGGATATTCTTGAGGCCAATGGATCTCACTCCAAAGAAGGGGATCAAACACAATTGGGGTGATTGGTTTTCTACACTAATGCTATAATTATCAAAATGTATGGGTCCCCAGTACCACCTCATGTGCTACCAAAAAGTGTGTCAAACAATATTTCCTTCTTGGAGATCATGTGGCAATTGAATGAGTCTAATAAGACTTGTTTTAGAAATAATACTTGAAGCATGCCCTCCTCCCAGCTACAGTTATATTCTTTGATTCTTTAGTAACCTCAAGGGAGGGCATGGAATTTTTGTATGGAAATGTATTTCCTTATTGCCTTATAGAATGAAGGAGGATAAGGTGAGGAGGTGTGATCTAGAGAGATTCATACATGAACAAAGAAATATTTTCAAACTTTCACCTTATCCACATGATTTTGAAAGTGTGGAGGATTTGATCCAAAATTGCACAACAGAGAAGGAGGCTACACAGAAAAGAGCCTTATGGGTGAAAATTCAAATGGTCCATATTTTGAAGGATCATATTTACATGTCAGAGACCCTGGGTTAGGATAATGACTATGTTGGACAATGCAAAACAATTGTTGACAAATGTGCTAGCCTCTACATCAAGCACCCTTGGTCCTTCTACATCTAAAGGAAATGTGTCACCAAGTCCTCAACAGGTCACTTCCCTAAAAAAAATTGAACCTCCATTTGGACCACTAGTGGATTATGCTATTGATCCATATGGGTTTAATGGATATTCTAGTATGGTGCAAGAAACCTCCAAGGCTTCTGATTGAAAGACCCATATATGGCATATTAGTCATCAATTTTTAAATAGGTGGGCAAGTTGTTGATGATATCAAGGATCGAGCTTGTAGTGAATTCATGCAAGATGACTAATTCATCACAACAAAGGATTTTAAGGACTTTTTCCTTAATAATAAAGGGGAAGAGCTACAACACAAGATTTAAGATAAAATCCTCTCAGAGAAAGAGAGGAAAGAAATAATTGAGGAGTTTTGAGAAAATGTAAATAAAGAAATGGAGTTCATGACCCCTCAAAAAGGTAGGGAACTGGTTATAAATTTAGGTTTTCTCCTACTACTAGGATGGGACATGTCATTTGCAATTGCATTTGGATCTACTTTCACCCAGGGCATGAGACCTTAGAAATTTATTCAATCTTCCTTGAAATAAATAAACCCAAAGTAATAAATGATCCCAATAAACTCATTATAAACCTCATAGTAAGGAGAGTTGGGCATACAAGTGTTGTCCAAGTAGCTTCCCTCACAATAAATACAACCCTATTTACTAAGGTAATAGTGAAGAAATTATAGGAAAATTTGGATAAGGCCAATGTAATAAATTAGAAGTTGTAGCAGCAACTAAATGTAGCTATAGGATTACTTCCCCCTCCACGAAAGTAATTGAAGCTTAGGGGTCACAAGAGAAGAACAATTTGATCATTGAGATCAAAAATTTAAAGGATAAACTCAATTAGAGAAAAGAAGAGGCCAAAGTAACAAAGGAGGGGGTTGTAAAGAAAATCAGATTTTTTGATAATATTTTGTGGTACAGGTTGTCAAATATTTTAGCTCAGGTAGATAAGGCATGGGATAGTTACAAAATTTTAAGAAATGCATATGTAGGACACACTCAGGTAGGAATGAGATTAAGATGCATCCAAGTCAATTGGTCCCATGGGATTGCTTTGTTGACAATTTTTACCAAGAATCCTAATTTTGATTGCAATTTGGTGTCTAACATTTTATTTAGTCAGATTTTTTGGATGACATAATTAGTCATCACAATAGGTATAGGCACTTATGAGAAGGGAACTAAGTACCTTTGAGGATTTTGAGGAGTTTCATATGCCTCCAATTTTGAATGAGGAGGGTGAAATAAGGCCTTGCAAGGAGTGGAGGTCAAATTTTGTAAACATCCACACTCCCATGTATAGTAAAATAAAAAAATGAAGGAGAAGTTGATGCAGATTAGCTAAACCTTGGCATGGATTCACTTTCCAAATTGGAATTCGGTTTTCTAGGTTTTCTTAATATGGTGCAAGTTTCAATTAGTGATGACTACAAAGGACACATAAAAAGAGTCATCCAATTTCTTCCACCTAAGATAGACACCTTAGTAGGACAAGTTGAAGATAAAGACGAAGATGGTACAACAACTTATGTTGTGTTTCAATCAATCTCCACCAATCGGACTTAACTACTGCATGGGATTTTCTAGAATAGAATGCCAGAGGTGTCTTATCATCTATAAGGAGAAATTTTGAAGAAACCAATTCAATTTGCTAGTATTAATACTCCAAAATATCTCTAACTACTTTTTGAAGTGGCTACTAATTTTATAATTATAGTTTGTCCGATGTAAATAGTGTCACCACTTGATTTTTATCTTTTAGTGACTTAAGCGATGAATGCAGATGTTTTATTGTTTCTTCCCTTGTATCTATAAAAGGGAATTTCAAGCCTCATTTTTAGGATTTTGAATCCTCAATATTTTGAGTCCTTAGTTTTGTAGCCTTTGTATAGAATTAGGATGGTTTTTTGTACAGTTAAGTCCCCTAAAGTTCAAAGAAGAAATGTAATTTTGTTTTGTAATTACAATAGATGACTCAAAAACTCATTGTGTTTCTCAAATTTGAATTTCAAGCTATTTTTGTCTCCTTATTGTAATACATCCTCTTTTGAATATATAATCAAATATTCTTCATGATTCTCATATCAATTTTCTATTATGAATTTCTAAATTGTTATCTTTTGTTCAAGGAATGGATTAAATTTTCTTTTATTTTATTTATTAAAGGCTATGTTTTTATATTAAGGATTTATAAGTAGATTAATTTTATTGTCTTTTTTTTTATTTCTCATTGTAATGCAGTGAGATTATAAGAATTTGTGGAGCTAATCTATTGTAGGAGAGTTTTAATTCACTTTTTGACTCTGTAATGGATAAGGTACTAGCCAATTCACATAACTCAAAACTAAGAAGTATCAAAATAAAAAAAAATTGAAATTGATTTTATTAAATTTTAATGTTTTATGCTCAATCCACACTATCAAGAAACATAGAGCAAATAGAGGGTTTTGGAGATGACTTAGTCAATCAAGCTCACCTTCTATAAAATTAATGTGAAGAATTTGTTTAAGCATCATTGAAAGTATTTTTGAAATCCAAATGATGCTATATAGGAACCTACCTTGGTCTTGCAGATTCTAAAGTACAAAGGAGAAAAACCTAGACAATTAGTTGGAAACACCAACATGTTGCAAGATGATTGTCAATAGTGAAATTTTGAATATATCATCTCTTTTCATGTCTTCTCCCTGACATTAATCTTGGTACTTATGCAAGAATTTATCCTTCATTATTTCCCAATTTGGTACTACATTTCTTCCTAGCCTCATGAACCACCACAAAGCAACATATTTCAATGTGGTTAGGAAGAGTATCAACCTATTATCATCTATGGTGTAGTCATATCTTTTTCATAGAATATCAAAATCAAATAGAAATCTATCTAGGTCTTTTGTAATCAAACTACAAAAATTAGGCAAGTTTGAAGGAGGTATATTCTTTAGGGAAACCATCCACTCTTGATTTTTGATTCAAGATTCCAATGTAATAAGCTTTATTGGGTTGGAATTTGCCTCTTCTACCATGATGTTGAGATTCCTAATGGGGATTCTCCCAATTTTATAAAAACTATAGGTGTGAGGGGTATTTATATGTTGTTGATTCCCTCAACCAATTTCTTTGATGGGAATAGTCCCTCACTTGTGCCAATATTTTCAATTCTTTTTGGTTCTGGTTCGAGGGGAGAAATCTTCCCAAAGTGTCTCACTGCTACCACATGCAATAGTAACTTGAGCTTAAATAGATTTTCCTGCACATCATTACTAAGTAGCTCGAGGTTGATTTGTAAATTCCACTAGTCTTAATTATTGTAAATGAAAAATTCCTAACTTGTGAAAGTAATATAATGAACTAATACATGCTTAGGAATTTTGAACTTTAGCATCATCCTAGAAAATGATTCCAAAAAAGTAGTGCTCCCTCTATGTTCAATAAATTTATGTAGATAATGTATAGATACAACTTAATAGACCAAAGAGATCCCTTATTAAGC
Organism: Sequoiadendron giganteum; assembly: GCA_007115665.2. Lineage (NCBI taxonomy): Eukaryota > Viridiplantae > Streptophyta > Pinopsida > Cupressales > Cupressaceae > Sequoiadendron > Sequoiadendron giganteum. The sequence goes on from CM021103.1 coordinate 659,469,387, forward strand.
AATTCATTACCTTAGAGGTGCTTCATTTAAATTGTCGACCTGGGAATCATAATCTTGAGATAATGATGGCACTATATCTATAGCTAAGAATCGTAAAACATCTTAACCAATTATGTATAGAAAAGTAACAAAAATAAATCTAACTAAAAGTGGCCTAACTGAAATAACTATATCTAGAAACAAATTCAGATAAATAATAATTCTTGTGAGTAACTATAATAATTGCTATGGTTAACTACTGTTACAAGAATAATAACTTGATAACTCGCTATGTTGCAACTCACTGTAATAAAAATTAATTGTTCATTCAACAACTCAGTCGATTGCATGTCAAGAAATACAATATAGTAAATTACTCTATTGCAACCGATAATCTAAACTATCATGGATATTATAGTACCTCAAATGGATCTTGCTTGAGTTGTTGAAATCCACAATGTCATTCTTCAAATATTAACTTAGAGATTCATGGAAATTGGTGTATCCCTCTTTGTTGCAGTTCAAGCACACAAAAACTTGAGAACAAAGTATTTTATCAAAAATAAATATTTGAATTTACTTCTTACAAAAATCTAGCTAGCATGATCTCTCACAAGATCAGACATATATACATGATCTTTGAGAGTCCCATTATTTTTAGAATGTTAAACAAATTGTAAGAAACTATTGACTCTCCCAAAAGTATAAGAAGATGACTAGGTCTTATTTCAAATGGTAAATAAAACCTAGTGGAGATAAGAGTGTAAGAATCTTATAAGGACTCTACATCTTTTAAGAAGACGGTTATAACTAAAGATGTGCATAACAAGGAAAAACTTATTACAAGCCACTAACCATTGTTAGTACAAGCATCTTCTTCTTCCATAATTTAATAATAGCATAAAGTGAAAAGATTGAGTGATTCATGAGTAAATCATGTTCACACTCTTTGACCATTCCCTCCATCATCTTCGAAAAATTACATATGCTATAGGTGATGACCTTCTTTGACTATGGCAGACAAGCATCTTTTTGTTGCGGGTTGAAATTCCTTTTGTTGTGGGTTGATAGATCCTTCATTGCAGAGGTTAGTCTATTCCAAAGGTATTTTTTTATCATTAAAAATTATAATTAATCATAAAACTCCATTATATTACATAGGCATTCAAAGATTCACACAACCATTTATCAATATAATATATCATCTTCAATGCTTTAAATACTTAAAATATATGAAAGGGTCTAGTAATATCTTTGAAACTTATTAAAAATAAGATCAAAAGTATGAAACTAAAGCAAGGAAAATGGGACATTTTTAAGGCTCATCACATATCAAGATATAACAATCAAGGAACAATGGATGAGGAAAATGATGCACTAAAGATGATCCTTAAAAAAATTAAATTAAATAATAGCGAATGGGTAGGGTCAAAGAGATAAAAATGACAAAATCCAATCAAATCTAAAACAATTTATGTACAATAACAATATTAAATTTGAAACCCTAATGAAGAAAAATAAATGGTAGGGACATAAGATAAGTCAAGTTCACCAATTTATGTATGGAATAATCACACTTACATAAATAATTCCTAAGGAAAATTAATTAAATCATGATAAATAACAAGAATCGTATACATATATAGATTTGAAACTATAATAGTAAATAAATACAATAAATAAATGTGCATAAGTGTTAAATAAATAAAACATGATACTTAGTTTTGAGTTCAATATCTATTTGAGTATGATAGATGGTACTATATTATTCTTGATTGTGTTAGAACTTTGTACATGACATGTAAAATCATTACTTTTGAATAGTAAATTTGACACCTAATGTCTTGGCTCTTTTTTATACATGTGGAAATGATCTTTGCACTTATAAATTTGATCTTTGTGTGTGGACCCAATCTCATTGTCCAAAAACATCACATTCTATTTTGGCTTGATATCTAAACCTACAATAAATGACTAGTAGTGTTGAAAAACACACTTGGAATCTTGCTAAGAAAGGATCATGTTCTTAGTCAAGCCTTTTGATCTAATTCAATAATTTTAATAAGATCAAAAGCATGTTAAGAAATCATGTGATATGCCTAGTCATATGTAACTATTTATGTTGCACTTCATTAAATATTATTTTTTAAGTGTTATCAAATGATGTTCCTTCATGTGTCATAAATGAACCCTCAACAATTCCTTGAGAATGATAATGAATTAAGTTTTTCTCCGTTTACGCAATACCCTAGCTTGTAAGTTGAATATTTTATAGTCAATTTAATAGATAATGACTAGTAGAAAATGAGTTGTCTTGAACATATTTTCATATTTAACATTTGAAATTCCAAAGATTGAATCCATTCATATAAATTTGAACTAGATTATTTTGTGTGTTTGTAAAATAAATTCAAAATAACATATTGAAAGATTGTAAAACAAAATTAATATATTAAAATATATAAAATCAAAATTATTAAAAATTTAAATAATTTTTTAATTTTTACATAAAAATAAACTTATATAATAATCATTACACTTAAAACAAACCAATCAAAATTAACAATATAAACTTAATTTATATACTACATTAGCTTTAAAAAATAATAATATAATATTTAAGAAAGAAATGATAAACAAATATTACATAGTACTACACATGAGCATATGACATATTAAATTAAATCAAAACTTCATAATAATTTCTATTAAAATACCTCCTTTCCCATCCACTCTTTATTAATTCTTCAAAAGGATAAAACAATTATATTTTAAAAAAAATATCTTAAGAATTGGAATAATACTTGAACGGGGCTAAAAGTCAAAAATAAATGAAAGTTTTGTTTGAAAAGTTACATAACAATACAGTCTAATAATTTAACATCTATATATAAGTTTATTAATTAATTGATATAGATTTATTTTTAAAATAAATAGGAAGTTTAGTTTGCAAAAGTTACATAGCAATAAAGTCTAATAATTTAACATTTCTATATATATGAGTTTATTAATTAATTGATATAGATTTGTTTTTATAATTAAAAATAAATAAAAATTAAATTTTTTTATAAAAAGATGGTTGCTTCAATAAATAGTCAAAAGTCAAATTGAACAATCTCAACCAATCAAACTAATCTTAAAAACAAATTCAAATTACTTAATAATATATAAACTTAATTACGAGGTTCATCTTATAGTGTGATAGTTAAGTGGTGGCACTGTTGTTGTGGACGTCAGGGTTTAAGTCTCTGCTAGGCTATTGTGATCGCAGGCATTATGCATGTTGCAAGGTGTGCACCCTTGGTCTCCTTGTGCTCTTTAGCATAGCGCTCGAGTTCGTAACATAGCTTAACCGCCTCATGTGGATTCATTAACTCTAGCAGTTGTATAAGGCATTAATAGGTCAATATTTTGGTGCAACAACAACCGTCTTTGCAACAATTGGTATCAGAGTCTAAGTCACGAGTTTGAACCCCTTGCTTGCGCTAGGGGAGATTGGTGCAAGGTGTGTGCCCTTGGTCTCGTTGTGTTGTGCAGTGCACCATAAGGAGACCAAAGGTGCACACCTTGCAACAATGTCTTCACTGATCCAATATGCTCGTAGGTTTGACCCACAATCCCCAACTTGCACTCTCTCTGATTCATAACTAATAAAAAAAGCACTTACGAATCAAAATATATAATGAAATTGTAGTCTTAAAATGAATTATATATAAAATTTAACAATATATTATACCAATATTACTTGAAAGACACTGAAATGAAATGAAATTTGGAGCTTCCTCACTTTTTATTATTTATAATTTATAATCTACATGTCCTTGTCTGAAATACAATAAAATAGGTCACAAGCTTTCTGTTTCCTAATCCTTTTGAAGTGGAAATATGAATAGACAGAATGCATTATAATATTAGGCAATGCATTGAAAATATCAACAAAAACTAGTCTTTGAATACAACAATCCAACTTAGTTTTCCTCGCCTAATTTCCACATCCAACTTGTTTGGTGATACACACAACGTCAAAGATAACAGGTGGCAAAATTACGTTTACAATATATTATTAAACAATTGTAAGAAAATCATATGCACGATTTTGGGCCCATTTGCTTGACTAAAGAATTGGGATTACAAAAATAAATGACATAAGAAAGAGTTGGAGGTAACGATATGAGCAATACATTAGAAAATGAAAGCTTATTCCATTTTGTTGCTTAGCTTGAGTATGACAGGGTAATATAGAACAAAATTTACCAAATTAAGTATTAGGATGAGGACGAATGTTACGAACATATCGAAGACATGGTATTATTTTAACAATAAACAATATAATATTGTGGGCAATGTTTATCAATGTTGTTGTCAAACTAATAATGACAACACCAAACGAATAGTGAGAGAATCTTTTCAATGTGAACCCAACATCAATGTCAAGCTCAAGCTGGTTAAAAAGGAAGCATTGCAAAGTAAATTATTGAATGCATGCATGCATGCATGTATGTATTCTTTTAACAAATGTTTTCTCACATTTTAAAAAAATAAAATATTTTAAAAAGGAGTTCAAATGGCTCCTTCGGTTGGTTCTATTTTCGGAATGAAGAGCAAGATAAAGATGTTGAAGATAAGGTTGAAGACAGGTGGTATGTGCCTGACGTCACTTCGGACCTCACTGATGTATGGGATAAGTCGGATGACTGGGACCCTCCTTCACCCTCTGTTGGCACTGCTCTCGCCATTTAGTGGCTTTGTTTTCTATTTTATGCATGCTTTTTGAGCAATGCCTTTGTGACTTTGGGGAGTGACCTCCTGTCCTCCATCTTTTTTTTTGTGAATATGTGTATTATATTTTGATTTATAATTAAAAGACACTTGTATTCATCAAATAAATATTTTGCAACACTTTTTTTATAATTGGAATACAATTCATTTCATATATATTTGTATATATACATACAAATACATACACACATTTACATATACATACATGTGTGTATGAATATACTTTTATAATATTTAACATATGCATATGTATGTATGACTATTTGTATATGCATAGCATATACATGTACATATTACATTATATACATACATATGCATATGATGCATATATGTGTATGTATATATGCATATTGTATGTATGCATATATGTACTTATAAATACCTACATATTATAGGTAATTATATATGTGTTTATTTGTGTGTATCTACTCATATGCATGCATATATAAATGCATGTGTATGGGTAGATAAATATATGTATGCATAGTCTCTCTTCATTTCTTACTGAATATGGTATTTGAATTTTTTTTTTTATTCAACAAAAAATTGATAGATTGTTGTGGTCAATGAGTTTAATGCAAAGGGTTATAGATTTCTCTCATGCAAGGGACCCAAGATTGTCATAAAAAAATTAAGAGTTCCCAAACATATAATTGATATAATATGGTGGCTTGGTGAATGGTTCTATCATGATTGGTGTAATAGGCCCTTCAACAAAAACCCAAGCCATGATGATTGGTGTTCCCCATTAGACATAAGAAGCTTCATTCACCATGATACCACATCACATAGCTCTAATTCCATATTACCTTGTACCATATTGCATGGAATCAATACGACATCACATGAACTCAAATTCCAATTACATTTTTTCAAATTGGCACACTTTAAGATTGTATCTTAGATTGTACTTAACTCATTTTTTGTTCTCCACAATAATGTGCAACATAGAAGTTTTTGCATGAGTTAGGATCAATCTTGAACCTATGCACCATATTCCATCATATACAAGGACAAATTCCCAAGGCTTATGTAAAGTAAACATACTATTCAATGCAACACATATATATGAGAAAGAGTGACACAAATTTAAAAAGGAATATTAATGACTAGTATATAATATTAATTGTTTTATAGTTATTATCGTTTGTAATCATCCCTGTTGGATTCATATTTATGGTTTAGTGTATACAAGGTTTTATCATCCTAGGAAGAATATTTTCATTAGCTATGAAGCATTCTTCTATATTTTTCAATCCCAAGAACTTTCATACTCAACAATCTTGTGCATACAAATATTTTTTCTATCATTCAATTCTCTTTAATACAATAAAATTATTCTACTATTTGTCTTATGAATGTTAATATTGAATTGATTTGTTTTTATAGAATATTTTTCATGGCTCTATAATTTAATAGATATATTATTGAGCTGTCCTTTAACCCACCATCTTGGGGCGTAATAGTATAGATCATTGGTATAAGAGGAATATTGTGTTCATAACTATAATTTGGTAGCACTCATAGATATGAACACTTGTGATAATCAATTATTTTTGTAGTGGTGAATAGTTCATATCCACAAATTTGAATTTGGTGAATATATTGCAACTAGTCAAGGGAAAATCACCTAAATTTTATGAATTATGTCAAATGCATTTCAATTCACCATCAATTTATCTTATGAAGAATTTGTAACTAGTTATTTTTCCATAGTTTAATAGTGATTCGCTTGGAATTTCAGAGGCATGTATTAATTTACCCACATATTTGTCAATACCATTAAAAGTTAACCATGTATGAGGACCCATTTTTCTAATACCGTTATAAATCCATGCTAATGCTAGGGTAATAATCACCTTGAAAATTACATGTATGTGTTTTATCAAGCTTTGATTCACCAAACATTTATATGTACCATGTTAAGATCATGCGGGATTCACCAAACTATTGCTATACCATTCAAAAATCCTACAGAATTCGCCAAATATGGATTGGTATAAATACAATCAAAACTCTGATTAATCTAAATTACACTTTTTTGTTGGCTTTAATCTCTCAATTTGAACCATAGGCAAGTTACAAATAGAGGCATTAGTGAGTCAATAAAATCCTAAAGGTAAGTGATCATTTTTTATAGTGCTATAAGATTATTCATATCTTTGTCATTTTTTAATTCTTACAAATGATATTGAGTAGGAAGACACCTAGGGCCTAGGGATCTATATTCTATGATTCCTTCTTAAACAAAAGATATTTTTTTATAGATTTTATATCATGAGTTGTGTCAAGTGATGCAAGGGCTTCTGGGAGTCATAACTTTTGACTCGAAAGTCCGTTTGGGTTGAAATTTTATGGGGAAATACATTATGAGGGGTTTTTTGGATTGGTGGCCGAGCTCCGTTTGGTAGGTGGCTATTTTGACACATTTGGGGCCAAATTATTTTATCTAGGCCCTCAAATTAACCTTTTAATGTTTTTTTTCTGGTTTTTAGAAAGTTATTTTTTAATAATTTGGAACTCACATTTCCAAATTGAATTGTAAGTTGGCATTTAGTGTCACCATAGTTTTAGGAATATTTTTGTAAAAATCCGAGCTCAAAGAGATAGGCATGCAAAATAACCAAAAATAGTAAATTATGACAATTGTCCAAAAATGCTAAAAATGGTGATTTCTAGATTGTTTAGATTTTTGGTTTTTTTATATAAGGGTGTTTTTATTTTATTGGGGAATAGAGAGGAATAATGGAACAATGCACGGTTTTGAAGCAATTCTCAATTTACTAGATTTCCTTCAACAATAATGGAAAAACATTGTTAATGGTTTGTTTGGTTGCATCATCAAGCAAGAACAAGTTTCCTGGAAGTGGTGAAGGGATGTCATCAAAACACAAATATATAATGTAATACTTTGGAAATATGTGTATTCCATGAAATGGAGCTACAACATCAACACTTGTACCATATATTAATGAACAAGGCAATACCTTAAAGGAAGATAAAAATGAGCTAATTGACTTAGATGATAATGTTGTTGATGATGTTTCAAAGGATAACCAAGGTAGACAGAATGATAATATGAATATATCAACCTAAACAAGTGATAAGGAAGATGTAGATCTTGCATGCAAGGGGAAAATTAAAAATTAAAAATAGGGTGTGAGTGAGATATGACAAGGAATTTTTAGATTGATCGGGTGTCAAAGTACCCATTCTATGAACCAAAAGAGAATACAAACAAAGATGATCCTCCAAAAACAAGCAATTGTAAGATTTTAAGTTGGAAATATTGTAGGGACAAGAAGTTGCAGCTAAAACTTGACACTATAGAAAAACATATTGATAAAGTTTATGAAAAAAATATTAGATAAAAAGAAAAATTTAGTGATAAGATGGAAAGAAAAGGAATAATATATTCATATTAAGCTTGTCCTCAAATATGATGCACATACAAATAAATTTGAATCTTGTTGCATGTGGAGGTTCAATTGAAGCTCAATTTTGAAAGATGATGAGAGAAGCACAAATGTAAAAAACTAAGCTTAGTTGATTGTTGTTTTTCATTTTTTTTCCAAAGGCCATTCTATGATAGACTACCCAGAATATGATTGTTTATTAACTTTTATGAGTGTTCCTAACTTTCTTAATGCCCATTGGTCAATAAGCAATAGATGGGAATGGACAAATTTTCCTTCTAAGATGGAAAAATAAGATTTACAAGAAAAAATAAAAGCTAACCTTTATTACATTATCATTAAATGAAGTTACAATAATAGAACACTTCTTGGATATGTATGCATGTGTATATTATAGAAAAACATGTCATCCAACCTCATCTACTCTCTTTTTATAAAATGAAGGAGACTGTGACATCACAAAATCGATTTGAATTAGTTAAGAAATATTTAAATGAAATTATAGGTATGGATGACTACACAATTTCTAAAAAAATTGTGTACGTAGGGGTTGATGGAGATTTAGTAATGCAAGGTCATAGGAATGTTTTTTGTGTAAAGATACGAACTATTTCTTCATCTTACATGATTTTCATTCACTACAAGACCCACAAAATAAGTTTAGCATTTAAAATTGTGAGAAAGTTTTTTATAGCATCAAAAGTTGAATATGTAGGCCACCATCTTTACTCATACTTCTATCAAATTCCCAAACGGTTTGTGAAATTTTAAAAAAATTCTGAGGGAATACCTATTTGAAACAAGCTTCTTAAATATGTTGACACCATATGGATCTCCTTGCATGGACCAATGAATGAGTTTTTTATAATATCAATTTTTGATTGGAGTAATCTACAAGTATCGCCACATAGTAGACAAAGCTCCTGACCTTTTATATGGGTTAAGTGACATACATACACTCTTAACTTTATCTAGTATTCTCCTTATACTAGAGGAAATAAACATTCTTGTGAAAAAAATCCCAAAGAAATATGTATATTTTAGAATATATTGAACTACATAAAATGGTATGCATGCCCCTTGATAATCTATATCTATCAAAGTAGTCATTTATAAGTCCAAAATTTAGTAGGTGGCACTTGATGACAAATGTGAATCTTGCTAATTTTTTATAATTTTCAAGCAAGAAGTTATGTTTCTTTGTACAAGGATATGAGTTAACAAACACTATTTTACCAAGGTCAAACGCACTCTCAAAGAAGTAATTGTTACAAGGGAAGCTTTTGCAAAATTGTTAATTTTGTAAGTACTATTTTAAAGAATATTGTAATATTTGTTTCATCAAAGATTAGAGATTGATTCCCTTGCTATTAACTACTTGAATTGATGTCTATTGTGTATCCTCAATATTGGGTCAACTCTCAACCAACTAATTTTCATAACAAAATAAAGACCATTGTCAATCATTTTTTAAAAAATTTAATAATTCAATGGACAAAAATTAGAAGAAATTATAAATAAATATAATCTTATAGAGAAATAATCTCATTTTGTAACATCAATGATAGAACAATTTAAACTCATAAAGAGTCCCTTCTAAGATAGATCATTAACAATGCTTTGAGAAACCTAAAGTCAGAGAAAAATATTGTGTGACTTAATATATTATAATATTTCAAACTTGTTGATTTATTTGAAACCATGGTATTAGGGTTGATGGAGGATGAGAGAGTTTTTAGTGCATTATGGTTCTTGAAACTAAAGATAATAAATAAACTAGACAAGAATTTAGAAAATTACTTGAGGATGTATACAACTAGGTATGATATTTGAAGTTTTCCTTTTGAAGAGATACTCACAATATGTAGGTTCACATGTAAAATAAGAGTTTTTGTACAAAACTTAAAACCATAGTGGAACAAATGATACTGACATAATCAATAACACATTTAGTGGTAGTTATGAGATGTAGTTAAGTGGACATATGCAAAGATAAGAAAACAAAGACCACAATCAAGATGGTTCTTAATCTCATGGTCAAATTGAGGAGATGATTTCAAAAATAAAAGAGATTTGGCAATTACTAAGTAGTTATATATTATTTCATGAGTCATATTTGAAACTCCAAACTATTGATGATGATATTTTATATTTCTATCATTGAATCCTGATATGTATTTTTTAATTTTATATTTTAAAATTAATAAAGGTACTATTTTTTTCTAATGTTCTATTTTAGAATATAAATTTTAAACATTATTTTCAAACTTGAGTTATTAAACAAATTTTTTAATTTTAATTTATTAGTTAAAATATTATTATTAATTTGATATTGTTTTTGTGTGATACTGATAAGTTTTACATGCATTCAACTAAATACTTACTAACAATAGTAGCATATACAACATTAGAAAATATTTTATGTGCATCTAAAAACTATATTTTCTTTAATTAAGTGATTAAATAATATATATTATTTGAACACATAAATGGATTTGAATTCTATTTTGATTTTCAAATAAAGGAATACATAAAAGTATTACGATGTCTTTCTCAAAAATAACTTTTCACAATGATGAGTTGGAAACTCATATTATCAAATCATTCTATCATCGTGTATAGCATGCTCAACTATTCATATGATGGAAGTGCAATTTGTTCTAACGTATAGTCTATTACTTTAGTTTTTGTTAAAACAATCATAACTAATAGTGGAACATGACTTGAATGTATCAATCAAATTATTCAATGCTATCAATGATTTGATGGAATCCAAAAATTCTACCTCATCTAGCTTCTGAGTAAACTAGTCCAAATCAAATTTATTGTATCCTCTATCTTCTTTTTGAAGTCAATATTTTCAGTGTATCACTCTATTGTGTAAAAATCCAATTGCAATCCAAGCTCTATCAAGTAGTCTACCTTTTTATGCAACTTCCACATCATTTTTGTAGCCTAATCAATAAATTCCCTTGTTTCCCTAGCATTGAAAATTTTTGAATGATAGAGTATTATTTTATCGAGGCATAAATCTTGTTATGAATTCCTTTGGATTACAATTCATTGTCACTAACTTTGTAGTGTGTTTGTAAAATTTTCTTTGCAATTTTCTATCTTGAATTCATATTTTTGTTGTCAAGAACATATTGTTTGAGTTTTACATTATGTAATGTTAGACCATCAATCAATTCAAACAATTGAAACAAATGATTATTCCTCTACATTATTTCCTCCCAAATCTTTTCTTTGATACATGTCTTATTATTTTCTTACAAAATTTAGATACTCTATTTTCAGAATAATTTATTTCATTTTTTGTTTTCTTTAGCTCTAGCATTAGTCTTTTAGTGTTTCTTCTCTCTTCCTCTATTTTAGTTTCCCATAGTTCTCTTTCTTTTTGTTCGTCTAGTTTGACTTGTAATGTATTTGCTAAGGTATTATCTTTTGGAAGGTTTTGTTGTAATTTTTTTGAATTGACTCTTTATTATATGTTTCTTTATGCTTTCATGTAGTCTTTGCTTTAGTTTATTCAATTCCACCTTTGTCTATTCATTCTCTTTTCTTGTAGATGTAGAATATTTTTTATTATTTTCTCTAATTCATTGCTCTTGTTATCTATTACTTTCCTATTTGATTTCTAATTTGCTAGGTCTTTCTGTAACTTTTCTATTTGATTTTGCAATCTATTTTTTTCTCTCTTTCTTTAGAAATGATGTGTACACCACTTCATTATTCCTTTTTGATACATTAATTTTATCAAAAAAAATCCATTTAGACAATGCACACCTCATAGTCAAAGTGATGCATATGATCCTTTGGTTTATTTTTAACTTTGGGCACAACAATCATGCACTCCATGGTTTTTATATTTGGGTCATGTATGGGAAATGCCCTAGTTGTTGCAAGATTTGAAGTTACAATAGTTATATTTGTCTAGCACTTGTTTATTGCGCTATTTATCTTTATCTTTTTTATTTTTAAACTCAGATTTATAATCAAAACTTGGGATTGTTTACACAATCAAATACTTGAATGGTGAAGAAGTAATTGCAGTGTTAGGGGCATCTCTAATTATTTGAGGCAAAGGATTAGCCTTCTTGTCTTAGTCACACTAACAACTAGAGGGGTGCCATTTGGAAATAATTCTTTTGAGGTAGAAATGGAGATCGTTAGACTTGGAGCTAACATAATATTATTATTCTTCATAATTTCTTCATCACTAAATTTTTGTATAGTATCTTCTAGTGTTGACCTCTTGTGAGATTTTTTTATTGTAGCACTTGTTAACCACTACTACAGCCCATACCATTTCCACTAGTAGCACTAGATTATATATCATGCCCTTTAATAATTGAATGAGTATGATGAAGGGTGTTCCCATTACAAAGCCACACACACAAGTAAACAAGAGAATTAAAATAGAAACTATTAAAATAGAAACTACAGAAAGAAACACTTGCTTTTTATTATATTGATGAAGTGAAATTACAATACTCAAAAAATAACATATTACAGCCACATGGACCTTCTCATTACAAAAATATGCAAGCCAAAACCACAATATGCACTATGGGAGCTCCTTTTTGTAAACCTTGTTCTTCATCTTTATCCTAGAAGTGTAACTGTCTTAGAATATTTTGGAAGTTGTAACCCTATTTTAGCGCCAAAAGTTCCACCATCCATTTTCTCACTCTAGAAAATTTTTATTTTATTTTTATATAGTTACAAATTCTCAGGGCCATAACTTTTGATTTGTCTGGTTGATTTTTTATTGTAATATATCATTGGAAAGCTTGTGAAGAAATATACAACATAATTTCCCCATATCTATAAGATCGGCACTTTTCGACCTGTTATGGGGCTTCTAAGGTCCTCAATTTTGAGTTTGAAACTTCATTGGAGAAATTCCTCAGGATGAAAAATTTAATCTTCCAAATGATATAGAACTTTGGGATGATTCTTTCACCAATAATTTTATTTTTCAATTTCACTCCTTGGGTCAGTTTTCGTGTCCATAGAAACTCGAATAGGCTGACCTACTAAAAAAAGCAGGTGATTATTTTTGGTTGTTTCAAACTTCTAACTATCCCAAAGATTACATGTGTCACCATGAGCCCCAAAATAACTAAAGAAAACTACAAAATAGAATGAAAATACAATATTTTTGGGTGATGCAAGACTTCCCTTACACCACTTGATGCCCCTGCATCAAAGTATTTTTAAGATTTGAAAAACCTTGTGACATTGGTTTTGGTTGTATCTAATTGTAAGGATTTGAAGTTGTAATAAATTAACCTATATCATTTTTCCTTGTATGCGCTTGGACTTGTGTATTAGCTCTAATGCCTCAAAAATTACTAGGTCTTTTATGGTCTACTCAAGTGTTACAACCCAATCCCTGCCTTGCTCTTTGGATCCAAAACCACCACCTTCATAACCTAATTTTTCAACTATGGCTAGCTCTAAAGTAGATGTTTATTTTATGGTCTCACTCAAACCAAGTGTGTATGCATAGTCTATATTAGGAGTGGGATCCAAGGGTTTATTTTCCCTATCATCATATGATTCACCGTTATTTGTTTCATAGGGATACATTGTATTCCACAAATTGCTAAACTTCATCCTCAAAGATCTCTTTAAAAAATGTAGTAGTTTTTGGATCACCTAGATCCTTCCTCATAGACCCAAAGATACATATTTTTGTTTGTATCCATTTTTGTTGTGTATAAGATACTGTGGTTTTTTAAAACTAGATGCTTGAGTAGCTCTTTTATAAAAATTATTGTACCTCTTGATTGTCATCTCTATTTCTCTCTATGGGTGCAATTCCATTCTTTTTTCTAAAAATTGTGCAAAATAAATATGTTCCTCAACAAAAAAATTCCTCTATTATTTTTTTGACATCATCCCAAGACTTCTTGTTTTTCAATTATATTTATAGCAAGGGTTTAATTTGATGTTGAATTCTACTTCTAAAGTTCTTATCAGCCAAAAAACTTGTTTTAATCATGTCACATGGGTCATACTATCAATGAGAATCAACATCAAATTTAAATATTTTTAAATTTTCATGTACCATTGTGATTTTTTCCTCTCAACTGTGAATCCTCTACATAAAAAAGGTAATGAAGGAAATATTCTCCTCTTTTGCTAACTAAAAAATTATGGTTAATTTATATTTTCCATCTATTGTATATATTCCAATTCAAAAACCCTCTTTGTCACATGTATTGGAAGTTTGTAGGGCTCTACTCTTGATCCATAAAATATTAGCACATTATATTATTCCATGAAGTACCAATCAGTGAATTGTATTTATAATCCTAATTGAATGAAATCTCTACATGACTTAATAAATCTAGGCATTGGAGTATTTGTAATTTCTAGATACAATGGATCCAAAAACTAGTCTACAAAATTATTGTAATTCATTCAATTATCATGCATCATTATTTTAAGGGTATAATCATATAGTGGAACCAATATTTTCACTTCATCATTCTTAAAGGGTTGAATCTAAAGCTTGTTGGCAAGAAATATTCCACCAAAATTCACTAGACATAAATAGCACTAGTAGGTTGTTAACCTAAATTTCTTAGTGTTGGGACTAGAAGTGAAACCTCCTTTAATCATTAAAAAATGTTTCTTCATGGATTCTACAACGTGCTCAAGAAATCTATATTTAATAGGGTGAAGTAACATAATGGATATTAAATAGCATTTCAATGAGGCTTGCATCCACTTTCCTATTACAATCTAATCCTTGACAAAATGCTAGCATGACGATAGTATCCCAAACCCATGGTTTAAAAATTTTAATTTGATAAGGAGGCTTATGATTCTCTTTGAATATGTTACCATCCACTATTATTTTTTTAGAAACTATACTTTGGATGTTTGAGTGGAAGATTCATAATCACTAGTAAGTTTTTCTAGGTTAATGTGGATGTTTCCAAAATCTTCAGCTAGAAACCCCAACACTCTTCCAACTTCTTTTACAATAATGAGTAACATTTATTCTTAGCTATCTTTTTTTTTTAAATTATTCTATCATCATTATAATTATATGCACAAACCATGATAAATTTTGGGCAAGGAAAAACTTTAAGGAACATCATGCATATCAATCCAACCACCCACGATGCAATGATACTATATTGGTAATTTTTTTACCTTTTTTAGTTTTCATTTACATTCCAACCTTATTCTCACATGAAAATCTAAGTTATGAGTTAAGCCTACTATAGATTACAAGATCATAAATATCATGATATTCATTAGTGAAACCCGAGGTTTTAAGCATTCCGACATAGTATATTTTTTATTTTCTTTACCTTTTCTAATCCTTGTACTTGTAATTATGGTAGACATGCTTGTAAAACCTCAACACTAAACCCAAAGATTGAAAAATTAAACTGAAGGATTATAATAATATTAAAATTTATGGAATGTAGGATTTCTATCTTCCACTTACTCAAAATTAGAAAAGATGAATACAAAGACTAGCACATATTGAAAATGTTGTGTCCCAAAATATCCCTAATACATTACAATCTCCCTTACCCTCTCACTTCAAAATAATATCACTTAGCAGTTGTAAGTTTAATTTCTTGTGTATAATTTTATGGATTAACTTCTTATTTTTCTTCTTATTCTCAAACATAAAAGTGAATGAAACATGTTACCTCCTGACTCCATAATTTAATGTGGGAGCATCCAAGGTGAAAGATAAATCTTGCATCAATAAAAAGATCTATGCTTGTTTCTTTCTAAATAAGGGTTGAATTGGTTTCAGTTAGTTGATTATGGAAGTTTGTAGGCATTCAGGATTTAGGTGTAAGCGGTATGAAGGAGTAATGAATTCATAATTCAGAATTTGGTTAATAGGTTCATCGATGTGACACGATGATTTCAGAGGGACCTTGTTCCATGCCCCTTCGACATAGCAATGGTGAGGGAAGCAATGGCAAATAGTAGCGAAGACTTCATATCGAAGGGGAGATACAAATGTCAGCATGACTTGGTGATGAGTCCCTTTGATACATTAACAAGGTGTCATTGGTGTGCTCGTATCAAGCTGACATATCATTTTCGACGGAACATCAAAGTGAGTCCCTTCAAAATTTTGATGAAGCATTCCATCAAGGGGACAGATACATTTCAGCAGGACCTAGATGGTAGTCTCTTCGACATGCCGATAAGGTGGGACCTGAAAAAGTGATGATAAAGGTGAATGATGGTGTCAACAAGACATGTAGCAACTATTGTTTCACATTATATAAATTCATACCAGTGATGTAGTTGTAAGAAGATGATAGGGATGACACGTAGGCAGTATGGACCACTCGAACAATGTTGCAAAGCATATCGATGTGACATTCTTATTTTGGTGGGAGTTGTTACTACATCCCTTCGACATTCCGATGGGAGCTTAATCAGTGATACATCACCATTTTGGGTGGAGTCATTTGGGAGTCCCTCCAATGGAGCAATAGGCGATGACTTTTGTGGGACTCAATAGGGAAGTGGTGATGACCCATAAAGATAGATGGCAAAGGGAAATTAATGAGGTGGTGACACATTTTCCAATCCATTTATTTTAAATATACATTGTGAATCAACATGATTTTGGTCAGTGATTGGCATCGGCCTAACGAGGAAGCATAGATTCAAAGATTATTTCTTGGCACAAATGAACAGAATTGAAGTCAATGATAACTAGGTAACTGCCTATGAGATCTTGTTGCTTATTGGATAGAGGCGGTAATAAGACAAATGACAAGGCAAGCCGACCTAAAGGAGGAGTATAGATAAAAAGAGATCCAAAGATAAAGAGACAGATAGAGAGGTGGTGGCAGAATGGGGTTTGAGATATGAGATCGTAGATTTGAGTTTGAAGTCGATCTGCAAATTTGACCGATTCTGTTATCATGTCCATTTGATTGCATGTAATGTTGTAATGTCATTTTAGTAATAAAAGAAATCTTTGCTTTTCTCTTGCATTTTTCCTATGCAAACCTGTGTTTTCATGATAAGTTTAGCTTGTAAGGGGATTACCCTTCATCAATTGGTATCAAAGCAGGTTGTCTTGAGTCTATAAACAGATTGTTGAATGTGAGGTAGTTTGCAATCGGACCTATGAGTGTGGGTTAAGATCAAAATTCCTCCTATACCTATCTAGTGCAGTAGAGGTAGAGGAAGAGGCAGAGGAGGAAGAGATCCTCCTAGAGATGAAATTAGAGCCATCAAAAGGTGGTTGGATACCTTGTAGGAAGAGGTTCATAGGAGAGATGTGCATCGAGAAATAGATGATAGTGAAGATTGTTGAATATGACAACTGAGAGGGGGGTGAATCAATTTTCACATATTATAACCTTCAATTCAATTATTGAAATTAATACATAAACTACTTAAATGATTAATCATCAAATGGCAATGCAGAAACTCAAATCCAATGCACAAACACAATAACACTAGATTTACATGGAAAACCCAATGAGAGAAAAACCACGGTGAAGATTATCTTAGACAATAGAGAATATCAAAACCGATTAAAAAAGGCTCATTGCTTGAGATAAGTCTCACTGCCTACAATGAGGACTCATTGTCCAACAAGGCTACAACCTAGAGGGGCTCACTGCCACAAATATACAAAAGATGGCTAACCACCAAGATACAATGATAGTGGCTCACTTCCAAAAGATTGAACTAATATATTACACCTTTCTTGTGTCGAGTTCAGTTCTGGATGAAGCTCAAAATAACAAGTACTGCCTCACATAGCAGTCACTCAACAAAAATGTTTTGATCATACACTTTATTGTCTTTGTCTGCTTCGCTTACTCTGCTCTACTACACTCTCTCTTTCTCTTTCTTACACTATTTTTTTGTCTATATATTTGTCTCTCTTTTCTTTTTGGAGAGTCTTTATATCCATCTCATATATATATATATATATATATATATATATATATATATATATATATGTATGTGTGTATATCTTGTTTGTCAATTAGGTTGGCCTTATATAAGGTTAACGCATTTCTTAAGTTGTCCAAAACATCCATAAGACATAATTAGTCCACATAAAATATTTCACACACTAAGTTAGCCAGGATCTTCGAATATCTAAATTATAGCTTTTCTCATGGTAGAAACCAGACCTAAAAACCAACACACCAGACTACTTATAATGGTCATCTTCGATAGGAAATAACTTTTGGTAAACAAATCATACATTTAGTATTGTTTTGACATCAATGACAACCTATTGACATTAATGACAACCATTTGATGCAATCTTCAACTTCCAACAATCTCCCCCTTTGTCATTGATGGCAACACAAGATGTGAAAATCCAACAACAACAACCTTTGTAATTTTTTTGATGAGATGAAATTATTTTCATTCTTTTTACATGTTTCCTTTCCCCCTTTGAAATCAATGGAAAAAAAAAAGGTCTATCTCCCCCTTCAATTTTTTTACAAGAACAGCCCATCAAAAAAAAGATGTCAAAAATAGTTTTTTACCTCAATCCATCTTCCCTTGTATTTTTCTTTTAGTTCTAGAAGACACGTCTTCCAGGAACCCATTTCCAACCTAATGTTCAAACAAATATTGTTGTTCTTTTCTATTGAATCAATTATTTGTAGAAGAATATTTGGAATAGCGATATTTTGTGCATTATTCTCAGCTTCCATCAGGAGACCGAAAAGTTGTTCCAATCTCAACTCAATTATCTCTTTAACTTTCCAAAAGGTCTTCACAATACCATCCCTCTATACCATAATGACTGCAAGTTCATATTGTAAGGAATTGATCCTTTTCTTTTGTGTTCCATCCTTGTCATTAAGGATATCATATATTTTTCCAATAGAATTCAGTTCAAGCTCAATAACATCATTTTTTGCTCTATAGTTTCCAATTGCAGTAGGCCATCAGAGACAATACCTATACACACTATTTATACTCTTGATGTAGGTTTTCAATTCATTTATGCTCTCAGTCAATTTATTTTATGAATTTCGGCATCTTTCTTTCATGGCTAATTGAATCTCTTCTTTTTATGTTGTTTCACTAGGTGACTGTGCCATTAGTCTTTCTTCAATCTGCTCAATCAATACTTTTGGTAAAGCACTTGGTACATCACTTAGGTCAATATCATTATGAATTATGTAAGTAGCTATGGCATCTATAATCTCATCATGTTCATATGATGGTCGTGACAACCATGCATCTCCAATCTTCTTTAGTCCACCAGATTGCTCAAGAATCTTCAACACCTTCTCCTTGGTAAAGTATTCTTCATCATTATCAGTTTATGCCAAATCAATTGATTCTGTAGTATTTTCTTCTATTTCTTCTTCCTTTTCCTCTGACTTTATCTTCTTTATTTTTGGAGGATAACTTGAGATAATTCTTCTTGATTTCCTCTTTTTGAAGGAGGATCCTGCTTCAGACATCCTAATCAGATTGGAAATCATGCTAGAACTCCGTACATTTATTTTGTTTTCAAATTATTCTTTACAAATATTTTCCTTTTCTGCTAGGCATTCCAGATATCAGTAGACCTGCTTCCCAACTAGTATAACTAACTTCCACACAACATTCTCTTTCAATGGTAACGATTTCATAAAATACATCATCAAACATATAACCAAAGATCCAAAACGAAAAGGGTAATTGACATTATTTTTCATAGTTATATTCTCCATTAATTGATTCCTTAGTAACTCACACAAATCGAAATCCTTTTTCTTCCCAACCATTTGATGCGCAACATAAACAAAAATCACTGAAGTAGAGCCTTCCCTACTTCTGAAATAAATCTTATATGAAATGCCATATGTCACATACCTTATCACCGGGTCAATTATAGTATGAATTAGAAGTTCCCTTTGATCTCTTGTTACCCCAGTTAGGGCTTCGACCTCCATGTTCTTTACTGACTTCTCGATTGGAATGGGTCCATTATTGCATAATCTTGTTATTGCTGCAATTGCTTCCTTTGTGATCTCATAGGGTTTGTCAAAGATCATCTCATCACCTTGACTTTTTCTTAAGATAAACCAAACAATGTCCACATCTGAAAAGTATGGAAATTTTCTCCAAGTGTCTAAACCCTTGTGCCCTAAATTCTTGATCATTTGCATTTTCTCAACCGAAAGAGAAGTCTCAAAATTTTGAATCTTTTCATGATCAAATTCATCAATCTATAACTTACTCAATTTATGCAATTCATTGTTGTGCAAATTAAATACCACCATTTCCTTTGACTCCATTATTTCAATCTTTTTCTCTATACTTTCGCTTGCCAATAACCCTAACTCTTTATTTCTCAACTTCTCTTTATTCCTTAGCTCATTCACTTCAGAATGAAAAATGACTACTCAATCTTCCTTATTTAACTTGTCACTTTAGGGATTCATCATAAAAGGTAATTTATTGCTTGTGACATCATCATTTGTACTTTAATATGTCAGCACATCCTTCTATTGAAGTTGTCGGATCAACTTTGCATTTATTGCTTTTTCAGCTTTTAAATTAACAACTATCTTTGAGAAACACTATGACCCAAGAGGGGCTCTGCAAACTTCCTAATTTGCATCTTTTCTACCAAAATTTTATTCAACACCTTCAAAATAGAGATTCACATCACATATCCATGTGTCTTCACATGACACCTCATATACCGAGGGTTTTCTATATTTTTCTATGAATGTTCTCCCTGAAACCATTACTGGGTTTAGTCAATAGAAGAGGTATCTACACTAGATACAGATACAAGGTCATTTGATTCATCCTTGTTCTTACTTTCTTTCGTCTTTCTTCAAAAAAATTCCATTTATCTCCTTACTTCTTCTAGATCTACCTTGTTCATAGGCTTTTTCTTTTGTTTCGGATTCGGTTTCTTCCCAACTTTTCTTCTACAAAATTTTGAGATATGTCCTAGTTTGTTGCAAGTGTAGCACATAACATATCCAAGATCAAATGAATTTTTTTTTTCCTTTATCCTACACTAATTAGCCTTGTGTCCAAAGATATTGCATGTGTAATAGTAGCCTTGAAAAGATTGAGTTATTCTATTTGTATCAAATTTGTTTATCATATGGTTTCTACATTTAGTAGCTCTATGTCCAAACTTGTTGCAACTATAACATTTTCCAGCAAGGAATCCAACATTCTAACTCATTCTATTTTGTTTCATCCTACTTCTACATTCAACTGCTTTATGTCCAAATTTATTGCATGAGAAACAAAAGCCATTAAAAGATGGGTACCTTTGATTCTTGCCTTGATAAGTACTACCTTAAAATTTCCTTTGATTGCCCACTTTGTTGAAAACTGGATTAGTCTTTGAACTTTGTCCTCCTTCAAGTCCTAGACCACATTTATCCTTTGCAAGTTTTTGAGATGAAATCAACTCATCAAGCATTGTAGAGCTTGTCTTGAACCTTTCTTCATGAGCTTTCATTTTTTCCAGATCGGCTTTAAGGGTTACTACTTCTTGTTCAAGCTTATTACATTTTTTTGTCTTTTGATTGATAATTCTTTTACGTATCCTTCCTCTACCTTGCTTTGTTCAATTTCCAATTTCAAATTATCTTCCACTCTTTTGCTTTCTTCAAGTTTCATCCTTAGATTTTCAACAATCTCCTTTTCTTCCTTTAGTTCCTGGTAAACTTCTTTATGTTTCAACTTGAACTTCTGGATCTGATTTCTTAGTTTCAGACTTTGAAGTCTCTGTTCATCATTTAGTTCAACTTGCTAAGATCTCCTTCAAGCTGTTAGACTTATTCCAAAGGATCGAGCTCTAATACCAATTGTTGAATAGGACAACTGAGAGGGGGGCTGAATCAGTTGTCACAGATTATAACCTATAATTCAATTACCAGAACTAATACATAAACTGCTTAAATGATTAATCATCAAATGTCAATCCAGAAACTCAAATCCAATGCACAAACACAATAACACCAGATTTACGTGGAAAACCCGATGAGGGAAAAACCGCAGTGAGGATTAACTCACACAATAAATAATATCAAAACCGATTATAAAAAGGGTCACTTCCTAAGATAAGGCTCACTACCTGAGATAAGGCTCATTTCCTTCAATAAGGACTCATTTTCCAATAGGGATACAACCCAGAGGGGCTCACTATCACAGAGATACAAAAGATGGCTAACCTCCAAGATACAATGATAGTGGCTCACTACCAAAATATTGAACTAATAGATTACACCTTTCTTGCCTTGATTTCAGTTTCGGATGAAGCTCAAAATAACAAGTACTGCTTCACATAGTCACTCAACAAAACTATTTTGATCTTACACTTTATTGTCTTCACCTACTTTGCTTACTCTACTCTGCTACACTCTTTTTTTGTCTCTATATTTGTCTCTCTTTTCTTTTTGGAGAGTCTTTATATATGTCTCTCTTTTCTTTTTCAGAGATTCTCTATATTTGTATCATATATATGTATATCTTGTTTGTCAATTAGGTCATCCTTATATAAGGTTAACACATTTCTTATGTCATCCATAAGACATAATTAGTCCACATAAAATATTGCACACGCTAAGTCAGCCAAGATCTTTGAATATCCAAATCATAGCTTGTCTCACAATAGAAACTAGACCTAAAAAAAAACACAACGGACTACTTATAATGGTCATCTTGAATAGAAATTAACTTTCAATAAACAACTCATACATTCAATACTTTGTTGACATCAATGGCAACCTATTGACATTAATGACAACCATTTGATGCAATCTTCAACTTCCAACAAAGATGAAACTGAAGAGGAAGTGGAAGTGGAAGAGGAAGAATGGGATCAAATGGATCCTATAGAAATGAGATTATAGAGAGCAATATCCAGCCTTGGAAAGAAACCTAAAATGGAGGTTTCAAATTTCAGTGGAAGTATTAATCCCGAAGAGTTGATAGATTGGATCAATGAAATGGAGGAATTTTTCAAGTTTGAGGATATTGAAGACCCTCATTGAGTGAGGTTTGCAAAGACAAAGTTAAAAGGTCATGCCAGTATATGGTGGAAAGAGATCCAACTTGAAAGAGGAAGACAAGGGAAGGATAAAAATTTAAATGGGACAGAATGGTGGAAAAGCTAAAGAAGTAATTTATTCCAGTCGATTATTAGTTGGAGCTACTCAAGAAGATGTGGAGCTTGAGAAAAGGAATGAGGATGGTGAAAGAATACGTAGAGGAATTTCACAAGGTCCTAATCCGAACAGGACATTCTGAAGCAAATAAGGAGAAAGTAGATCATTATATTAATGGGTTGAAACCTAGAATACAAGAGGAGTTGGCATTAGTAAGAATATACACCATTAAGGATGCATATCAATTTGCATTGAAAGTAGAAGAAATATTGAATAGTAAATTTGAGAATAAGCAGAAAGGGAAAGGTAAAAGTTATGTGCAGAAAAAAGAGGATGAGCAAAAAATTAGAGACATTAAGAACAACAACGATGAAAGAGGTGAGAGCTCAAACAAGTCCCGTGAGAAAAATTGTAGAGGAAGAGGAGGATCAAGTAGAGGATTTGGAAGAGGATTCTTTCGTGGAACATTTTTTCAATGTGGAGAATAAGGACATAGAGCCTTTGAGTGTCCTTGACATCAAGGAAGTACAAATAGAAGACCGGAAGGTAATGCTCGAGTTTCCCATGTAGATGAAGATGCTCAATCTTCACATTCTGAATATGTTGAAATGGGTGAGTCCCTTGTTATCGAAAGAGCCTTGTTGAATGAGGAGAAGGAACTAGACCAAAGAAAGAGCCTATTTCACACTTGATGTAAGTGTGAAGGTAAATTTTTTAATGTGATTATTGATGGTGGTAGTACTAACAATATTGTTTCTAAAGAAATGGTGAACAAGCTACAGCTACAAAGGAGAAGGCACCCACATCCATACATAATTGCTTGGTTGCAGGATGACCGTAAGGTTTTGGTGAATGAAAAATGCTTGGTAAGGTGGAAACATGTGTTACAATCCATTGTGAATCAATTTGATTTTGGTCAGCGATTGGCATCGGCCTAATGACGAAGCGTAGATTTGAAGATGATTTCTTGGCACAAACGAATAGAATTGAAGTCACTGATAACTAGGTAACTACCTATGAGATCTCATTGCTTATTGGATAGAGGCGGTACTAAGAAAACTGACAAGGCAAGCCGACGTAAAGGAGTAGTATAGATAAAAAGAGAGCCAGAGATAGAGAGACAGAAAAAGAGGTGGTGGCGGAATAGGGTCTGAGATATGAGTTCGTAGAGCTGAGTTTGAAGGTCGATCTGCAAATTTTACCAATGTTCTATAATCAAGCCCATTTGATGGCATGTAATATTGTAATGTCATTTCAGTAATAAAAGAAATCTTTTCTTTTCTCTTGCATTTTTTTTGTGCAAACCTGTGTTGTCATGGTGAGTTTAGTTTGTAAGGGGAGTACCCTTCATCATAATTATTACATTATAGATTTTTTCTACCACTTCAAACAAAATTTAAGGATGGACTACATGTCTATAGCTTCAATTAATTCAACACATTTAGAAGGTGGTGGTGTCTTTTGATCTAAAATAAAATCTCACTTGATTATCTTTATAAATATAATGTCTCTAGGGTTATTCTAGAGGTTTGAGTTTGCAAGTCTAGCACTCTAGACATTTCATTTTGGAATTCAACTATAGTTTTCTATCGAACGCTCATCGAATGATGAAATATTTGTATACTTTATTTTTAATTTTCTAAGGATATATCATTATGTCATATGAAATGAAAATCTATTATATTTTTTTATTAATATACATCATATTTTGTACTGTAATCATTTTTCTACTTTTCTAAAAATCTAGTGGTATATTATTATGTCATGTGAAATAAAAATATTTATTATAATGATATTTATTATCATATATCATATTTTATATTATGTAAATTTTTAATATAAATATATAGTATGTTTTAAATTTTAATAACAATATGCAATAATCAATTACTATTTATTTATATCTTCATTTCATTAATATACAATTTTGTAAGATCGAATTTCAACCATTGATCTAAAAATATCTAATAGTTCTCAATTGATTTCAGAGGATTTTGTTGCCAATAAGTAGTTTTTGAGATCTACCCTCCAAAATTGAACTACAAGTTTCCATCATTTTTTATAAGACTGTGGAATTTTTTTAGTAGATGACAAGACACATCAAGTTATAATTCGTCAACAACATTATATTTATCCAATCATCACTATTATTAAAGTTTGAAAAGACAAGTTGTGACCAAGGGGTTGATGAAACTAGAATGGGACCACTATATTATATTAACATAATAAGTTTAAAATTGAAATGGTATTGGAAGTTACAAAACATAGTTACATAACAACAAAAAATTTCTATTAAACCATCTAAATACAAAGACAATTACAACATCTCAAGGGCGGTCTCCAACATCACCCGTTCATCATCCAAAGGTCGCCCCTTTCTTTTGAAGGCTTCAAAAGCCTTATCTAGTTATATTATTTCCTTATGAAAAATGTATTGAAGCTTCCCAACTACAACCTTTACTTCATATTCTATTTGATCCATAGACAAAGGATTGACACAACTTTTTTAATAATTGGTGATTGTTCTTATCCTTGAAATGATGTCTAGTCTACTTTTCTCCATGAGCATTGCTTTGAATTATTCTTATTCCACAACATGGTCATCATTCTAAAATATAAAGGATAATCCTTGCACCAAATAAATAATGTGTTCTCTCATTTCCTTCACAACCTTCTCTAAAGTTGTCAAATGAGTTTTACACTAATGACAAGAAAATACATTAAATTGACTCTATTGTCACTTGTAATATAATCATTAATAAACTAAATTGGTATTGGCTAATCTAGGTGGTTTTTTCTTGACTTTAAAATTACATCAAAGTATTGCAATTTTATATGATGGATTTAATTGCACAAGCTAATTAATTAATGATAAATGTATTGTAGTTTGTCTTATCAATCGTGCAACATTATGTTTCCAATATATCTCAATTGAGATCATGATTATCCCACCATTTGATCTTCTATTTCATTGTGTTGATTCCCCAAACTATATTTCAATGAATTATAAAGATTCAATAAATATTATATTTAAAGAAGCTAAATAATTGGCCAATGAATAGGAGATAGGATTTATAATATTCTCCCTTGCATTATAGGCTTTGTAGGACCAAAGTAGGTTCCCCTTCTTGACACTAAATGAAAATACATACAAAATTACCTCATAGTTCCTACTAGGTATGAAATTTCATACATGTTAACAAGGAATTATATATTTGTGTGTATAAATGGTTCATTCCTTGTAATTTGTGAAGTCTTGCTATGAAGAAATAAAATAATTAAGAATAACTTAAGGATTGTTTGAGATTTATCGTTATCAAATTATTTATGGAGTTGGTATGAGATGAAAAGATAGATCAATTCTTACTAGGGTTCATTGAGTCATAATTCTATGCAATATTTATCTTAACACTTAATATTTATGAGGGTCACTTTGGATATTATTATTTCTTTACAATAATAAGACCTAATAATGGCCCAAATTTATATAATACTACTTAATTATCCATGTACATAGAAAAATTATAATTACTCTCATGAAATATTTTATACTATCCCTTGAATAGACACTAACATAAATAATTCATTATTGCAAATAATTAATGAAGAATAGCACAACCCTTAATTGTATTATTCAAATAAATTGTTTACATAGAAAAATTGAGAAATTATAAAATCAGCATGTATTCATATATTTCACTCAAAAGTAACAATTCAATTACAAAATATTTTCATATGTTGAAATTATGATTTTCCTAATACATACTCTAAAATGACTCTTTGCATTAAATATTTTCTAATCCCTTTACAAATGAATTACACCCCTCTTTAAAAATGAGTAAAACATGCAATCTCATGTATAAGTGATACATGTCACTTTTAAATTTGACACAAATGAATCTAGTGTAATGGAATGAATACAATTGATTGTAGGTTCTTAGGGGATTTTATGCTACTCTTTATAAAGGTGAAGAAGCATTAGTTATAATTGAATTATTCATCATGCTCCCAAGTAAACAAACTAGTTGTTTCTATTGTAGTAGTAGTAGAATGTGAATGTGAAGGTGATCATATCCTAAGACTGTAGGTCTTGCCAATCACACTTTAGAGTTGTGACAGAAAATATAACTATTCTAGATTATTGCACCTGAAGGTGTGTGTAAATGTGGTTGGTTGGTTTAAACACTATCTAGAAGTCAAAATAGTCAGTGTAGGTGCTTGCAAGGATCTATTGACAACACCTTTATAGTAGTTGGATGTCCTAAGAAAAATGAAGGGATAGGGTCATCCCACAATAATGGGTTCCAAACTTGGGACATCCTAATTTTTTCTTGAAATCACATGTTTTTCAAAAAAAACAATGATTTAAGCCTTGAAGGGTTCTATCTAAATCATTTTAATTAAAGAGGTTTAGATAAGACCCCCTTAGATCAAACCCCCTTGGATATAACCCCTCTAGTCTTAAATCATACCCACAATGGAGTCTCCTTTGCACCTATTAAAATGTTAACAAAAAACCACTTTGTATTTACCTTGTTTTGATGAAAAAAGGATCTTGGGTCTAATGCATAGAACACTAGGATCAAACCATTCTCAAGAGAACATTAGGATACAAATTTAGGTGATTAGATCAAATTTCAACCATGAAGTTAAGTCAATAAGACCTGGATATGATCCTTTAGATCCTTGTAAATTGATTGGAAATTAATTTCCTTAATTAACCTAATTAAACTATGTGCCCTAGACTAAAACTACAAGATTTTGACAACAGATGAACTGTAACAAAAAATTTGACACCAGATTTGGACTGAGTAAGACACTATGCACATGTGATATAAATTTCAACCTGATTTATGAGGATGTTTCCTTCAAGGGTGCCACTATCCTAGTAGGTCTTTTTTAGATCTATTTTTATATTCCTCTTATGTCATATCAGAGCTTTCTATTTTTGTCTACAAACTAGTCGGATCACTGTTGAGGGTATTTTCGCAACTAAGTTTTCATGAGTTGTCAAGGTGTAGTGTTTTGAATGCAACAATGAATAATTTACCTTCAAACTTCCTTCAATCCTCTTTTGACTTGAAACCTACACATTCAAAGGGAGAAGAAAGGTTGTGCCATTTAGGGGCTTACCTCGGTCAAACTCCATGTTAGTGTTTCCACTTCCACAATGGCAATGTCAATGATAAAGTGATAAATGAAAGGAAGGAATGATGAAATCACAAATTTTTGCAACTCATCACCCTTCAATAGCTTCCTTGAAGGACCGTAGTTATGCACATCACTTCAAGGTCTTAGATCTTTCTTGCTTGATTGGCTTGAATGGCTTGAATTGCTTGGAGACCTACAAAGGGTTAGCCTTCACAAACAATATGAAAACACAAACATGAACACATTCACATACATTTTGACATGATGTTGGATCTTGAATTGTTGTAATAAATCCTTTAATGGCTATTCTTGAATTTCTTGATAATGCTCTTGATAATTGCTTGATCATAAATTCTCCAACTTGCTAGATTATTTTTATTAATGTTCAAATGATGCAATCTAAATTCCCAAAAATTAAATCTTGATGGTCAAATTTATACATTTGAATTTCAAATAATAAAATGTTGACACCAACATATTTGAATTTGGAACCAAAATAAGGGAACATAGGCACCCTAGGTGCCAGTATCCTAGCCCTATTTTTGAAAAAATAAAGTATCAGGGACAGAGTATTAAATGAGAGCATTTTTGTTATGCTTGCAAATTATCAGAAGCTATTTTAAATTGGGCCATATAATGCATAATTTAGGAAATTAAGTGCTTAATTAGGTCCAATAACTTAAAGGGGAGCAAAACATAGTGTGAAATTGTCAAGGGTGACAATTTATGATGCTACATACCTTTTGAGGGAACAAATAAAGTCATTTATAAATTATATTTTGTAAGTATGTATCTATTATTATAAGCTTTCCAAAAAGTATAATTTTGAATTTTTTATTTTATTATTATATTTATATTTTATTTCTTGTGAATGTAGGTTTTTCACCAAACATCAAAGTATTTGTTTCACACACACGAAAAAATAGAAAAATAGAGAAAAAAATCTAAAAAATATGTGTGCACTAGGTATTGATGTTCCTTTTTTAGCCAAAAAATAAATAATAAATACAAAACAACTTATGTGTGACGACATACACCTACCTCCAATTTATAACTACTCTGACTTCAAAAATTAATTTTTAAAAAATATATAACAAAAAATTATGAAAAATATCCATGCACTAGATATTGATATTAAAAATTATAATTTTATCCTTTCAAAAAAAATTATGTTTGATGATATAAACATCACTATTTTAAAATGTTGTTTATTATAAAAAAATAAGTTATTAAAATCTACGTAAAAAAATAACAATTTATTTTTTATTTTTTTGAAAAAATATATTTAGAATCTACACACAAATCCTCAAAAAAACTAGTTCACGTCATCTCCAAATTATTAATGGTTTAGATGTTATAGGTTTCATAAAGTGAAAATTTGGTGAAAAATAATAATATCAATGCCCAATTTGGCCAAAAAGTGGGACATAGTATTTTGGGTTGACCCGATAATAAACATGCTACCACCATCTTCGTGCAAGACCAAGCCACCAAGAAAGAACATTGCAACATTGAAAGTCCACAATTCCTCTTTGAATACCATCACCTACCCATAACCACCAACATGGATAAGAGAAAATCAAATTTCATTGTAGTGGAATTGAGAGGAGCATCTCTCAAAATAGAGCATGAGAAGTTATCAGTTTTCCCTAGAGAAAATATTAAAATACTTATACTCACACACTCTTAGTGTGATAACTTATCTCCCTTAGAGCTCCTCATTCTGGTCAAGAACTCACTACAAGGGCCAAGTGAACTAGATCAACTCCTTTACAATTCCACCCATTTTGAATAGATTTGGTCTTTCTTTTCCTTTAAAACTACATAACTCAAGATAGGAGAATTGTAGCATCAAAAAAAGTCACCCTTGACAATTTCACACTAGGTTTAGCTCCCCCCTATGTGCTTGGACCTAATTATGTATTTAATATGCACATTTTATAAATATCTTCAAAAAAATAAAAGGGGATTGAAAATAAACATTTAATATTTAATATTGATTTTTAAGGCCCTGAAAAGGATGGGGCTGAACTAGGGTGCCCAATGCGTTTTTCTAGCCTATTTTGGCCCAATTTTGAATGTCGTGTCAGCATTTTAACATTTAAAAATCCAATTTTATTTGCCAGCTATTGGTATTTGATTTTCAAGAAATTATAAGAATTGCATATAAATACAAATCATTTTCACCATTTTAATCCTAAAATAGATATTGAGCAAACTAAAGATCCTTAAATCAATCAAGGAAGATTCAAGGGCAGAATTGGCAGCATTATTACAATGTTTTCATCAATCAAGATCATATTTACAAGACATTAGGAAGAAGGAATTAATTATGCTCCAAAATCCATCAATCAACATTTATGGAAATTTGTGGCATGGCATCACTTCATCAAGGATGTCATATCAAGGTAACATTGTCATTTATCATTTATCATTTTAGTAAATTATTATTGTTTTGGCCTCTATCTGGACTAGGGAATGCCCTCTTGATCATCATCATTTGTTTTAAATGGAGGTAGAAATACCAAAATGGGGTTTGACTTGGGAAATCCCCTATATAGAACAACCTTCCCCTCTTTTCATGTGTGTAGGTTAGACTTAGAAGTTTCAGTAAAAGATAGTCACAGAAAACACAGAGAAAACTACAACATACAATTTAGAGTTTTCAAATTTGAAAAATAAGCATATCATTTTAGGGCACCCAACCCCCCTGTCCCTGCAATTCAACCTCACATTTCAATCATAATTTTTTCTTTGTATCTCATTCTTAAATCTAAAGTTATTTTGTGGTTTTTCATTTCCATTTGTGTGATAAATTACATTTTTAGATTTATCCTGGTTATATGTAAAATAGGCTTATTAAAAACAAACATCAAATTTATCATCCTCACAATACAAAAAGGACACAAACATAGGAGATTGGCTCTCCCTTGTGGTAGCAAGCTAATCATCAACCCTAGTTAGTTTTGTGCCCAAATGTGAAGTCAAGTGAAAATAAATTAATCCTATTTGGATCTAGGATCACTTTTCCTACTTCACATTTTGGTGAACCTAACATATCCTACACTTGTATATTTTTTTATTTTAATAGCATAAATTCTGAAAATTGATTCAAAACGTAGGTTATTTGAAGACCTTTTATTTGATTTGAAATTATTTCATTTTCAAAACTATGCATTAACGTTCTTTGATCATTATACATTAAAGGAAAAATTATAAATATTTTAAATTAAATTACATAAATTTAGATCTGATTTTCTTTACTTAGGGCTTAGATCTAAGTTATACCATTGGGAAATCTAAATACAATCCTAAGTTTATTTCATTTGTCAAAATTGCATGCAAATTCTAGTAAAAATCATTGAAAAATTAAAGAATAACATAGGGTTTTCATTTCAAAAGATCAAAAAGTCTTTCTTTTTTGTATTTTTTGAGATAAATTAAAACAATTACAGCATTTTAAATTCTGAAAAATCATCCTTTGAACATATTACATTGATTTTAAAATAAAAATTTTATGCATGTGTGTGTTTCACATAAAAAAATTGGTTTTTACACATTTCATGAAATATGTTTACTTTAGACATGAAATTATACAAAATTAGACCCTAAGACATTGTGGTTAGTTTCCAAATTTTGAAATTGTTAAAATCTTGCCTTTGGTCTAGAGCACCCAGTACCCCTGTCCAATCAATTTGGCACCTAATTTTATGTGTGAAACCCTAAAATTTAGTGCATTACCCCTAAAGAAAGGACAACAATAATATGTTTCATTTTCAAAAGTATGGTTTTGATATAGAAAAATATGGCTTGTCTAAAAGAAATTTTGGGCACTGCCTCGAACCCCATTCCATACCATCAAAAGGGATATGCGTTGGCCTTTGGTCGATCAATAGTTTTTATACCTATGAGAACATAGTGGTGGAACAAAATATAATCGTTGATACATTTTTTAATATCACTATATGTAGTCTTCATTCTTCAAGTAATCATGAAACTCATGTTTGTCCCTCTCCCAATATCTCTCCTACTTGTGAGGATATTTTTGTGCAAGAGGATGTAATCACAAATAATCATGAGAATTATTTTTGTTCTTCTCCTAATATCTCTCCTACTTGTGAGGATATCTTGGTACAGAGGATCTAATCATCAATAATCATGAGAATCATGTGTGTCCCTCTCCCAATACCTCTCCTACTTGGGAAGATATCTCGGTGCAAGAGGATGTAATCAATGATAGTAAGGTTGTTTACATAGATGAAGATTCAAAACTGACATTAGATTCCCCATCGATAGAAGATCATCAAAAATTAGTTAACTCGGTTGAAATTGTAAACCCATAATTGATTATTGTATCTCCTCTCATTTTTGGACCTCCATCTAAACCTCCTCTAATTATAGGGCCTCCAAAACATCATGGCCATATCCTAGACTTTTCAAAACAACTTACTCAAATTAATCATGTGCACTAGGATGTGTTGCAACAACCAAGTTATCACGTAGTTACTCACACATATAACACAATAAATAATAAATATCCAAAGAAAATTCCAACATCTATTCCATTTTCCTCAACCATAACTTCCCCTCGCACATCGCCTTCCTCAACATAGTGGCAAAGAATATTATATTTTTGAGCAACTTCATAATACTCCATCCAAGATCTATCTTTGGGATTTTATTCAAACATTACCTACATACCATATAATTCTCTAAGTGGCTTTTCACAAGATTGATATCTCACCTTTTTCCAAACCAAATAATGTAGCAGCCTTGTTTGATTGTATGCAAGAAACAAAGTTTCATATTACATTCCCTCAACATGAGTTACCTTCACTTGAGTTCCAAGACCAACATGAGGCTCTAATTATAATGGTTGTTATTAATAAAACTAGGGTTAGATTTACTCTTATTGAAAATGGATCAGGTCTTAATATTTGTATCATTGATCTTCTAGATAAGAATCTCATAAAAACCTGATAATATTTTTGTTAGTGGCTTTGATAGTGCTGGTAGGAAACAATTT
Organism: Sequoiadendron giganteum; assembly: GCA_007115665.2. NCBI lineage: Eukaryota > Viridiplantae > Streptophyta > Pinopsida > Cupressales > Cupressaceae > Sequoiadendron > Sequoiadendron giganteum. The sequence goes on from CM021103.1 coordinate 659,502,863, forward strand.
GGAACAATAACATTACATGTTAATTTAGGTTCCAAGGTTTTTACCTACTCTTATCCATGTCATGTTGAATACTCTCTCATACAATCTTCTTCTTGGTAGACCATGGATTCATGCCATGAAAGGAGTCTCATCTAACCTTCATCGTGAAATGAAGTATGAATATAATAATAAGATATATATAGTAAAATTGGATGTAAGAAGTTATAATTTATAAATTGAAGCCAAGCATAACACTTCCAACTCTCTTAATACTTTGATGATATCTTCAAAAGTGGAGCCATTACCTTCCAATGATAATGATACTATGAATTAACTCTTGGGTGATGATTGGGGGTTGTTATATTTTACACCTCATTTCATTGGGGAGTCTAAAATATTTCCATCAAATCCCAAAGAGTCAAATGTTGTAGAATTAATGCAATATAGTACAAATTATGATCAAAATAATGCTTCATCTTCAAATACATGCTTTGGTGATGGTTGGGATTCATTAAATTTTACACCCTCCTTTGTGGGAGATTACAAAATCTCACAATCTCAACCTAAGGAGTCTTTTATTTATTTTCTCTAACTTTTTATAAATCAACAAGTCCAAAAACACCATCCCATGATGGTTATGGAGGCTCTTTAGCTTTTGTCACTTGTGTGTTGGTGATGTCTAACCTTAACAATTCAATGCTTAAAATGGATTTTTAGTCTTTTGAAAGAATCAATTCTTCTCATAAGCATTTAGACAAGACTTTTATATTTGAGTTGGAAAAGTGTTATGGGATTGGATTTAAAATTATTTCTAAAAGTGGATATAATGAAAACATGGAATAAGGAGTTAAGGATCATGTGAAATCTACATTGTACCTTTCAAAAAGAGGTTTAGGGTTCCAACCTTATCCTTCATATACATCTCATCCTTCATCATCCAGTATATTTATAACATCTTGTGGTAATTGAGCTATATTTTCTCCACAAGAGAAAATATTGACTCCTACTACTTATCCTTTATCAGAGAAAAATTATATTTTGTCGAGGCTTCTCAAATCTTTCTTTATTACTCTTCCTCCTTCAACATGTAATAAATTTTATAAAAATATCTCATTTTGTGCATATCATAGAGTGCATGGTCATTCCACCAATGACTTCTAGGCCTTGAGAAATAAAATGCATCAACTTATTGATTGTGGTGCTCTTCCATGTTTTGATGCACCTAATCATTCTAAATAATAATCTCTCTCCTTACTATGTGGCATTTGTATCTTCATGTGTTTTCTCATTGCCATTCATGGTGGTGCAATATTGTGTGCACCCATATTCTTTCTATGGTATCAAAACGATAGTCTCTTGCATGGTTGTCTTTACCTTTACACTTGGGGGGCAAGGATAACTAGTTTTAGGAGGTGTGTATTCTTTTCAAGGATCCCCTCTCCCCCTCCTTTTCCTTAAAATATCAATATAGAAAGTATATTGAAATTTTAAGGGGGGTAGCATATCACCCTATCCATTTCACTAATGTCTTGTAATTTTTGACTTATTGACAAACCCATTTGGTGGTGTTGTTATTCATAACACCCTCTTAGGTATGGTTATCAATTCATCCCCTGTGATGTAAGCATTGATGTAAGGAAGATAAGGTACCAAAAAAAATTCCTACACTAATCTTGAAAGGAGGATATTGAAAAACTTTATAGATCTTTATAACAATTACAAAAACTTAAACATAAATATCATGCATACCACAACATAGTAATTTGTGTGAGGAAAACCCTTTCGGGATAAAAGCCCCACTCCAAAAGCTACCCAATATATTATTCATAAATCACCAAGATTACAATATAGTTATAAAGAAAGCTTCTCATAGGAGTATCACCAACCAAAGATCTAGAGGAAACATGACCACTATTAGACTCTCAAAATACATCACAATACATAGTTGTAATACAACTCCCTCATAAAATAGGGTTGCCTTCTAGGTAAATTCAATTCAAAAATATCGACCGTCAGATTTGAGACCTAATGATGAATGGTCCAAATTTACAATAATAAAATATACAAAAAAATTGGCTTTTGGGGGCGCTTCCCTTTAGCCCCAACTAGAGTTCACAAGCCCCCGAACCCCCTGCCCCCCTCCCACACTTACCTATCAACATTACCTTATGTAATTGCAAGGTTGAGACACATTTTCCCAACAATTGATTCATCCCCCATGATGATAAACTTTTATGCACTCCCTGAGGCATGATTAGAATAATAGTCCATGGATTTGGCATAATAGATCTTGCTAATTCATGTAATTGAGAATATTTACATGGCCACCTAGTATAACACAACTTGCTTGATAGTGGAGCCATGTGTTTCATGAGTTATTTTTCATAACGCAGCTTTTGATCCTTATGAGAGCACTATTTTGTCTAGACATCACATTCGATGGATGGTGTTTGGTATTTGAGACAAATTTAGGACAGAGGTATCTTTACCTTACTGACTTGAATCCTTATTAGAGTAATAACCTTGTATTTTTGTTTTTATTTTATTTCTATCATATTTGTATTATGTTGATTTTGTGTTTTCTTTTTTCTTTGGCATGTTTACTTTGTGTATTTTATCATGTTTTCGTTGTGGCTTTCATGTGTTTTCTTGATGTGTGTTCTTATGTTTTCTTTTATGTTTTTTTATGTAGGCTTCATGTTTTTCATGTTGTATTGCACCTCATATTTTTTTGTGTGATCTTTTGTCCTTATATTGTCTTGTCATAGGATCTTGAGCTTGGAGGCTAGTGCATCCCCTAGATTTGATGCCATCTTATCTCTTCAATGTTTGGATTATCAAACCCTTCTTGGCTTATCCTTACTTTAGTGTGATTTTGAGCATAATTTTATGCTCTCACTAAAGTGGGGGCTAAATTAGCATCAAAAATTGTCACCCTTGATAATTTCACACTAGGTTTAGCTCCCCCTATGTGCTTGGACCTAATTATGTATTTAATATGCATGTTTTACAAATATCTTCAAAAAAATAAAAGTGTATTGAAAATAAATATTTAGTATTTAATATTTATGTTTAAGGCCTTGAAAAGGATAGTTCTAGACTAGGGTGCCCAACTGCCTTGTACAACCTATTTTGGCTCAATTTTGAATATGTCAATGTCGACATTTTAACATTTTAAAATCCAATTTTTTTTCAGCAATTGGTATTTGATTTTTGGTAAATTAGAATAATTACATATAAATACAAATCATTTTCACCATTTTACTCCTAGAAAAGATATTGAGAAAATTCAAGACCCTAAAATCAATCAAAGTAGATTCAAGGGAAAAATTAGCAAAATTATTACAATGCTTTCATCAATCAAGATCATGTTTACAAAATATTAGGAAGAAGGAAGAAATTATGTGCAAGAATCCATTATAATCAATCATGTCAAATTATGAAGATGTATTTAGTTATCATCTACATGCTAGTAACAACAATCTATTATATTTTGTAAACTAACCTTTTGCAGTCTATCAAGCAATCAAAGCATACATCAATCAAAATTTGTGGCAATTTGTGGTGTGGCATCACTTCATTAAGGATTTCATATCAAGGTAACATTTTCATTTATTATTTATCATTTTAGTCAATTATTGTTGTTTTGGTCTTTTCCTGGCCTAGGGTATGCCCTCTTGATCATCATCATTTGTTGTACATTGAGGTAGAAATACCAAAATTGGGTTTTACTTAGTAAATACCCTATACAACACAACCTTTTCCCCTCTTTTCATGTGTGTAGGTCATATCTGAAAGTTTTAGTAGAAGATAGTCACATAAAACATAGACCATATCGCAACATACATCTTAAAGTTTTTAGATTCAAAAAATAAGCATCTCAGTCTAAGGTGACTAGCACCCCTGTCCCTACAATTCAACCTCATATTTCAATCACAAGTTCCTCTTTGTATCTCATTCTCATATTTGAAGTTGTTTTGTGGTTTTTTGTTTTTGTATGTGTGATAAATTACATTTTTAGATCTAGGTTTATATGTCAAATAGGCTTATTAAAACACACATCAAATTTATCATCCTCGCAACTCAAAAAGGACACAAACCATAGGATATTGGCTCTCCCTTTTTCTATAAGGCTAATCATCAATCCTAGTTATTTTTTTGTCCAAATGCAGAATCAAGTGGAAAGAAGCTAATCATAGCTAGATCTAGGATCACTTTTCCTACTTCACAATAATTTATAATATCCCCAATAATACCATATCATCATCCTGGTTAACCTCACAAAACACTTATCAAAACACTACCATCATAACTATATGATAGGGAGGTTGGATGAATCAATCACTGATTCATGCTCTAGGTCTTGCTTGGAAGACCTCTAGGGTGTTTTACTCCACCTCTTGTAACCTATAGGACCTCTTCCTTCTTAGGATCCCCTAGTTCTCCTTGCCAACCCAACTATCAACTAGGTTCTTCCTTCCAAGTCAGCACTTGGTGCAATTTTGTAACACTTGCCTTAGCCCTTAATCCACCCTAAAGGCTACTAACCTCCTATTTCTTGAAATGAATTTACAGAGGTGTGGAGGTGCTTTCAAAGACTTAAATCCATCCTATCAAGGGTATTAGGGATCCACCTAACTCCATGTGCAGGTCACTTTCACCAAACCCCACTATTAGGCCTAGAAGGTTACTAGCCCTATTAGGTCTCCTTCTCTGAGAAATCAGGGTTTTTCCCAAAAACATTCCAAAGAACCCCCAATATTTTCTTAAGATACTTAGTTCATATGCCTACCTCTCAAGGATTTTTGGGGTCTTGGGTCTCAATTGACCGTACAAAGCCCTAACCTGAGAAGAAGAGCAAAACTAGGCCTTTTAAGCCTTTCCTAGCTTCCCTGCAAACTGTTAGGTCCTTCCCTCACTAGATGGATTGGTAGAGTTTCATTCTCCATACCATGTCTTGGAAAGACTCATACCTACCCTCTCCAAAAGTTAATTTGTCAAGAAATTTCACCTCTGCAATTTAAGTGCTTTGCACTTTAGTCTTTCCTAGTCGGGCTCTTCCCTGGCTCGCCTAGGAGAAGACTTCCACAGTGGCTCCGATGCTATCAAAGACTCCTAACCCTATTATATGTACATCCATGGAGCCTATTCACAATTCCCAAAGGGCCGTACAATTTTTATGGTGGGAAAGTGAACTAACCCTTCATTCTTCCCAAACTGCTTGATTCAGACCAGCAACAGTATAGAAAGCAAACTATCTACAAACAATGCTTGGAAACTAAACAACCAATCTAACTAGTGCCACACAGTATTCTAAGAGCTACTATCCTACATTATGCATGAATTACAGTGCTGAAACTACTCCATTAAAGCATCACAGTAACACAAAAACTAGAGATTATACTCAACAAACACAATTGCTTATCTCTTGAATTCAAAAACTTAAAACAATATCAAATGCTTCCAACCTCACTCCAATGCCGAGGCATCCCATAAATAGGTCAAAAATTCAGCTATCCCCTCCCTTAACCTCTCCTTGGTCGCTTGTAGCTCCAACTGAGCAACATTTTCAAAATTTTGAAAAAAAAATCCTAAAAGTCCTAAACCTCATTTGTAGCCAAAACCCTATGACACCTATTCTATGTTCAACATGACCTTCATCTGACCAATGCACAACAAAATGCCACTAAGGCTCAAACACAAATGAACTAGAATATATTGCATTGTTGTCCTAGACAACCTCCTAAACACCTAAGGCAACCTATGGGTGCTCCTGCACCACTATATTATGGACTTAATGATTATTTCATTTGAAATCATGATCTTTGTTTATAGAATTTTGGTTAGATTAACCCAACCCTCGACCAATTCCCAATCCTAGTTAACTACACCTAATCATTACATATCCAAATTTATTCCATCTGGATTCTTGTAAAACCTTGAAATGCTAGCACATACTCAAAAATATTTCACAGGGCTTCAATGATATGAATAATCAAGATCATTCATTATACTTCTCCAACCATGTCACGTAATCCTCTTTTGAAGTTAATTTATGTACAAAAATAGTTGGTACCTTATACATATGGATTGTGCACCATGCATCCAAAAGTGCCTTTGTCTCTTTGATAAAATTATCAAGGCCTAAATATAATTTTATAAAATCATCAATTCCTATGTTTCTTAGAACTAGATCCACCTTATCACCTAAGATAATAAAATTTTCCAAAAGCTGATGCAGTATTTTACAATTCTACCTCAAAATTAGTTAATAGTTTAATATGACCATTGTCATCATGGAGGCCACATGTACTCCTCAAGGGCTTTGAATATATTCATTTTATCCTCTAGCATCACATCAAATCTTTTTTAGAAATCTATGATGTCATTCAAAATTCCTCACTTCATATGTACATGCAATCCCAATTGGGCCTTTAGGATCAAACCTCTCATGATTTGACATATTACTCATAGGTTGTATGCATGGGATACAAGTTCTTAAGATATGATTTAAATTTGTCCAATTATTGGCATGGCGAACATAATATTTTATTAGCTTAATAGAGAAATCCCACACATCATCCACTCTATGTAGGATGCAATACAAATGATGATTTTAAAAATATCCAACAAAATAAGCAAGATATTTTCTTCCTTCTTTTTTTGTTGTATCTTCTACATTCTAACTTTTCTTAATATTTTCCTTTAACTTTGCAATCCTTAGCATAAATATTTCCTTATGCTTCTAAGATGTTTCCCCTAAACTAGTTATAGGGGTTTTAGGTTCTAATGCAAGGCTTTGAGAAGGGATCAATTACTTCACCCTATTGTATTCTTATAGCAGCGTTAAATGATCCTCTTGTAATTTCTTAAAGTAGCTTGTAATTTCTTTGTTGTTACCTTAATGAATAACATTTTACTCCCCACTAATAAAGCTTCCTGAGAAGAATTTGTATCACCTAGCCTTTTGAAAATTAAGTTTTCAAATATAACACTAACTACATGAGGTTTGTTATTTCAAGGGTAATTGACCATATAGTTATTTTTCAACTCTATTGCTAAAGCCTAAACAAAAATATAATTCATTTTCCTAGCTCTTCGAACCTAGGACATCTACATATGTGTATTTCCTTCATATTGTGTTTATGGCTATAGAAGATGGTATATCCCACCCTAGTAAAATTGGACATCCACTTTCAATAACCAACCTCCTTCCCTCTTCAGGGGTAATCCTATCAACATGAAAATCAACTTATTTCATAGACTTTTGGGTTATTTCCTTCAATTCATTATCAAAAACTTCCCCTTTTTTCTTATCCAACTTATGTAGGAAAGCCTCTATTTTGTTGGAGTACAGTTAACACTGAGAGGGGGCGTGAATCATTGTTAACAATCAAATTAACTCCTTTATTTCTTTTAATAATTTTCAGATCATGAATGAACTTATGCAATATAAATCAAATGAACAAATAATGAACAAACACATATAAAATATTGACACGTAGATTGTCTTGAGTGGAAACCCTCCTGGGGAATAAAACCACTCAAACTTGGCCTCACTGGCCTTATCTGAAAAATAATCTTTGTTCAAAGCCTCATTGGTTGATTTGTCTCATTGACAATGATGCTATCTCACTGATAGTCTTATAGCTCTATCTCACTGATAGTCTTTTGAAATGTACATGTATGAAAGAATTGTAAATACAGAGTTGATCTTTGTTTCAAGAATTACATGCTCTATTCTACCATGACCTCAGAATCAAAGTCAAAAATTTCATCTACACAAAACAATATATATTACCATTTTGAAACATATATTTTGTTCCTGTCAAAAATCTCTCATTCTCATTTTCCTTATCACAAACATGGTACTTCTACTTCCTAATAGTTTTGAACACACCAACAACCTTCTCTTGTCATTTTTGTCACCATTTATGCATTATACTTTCAAAATACAGTTAACCATACACTGCATAACTGAAAAACCTGATGACATCCAAACGAGTGTCAAATTTCATACATCTAGAAACAGTCGTTGCAAAGATTAAATGTGAGCCATAGATTTTATGTTACCACCAAAGAAGATATTAAATAGAGACCATTGATTTACTTTTGAGCAATGTAATGAAGATTCATAACCTGTGCATCCAGTTGTGCTAAGGGAGGGGATCAGTTGCCATACATGGGTAACACCCTTTAAGTGATCTCTTAAGTGACCTTGACTTGCTATAGAAAGTCACCAAGAAAATATAATTTAGCCTTCATTTTTCCTTTAAAAACACTTTACAACATACAAACCCTAATGCTTTTTGGAACATAGAACAAACCTAGGGCTTTAGCAAGTATGCCCTAGGGATACAACAACACCATGAAATCCAATATCAAAAAGATGAATCATGAATACCTGACTTGTATCTTTCTCCTTTGACATTAATTAAACATGAATGACCTTGTAATGTTTAATAGCAACACTATCTTTGAAATGATGAATAACAACACCATCAACTCAAAATGTAGACATCATTGGACATCATAAACTCTGAACTTAATGATATACCAATCCAACCTCCTAAACCTTTGTGATCCTTTGACATCAATGACAAATCAATGATCAATGCCAAAAAACTCCCCCTTTGGCATTGATGTCAAACCAAACACTACAACTTCACCTAGCTTCACTTGCTTCTAGCTCTTCTCCCCCTTTGACAACAATGACAAAGGGATTCACTATTTGCAAGTTACTTCCCCTGTCAAGAAGACCTTCAAGATCCATTAACACAGCAGATGTCATGAATGTCATGATTAAGTCACTCAGAACAATCACCAGTTTCTTTCTTTATTGTTCACTACTAAAACATTGTCTTGAAGAATGTGAACATGAAAGCCATTGAACATAAATTGCACCATTTCCTCAAGACAACTACAAACGATTTGCACCCCAAACTTATTTTGTATTGTATAGATGCATAAGAATGACAAACAAGCATCTTTGTAGCTACATTATCATAGCTTACTATTCATTCTAAAACCACTGTTTCATTGAAGACCAACTACCATCATAGTTATTACAGTCACAAGTGAATGACACTATGTAAATTGTCACCTTGCATTTCCATATCCATGTGTCCTCCTTTGTATGTAAACTTAAGTCACTAACACAAAGTTATCAAAGCACTAGGATAGTCAAGAACATTGAAACACTGTCATACTATACCCTAGACGAGGATCATGTTTCAAGGAACTGCCTATGAGTCAATATTATCAATTATGATAGCAAGAAACTATCTCAAAGGTACTAACTTGAACTAGAGATTTACTGACTTCTTCATTGAAGTACATGATACAAAATGACTTGTATTTAACTCACTGTCCACTATCTTTGAAAAGTCACTTAAATGAGTCATGAAATAAACCAGTGTTCTCTATGTATTCATGAAATGATTGTCTCTAACTCAAGAACCAAGGACAATATACTTGAAACTGAATAACTAACATGTCACTACACTGCGCACCAAGACTAAAGAAATGTAAGGCATTATGTGACATCTAAATTCATGTGTTATCAATTGGCCCAAAAATTGCAAGAATCCATCCTGATTCCATATCTTTTTGAAGATTGTTTCATACATTTTTTGTTTTGTTACTTAGATTTGAAAGCATTAGCATTGGATGCAACTGGACACTTTCTATTACAAAGGGATGAAAAAATGGAGGATGACAATAGAACTCCGGATATAGATTTTTCTTCCATGATGATACTTCATCGCATTTTTCAACAAGTTCATTCAGCATCTTTTGAGTCTCATTGGCAGTGTGTTGCTTAGAAGGATCCAAAACACAAAGATAAAATACTTGAAAAAGGAGTTGAACATGCTCATGAATCAAACAATGCAACTGATTGATTTAATGATTTGTGAACCCATTTAGCAAATTCTTGTTCTTAATATATACCTAATCATACTCAGATTGGCCAATCATAACATCTTTCTATCTAGAGATCGAGATTGTGTTTGTAAAATTTTTGTCAATGGAAGCAAAGGACGAAGTGGGGTTTTTGCAATTCCAAGAAGTCTATTCTTAGTTTCAATAGAATTGCTTTGGAACCTTCTTTCTCTTGTATTCGGCCTACTAAAATTTTCCTCACTTGTTATCTTCAAGAAACTGTTACTGTCATAGTCAACAACAACATTGAATATATCTAAACCATCATGAAACACTAGATTATTGATAGCATACTAGCACTGTAATCTATGTAATTGTCATTATAATCCATACAGTCACCAATCATTGTCCACCAAGATTGAGATATAACCACTCAATAACTGCAGTCTTCAACTCAGCCTGTGATCTCTTTTGTTGAGTGAAGGAATACTTCTCAGATCCATGAAGAACATCAAAGTCTTTGAATTCAACAAGGTAGCATGTGATAACATCTTTTAAAGGAATTTCCACCATGAAAAGCACCATTCAATGAATATATTAATCATAACATTCCTCCAACCCTGTAATAACCTGTTTTTCAAACAACTAAAAAATAGTGTCATCATGTAGGTAGAACATCACAACATGAAAGACAATCACTTCTCATTATACAAGCACTTCCCAAAGGCACTATCATTTTCAAAGTCTTTCTCCTATTCACCAAGTGTGAATCTTGACAAAACACACTTTAATATCTTGTTAAAAATATAGAGCACTAAATCACCAAATCAATGTACAAGACAAGCTACTAGTAACCACAACACTGTTACTTTGTTGTAGCATTATTCACAAAAGATGCATATCACTTGAGTTATCATCGCATACTGTCATCTCAAAACAGATCAGACCAAAACAACACTGCAAAGGCACTATTGTCAAGATAATGATTTGAATCCTTAAACAATGTCAATTGTAAAGGCAGAATAATTGTAATCAAACTTCTTTTAAAAGGGTTAAATAATAATACACTAATATTATCCCCCTAAGATCCTGCTTCTTCTTATGCACTTGGTGATTCCCCTTGTGCATGAAGCACAAGCATGGATTCTCCTTTATCTTTATCTTGTTTTCTTCTCCATACCTGAATAGGTCTCTTCTTTTTCTTGTTCAGAGTATCTTCTTGCTCAAATGATTTTAACACCTTGCTTTTGCAAAACTTGGCTCTATGTCCAAAATCATTACATCTATAACACAAGATCAAGGGTCTATATCTTCTCATGAATCTTACATCATCATTTAGAACTTGTCTACTACAATTTCTTGCAATGTGACCAACATTATTGCAATTATAACAAACACTATTATAGCCCTGATTTGACAGGCTATAAGAACTTTTATCATTAGTCCATCCAAAAACATTTCTTGTATGAAATCTACAATCTCTTGCTCTATGATCATATTTTATGACACAAATAACAATAACCATGAAATTGAGAGAAATTGTACCTCATTGAATGATTTTTTCTGATAGGTGGAGGCCATGAGATTTTATGTGTTCTTCTTCTTCCAACATCAACAGTTTTCTCTTTTGATTTCTTATTATCGTCACTTTTTGAAGCTGCAATAGTATAACTTAAGTCTATTTTCTTTCTTGGAGTATTTCTAACCTTAAAACTCTATCCTTTCTCATTTGAAGATACAAAAACTATTTCAGTTTTTTACTCTTTTCCACTTGAAGAGGTTTTTCCTATTTCATATCCTAGACCAGTAGGATCACTAGAATGTTTTTTCTTACATAACATATCATCCAGTGCATTAATACTTTTCTCAAAATTCTTATACTTTTCTAACTGAATCTTATGATCTTCAAGATCTTTCTTTAAAGCAACAACCTCTCCTTCAAGCTTATGGAACTCGGTAGTTTTGGAATCCAAATTAGATTTTGTTACTTCCACTATCCTCTTAGTTTCCTCAATCTTTGTTTTCATATTTAAGATTAAGTTATCTGAATCGTCTTTCAACAGAGATTTCTTCTCTACTTTCTTTTTCAAAGAACTGAATTGATCCTTAGACTTTTTACACATTTCTTCAATTTGAACTTTAAGTTTCTTGTTTTCTCTTTCAGTATTCCTAATCATATCTAGAGAAGAAATAAGCTCTCCTTCAAAATCAACTATTCCTTCAGGGTTACTACCACACTCTTCTATATCTGATTCACTCATATCTACCATGAATTCATCAAACTCTATATTAGGCACCTTGTCTTCTACAAAATTGTTCTTAATAATATCTAAAGAATCAACTAACAAGAAATTTTCTTGAGACAAGGCTTCACTAGACTTGACAGGGGTTGTTTGATTATCTTTTTGCTTGACACTAGCGTTTTTCTTTTTACCTCTATTTATTTTGCACTTAGCCATGACTAGTACTCCACAACTAGGAATCCCCTAAGATGTTAAGACTTAACTTACAAGGATTTGGCTCGGATACCAATTGTTGGAGTATAGTTAACACTGAGAGGGGGGGTGAATCAATGTTAACAATCAAATTAACTCTTTTATTTCTTTTAATAATTTTTAGATCATGAATGAAATTATGCAATATAAATCAAATGAACAGATAATGAACAAACACATGTAAATGATTGACACATAGATTGTCTTGAGTGGAAACCCTCCTGGGGAATAAAACCACTCGAACTTGGCCTCAGTAGCCTTATTTGAAAATAATCTTTGTTCAAAGCCTCACTGGCTGATTTGTCTCACTGACAATGATGCTATCTCACTAATAGTCTTATAGTGCTATCTTACTGATAGTCTTTTCAAATGTACATGTATGAAAGAATTGTAAATACAGAGTTGATCTCTGTTTCAAGAATTACATACTCTATTCTACCATGACCTCAGAATCAAAGTCAAAAATTTCATCTACACAAAACAATATATATTGTCATTCTGAAACATATATTTTGTTCCTATCAAAAATCTCTCATTCTCATTTTCCTTATCACAAAGGTGGTACTGCTACTTCCTCATAGTGTTGAACACACCAACAACCTACTCTTGTCATTTTTTTCACCATTTATGCATTACACTTTCAAAATACAGTTAACCATACAATGTATAGCTGAAAAAACTAATGACATCCAAATGAGTGTCAAAGTTCATACATCTGGAAACAGTCGTTGCAAAGATTAAATGTGAGCCATAGATTTTATGTTACCGCCAAAGAAGATATTAAATAGAGACCATTGATTTAATTTTGAGCGGTGTAATGAAGATTCATAACCTGTGCATCCAGTTGTGCTAAGGGAAGGGGTCGATTTCCATACGTGGGTAACACCCTTTAAGTGATATCTTAAGCGACCTTGACTTGCTATAGCAAGTCACCAAGCAAATAGAATTTAACCTTCATTCTACATTTAAAAACACTTTACAACATACAAACCCTAATGCTTTTTGGAACATAGAACAAACCTAGGTCTTTATCAAGTATACCCTAGGGATACAACAACACCATGAAATCCAATATAAAAAAGTTGAATCATGAATACATGACTTGTATCTTTCTCCTTTGACATTAATTAAACATGAATGACCTTGTAATGCTGAATAGAAACACTATCTTTGTAATGATGAATAACAACACCATCAACTCCAAATGTAAACATCATTGGACATCATAAACCCTGAACTTAATGATATACCAATGCAACCTCTTGAACCTTTGCAAGCCTTTGACATCAATGACAAATCAATGATCAATGCCAACATATTTTTTGTTGGAAAAACAAGGATAGACAACTAAGAGGGGGGTGAATTAGTTGTTACCAAAATAAAATGTATTCAACATTAATCAACCTTTAATCTCATATTTGATAATTAACAGTGCAATCATAAATCAATAACACATCAAAGACACAAGAACACCAAGATTTTATACGTGGAAACCCTGCTAGGGGAAAAACCACGGTGGATGTTGGTCCACAAGATTACACCCTATTTAAATTATAATGAATAAGGAATGCACTTGCATTTAGGCACACTGCCTAGAGCTCACTACTCAAAGGGAAGGCTCACTACCTTACATAAGACAATCAGATTAAATCCATCTGATGAACATGAGCTGAGAAATTAGCTTCTTCAAAATCTTGATTACAGTTTCGGTTAGGCACAAACACACTTCGCTCAACCTTCTTCACACTCTTCTCTGCATTCGGATGATCTAATCTTTATTCACACATACACACATACAATGATCATACACACTCTCACACACACTACAATGAAGATACAATCTCTCTTATATATCCGCTACACAGATTTACAACAACAACTATGTCAGCCATAGAATAAATGAATTACAACTTATCGGTCTCAATACATGAACAATTCTTAATGTGCACCAACCTAAGTAGGTCACAACATAGAAAAGACCTAAATCAACATCCTTGAGCATGCTAAATAATAAAATATTAATCCATAAGGATCCGCAACATGCTATCAACATCATGTCGGCCAAGAACATGAAAAACTTGATTACACAAGAAAATATCTTCAATCACAAACACACTGATCAATGCAGACATACTGAACTGATAGAGCACAATCTAGAAACATTACTAAACATATCATAAACATAGGCAACAACCAAATTAACCAGAATTGTAATCTCGTCTTCCAGAAACACTTGCTACAGTAACTGAATAACTGTAGGAGCACAAATCTTCATAACTTTCTCAATTCTTGATGTGTACCACTAAAACTTTCAGAAAACATACTAGATAAGCTCATAAACAAACCCTTTAGTGCATGCCACCTGATCATCAATGAACATAGATTTCCATCACTCTGACCTTCTCAGCTTCACTAGTTGCCTGCAATATATTTATTACAATTTTCTCAATATCCTTGACATATACAGCCTTCAAAATCACCAATATTAATAGTGTTGGCATCAATGACAACCACATATTAGCAATACAACTTCAGCATCTAACAATCTCCCCCTTTAGCATTGATGGCAACACATGAATGTGAAAAATACCATCATCCCAACTAGCTCTTCTTCAACAATCTCCCCCTTAGATCTTGTTTTCTTCTTCCACTTTATTCTTCTCCCATATTTTTCACATTGCTCATCTCCCCCTTTGAAATCAATGGAAAAGGTACACATGCTCTGAACCACATATCCGAATCATCTGACTACTCCCTTTGAGTAGCAGCCACCACAACATCAATCTAAAACAAGATTTGACTGTGAGTCCACGGATTGATGCAAAGACTTGCATCTTAGTTTAGATTAGGAAGATAAATTACCCCTAACTTTCCTCTAAGGTACTCAAAAGTATCCCTAGGCAACGGTTTAGTGAAAATATCTACAATTTGTTCCTTTGTAGGCACATACTCCAGTCTGACCTCTTTCTCACTCACTTTGTCTCCCAAAAAGTGATACTTGATAGATATATGATTTGTCTTAGAGTGTAGCACCGAATTCTTAGAAATGTTTATGGCACTTGAGTTGTCACAGAATATAGCAATAGGCTCATCATATTCAATTCTGATATCTCTCAACATCTGCTTCATCCACAACACTTGGGTATAGTTATTTGCAGCAACAATATATTTTGCCTCAACAGTAGATAAGGAAATGGAATTCTTCTTTTTACTTAGCCAAGACACTAGCTTCTTCCCTAGGAAGAATGCGCCACCACTTGTACTTTTCTTTTCATTAACATCACCTTCCCAATCTGCATCTGTAAAATCATTCAAAGTAATATCATCATCCTTTGGATACCATAACCCAAAGTCAATTGTTCCTTTCAAGTATCTGAATATTCTCTTTATTGCAGTCACATATGATTCTTTTGGATCTGCTTGATATCTAGCAACCATGCACACAACATTCATAATGTCTGATCTTGTCTAAGTTAAATATAGCAATCCACCAATCATTGACCTATATCTTGTTTGATTAGCCTTAGGATAATCATCATTTTGTGTTAGCTTACATCCGGTTACCATGGGTGTACCAACTGGCTTTGAATCTTCCATACCAAAAAAAATTAGTAACCCTTTCACATACATGGACTGAGATATAAAAATTCCATCATTTAACTGAGTAATTTGCAATCCTAAAAATAATTTCAGCTCTCCTATCATGGACATCTCAAATTCACTTTTCATTTCATCAGCAAAATTCAAGCATAAGTCATCATCACCTTCAAAAATAATGTCATCAACAAAGACTTCAATGATCAACTCTTTATCCTGATCTAACTTGAAATATAAATTACTATCATCATTACCTTTATTGAATCCAAGATTTAACAAGTATTTATCCAATCTAGCATACCAAGCTCTAGGGGCTTGTTTGAGTCCATATAAGGCTTTCTTCAACCGACACACCATGTCCTTTTCATCAGTCAATTGAAATCTATCTGGTTGCTCAACTTAAACTTCTTCTAGTTCACAATTCAGAAATGTTGACTTCACATCCATTTGATAGAGTTTATAATTCTTGAATGTAGCATAAGCAAGAAATAACCTTACAACTTCAATTCTAGCAACAGGGGCAAAGGTTTCTTCAAAATCAATACCTTCCATCTATGAGTATCCTTTACATACCATTCTTGATTTGTTTCTGATCACTTCACCTTGTTCATTTAGCTTATTCCGAAAGACCCATTTAGTTCCAATCACATTTTTGACTTGAGGTCTAGGAACAAGAATCCATGTTTCATTCTTTTCTATCTGCATTAGTTCTTCCTTCATTGCTTCCATCCAATTTTCGTCTTTGCATGCTTCACTAATGTTTTTAGGTTCAGTCTTGGATATCAGACAATATTCTTCTGCAATTCTTCTTTTGGTATGTACACCTTTGTTCTTGTCTCCTATGATTTGACTATAGAATTACTTCTCTTCACATATTTTGGAGTTTTGAGTTCTTCTATTTTTCTTTCTGCATTTCCATTGTCTTCTTCTTCTTGATTTTCTTGATTCATCGGAACAATTTGAACTTGATTATGTGTATGCACATCCTTTCCACTTTCCATATTATATTGTTGGTCATTTGAATCATATCCACAGTACCTGGATGATCTTTCAATGTCCTCATCAACTCTGACATTTTCACTTTCAACCATCTTCTTCAATCTTTTATTGTAGCACCAATAGGCTTTTCTCTTAGTAGAGTAACCCAGAAAGATTCCTTCATCACTTCTAGCTTCAAACTTTCCAATATCTTCATTGCTTTTGATATAACATCTACTTCCAAATATTTTGAAATACTTAACAGTAGGCTTATAACCAAACCATAGCTCAAAAGGAGTCTTACCAGAATTGCCATTTACATTCACCCGGTTGATAGCGTATACTACAATGCTTACAACTTCTCTCCAGTAGGAATAAGGAACATTTCCTTCCAACATCATAGTTCTAGCGGCATCTAAAATTGTTTTGTTCTTTCTCTCAACAACTATGTTTTGTTGTGGGGTCTAGGGAGCAGATAACTATCTTTTTATTCCATGCTCTTCACAAAATGAATTGAACTCCTGGGAAGTGAATTCACCACCTTTGTCTAATCTCAAACTTTTGACCTTCAAACCTGTCTTAGTTTATGCCATAGCCTTAAAGATTTTGAATTTCTCTAATGCCTCATGTTTTTCTCTTAAGAAAGAAACCCAACCATTATAGAATAATCATCAATAAGCAACATAAAGTACCTTTCTCCTTGTAGACTTATGATTCTGGATGGACCACATAAATTAATATGTACCAAATCCATTACTCCATTTGAATGATAATGTTTGCTCCAAAATGAAATTCTTGTTTGTTTTCCCATCTAACATTCCTTGCATATAATGTTAGTAGGCTTCACTAACTTAGGTAGATGTTTGACTGCTTGTGTGGAGCTTATTTTGACAATGTTATCAAATTTCACATGACACAACCTTCTATACCACAACCAACTTACATCAATTTGAGCAATCAAACAACTTTCACTAGCATCATTCAAGTGAAAAATATTACCTCTTGTCTTTGTTCCTAAAGCAATCACATTTCTAAGCTTCCCAAAATCCTGCACTTACCATCCTTGAACTGAAGATTGTAACCTTTATCAACCATCTATCCAACACTCAACAAATTATGTTCCAAACCTTCAACATATATAGCATCATCAGTATTGCATTTACCTCCAAGAGAATAGTGCCTCTGCCACATATCACACCAAAATTGTTATCTCCAAATATCACAACACCACCATCATATTTTCCAGACTTTTTCACTGGTCATATGATGTGAGCATCCATTGTCAATCACCCGCTCATCTTTCTCATCAATCTTGGCTACAAGAGATTTCTCAATGTTCTGACTACTCGCTGATTCAGAGGACACCAGACTATTTTCCTTGATAGCAATGAATACCCATTCATCCTCATTTCCAGTTTCTTTATCATATTCATCATCAGTTACACCTTCTTCAGCATAATAACATTTCTTTTGAAATCTAGTCTTCTCAGGTTTGTACTTAGAAACTCTTTCAGGACATCTTGATGCAAAATGACCTATCTTACTGCAAGAAAAACATTTAATAGGTAGCTTTCCTTTGTACTTACCTTGTCCTCTAGCTTCTCTTTTCACTATCAATGCTTCCAGTTCTTCTAGTTCTCTTTCTTCATCTTCAATCAGTTTCATTTCTTCTTCATAATTGAATGTCTTCTTGGAATTCTCTCCCAGATTATATCTTTGTTGGCTTTTTCTAGATACAGTAGCTTTGAATGCAGACTCTGTCTTAGGTGAAGATTCACCAAATTCAATCAACTCAAAGGTAGCTGATTTTCCAATCAGCATGTCTCTTGTCACATTTGTTACTGCCCTAAGCTCGTCAATAGCATGAGCTTTTATTTTGTATGAAGTAGGCATAGATCTAAGCATCTTAGCCACAATATCTTCTTCATCCAAGGTTCCACTAGCACATCTAATGTCCATCACTAATTCATTTACCTTTTGCGAGAAGGAAAATATGTTTTCATCTTCATGTTCTCCCACTTGCCTTTCAGACTTTTTAGCTTAGCACTTTTCACTAGTGCATCTCCTTCATATAATGTCTCCAACTTTTTCCAGATCTCATGTGCAGTCTTCAGTCCTATCACATTTTTCATCTCTGAATCTGTCAAATCACTCAACAAGGCTTCTATAGCCCTGGTATTAACTTATGCTTGCTTGATCTCATCTTTAGAGGAGGGACCATTCTGAGGAATAGTATATGCACTCTGTGTAATCTTCTAGAAAGGCTCACCAATGCACTTCAAATGACACTCCATTTTGAATTTCCATAGAGAGTAGTTTGTACCATCGAATCTAGGACTATCCTTCTTGTATGATGCCATCTCGGATCACCTCAAGCTATTAAACTTCTTCAGAGGAACTAGCTCTGATACCAATTCTTGGAAAAACAAGGATAGACAATTGAGAGGGGGGTGAATCAGTTGTTACCAAAATCAAACTTATTCAACATTAGTCAACCTTTAATCTCAGATCTGATAATTAACCGTGCAAGCATAAATAAATAACACATCAGAGACATAGGAACACCAAGATTTTATACGTGGAAACCCTATTAGGGGAAAGCCCATGATGGATGTTAGTCCACAAAATTATACCCTATTAAAAGTATAATGAAGAATGAATAAGGAATGAACTTGCATTCAGGCACACTACCTAGAGCTCACTACTCAAAGGGAAGGCTCATTTCCTTACATAAGACAATCATATTAAATCCATCTGATGAACATGAATTGAGAAATTAGCTTCTTCAAAAGCCTAATTACAGTTTCGATTAGGCACAAACACACTTCGCTCAAACTTCTTCAAAATTTTCTCTAAATCTGGATGATCTGATCTTTATTCACACATACACACACATACACTGAGAATACACACTCTCACACACACTACAATGAAGATACAATCTCTCTTATATATTCGCTACATGAATTTACAACAACTCTATCGGCCATAGAATAAATGAATTACAACTTGTCAGCCTCAATACATGAACAATTATTAATGCGTACCATCCTAAGTGGATCACAACATAGAAAAGACCTAAATCAACATCCTCAAGCATGCTAAACAATAAAATATTAATCCATAAGGATCTGCAACACGCTATCACCATCATGTCGGCCAAGAACATGAAAAACTTGATTACACAAGGAAAAATCTTCAATCACGAACACATCGATCAATGCAGACATACTGAACTGATAGAGCACGATCTAGAAACATTACTTAACATCTCAGAAACATACGCAGCAACCAAATTCACCATAATTGCAATCTCATATTCCAAAAACACTTGCTACAGTAACTGAATAACTCTAGGAGCACAGATCTTCATAACTTTATCAATTCTTGATGCGTACCACTGAAAATTTTAGACAACATACTAGATAAGCTCAGCAACAAACCCTTTAGTGTTGCCACCTGATCATCAATGAACATAGATTTCCATCACTCTAACCTTCTCAACTTCACTGGCTACCTGCAATATATTTATTACAATTTTCTCAATATCCTCAACATATACAGCCTTTAGAATCACCAATGCTAATAGTTTTGACATCAATGACAACCACATATCAGCAATACAACTTCAGCATCTAACATTTTCTTCTTAATCTAGATTATTTTAATGCATTATACTTAATGAATTTATCATTAGAGAGGAACTCCTTAAATACCAAAGCTCTTATATAATGTATTTCTTTACCACCCTCATTCAAATCTAGCAATATTTTCTTTGGAGTACTAATTAATTTCAAACTTTGAGGAGAAACAAAAACTTTGAGGTGCTCTTGATTGTGCAGGGGTAGGTGTAACTAGGTTTAGCATAATTCTTGACAATTGTGGCAAGGATTTTTGTTTCTACAAGTAGCTTACATGTTTGAGTTCTGCCACTATTGGTTTCCTCGTCATTATTGTGGCCATGGATTTTGAGATGATTGTCATTTCTAATTATAATTTGGAGATTGATATGGCTATTGTTGCCACATACCCTATTGTGGTTTTCAATTGTATGATTTCATGCTTGACCAAGGTTGATTTGGCATGTTATTCCAATGTGTATTATTTCAGTTAGGAAAATTTGAATTGAATCCTAAAAATGAAGTATTGTAAGACAAAGGGTCTTGAGGCATACCTTGTCTCTACTACAAGGGTTTGTATTAGGCAATGTAAAAATACTTTACATTCCTCATATTCTAAAGTGTGGAACTCAGGTCTTCTATGTTTCTCCTCAAAAATACTAGTAATATTTTTACATTTTTAATTGACCTTCTAATGTTGGAAATGTCAACAATACTTTTTCAAAGTAGAATTTTATTCTTTATGTTTCTTCTTTATATGTAATATATCCAATTGGGTCTCAAGATGGTTGATGATATCCTCTTTCATATTTGATAGGAAATTATTGATATCCACTCTAGAGACACCTATAGATGTCTTGGTGGAATTCAAAGCTCTAGTACCTCTAGTTTTCTTCATGGTTGATCATGATTAGTTCCTACAAATTTGAGAGATTTCATCAAATTTTAGTTGAGATATGACTCTTTCTCCAATAAAGTTCAACGTGTATATAAATTCCTCATTCACACCTCTCAAGAATAACAATTTCAGTGACTTTGGAGAGAGTAGATTATAGTGTGACTTTTTGAGATAGAATTTAAAATATCTCAACATAATCTTCAAGGGGTTCATCCTCTTTTTGTGAAATTATGAATATGTCATCTCCTTTCATGTCCCTTCCATGGAAATGTTCTTGATATCTCTACAAGAACTTCTCCTTCATGGTTTCCCAATTTATGATTATATTTCTGCTCAGCCCCATGAACCACCATAAAGTGGCATCCTTAAGTGTGGTCGGAAATAGTTTTAGCCTATATGCATTAGTAGTGTATTCATAACTCTGGCATAGAACATCAAATTCAAATAGAGATGTATCAAGATCCTTCATGATCAAACCATAGAAATTGGCTAGAGCTAAAGGAGGTATATTCTTTAAGTAATATACACATTATTGGTTTGCTACTGAAAATTCAAATGTAACTAGTTCAACAAGATTCTCCACTACTTCTTACACCATTATGTTGAGATTTTTGGGGGTAGTGCCTTCTAAATTTGGAATATCTTCTGGTGTGAGAGGTGCCTCTAAGTCATCGAATTCTTCAATTAGCTCTTATGTACTTCTATTATGTTAATATCTTTGATTAATTATTGGTTCTTATTTTTAGGAATAAATCTCTCTAAAGAATCTCTCTACTACTGCATGCAATGGTATTTGAGCTAATATATCTATTCCTACACACTATTAGTAGATAGTTTGAAATTGAATTGAAAATTTTAGTAGTCCTAATTTTTGGAAAGATATGAAATTCTCTATACCAAGAAAGCAATGTATAAACAAACCAAAAACTCAAAAATTCTAAACCCTAACCATCCTCGGAAATGGCACCAAAAATTTCTAACTCCATTTATGTCTAGTAAATTGATGCAGAAGTGGCATGCATTTGACTCAATAGACCAACAGATCCTTTATCAAGCAACTTACTAACTTAAGTGTGTCACATTTAATTATGTCAAACCAAGGAATTATAATTTTTTCGATGGTACTTGCACTCTATGTGCAGTTGAGGATTTCTAAGTTTTCCTAGAGGTTGTGCATAGAAAACTCGACTGAAAGTAAAATTAACTAAAATTATATCATATCTTATAAACCTTAACTATTTGAAAGTTGTTACAGGTAGGTAATCAAGTTGGGATAGTAACCAAACATTTTCAACTATGTTGTAATTGTTTGTTGATGTAATTATGCAAAATATTTTTTGATAATTAAATGATTACTACTAAAAATTTAAATCAAATCAATAAACACGTCTATTAACAATCTATTTTAACAAGTCATTAACAAGAAAACTAAACTATAAAGAATATTGTGGATACCCCAAGTTGCCCTTGCTTGGGTGACTATAATCTGATAGAATCTAATCAAATCTCAACTCAAGAATCCATCTATTTGACTGAATCTATTTTATTTATTTTATTATGGAATTGTAACTCAAAGATGATAACAAGAGTGTTGATATAAATTTATACTATATATCTTACTCATATGGGATCTGTCATATATACATGATCTAGATAGTCTAATTATTTTGGACTCTAAACAAATTAACAACATTTTTCAACTCATCCACAAACATAGGGAGAGGAATTATTCATATCCTGATCAAAACATAAATAAGAAACTAATCATGTAGAGGTGTACAAGTATCGTAGCCTTGTTATAACTCTTCAACATAAAGAAGGTAGATATAAATAAAGGCATTTAGAACAAAGCATAATCCATAATTATGAACCATTATTTTCTAATATCATGAGTTTCTTCTTATCTTCATGGATATCTTCATTACTAGTGAATAAATCAGTGATAAAGAGAATGATTTATAAATAAACCACTTTTGTAATACTTGGCTACTTCTTTCTTCAATTTCATGTTGTTGCATCCTTTGTTGTAGATGAACACTCCCTTGGTTGTGGATTGGTAGACGACCTTTGTTGCAGGTGATTGGTCATTTTCTACATAGGGATTCATTTTTCTCAACAATATCTCCACATCACAAATTACCATAACTAACATAAAACACTATCATATTTTACAAATTTTCATTAATGCGTGCAACCATTCAACATAATAACATATAACATTCTCAATGCTTTAATACTTAAGATAAATAAGAAAGTATGGATAATATCTTGGAAATTTTTTATAAATGTCATGAGAAATATTAAATTTAAAATAGGAAAGCGAGGATAATTTCTAAGATCGTCAATTAGGTTTTTATGAAATATTCTTCAAATATATGGACTCATTAAAGGGCTCAAATTCTACAAGGGGTGGACCTTACAGGATTTTTTTTTGCACATATTGTTTTGTTCTTTGAAAACCAATTTACCCTATAACTTTCTATCTTATTCTAATACTCTTTTTTCAAAATAGTTAAATTGATAGCCTTAATTATTGTTAAATTTAGGTTAAACACCTCTGCAATATAAACCTTGCCAATTCTGACAATCACACCACCATTCACAGTTGTTATAACCCTACCATTAGTATCATAATTTTCTTCCAACACTCTAGTGAATTCCACATTGATGAAAACATTTTGGACTACTAACTTTCCCAAGTAAAAGTCCTAAACAAGTGAAATGGGTCTTTTTGATATCCTCCTCTTATACCAATGGTCAAACAATGACCATCCATTCACCAGAATCGTTGCACCTTTGAAATCCCTACATTGATCTCTCAAATGGTCTAAGAGAATTCATGCCCCTTGTGCATGTCTATCCTTTCTATATGACCCAATTAATTGAACTATTAGGTCATCATGAAATGGTATTTTTTCTTTCACGGGTTGAGCATTAGTTTGACTCATTCGAGGGTTTTTGGTTCAAACTAGGGTTTTTTAATTGAGTGTTGGTTTTTTTAAAAAGAAAGTTTTATGGATTTCTTACACTATCAATGCACAAGGGAAAACCCTAACAGTAGAGATGTATGCAATTTTATGAACAATTTTATAAGATTAGGGTAAAATTTAGGAGTTACTCGAGTTATGCTTAAAAACCCTAATTTGTTTTTGATATTTGTAGAGAGCATGAAATCAGTATAATCTTCACACTAGATATTTTATTAGATTATTTTAAATTAAAATGAGTCCTTATGGTGAAGATAATCACTAAAATTTGGCTAATATAACTCAATTTTCACCATTGTACCGCTCATCCATACAAACAGAGTGTTCACAAATAACTATTCTATGATTTTGAATTTTAACTATTGATCTTTGGATAGCATGGGCGAGATCAACGGTGGTCATGAACTTTTTTCTTTATTCAAAACCCTTTTTAATGAAGGTGTGACACATTATGAAATTGGGCCAATAAAAATAAAACACATCAAAATCACTTTACACATCACTTAAACAAGGACCCACTATGATCTCATAGCCTTCAAACATAAACTGATAGCTAGCACCATGTAGGATTGATAGAACAGGTGTCATCATAATGTATGATGGCATCCTTACTTGGGCACTTCTTTTATGAACCTGCAATGTGAATAGGGCATGTGATATGATCCTAAGTGGAGCTGACTTAACACTTAATTTCTTTGAAGAGACTTGAAAAAGATGTCGATTCCACCACATGTTAGGGATATGTGTCACAATTCCATAGCATTGCATCCTTAAGCCTTCACCGTTAGCAAGAACCTATGAAAACTATCAATGTGTGACACCTATAGGAAGACACTAATAAAGGTTGACATGGCATAAAACAAGCAATAAAATGGGATCGGCCAAGACACATGACAAAATCACACCATCATGACTTTAATTTTTTCAGAAAACAAGAACATTTGATGAACTAAGGGTGTGCAATGTAATAAGAATATAACTTTTGGCACCAACAAGTACCAAATAGGGGACCACCAACCAATGCATAGTGGAAGTAACTTAAGTCATTTTAAGAGCATGTGTATTAATTTCCTACAATTGATTACTAGGAAAAGGGGTCGATAAATGAATGATCATAAGAACTCGTGAGGATAACATAAGGAACCAGGAATAGGGTGAGCATGTCATCAAGAGAAAAGAAAAAAAAGTGTCATGTCTCTAAAATCAATTTTAGCGCCTACGATTTAAGGCAAAAAATCATAAAAATTAATCACATAAACCTTAAAATTATGTAAGTCCTGGCATTCTCTATGTGTTAGAAATGTTGTGAATGGCATATCTCTATCTTTATGGGGGCCAAAAGATCATTTTAAGCTTCAAGTCTCAATCTTAGGAATTCTACAAGACTTTTAGAAACTTAAATATCTAACACCTTCCCATCTCGGCCTAATCTTAGCTTAAAACTTACCTATAGTAGTTGAGACACATGTACTCACCTCTTGAGACACCAATATTATACATACTTAACACATGCTCTCACACTTTTCATATGAGCTAATAATGTGTTGCATGTTTGGATGGGCAGTCAAATATTTAGTCTTACCTTCCTACCTCATCTTCATTTCCTTTATATGCATGGTTGATCATTGTAAATTTGAAACTTTCTAATTTTTATTGACAAACATATTTTGTGTTCTTATTATTCACTTATAGAAGATACCATTGAATTTTATTTTAGATCTTTTTTGCTCCAAAAAAAATGAGAAACCCTTATGTTAACAAGTAAAATATCATTAACCAATGAAAGGGTATATAAAACTAAAACACTCACATGAAGATGTGAACCCCTTGGGACAAGAATCATCTTGCATGCCAAATAAGACAATAGTAATTTTAAAATGGATATATAGTAGTTTGACCAAAACCAAGGAAAATCAACAACAAGAATTTATAAGGAATTGTTTAGAAGTATTAGGAATTGAATTCTTTGAGATTAAATTAGCAAGAGATAAAACAAGAAACCAAAAGTTAGTAAAATAGAGGAGTTGAGTTTATAAATCAAGGGAAGGGAAAATTGTAAAGATCCTATATCAAAAGTGCATAGTTCATTACAAAAGGGAGAAAAATATTATATAATTCCTATCCGATCTAGAAAGAAAATACTAGACATGGACCAAAACATGAATTTTCCCACTTTTAGAAAAGATACTACTAAAGCTTCTCAACACATTTTTGTGTTGGAATCAATTTGGAGAATGGATACAACAAAAAGTAGCTAGGCTATATTCTATTATTTTTTAGGTACTTTGAGGAATAATGCTCTCAAATAGTACATAAATAAATATCTTGAACATGATAAGGAATGGTCTAAGATAAAAGAAGAATGTGTATCTATTATCACCTAGATTTGGAGCCTTTATTGAACCTATTGTTTGATAATCCAATGTCACAATAGTAATGATCTCAAGGTGTGGGACCCTATATACAAGATCAAACCTCTAGAGAAGGTTGATTCCTTTATTGAATCTATATGGATGTGTTGATCCAATCCAACATAGATTAAACCTATGAACTAATCTTATTCTACCCATTTACTAAGGAAAAGGGATACAAGAATGTAAAAAGGGAGAAAAGGATATGCACCACGATTTAATTGAGTTTCCTCCTTTCCCATAACAACACATAAAACCAACAAATTTTCCTGAGCTCGCACATATCCCATTTAGCATGCCACATAGATAAATATGGAGTAATGGATTCAACAGTCACTAGGAGGGAAGAGGGCATCCATATATAGTTCTTAAAAATCATTATTACATAGCAAAAATATTCATAAAAGTAATAAATTTTTCACATATGAAGGTAAGAAGAAATTGCACAACATACAAAAAGTATGGGGAGGTGAGAACAAGGTAATTTTATTGATTTAGAGACATTGATTCTATTTATAATAACAAATAATTGCATAGGAAGCAAGTCTTTGGAGAGAGACTAAAAAGAAAATCTTTGTCAAATGAAATAGAATCTCTATATACCATTA
The DNA here is from genome assembly GCA_007115665.2 of Sequoiadendron giganteum. NCBI lineage: Eukaryota > Viridiplantae > Streptophyta > Pinopsida > Cupressales > Cupressaceae > Sequoiadendron > Sequoiadendron giganteum. The sequence continues at coordinate 659,530,318 of CM021103.1, forward strand.
TGTAAATCATGTTTGGATTAGGGTGTCTCAACCTTTGAGTCCTAGCATTTATTTATTATTTTGTGGTGTATTTATTTATGTTCTAATGTTTAATTGCCTACCCAAATTGATGTCACATTGTGGGACCTATCGGTGATGTAGCATCCTACATGGCAAGTGACGTACAATTTGTAAGCTAAATTAGTGGAGGTAACCATCCACTTTGGATAACCTATATCTATGCCTAAATTGGTGGCATTTGTCATAAGTTATTATGTAACAGGCTATGACAACTTTCTATGTCATTTTATGACTGATTATAATGGTGGAAGAGTCAAGAATGACAGATTGTCAGTTAACTATGATAGGTGGGATCCATGTGACCAGGTCGCCTACACATGCAAGGTATTTACATGCATGCAGGCTCATTGCATGTGCAACGGTGGCTAATTTTATGGGATAGGAGTTGATTATGGAAGATTGCCATAATTATGAGTTCTAATTATAACATGTCATAATGAACTCTTGTTCACACCTTGGGTGTGGGAATTGGTTATGGAAATTTTTGGGCACCTTGTTTCATGTTGAGAGTTTATAAATACTTGCAGATAGTGCATTTTGATGGTGATAGGTTTGAATAAGCTTACATATCGTTATGTTTTCAAAATTACTCCAGATTCTTATCGTAGTGTGAAGACTTCTGAGCATTAATCTTGAGATTGTATTGCAACTGATATTATTGTTGATAATACAAGTTGAGCCATGTGATTTGGAATCTGGTTTTTTTCTTGAAAGGGTTTTCCCATGTAAATATTGTCTTATGGTTTGCATTGTTATTTATGTTGTTTGATTTCTAAATGTGTATCTTCTGATTCTATAATTGTAAAATCTATTAAAAGGATTTTTTTGTAATTCTCCCCTACTTAGATTAGTGTAGGAAGTTTCTTCCACTTACCCAGCTTCCTTTCAGTTGGTATCAGAGACTCGTCAGCTTTGATTTTGTTATTGGGTTTGACGGATTTTTTGAGATGATCTTTATTTCGGATTTTTGTAGAAGGGTATTCCATGACCTTATTATAGGCAAAATATGGCAAGCACATCCAAAAGAATCAATATGGAGAATTTTTGTGGAGGAAAATTTAAACCATGGAAAATGAAAATAGAGGGTATGCTCGTAGACAAAGATCCATGGGCTACAATGTCTGGAACCAAAACAGCTATAATAACCTAGGAAAATGGGGATCTTATGGATAGGAAATCCAAGGATTTGATCATACTCTGTTTGGTTGATTGTGTCATCCTAAACGTCTATGAGGATAAAGCTAAAAAAGACATTTGGAAGAAACTTGGAGATGTTTATCAGGCTAAACCCCTAGTAAACAAGTTCCTAAGAAAGAAAGTGTACTCTTTAAAGATAGAAGATGGAGTATCCATGGAATATCACTTGAACGCATTCAACATATTGATAGCTCAACTAGGTTCCATTGGAGATAAGATTCATGAAAAATATTGTTGCATGCTCCTGTTGTGTTCATTTTTGGGCTCGCTGGACTACCTTGTAATGGCTATTGGAAGAAAAACCACCAGTTTCAAGATGGATGAGGTGGTGTCTTTGTTGTTATCTGAAGAGATGCGAAGAAAGTCTTTCGAGATGGCTAAGGAGGCCCTTATTTTTCATGGTACATCGAAGGAGAAAGGAAAAAAGAAGGATAAGAAATCAAAGTCAAAATCTCTGGGGAGATCTAAGTCTCTTGGAAAGTCCAAGGTGAAGTGTTGGAACTATGACAGAACTAGTAATATCATAAAAGAGTGCAAAGAAGAGAAGAAGAAGAAAGGAAAGAAAAATTTCTTTGACTATGACTGACAAATCCTCTCAAGATGACGTAGATTCCTTTTTTGCATCCTTGGCAACCCGTGCATCAGAATATGTGTGATTGATAGACTCGGGTTCTTCTTTCCACATGACCTCTCATAGAGGTTGGTTTTCAAAGTATGAAGAATATGATGGTGGGAAGGTGTATCTAGGTGATGACTCTCACCTAAAGATTTTTGGCCATGGAAGAGTGAAGGGGATTGATGGTGTCTTGCATATCTCAAGTTTGGCATGAAACCCGCTTCTATGAGTAAATTGAATGATGTGAGAGTGTAAGTCATTTTCTCTAGTGGAGGATGTAAGATGATGAGAGGAGCTATGGTGTTGGATAAGGGTGTCCAGATTGGCACCTTGTACAAGTAGGATACACGCATGGTTCAGTAAAATAGTTATTTTGATACACCGAAGAAGAGACCTTTGGATTCTTCATCCTCATTGTCAAATCATACAAATAAGAACTTTGTTGTAGCTACATCTGATGGTCATGCATTTTAGGTACCTAAGGGTGTTCATTCTTTGGAGATGAAGCTTCCTATAAAGAAGATAATTCTACGGAACCAATGACTTGGTCACATTGGTGAGAAGGGTATTAGAGCCCTAAAAAATAAGAGTCTTGTTGAAGGCCTTGATGATTGTAATCTCAAGTTCGACTTTTGTGAACATTGTGTTTATGGAAAATAGCATTGTGTTTCTTTTTACTCTAGTTCTCATAAGTCTTCTGGGGTTTTGGACTATTTCATGCAAATGTGTTTGGTCCTATGAATGTTCCTTCATTGTCAAAATATGTATATTTTATTTCATTGATAGATGATTACAATAGAAGGACATTCATTTATTTTCTCAGAAGTAAAGTTGAAGTCTTTAGTAGATTTAAGGAGTTTAAAGCCTTGGTAGAATATTAGACTAGTAGAAAGATTAAGTTTTTGAGGATTGGCAATGGCATTGAGTTTTATTTAGCAAAGTTTGACAAGTTCTATAAAGAGCATGGGATTGAGAGACATAATACAAATCCATACACCCAGCAGAAAAATGGAGTTGCAGAGAGGATGAACAAGACATTGATAAAGAGGGATAGGAGTATGCTAAGTGGTGTTGGCCTTGCGCAGAAGTTTTGGGTAGAAGCAGTAGCCACTACATGTTATTTGATCAATAGATATCCTACATCGATGCTTGTTAAAAAGACACCCATGAAGGTGTGGTCTGGTAAAAATCCTTCATTAATACATCTCAGAGTATTTGGTTGTGAAGCTTATGCTTATGTTCCAATTGAGAAGAGGTAGAAGTTGGAGAACAAGGCAGTTAAGTGTATCTTCATCGACTATGGTATTGGTGTGAAGGGGTACAAGCTTTGGGATCCAGAGGCCCAGAAGGTTATGTATAGTAGAAGTGTAATTTTCAGAGACATGAAACCTTCCACTATTCAACTACAGCCAAAGAAATAAGAGAAAGAGAAGGAGGTAGTTCAGGTTCCACCTACTCTGATGAAAGGTAAACTATGCACTCCTACTGGACCTAATGATGAGGAGATCTTGAGCAGCTCTAAAAGTTTTAAAGAATAAGAAGAACCTCAACCTCAAGAATTGAGGAGGTCTACACATGTTAGGTGACAACCAGAAAGGTTTGTTTATTCATTATTGGATTCTAGTTACATTTTTTCTTTGATTGCTAACACTGATGAGCCTAGGACTATTAGAGAGGCTATGGGTGTGAGTGATGTAGATTCTTGGATGAAAGCCATAGATGAGGAGATGGCTATATTGAAGAAAAATGAGACTTGGGATCTGGTACCCTTACTTGACGGACGTAAACCCATTGGTTTTAAATGGGTGTTCAAGAAGAAGTGTGGTTCTGGTGGCAGTGTCAAGAAGCACAAGGTGCGTTTGGTTGCTAAGGGGTATTCTCAAGTGGAGGGAATTGACTATGGTGAGATATTCTCTCATGTTGTGAAGCTGAAATCTATTTGGTTCTTGTTATCACTTGTAGCAGCGTATGATTTGGAAGTGGAACAAATGGATGTGAAGACATCATTCCTTCATGGTGATTTGGAGAAAAATATTTTCATGTCGCAGCCAGAGCATTTTGTTGTCAAAGATAAAGAAAATATGGTTTGCAAATTGAATAAGTCTTTGTATGGTTTGCAACAGTCCCCTAGAATGTGGTACCATAAGTTCAATACCTATGTATTGTCATTAAGATTTCTGAGATCTAAATCTGACCATTGTGTTTATTATGAATCGAAAAATGGTCACATTCTCATTATTATTTTATATGTAGATGATATGTTGTTTTTGGGAATGGTAAAAGTATGATTTTAGATTTAAAGTCTCAATTGTCAGCATAGTTTAAGATGAAATATCTAGGTGTAGCTAGGTATATTTTGGGGATGGAGATCACAAAAGACGGAGCTAACAAAAATATTTGGTTAAGCCAGAGAAAGTATGTGAACTCAATATTGGAGGGATTCAACATGGTATCTTGTAGACAGTTAATTGTTCTTGTGATATAGGGGATGAAGCTTTCTATGAATGATTGTCCAAAATCTCCTACTGAGATGGAGGACATGACTAGAGTATTGTATGTGAGTCTTGTTGGTATTTCAATCTATGTTATAGTATGTAGGAGGCAATACATTGCCCAAGCAATGGGAGTCCTTAGTCGATTTATGGCTAATCCTAGATGGGTACATTGGGATGTAGTGAAGAGAGTGTTTAGGTACTTGCAGGATACTTTTGAGTATGCCCTATGCTTTCATGGTTATCCTACTGAACCTCAACATTCAATAAGTGTTCATGTATATGTGGGTTCTGACTAGGTAGGTGACATTGATAGCAGAAGATCCACCAATGGTTTTGTTTATGATGTTTGGTGGTGCTATCAGTTGGATGAGTAAGCAGAAGACTGTAGTCACTTTGTCAACAACAAAAGTAGGGTACATGGCACCTACTCATGCTTGTAAGGAATTCATTTGGCTTAATATATTGTGTTTCGATATTAATTTAGATGCAAGACAGATTATTGTCTATTGCGATAGTCAAAGTGCCATTTTATAGAAAAGAATGTTGCCTTCCATGTCAGAACAAACACATCGACATCCAGAATCATTTTGTTCGTGATATGTTAGAAGATGGAAAGGTGAACTTGGAGAAGGTTGACACTTTGGTGAATGTTCCAAATGCACCAATGAAACTAGTGAGCACAAAGAAGTTCAAATGGTGTTCTAATTCTATGGGCCTTGGGGCCCTGAGTAGGTAATTTCATATGACTCTTGACAGGTCTTCGACAAGTGGGATAATGTTGGGATTAGGGTGTCTCAACCTTTGATTCCTAACATTTATTTATTATTTTGTGATGTATTTATTTATATTATAATGTTTAATTGCCTACCCAAATTGATGCCACTTTGTGGGACCTATCGGTGATGTGGCATCCTACATGGCAAGTGACATGTACAATTTGTAAGCTAAATTAGTGGAGGTAGACATCCACTTTGGAGGACCTAGATTTGTGCCTAAATTGGTGGAATTTGGCATGTTACTATGTAACAGGATATGAAAACTTGCTATGCCAGTTTATGACTGATTATGATGGTGGAAGAGTCAAGAATGACATATTTCCAGTTAACTATGATAGGTGGGACCCATGTGATGAGGGAGCCTACACATGCAAGGTATTTGCATGCAGGCAGGCTCATTACATGTGCGGTAGTGGCTAATTTTATGGAATGAGGGTTGATTATGAAAGTATGAGTTTTGATTATGATGGCATGTCATAATGAACTCATGTTCACACGTTTGTAATTAGTTATGGCAAGTTTTTTGCACCTTGTTTCATTTTGAGATGCTATAAATACTTAGAAACTTAGTGCATTTTGATGGTAACAAGTTTGAAGAAGCTTACATGTCATTATGCTACCAAAATTACTCTGGATTCTTGTCATAGTGTGAAGACTCCTAAGCATTGCTCTTGATATTGTATTGTAACTAACATTGTTGTTGATAATACAAGTTGAGCCATGTGATTTGAAGTGTGGGTTTTTTCATGAAAGGGTTTTCCCACATAAATACTCTCTTATGGTTTGCATTGTTGTTTATGTTGTTTTATTTTTGAATGTGTGTCTTCTGATTATGTAACTGTTAAAGGTGTTAAAAGGAATTTTTTGTAACTCTCCCCTACTTAGATTAGTGTAGGAAGTTGCTTCCGCTTACCCGGATTCCTTTCAAATCACCCAGAAAAGGAAATGTGTAGACTTACATGAAGACCCTAGAAATTGGTAATCTTCCACTACATGTGATAGTCACATCTTCTTATTAGAGTTCTATCATATTTTAGACCTAAATCTTCCATGAGCTATTTTTTTTGGATTCCCAAAGAGTATAAGAGGCTATCCCCTTTTTCAAGTGTCACCTTTAGAATCAATGGTGCTCAAAAATGAGGGGCGAGCTGGTGTGCAAGTAGATGCACTCAATGCCACTATGTTTGGTGTTCAAACCCTTTAAAATTTCCCTTAGAATAATATGTGAGTTCCAATATTCTTATCATGAGATCCTACTCATACGTCCTGGCCATTGCATTAAAATTCATGAACCTTTTAAAAAAGGTAAAGCAAAGTCATCGAAGTATCGCACCATCACTTACCTATCAAACCATCAAACTTGGAAGAGAAGCAAGAAGACGTTTGATGTCTCAATATAAATCCTTAATTCTCATGTTTTGTCTTACTATTGATCCTTAAATCTCCCTTTGATTTACATACCTATCGTGCCTAGGACGTAGGCACTTCCACCCTCGATATCCCGATCAAACTTATACATCGAACATCAGGCCTTCATTGAGAAACCTACCATAGTATTGGGGAAAGATATTTGGTACCAAGGGAATGGACTAAGGTGAATGTCGAGGAATAATTTTTTAGGAAGGAATGATTGAGATAACAAGTCTAAAAGCGATCGATGGATAAAGAAGTCAAAAAGTCCAATGAACATGACTTAATATTTTAGAAGACTTTCAGGATTCAAGGATTGGGAATTCCAAGTAATGGTAGGAAGATAAGAGAAACTATGACAAATGACACTTAGGAAACATTCTACCCTTCAAACTTCAAGGATCAAGGATGCTTAGAGGAGGCACGAATTTAAGGGAAACACTAACTATCTGAAAGGCCGACAAACTTGACATTTAGTTGCTTACACAAGGAATCTATGTAGGGAGTCGAGATGGATAGGAAAGGCATGCAAGGATGGATACCCATGACACTCTGATAAAATGACACTTAGCTAATTTTGGAAACATTAGAATGGGGAGTTGGGATCAATAGGAAAGGTATGCAAACATGAACAACCGTGAAATTCTAAAATCCTTAAAAACTCAATACTTAGTCAATTTTTGGTTTTTCAATTTGGTTATTTGATTTAAATATGAAAAGGGGTGCTTTTTAAAATAACCAAAGGAACAATTTTATGAGCATGAATAGTCCATTTGATAGTGATCCTTTTAGTGGCTAATATTTGCTAATTAGCTAATAGCTGAAATTTGGGAATCCAAAATTAACTAATAGTTTGAGCTATAACGTGACTTGAATCGCCAAATTTTTATAAATTATAGTCTTATTTAAATTGCCAAATAATTTATTTTATGACAAATTTTAACTCAAATATCCGCCACAATATTCGATCAATGATTAGATTAGATTCACCTAATTTTTATAAATTATAGTAGAAATCTATATTGATTCACCAATAGTATAAAATAATTATTAATTGCTTTAAAGCCATATTTCTAATCTTTAGTTTTCACCATTTATTTACAATATAATATAATGGACCTTGTATTCCACGAGGTAAAATGTACTCGCAATTTGTAATGCTCATGGGGCTCACAATTTTGGGTCTCATGAGCATTATAGATCGTGGGTATATTTTACCTCACAGAGTACAACGAGGGTCATTAGATCAATGATCCAAAAGCAATTTTGGGCCCCATGAGAATTACAGATTGTGGGTAAATTTTACTTTGTAGAATATAATGAGGGTCATTATATTATATTTAAAACAATGGTGGCAAGTAAATATTATAGTCTACTCCTTAAACCTGTCAATAATTTCCACCCTCTGGCCCCTACTTTTCCATGAGAATTATTTTTAGATTGGATGGATTGACCATCATAATTAGTGCATTTTCCTATTTTTTTCAAGATTTGCCAGAAAATTCTACAAAATTTTAGTGATGTAAAAAAATCACCAATAATTTTATTTGTTTTAAATGAAATATTTGCCAATAGAAATTAATATTTTTTCATAAAAAAATGAAAGATTTGCTAGGATTTGATTTATTTTTTTGAGGGGTGTTTCTTAAAGTTATCATTGCCATTTGATATTTCTTGGATTGATTTTAATCGATGGGAAATGAGGGGGCATGAAATGCCAACAGTATCTAACTTTATATCTCCTAAGAATCCATTAGAAAGTGTCAACTAGATAAGGGAAATGACACAAAAGGAAAGGGAAAAATTTAAATAATTTAACTAGATATTTAAGGAATTTGTGATAAATATGGAAGAACCATTCATATAGAAACAAAGGATAGAATGGTTTGTCAAAGGTTATGACTAGAAATAATTTTAGTAGATGGAAGTAATTTTGAAACATATTTGAGTGTGATAGAATTAGCATGCATAATAGAAGCCCAACCTTGGATAGGGAAGGATAGAAAAATAGAAAATAAGGAATTAACAAATATGAGATAATAATTGGAATAGTTAAAATCAAGAAAGATATATTGACCTAAAGTGAGACTAACTTGATTACACCACCTATTAAGAGGAAGAGAATTTGGCGTACTTACTGTGTGGAATAATGTTGTCTATAGAATAAATTCCTAATAATGAAAAGAGAAAAAAAGTGGCTAAACTTAAGGTTGATCTACAATCGACCCTTAGAAATTTAAAAAGCATCTATTATAGAATTTTTTGAGAATTGGATGACCATGAAATTGATGATTGTCCATCTCTATTATTTAGATTAAGGGAAGAACAAGAACATGAAATTCGGTTCACTCACTAAGGTAAAAAAAAGATCCCACCCATAAAGCAATCAGAAGAGAAAGGATTGGAAAAAATATCCTTCTATGACCATAGTTACAAATAACTTCCCAAGAGAAATCAACACAATTTTCTCCCAACAATTCACTACTAAATAAGATATGTTTATCTATCCTCTAATTGATAATAGAGGATATTAAAATAATTACAAATGGCATAGAAAATATAAAAGTTATAGATAAAAAAGTGAACTTATTTTAGATGCAGACAATTGAGACACTATGCCAATGAATACCAAGAAGAAAAGAAGAGTTATAATTTCTACAACGATTATAGTCATGATTTATTTACTTGTACTAGGGAACAATAATATTTTTAAAATGTCCACTGCAAACCAAAATTGAATACTTGTCAAGTGCTAATATATTAAAAGGAGTAAAATCATAAGAGAAAAAAATAACTAGACAAGATACTCAAGGATCTCATAGATGTGGCAAGGATGGAATAAGTGAGAAGATGTAAAATATCAACCCTTCTTAATGGAAGAGAAAAAATTGGATAGCGAATATCTAGCAAAGAAATAAAAATTGAGGTAAGTTATTGAAAGATATGGGAGAAAAAATAAATTACGGTAATAACAAGAGGAGGGATTCACACTACAAGAAGAAGAATACAAGAGAATGAATTGTAAGAATAACTAGAAGAGGATGATGAAGGATAATATTTCCCACAAAATAAAAACATGATCAAATAATTGAAGATGTAGGAAAGATCATCCAAGAAGAAAAGATAATTAAAGAGTATTGTAGAGCTTGTTTTTCAAAGAGGAAAACCCAGATCTTAAAATAATTAGCAAAATTCAAAGAGGAAGAAAGTATCCTAGAAAATTAAAACAATTTTCAAAATATTAGAGCACAAAAAGAAATTCCACTATCGCTTATGCCAATGAAAGAAGAAACCAATCTTGGTAGAACTTAAAGTAAACATTAGGCATTTCAAGAACTTACTAATTGACCTCAGAGTAGATGTCAACATCATACCTAAAAGATTCTAGGAAACATTTTGGAAACCAACACTCTATGATATCCCTTAGAATATTTCCCTTATAGATGGTAATATGATTGGTATAGTTGGAACCTAGAGAAATGTAGAAGTTGATTTAATTAGAATCAAGAAGAGAGTAGACTTTGAAGTAATAAAGATGAAGGAACCCTTTGATACCTTCAATATTTCACTAATTTAATAATGGTTTCTAAAATATAATGGTAAAATTGACTTGGGTATAAAGAATAAATATCATTATTTGATAATGAGAAGATAACACACATACCTATACACATTAATATGAGTAATGTATGCACAAAAGAGATAGCACAAAAAAGTGAAGAAGGACTGAAATAACTACCTTCACTAAGAATACCATCCAAGGATGCCATGAATGAACCTAACAAAGAAGGATAAATCATACTAGACCACCACATTTACAACATTAATAATGAGGATGCTATAAAATTTCAAATATGGGATGAGCCAAAATTCAAACTAGAAAGATACTAGGTGTAAGGAGGATTTTTAGTTTAAGGTTTAAGAAAGCTCCACCAAAGATAACATAAATGATGGAAACTAACCATAAAATATATTTAAAATAACATAATTAAAATGAACAAAATTCTATAACTTTAAAATAATTGAACCACATTTTACATGGGATTCCTCATATCAAGCTTCCTTAGTATTTTGGGATCGGAGATTTTTTAACATACCTGGAAGACATGGAAAAAATATTCAAGCAATAAGATTTAAAATTAGAATTCATTTATAATATCTTAGTATGAAACACAAGGAGATGGTGATACACCCACAAACATAATATCTCAAATTGGAAATCATTTTTTATTCTTATAAAAAATAGGTACTTTTTAGAAGGAAACTGGAAACTCACTCCAAAATATTTTAGCCAGGTGGAACCTAATATGAACATTTTAAATTGATTTAGGTAATGGACAAGTAGAAGACAATATGAAAAAATATCATATACTCAACTTTCTATTCAACATTATCACCTATTACAAATATCTAGTATATTAACCAAGAAAAAATAGGAGAAACAAAAAGTTGGATGCTAGTGCAATATCATTTTCTCAAAAAAATTGTATTTCATGATACTAACAAATTGATACAAAATGCAATCCAAGAAACGAGGCATCTAATATTATCCTTTGTAGAAATATCCCTTCAAATAAAACATCAAAATATACCACCAAAGGAGGTAGGCGTTTGGAGCTTGATAAATTTGATGGATAAGATAGAAACTCCACTATCAAATTTATGCAATACCTCTAGAAAGATAATAGAGCTTGAAGAAGAAGAAAATCATCAAAACATAAAAAATTATGTAGAAGGGGAAGGAGAAATAGTCATAAGAAATGCATTAAAATATAAATACTTAAATGATCCATTAAAGATCAAATTAAAAATTATAGCATCATAAGGAAGCCCTAAGTTGGCCAAAATAGGAGACTATTGGGATGAAAGACAAGTAATGCAATTGGAAAAGTACTAAAATAATATAAAGACATGTTTCAAAGGACATTTACTGAACTAAAAGGAATAAATAAAAGGTAGGAACCATGAAGATAAAAATAAGAGGAGCCAAACCAAAAAGGAAATACCATACTGACTAAACCCTAATGTCAAAGCAAGAATAAATTTTAGTAGGAGGAATCATCAGACGAATTGAAAATGTGGAATTAAGCCCCATGGTGGTCCAACATAAAAAAAATCCTATAAATATAAGAGTATGTGTTAATTTAAAGGAATTGAATTAAGCATACATCCATGATCTATTCCCCACTCTTTTTACAAAATAAATATTAGAATCAATAGTATGGAGGGAGATCTACTCATTTACAGATGGATTCTCAAAATTTTACCAAGTGAAAAAATAAGAAGAATATAAATTAAAAACTATATTTGTAATTGAATGGGGATCATTTATGTATACTGTAATGTCATTTGGTTTTAAAAATACCCCTGCAATCTTCAATAGAATTATGATAAACACCTTCAAGGACTTCATCCATAACTTTTTGGAAGTATATCTAGATGATTAAATTGTGTACTAGTTGATTAAATGTCATGTCCAAGTACTAAGATTAATTCTAGAAAGATGTAGAAGCCTATAAATTTTACTAAATTTGAATAAATTTATATCTATGGTACCTTTTGGGTTACTTTTAGACCATATAATATGCAAAGTAATATTAATGGTTGACCCACTAAAGATAGTCATAATTTTAAATCTACCAACTCTAAAGATGTAATGGAGATTTTAAAAATTGGGATATACTAGCTACCATAGATATTTCATCAAAGAATCTACTACAATAGCAGTCCACCAATAGAAATTTTAAAGAAAAATTCAAGAAAAATCTTCCAATGAACTAAACAATTTCAAGAAACTTTTGACACACCAAAAGCACGAATCTTATTTTTCCATATTGAAACATTTATTTTTATGTACATATGGATGTATCAAGCACCACAAGTAAAGTTTTATTAACGCAACTACATGAAAAAATCATCTAATTATCATGGGTAGAAATAAATTATACCATTGAAATGTAGCTCATTGGTGATGATATTTACATTACAAAAATTTAGACACTACCTTTTTTCCAGTCCATTTGTATTCTTTACAAACCATATATCCAAATGGTTACTGTTATTCTAAGAATTTGATTTCAAAATCATGGTGAAGCTAAGAAAATTGAATCAAGGACCATACTACCTATCTATAATTGGCATAGGAGAAGAGCCAAGATAGATAGAGGAAGAATTACCTACCACAAATCTGTTTAGAATAAATATGGTACCATAAGAGTTAATAGAGCTATTATGATTATTATCTATAGGAACATTTCCAAAGAAGTAATCTAAAATTGAAAGGGATAGAATTTTGTGGAAGTCACTACCATATACCCTAATGGGAGAGTTGCATATCACAGACAAAGATGAAATCATAAGAAGAGTTATTTTGAAGATGAAATAAATAGTATTCTAAGAGAAGCTTATGAAGGGATTTCAAGAAGAAATAATTCAGGTGAAAGAATTACAAGAAAAGTGTTGTTAGTAGGATTATGGTGGCCCACACTATTCAAATATTCTAGCAATTACACAAGATAATGTGGTGTATGTCAAATAGTAGGAAAACCAATCACAAGAGATAAAATTTATTTACAACCAGTTCTAGCACAAGCCTCATTTGAAAAATGGGTAATTTATTTTGTAGGACCCATAGACCCCCGTAAATAAATCAAAAGAAAGATTCATTATAACAAGGGTTGAGTATCTGACAAAGTGAGAAGAAATTGAGGCAAACAAATAATGTTTTTCTTACACAATTGTAAAATTCATTTACCAAAATATTATCACAAGATTTGGTTTCCCATCAAGTATAACGAGTGACCAAGGCAAACATTTTATCAATAAAACAATTGTGGATCTTTTTAACTTCGTGATAGCACATAATATAATTAGTCCCTATCATCATCAATAAAATGGAGTAAATGAATCTTTGATCAAAATTATAGGCACCACACTAAAAAAAATGTGCAATGGAAACAATGCATCTTTATATATTAAGACACCAATAGTATTATGCCCTAATAGAGCAACATATAAGAGACTAACTAAATTTTAGCCATCTGAATTAGTGTATAGATTAGATGTGGCACTACCTATTCAATATATTGTACCAAATCTAAAATTAGCCAATATATTGTAGTTGAATGAAGAAGAATCTTTACAAGAAAGATCACAAATATTAGAAAAAATAGAAAAAAAAAAGGTTGTTAGTAATATACCACCAAATATTAGAGAAAAGTGCCAAAAATCATGACATAATATAACTTTTTGGTAGAATTTTTTCAAATAGGAGATAGTTCTTATGTATGATAGAAAATTCAAGAAGCAAAGGAAATTAAAAATGTGATCGTTAGGACCATACAAAATAGTAGAAATAACCAACTCAAGAGCAATTAAATTACATACATTGCAAAATGAACCACTAAAAGGTTATGTTAATGGTGCAAAACAATAAATATTACAAGTAAAGATGACAAAATAAAGACCCACAGAAAACTAATGTCAAAATGTAAAATAGTATAATATTAAGGAATGTCACATGACATGTGGATCACTCAAACAAAAATTAGCATGAATAAAATGAGTAGGTAAGATCAATAAATACAAAATCCTTATCAAAAATGTATAAAACCAAAACCCTAAACATACAAATCACTTGCAAAAAATTAAATATCTCTAGTGCAGAAGAGAAGAAGAGTTGAAGAAAAAAGTGGCATTCAATATATAAAAGAAGTAACAATATCGCAACACGAATTCTCATTGACGTCACCAAAAACCCATGCCTAAAATACAAGAGGTGCCTGGATAAAGGGAAGGAGATGGACAAAGCTAGGGAATTTTCAAACATATGAGCTAATGTGATTTATGCAAAAGTGTGAAAATTTACACATGGAAGCTTCATGAAAATTGATCATACCACCTTTTGAACCATATAAGAGAATATTGATAAATCCCATATCTAAATAAAACCTTCCATAAAACCAACAAATTATAAAATTTGGGTTGGATACATGGAAAAACTTCCAAATTTCTCTATGGAGCATAAGTATATCCATATAGTCTTGAGTTGTATTCATGATCACTATGGACCTAGATCAACCCCATTGAATCATAAAAGAGGATATCCACCTAATCACGGGGCTATGCAACAAAAGAGACTTACCATCGAAGAAGAAAGTAATCAACAAGTTACTCAACTCGTGATAGTTATACTAGATAGAGGGAACCTCTCCATAGAAAAGATCCTCAATCCTACAATACGATATTTCACTCAAGACGTGGCCCGTAAAATTTATTATACAAATCATGAGGGGTTCACAACAAGAATGGACATCCTAATAGCATATGAGATGGTGGTCAAGGGAAAAGAGTTGGATTTGTGCAAAGTCCTCCAAGAAAAATTGATGTAGAATTTTATAAGGACCAAGGGATTTGAACCGTGCCCATTTTGGCATGGTTCTCTAATAATATACTTACTCTTATATTTTTCAAATGAGCTTCCCTCATACATAGGAAAATTTTCATAAAGTGACTTGCCAATGATAGGCACACAAAAGGTGGAGACATAAATTGATTTTTTGCCTACAAATCATTTTAATCAAAAGGATGTTAATCAAATAATTTAAGTCAATCTATATGTATTGATTTATAGTACCAAATTCTTGCCTCATGAAGACAAGGAATGCTTGTTAAATTCACAAATATGGGTAAATGAGAAAACCCAACACATCATTATCGATATGGAAGTCAATTTGATCTATATTGAGATAATCAAGAGACTAAACTTGTATACAACACCCGTCTGCAACCATTCTTCATGGGATGGATCAATGAAGGGAGATATCTAGATAAGTAGAAAACGTTGATCGATCTATTTTATTAAATAATTCAAACATGAAGTAATTTGTGTGGAACCTCTATATGTGTGTGATATATTTTTGTGACAACCATACAAGTACAATCATCATGAAATTTATGTCCAAATTAATTTTTTTATTATCAAGATGGGTGAATGAAAATATCAAATACTAGTGGTTAGTCCTACAAAATATGTATCCTTCATTAGTCCAAAATATTTTTTCTATGTGATTGTTGAAACTAGAACATTTGTACTGCTAATGATCTAACTTGGGGAGCTAAGGTCAATCAAAGCAACAACTCATGCCAAAATAGCCACTATGACCACTTAAGAAAATTAGATGGATCAAATATTGTTAAGGTATCAAGATGTATTCACCTCGCCAATATGGATACCATTCCATTGTCAATTAAAGTATTCAATTTACCTCACTTCAGGCACATAATTACCAAGTGGGTCACTATACAAGAGGTTAGTCTTGGAATGATGAAATCAAGAAACAAATTCAAGAATTGATTCAAAAGGGGCACATTCAACCAAGTGCCTCACCTTGTAGAATATTAATCATACTTACCAAGAAGGATGGAACATAAAATCTTTGTATCAACAATAAAACTTTGAACAAGATTAATATAAAGAACAAGTATCCAAATCCTTGCATTGGTGACCTCTTGGACCAACTCAGGGAGCCAATTTATTCACCAAAATTAACCTAAAGTGTGGGTACTACCAAGTTCTAATAAAATCATTAGATATGTGGAATATTGCTTTCAAATAAAAAGAGAAATTGTTCAAATGGTTGGTTGTGACCTTTGGCCTAACTACTGAACCTATGAACTTCGTACAAATGATTAGTGATGTACTCAATCCATTCACTAATTTATTTTTTGTGCATTTAGATAGCATGTTTTTATTTATTAAAATATGGGAGGATGATCTATGACATGTTTGACAAGTACCCTCAACATATGAAAACACATACTTTATGCTAACAAAAATAAGTATTCCTTTGGTATAGAGAAGATTCAATACTTAGGATACATTGTGGATAAGGATGGTTATTCATGGTGACCCTAAAAAGATACAAGCCATCAAAGATTATCCATCTCTTAAAAATCTCATAGAACTTCATATTTTTGGGGGGTTGACTAATTTATATTGAAGGTTTGTGCTTGGATTCTCATACTTTTCATGCCCTATAAATCAAGCAATCAAGGGATGAGTAAAAGAAAACTTCATTTAAATAGAGACACAACATTGAGCATTCACACAATTGAGGCAAAGGTTATATTCAACACTAGTATTGGCTCTTTCAAATCTACAATATCCTTTTGAAATTAAGATAGATGCTTCTAAATATGCACTTGGACTGGAGTGCTTCTTATGCAACACAAGCATCAAATTACCTACCACATCGAGAAATTATCTAGTATAGTTTGCATGTATCCTACATATGACAAGGAGTTGTATGTCAATGGTTCGGCAATTTAAACAATGGAAGCATTATATCTTAGGAAAAGATATTGTTAATCACAAGCCTCTCCATTCATACAAACACAAGGAAATTTGTAGAGTGGTCAACATCAAAGGTGGTATATCTACCTCCAACAATTTCATTCCAACCTTCACCAAAAGAAGGGGGGCACTAAATAAAGTTGTAAATTATTTTAGTTGACCTCCAATTGTAGCTTTGTAAATAGTGTTGGAGTTTGGTGGACACTAAATAGAAAAATGGCCTAAATCATATGGCATTGATCCTAATTTTCCTAATATTTACCAAACACCCATAGATGGAAAATAGGTCAGTAGCCACTACTTGTTTAATGGAATTATGTCACGTGAGGAATGTTTGTATCCTTAAGAGGATTGATAGAAGATGATTTGGGAGACTCACTATAGCCATTTCACTATACACTTTGGGACAAAGAAGATAGTTGTCCCATAGAAGTACATCTACTAGCTAAGACTTCATCATGATGTCATCCTATACATTTAGTCTTGCAAAGGTTGTGCAATTGTAAAGCATGTGAATCAAAAACAGGGACTATATGCACCCCTCATTTCTAGACAAACCTTGATACTCTATATCTATGTATTTCAGGTGAGGACTTCCTATAGAAAAACATGGACATGATTGTATGCACATGGTGGTAGATAAATTATCAATGATGACCATCATAGTAGCTTGCAAGAAGGGGGTTTCTACATATGGCACTACCAAGATTTTCTTTGAGAATGTTTGTGTCCATTTTTATATGCTATAGAGTATCACCTTTAACCTAGAAAGTAGATTCCTTGTGAATTTTGTTCAACATTGTGGGTTATAATGCACATCAAGTTGATGAATTCCATTGTATTTCACCCTCAAATAGATGGGAAAATTTGTTAGAAATCTTGAATAAGATTAATAACCAGGAACACCTGCAAAAACAATGATAAATATTCCACAAGAGGATATGCAAGAATGAGCTTGCTTGATATTAAGACCTCTCAAATGATGAGGTAAAAAGGATGTTACAAATGATATAATAGCCCTCCTTATATAGGAAAGGGTGAGATACAAGATGCATTATGATGTTGCCATGTGTCTTGATCTAACAACACGTGACAACAAGGAAACCCTAACAACATTATTAAAAGATTAAATGCAACCTAGGGTTAATATGACCTAAGTTAACTTATGCTAGTGTAGTAAATAATATATTACACTAACACCCCCCCCATAGGTGCAACTTAGGGAGGAAATGAAAATGCAATGATTATGCATGATGATGATGGGTCCTGGCTGATGGCCATATTAGGTACCCATGTACATAGGATGAAAATGCAACTAATCTCCCACTAAATGGAGAAAAGGGGAAAACCCAATGGGAAGAAAACCCCTCTCCGAAAAAAGGAGATGAAATGCAAAAAGGTGATGAATGGAGGACTCAACATCATCCCCCCAAGGACAAGAATCATCACATGGATACAATACAATCAATGCCCCCTCCCATAGGAGGGAAATAGAGAGACAATATAGCCCCCCCAAGATATGTGATCACCTGCAAAAAAGGTAAGTGTATGTAGACAAAACATGATCCAATGTCGACAAACAACTTGTCTCCCTTTCGGAAGAAACAAAACCAGGTGCAAGTGTAGAGATGCTTCCCATTCCGGATAGGAATTGAAGGAAGGATGGATGTATATGAATGTTGATGATGTCTCTGAAAGTTGCTCATGTGTCTCCTTGCCTGATGAAGATGAAGATGCCACAACCCACTCAGGTACATACCCAATCAATGTAGAAGGTGACAAATCAAGACAATGCGAAAACAGATGCTGAACAAAATCCAAATACTGTGATGATTTGACAACAGGAGTGCAATGATTTTCATCAAATAGGAGAGATATCCCCTCAAATATGTCCTCCAAATTTGAAATGTGAGACTCCACAAACAAGGATGCAATGTTTGATAGATAGGAATCCCAATCAGGAAGACAAAGTGATACTGATTGTAATGAAATCACTGAAGGTGAAGGTACATCAAATGTTTCTGATGGAGAAGCAGGAGCATCGGAAGAACCCTCTTCATCCTCATCCTCATCTGAAGATTCAAAGTATTCCAAATATTCAAACTCCCGCATAGTATCTGCATCATAGGGTATCTTGTCAGAAAGATGAAGAGGCACAAGATAATCTGAAATAGGATCATCTGGGAATGGCTGAATGTCATGATCTCCATGTATCTCCCAAATTTTAGTCCAAAGAGTATGAGGAAAATCACAATGATCAACACTTTTCAAGGTGGAAACATCAATATGCATTGCAATGACTCCTAAGACATGATCCCTTTTGCAATTCCAAGCAAATTTCTTACTGTCAGTACCAGGAGGGGGAACAATATTATACAAATTTGGCAACAAATGAAGCCATCGGAGATGTGTGATGATACCATTTCTCCATTGTGTGTAGTCTCCCCGTTTCAACATGATCAAAGCAGGATGAAATGAGAACCCCATAATGAACTATGATGCATAAAATCATGTTTCTAAAAGAGAATATGTGCTAACAAGAGTCAACACATTGAACCCCCCCTTTTTACTCAATCAAAGAACCCCCCCAAAAAAATATGATTTGGCACTTTATATTAGTGTGTTTACAACTTCCACCAGCAAGAAATACTAAGTGGTCTTGTTTTCAATGCATTACAAAACCCTCACAAATAGGGTGTAAACTGAAACTACAATATTGGAACTCAGACAAGTAAAACTAACAGCACCACTGCAATCTACTCGAAAAAGCATGCACTTTCAAAAAAAGAATCACCTCGATACGAGGTCGTATGAGAAAGTTATGCTTCTTCGAAGTTCCCAAAACGAGAACCGTGCAATGTCACGACTGAGAATCTGCAATTTCTGAAAAATTTCTGCATCAAAACCAAAAAACGTCTACACTAGTGCATAGAGCACAAAAAAATAGCCAAATTCAAAAAACAAATCGTGAGAAACGGAGTTCGTATGAGCAAGAACGGAGCATTAGAAAACTGCCTTCAAATCCGAAACTGCCAATGGAAAGGGGTACGGCTGAAGCTTTCTGAGTTCGTTTATGCAAAATATACAAACTGCATGCAAAAACTAAAAAGTACCCAGATGGTTTTTTTTATGCAGCGAACAAAACCCAGATGGCATTTTTTCTTGCAGATGTACAAAAGATGTAGATCTAGTGTAAAATAGACACCTTAGCAACAAAAAACGACCCCAACAACCAAAAAATGACATGCAAAGGTTGAATCAGCTACCTAAAATATGAAAAGGCATGCTGGAACTTGCAATGTTGATTAAAAATGCAAAATATGCAAGTCGGTTGTCAGATTTGAACTTGAAACCTCGGTTCCGCAATTGTGTATCACGATCTCTGTTTTGGTGAAGCAAAAGCCATATTTGACTTTCTCGACAGCCCTGGACTCGGATATGAGCTCAGATTTTCTCCAACATGCACCGAAAGTGACTTTCCAAGAAAACCTTAATATGGAGACAACCTCAAAGAAGATCTTACAGCCATAGCTCAATCCTCAGATTTGGGAAGAGTCTTGCAGGAATGGCTCTGATACCATGTTAGAAATCTTGAATAAGATTAATAACCAGGAACACCTGCAAAAACAATGATAAATCTTCCACAAGAGGATATGCAAGAATGAGCTTGCTTGATATTAAGACCTCTCAAATGATGAGGTAAAAAGGATGTTACAAATGATATAATAGCCCTCCTTATATAGGAAAGGGTGAGATACAAGATGCATTAAGATGTTGCCATGTGTCTTGATCTAACAACACGACAAGGAAACCCTAACAACATTATTAAAAGATTAAATGCAACCTAGGGTTAATATGACCTAAGTTAACTTATGCTAGTGTAGTAAATAATATATTACACTAACAAAATTGAGATGGGGAATCATATGATCATTCACATTCTATAGTTGTATCATTCAAAACATCACTACACATAGGATGAAATCCTACCCTATTTATAATATTGTTATAATTATGCACTAAATAGCTCCATAAGATAATATATTAAGTTTTCCCTAGGTATCAACCATTGGAACCTATTGATATAGCATTTCCCATCATGTTGAATGAGATGTTACCACGTGCTCAAAAGGAGGTAGATAAGGGATCTCACATTGTTGAGAAAAAATTCCATATTTAGCAATAGGTTCATGAGATAATATAGCATACCAACCAAAAGTACAAGGAGCAACATCATCAACATTGTACTCCTTACCACTTTCAAGTCGACGACAAAGCTTGGCTTCATCTACAAAAAGAGAGGCTAAAAGGGCCACATTAGAAAATTTGACCCCTTCAATATGGTGCATACACCAAACTCAAAAAGATTGGTAACAATGGCTTTGAGCTCAATCTATGACCTTTTTCTAGAACTACATCCAATATTAAATGTTTTTGAAAAATTAAGCAGCATTTTCAGGGTGTTGTACCCTTCACAAGGGGCCCAAGGGCGAAAAGAGAAAAAAACATAGTTCAAAACAGACTTTGAACTATAGAACAACCAACAATAGCTGACAGACAATTGTAGAAACCAAAGAAATTAAGCAGCACCAGACACAGAGGGGTCCAGGCTGGCTCCACGAGCTCGAGTCTGAGGAGCCAACACAGATTTCTTCTTCTGAAGAACGATTGACCAAGGAGGCTCAGAAGCAGGAAGCGAAGAGAATGGAGAGAGGAGCGACTCCTCAACAGCCACCACGGGACCACCAAACAGCGAGGGAGTCAGCAATAAGGCAGTGGAGGAGGAAACAACCAATGGAACAGAAGTAACAAGGACTGTTAGCGCAGCGACAACAGGGGACTCTGGCACAACAGTGTCAGCAAAACAGACCAAAGGAGGATCCACAACCAAAAAAGGAGCCTGGGGAGGCTCAGACTCTAGAGGTGGAATAGGATCACCCTCCTCAAAGGACACATCATAATCCGAAGAGTCCGAAGCGGGAGAATCCAATATTAAATGTTGAGTTAATGTTGTATGCACATAAAAATGGTCTGAGCACAAATTAATTAAATACTTGTTATTTAATTAAAAAATCTTAAATCCTCTACTTATAAATAAATTACAAATTTATTTATATAGTTCATTTCTAAATATTCTTCTTATCCAAAATCATTTCCCTCTTAAATTAATTAAATGCACAAATTAACTAATTTGTCATTTAGTTAATTTCCCCTCTTTCATTTAAATTTGAATTTTTAATTCAAATTGGTCTCCAAAATCATTTTCCTCTTAAATTAGTTAAATGCACAAATTAACTAATTTGTCATTTAGCTAATTTCCCCTCTTCATTTAAATTTGAATTTTTAATTCAAATTGACACATTTCTACATATTCTTCTAACTTCCTTCCACCTCACCTGCCACCTCACCATGTGTCACATGAAATTGAATTTTTCTAATTTATAAAATGAGGATTTTCCATCAACAACCTGTAACAAATTTGAAACCACCTTGGACACGTGGCTTCTTCTTTCCTTTGACTCCCTTCAACACTTGGCAAAGTGTTCTCTTGCAGGGAACCACCTCCATGATTCTCTCCAACCTCTTCGTGCTCAACTGTTGATGCCTCAGGATCACAATCTCGATCATTCATCACTGCCACATCATTCTCAGCTTTGAAAAATCTATAAATTGAGAGCATTTCTACAATTTTTCAAGAAGGATAATTTGACAAGTTTATGCTACATAAATCTCATTGCAATTTGAGAGAAAATTGAGAGCATTGTAGTTTGCATTTTAGTTTTTTAGTTCATTTAGCATTATCATGGCATTTCCATTTTATCATTTTAGCTTCTTGCATCTTTTATACAGTGTCATTATTAGATTTTCAATATTAGTTTTAGCCTCATTTCAATCACAGCAACACTCCATCATAGATCATTCAACATTTATCTTCAAAAACACAAAAATATAATGATGTAGGCATTGTAGTTTGCATTGCATAATTAGCTTCTCATTTCTTAGGTTGCCATTTCATAGATTTATGTGCAACAAAAAAATTTGAGAGCATGAATTAAGAAATCACCAAGAATAGAGGAAAATGGAATGATTTTGAATGCAGGGTTATAATAGTTTGTTTTATTATTTATCTTTCATTAGATGTAATACATTTCATTGATGAGTGTGTTTAGTTACTGTTTAATTACTCTCACTGTGACATTTTAAAACCACACATAAATTGGCACCTACCGTGGAGCCTAGCCCCTCTTTAATCTTCTTTTCTATTAAGTTTTCTTCGCAGGTTCCGTCAAAAAATTTGAAACGGCACATCCGAATTTTTTTCTAGCGCATTCGGCCTCTGTATCGGCACATCTTGCGATTCTTATAGCGCATTGGGCTCCTATTTTGGCACATCTGGTTTCTGTTTTGGTGCATCCAATTGTTCTTTCAGCGCATCAGGGGGTTTTAAATTTCATTATGTGCTTTTCCAATTTAGCACATTTAGTCTATCATTTAGCGCATTTGATCATTCTTTTAGTTCATTCAGTAGTTTAGCGCATTCAGTCTGAGTTTTAACGCATTCGGTCACTGTAATGGCGCATCTGGTTTTTGTTGCAAATTTTCCAAATTCCTGAAACTAATTTGTGCTTTTTTGTTTTTCAGGAACCATTACACGTAGTCAAAGACCTTGTTGAAACAAATAAAGAATGTTGTCAAAGAATAATGAACTGAAACTACTAACAAATTTGGTTGCATGGTTAAATATAGTTGTCATTTCCTTTGGTTAAGTTAGGAATCTAGCATAACTAGGAAGGATAAATTTACACCATGTTTGTTGTGTTTGGAATGGTAGGCGTGTATGCTCTCCCCTTAACTGGGTGATCAAAAAGCTAGACCCATTCATTTTATTTGCATTTTGAACCTTAGAGGACCTACCTCCCCGCTTTGAAAGGAGGGAATGACCCAACCGGGAACACGCTAAAGCCAAGCGACTTCCACCCGGCATATAAATGTGGGTACTCAAGGAAAGTTCAAGTATCACGAGGATTTTTTTGACAAGAAGGGAAGCAATGGTCTCTTTCTGCATGGATGATCCCCCACAAACCGAATGCCCCTACTAAAACCCCTTTGTTGTAGTAAGCCAAAAATTACCCTCATCTATTCTTTGGTGTAACAACGATTGTTGCCAAGACATCATCATTCTCGTAGTTTTTAGTAGAGGTGAAAAACTTGCCATGGGAGATTCATGGGAGTTTGAAGCTTGGTTGGCCCGAGAAGTGAGTGCACTTTGTAAGGGGGGGCTTGTGCGTCCAAGCTTCTAAATCACCCGCTAAGAATAAGTGTGGTTGGAGTAAAATCCACATGGAATCCAAGAGAATATTGTCTTACATAGCCTAGGAACCGTGCATGTTTGATGTGTCGTTACCAATGTATTTTTAAACCAATATACAAGAAAACATAACACAAACGTTCCCAACTATTGATTCAAAAGAAAATTCAAACCAAATAGTCCCAAAATTCACTGTTGAAAATAGAAAAATCTGTCAAATTGTCAAAAACCAAAAAGCATTTTTCCAGATTAGCGCATCCATTGACTGCTTTAGAGCATAACTTGCATCTTTTAGCACATCCTACTGTTGTTTTCATGCATCATTTTCATAAAATAGCACATCCAATTTATGTTTTAGCGCATCCCCCCTCTATTATAGCACATCTGTGTCATTTTGCAACACATCCATTTGTTGTTATAGTGCATCCATTGCATGTTTCAGCACATCCAGTCCTTCCCATAGCGCATTTGTACCATTCCATAGCGCATCTGAGTTTTAGCGCATCAGGACACTGTTTTAGTGCATCCGGTAACTCTGCAAACAGAAAGGTAAATTTCACCTCCCATCTACAAACTAACATCCAATTTCAGAAATTCCTTATCAAACAATGTCTTTTCCTTGTCCTAAACCTGAAATCAGCATCATTTTATGTTAAGGGATTGGAAATCAACAACATTTGTCAAGAAATCCCTTACTAAAAGAATCAGAAAACCAAAGAAACAACTTAGCTACAAGAAACTTTTGAAAAGGAGACACTTCTTGTATCAAAGTAGGAAGGTCTTGCTTGACTATCAAACCTTCATCCATAGATACCATGACTTTTATAGAGGATATATTGATGATTTTTCTTTAGAGCTTTATATTCACAAGCTTATTATCAACGAAGAGCTCCTTCACAAAGTCATAATCATAGTCAACCCATTCATCATTCTTACATTCTGCAACCGGAAATACAATACTCCAACCGCCCACATCAGTTGATACAATAGATAAATCAGAATCGCAAACTTGTTGAAACCAGAATTTTCAAGTGAAAATATCTCATCTAATCATTGATCAAACATTCAAAAGTGCCTCCTCATCACACCCATTTCTGATTTAGCAGTTGCATTTCACCATCAGTATTTATCATCCTTCATCCCACAATAAATCTTTCTTAATCATATTCTAACCAATCCTCTTGGCACTCCCAAACTTTGGTCAAGCATTTAAAAAAAATTCATCATTTGTATGCTCATCTTAACGAGATTGCAAAAGTGAAAACTTGAGCAAAAAGAAATCGAAAACCAAAACACCGTGGCGGAAAGAGAAGAAAATCCCTTTTTCGGAATTCGTCAAGACGACATAGAAGAAATAACAGAGGAAACCATAGAACAATCTCAACAAGACCCAAATTTTCACAAATTCATGGAGAAGATCTTTGAGAAAGAGGGTGAGAAATACCTTTGATGTTAGCAAACAAATGAGTCAAACTACTCAATGATTTTGATGTTACAAAATTGCAAAAAACTCTTAAGAAGATAGAAATCAAAATACCAATTGAAACGAAAAAGGAAACAAAGACTAATGATCCCATGGATGCCTTAACACAATAAATACAAATCCTCCAACAACAAATGCAAAATATGCAAACTCGAACCACTAAGAGGTACTCAATACAAGATAAATGCCCCTACCCTTTTGATCTAAGTTTCAACATGATACCATTCCCCAAACATTGTGAATTCCCCAAATTTGACAAATACAATGGAAAGATAGATCCTATCGATCATGTAAGGGAATTTAGAACTATGACAACTAGATTCCTTCCTAGTTATCAACTAGATTCCTTCCTAGTTATCAACTAGATTCCTCAGGGATCAAATCTTTTGAGGAATTAGTCAACAATTTTATCACCCAATACTCATATAATATTCAACATGAAATCACAATGAAGGACCTTTGCAATGTCAAACAAAAGAAAGGGGAATCATTCCTAGTATTCTTGAAAAGGTAGAGAAGGTTATTCATGAGGTATCCCTGTCCCATACCAGAAAAAGAAAAGATGCAGGTGTTTATTGATAACTTAAATGATGACATGACTTATAGGCTTGAATTACAATGTCCTCAAACTTTTGAAAAACTAATTGAAAATGGGATCAAAATTGAGGAAGCCTTGGTCAAATGAGGAATTTTGAAAATTTATAACAAAAATAATTCCTCCAACAATGACAAACCAAAATTTTGATAGAAGTACAAAAATAATGACAATGATACTTCAGTTGAAATGCATAATGCTAAACCGGTCTTCAATTTGTCAGGAATCACCCCAAACACCAATCAAAAGATCACCCAAAATGCCAACCAGAGCAACATCCAGAATACCCACCAAGGAAATACTCAAAATAATCAAAGCAACACAACATCCAAGACCTTACCATATCAAACAACAAACAATCGCCGAAATTTTACACCTTTGGGTCAATCATATGAATTTGCATTAAAAGAACTTATTGCAGAAAACATCATCATTCTACCCAACACTCAAGGGTTTGAACCCAAAGTTAAATCATCATGGTGGAACGAAGCCCATTTTTGTGAATTTCATCAATGCAAAGGTCACCTAACCAATAGTTGCTTGCAATTAAAACACAAGATACAAGATTTGATTGACAATAAGGTCATACAAATTGAAGAATCCCAAGCAAACACCGATCATGGGGTATTCAAAAACCCTTTACCAAATTATGATAAAGGAGAATCGGCTAACACGAATGTCAAAGGAAAAGGTGTGAACTATGTTTATGACAACACCATCTATCATATCTCAACCGTGGAAGATCACACAAATGACATTGAAATCAATAACACACCAAATCCTGTTACAACCAACCATCCAATCAATTACACCAACATCCTCTCTAATCAAGTCCATAATACCCAACAAGACATGGTTGTAGTAGATAATCAAATTAATGTCATCAAGATCAAAGGAAAACAACACAGTATACCTGTAAAGGTGACTACAAGGGTGCAAACCAAATATGTTTTGAAAGGCAGCACTTCCAAAACACCTAATGCCCCATCTCATAAATATAACATTGTTGATCAACTCCAGAAAATTCTCGCTCAAATATCAATATTGGAGCTTCTCAAAATCTCACCCGCCCACAAGGAGATCTTGGAAAAGGTCGTAGTTGATACAACAGTACCAAATGATTTGGAAGTATGCACTATCCAAGCCATGGTAGGACATCTAGTTGCACCTCATTTCTTATCCTTTTAAGAAAACGACGACGTATCTCACCCATCCTCATAACACAATGCTCCATATTGAGGTCCTAATCCATAAAATTTATGTCAAGCGCATCCTAATAGACGAAGGAGCCGGTCTTAATATATGTACTTTAAAGCTCGTCTATGCACTAGGGTTCTCTAAAAATGCAATAGATGTAAGGGAAAATATCACCATCAAAGCATATGACAATGAGGAAAGAGCTTCAAAGGGATTGATAGTGCTACCAATTCAGGTTGGTCCGATTCAAAAAGATGTGGTTTGCCAAGTTTTGGATAAAGATTGGACATATAATATACTCTTGGGTCGTCCTTGGATCCATGAAATGTAGGTTGTCCCTTCAACATATCATCAGTGTCTGAAATTTCCTTGCAACGAGCAAGAGATTATCATTCCTGTTGATTCCAATAGTCCCCAACATTGCAATACCCTTAAGGTTTTCCAAGATGTGTTTGTGCCTCATAATCGAGAAGCTCCCGATTCCACCTCTGACACCTCCAATAATCCAAGTCAAGCCAATCCATTGTCAAAACTGCTAGCCACATCCTCCAATGAAGTAAATCATCCAAGTTCCTTGTCCAACCAACTTGAGAAAAAGGAAGAACCTAGCCCCTCTACATCTACCAATCCTGAAGCCCATCTTGATACTTTGGCCAAATAGTTTGAGAAGAAATTCCAAGTCAAAGATAAAGGTGTAGCTGAGCATTCTATTGAACAATCCGTTTTCCTCTCGTAATTAATTTCACCAAAATTCCATGGTCAACCATCAACCTTATCATAATCAGCCTCGCAACCTATCACACTTTTTGATGGTTGATTCATCAAAGCAAGCACTCAAGCCAAGGAATCTGATGACAAAGATATCTTGAACTGGCTCTACAAGGATGAAACTGATTCCCAAGCAGCAATGGCTAATGTCCAAACCACTCAATATGGCAAAGGATTCTCAATTCTGGAAAAAATAGCATATGATGGACAAGGACCTATTGGAAAAAGGAAATAATGTATCATAGAACCCATCCAACCCATTATAAAAATATCCAAAATACAAGACAAGGTTAGGTTATAAAGAACATCAAAAGGATGAAGAAACAAAGGAGGAGTTAAAATAGAAGTTTGTTGAACGGATCCTGCAGCTACAAGCCAGTGATCATTATGAAACTAATTTTAATGAATATAAGTGGGTTTCACTATTAGAAGAGACCTACCATCATAAGGACATTGATGTGATACACAAGTACACTCCCACACTCAAGGAGGGACAAAGCTCAGGGTTACAACCATTTGAATTAGGATCACAAAATATCGATGGCTCAAGTGAAGACGACCAAACTCCTAGCGAGACGGATCACTCGAAAGAGAGTAACATCATAGACCTTGACCTTTCCATTGTAATTTTTGACAATAATGTTTCCATTAGGACCCTTACAACCTTTGACTTGAACCCATCTAATGATCACTTACCATTGGTACATCCTGAACTCATAGATTGGGACCAAACTAACCCTATTGATATCCCCACCTTTTCAAACGATGAGGCCATCGTCAATTTCCTCTGCGTTGCTACTCCTGAAATAGGTTCCACCATTGAACATCATAACAAAGCTTCCAGACAGGGGAGTGCCAAATTTCCCAGCTGCAAAATGAATGAAACAAAAGAAAGATCTGATGGTGAAAACCATTCTATGGTAGTATCAGATCAATAACGAGTAAAAATAAAGAGCATATCCGACAGTGAAAACCTCTTCGAGGCACCGAAGGATGGGAAATTTGACACTCTTCCTGAGCACTTCCAAGAAAGATCAAAATTCTTGGTTGAACCAACGCAGTCCATCAATGTCAGAAATGCAGAAACGATGAAAACTCTCCATTTAGCAGAATCATTGACAAAATTGGAAAATCCTAACTTTATCAAGTTCTTTGAAGAATGAAAATTCAACTTTTCCTGGTCATATGCATACATGCTAGGGATAGATCTAGACCTAATCATGCACCATTTATCCCTCCCTTCAGGATTCAAACCAGTCAAGAAAAATTTGAGAAAAATGTATCCTCACGTTGCCCTATTGGTGAAGGCTGAACTAAAGAAATTATTGGATGTTGGATTCATCAGACCCATTGACTATACAGAGTGGGTATCCAACATTGTACATGTTTCAAAGCCTGATGGAAGCATACGGATTTGTACAGACTTCAGAGACCTCAATAAGGCTTACCCGACAGACGATTTCCCTTTACCAAACATTGATATCATTGTGGACTTAACAGCAGGTCATGGCATGTTATCACTAATGGATGGCTTTTCTAGCTATAATCAAATTAAGATAACACTTGAGGACCAAGATAAGATAGATTTCACTTGCCCATGGGGAACCTTTTGTTGGAACGGCATGCCCTTCGGGTTGAAGAACGCAGGGGCCACATACCAGAGAGCCATGACAACCATATTTCACGACATGATGCATACCTTTATTGAAGATTATGTGGATGACTTGTTAGCCAAATCTTACACTAGAGAAGGAAATTTGGAGATACTAGACAAACTCTTCACCCGACTAGAGAAGTTCAATGTTCGCCTAAATCTAAAGAAATGTGTGTTTGGGGTAAAATCAGCAAATCTACTAGGATATATAGTGTCAAAAAAAGGTATTGAAGTAGACCCTGCAAAAGTGAAATCTATCATGGAAATCACACCTCTGAAAAAACATCAGTCAGTTTAGGTTCCTTCAAAGCAAATTCTAATCAATCAGAAGATTCATATCACAACTGGCTGATAAGACTCGTCCTTTTACCCACTTGTTGCACAAGAATGTTTCCTTTCGATGGGACGAGAAATGTGAGGAAGCTTTCAACCAACTAAAACAATACCTGATGAGTCCACCTATCCTAGCACCACCAGTAGAAGGAAATCCTCTCTTATTGTACATAGCCACGACTGATCGATCATTGGGAGCTTTGTTGGCACAAGAAGATTCAATGAGAAAGGAGAGAGTAATATATTACATCAGAAGAACTCTAAATGGTTATGAAATCAACTATACATCCATTGAGAAAGCTTGTCTAGCAGTAGTGTTTTCTATGCAATAATTACGGCACTATATGTTGACTCACACCATCAAACTCATAGCTAAGATAGATCCGCTGAAATATCTCCTTAGCAAAGAAAATATGACATGAAGGTTAGCCAAGTGGGTGATGATACTCAGTGAATTTGACATCCAATATATCGACAGGAAAGCAATCAAAGGCCAAACCATCGCCGATCAACTAGCGAAAGCACCAATTCATGATGACCACCCTCTTCACATCGAATTTCCAGATGCAGATGTCCTAACAGTCACAGCACAACAATGGGTATTGTATTTTGATGGCTCATATACTCAATACGGATCAGGAGCAGGAATTCTATTCATCACTCCCCTAGGGCACACCATTCTGAAATCATATTGCCTAATATTTCCTTGCACCAACAACATGGAAGAATATGAGGCCCTCATCATCGGCATCAAGATAGTAGTAGAATGGAAGATAATAGAGTTGTAGGTCTACGAGGATTCTCAATTAGTCATCAATCAGGTCCATGATGATTACCAAACAAAGGATGACAAATTGATGCCCTATAAAAGGATGATTGATGACTTCAAGAAATATTTTGTTTGATATCAAATTTGCTCAAATCCCAAGGGTTGACAATAAATTTGTTGATGCTATGGCTACCATTTCTCTTTACTCCAAATCCTAGAAAAAGGAAGTCGTTATAAGTTCATGGTGGAACAATTGTTTACCCCCACTTATGACGATCTTGAATCCTGACTCATATGCCACCTAATTGATTCCAATACCTCCATCTATGGGAAGATATATACCTACCTGAAAGATAATATTCTACCTCCCGATATCTCCTGAAACCAAAAATGAAATTTCATCTACCAAGCTGCTCATCATACCCTTATTGCAGATATACTATATTGATGAGGTCTTGATGGAACTCTCTTACGATGTCTAGAATGTGGCGAGTCTAAAATGGCTTTGCAAGAAGCCCATGAGGGTATTTGTGGCACTCAGTCAAGTGGTCTAACCCTCGCTAAGAAACTCCTTCATTTGGGATACTATTGGTTGACTATAGAGAGAGAGTCCTTCCAATTTGTTAAGAAGTGTCAAAAATTCCATATCCACGATAATCTTATCCATGCACCAGCACAAGAGTTACAGCCCTTCGCATCAACATGATCATTTCGTTAGTGGGGATTGGATCTTGTAGGAAAAATTCACCCATCTTCGTCCAATGGACACAAGTTCATCATCACAGCCACAGAGTACTTTACGAAATGAGTCAAAGTTGTGCCTCTATCCACTATCACAAGAAAGAAAATATCATCATTCATCCAGAGCTACCTCATCTATAGGTATGGTATCCCTCAATCAATTGTCACTAACAATGGAAAACCTTTCAAGAATTAGGACGTGCAAGAACTCTATGAAATATTCCATATCCAGCATCGATTTTCTACGCCTTATTACCCTCAAGGGAACGGCCAAGCAAAGACCTCAAACAAAACTATCCTAAAAATCTTAAAGAAAATTATCAACGATATTGGACATGATTGGCATATCCAACTGAACCCTACTTTGTGGGCCTATCGTACAAGCATCTGCACTCCCACAGGTGCCACATCATATGCACTTGTTTATGGATCTGAATCCATCTTACCTATTGAGGTCAAAATACCATCTCTTTGTGTGTCCTTGAAAGGCTTCATTTCATATGAATATTACTGTGTCTAGACTACAAGAGCTAGAATTGTTGGATGAATGTAGTCAACTTGTAGTGAATCACCCGAAGGCATATCAGCAGAGAATGTCTAGGAGCTACAATCACAAGGTCAAACGTAGGACATTTCAAGTAGGTGATCTAGTATTGAAAGAAAATCCCTGAAATCAATAGGACCGTGAAAAGAAAGGAAAATTTGATCCAAATTGGTTAGGTCATTTTGTTGTTGTATCAATGCTTGGATTGAGGGCATATCATCTATCTACACCAGAGGGCGATATATTTGAAGAACCAATGAACAACCTTCATTTGAAGAATTTCTACACATAATGCATCCAATGCATGTTTAAAAGTCCTGAAAAATCCTAAAAAGCAAAAAAAGTCCTGAAAAAATCCTAAAAAGCAGAAAAAGTCTTGAAAAAATTCTATAAAAAATAAGAAAATGTTCTATAAAATGGTCGCCCTAATGAAAACCTGGCAAACAGGCATCTTGGTGGCAAACATAAATATCAAAAATATCAAAAAAAAAGAAAATACAAAGAAAAAGTGAAAAATCAAAAAAATTGTTACCTCGGTGTAAACCTGGCAAACAGGCGTTTGGTAACAATAAAAAGAAAACCATAAAATTTGAAAAAGTGCAATAAAATCAAGTGGTGAAAACCTGGTAAACAGGCGCTATTTGTGATAAGTCAGCTTCTTCGTCTATTTGTGCATGTGTTAACCGTCTTCTTCTCAAGCTTTGCGTCCATATCTGGTTGTTGTGATCGTGTCCCACCTTGGCTTGGTTGTCATTGTACATATCCATAATAAATTTGGTTTGTTTCTCATTGGATGAAAACTTTTGATCTCGCTGGAGGAAAACAATTGTTGAACTTAAATCAACAGGAAAACAAACAGCAAGGCAACCTTGGTGAAAGACAACAATCATTGTAACCATCACATCATCAAAACTGAACATCAATCAAGCCAATCAAGAAAAAATCCAAAATCAAACCAAATCAACTCATTCATCTCATTGGATTATCTTCTGAATCATGGTTGGATCACTTTAGCAGAAATGTTCAATTGTTGTTATCTTGATTGTTGTTATCAATTCTCCAGAGTACCTTGATGATGTCACGAACTAGAGGGGCTATGATTAAGCATGATATTTTTCTTTGTCTGTTGTTTATGAGTCAATCATTACTACTGTGCAAATTGTCACGGGACATGCTCTACAAAGTATCATTGATGACATTCTGAATTTGCATTAGGAACATGATTAACTCTTTGTTTGTTTACACAAGTGATACTCAGGTCATCTTGGTCTAATTATACCTAGATGCTTGTGTTATCTTACATTATCAAATCTCAACGGAAGTTGTATGGAAGTTGTACTCAGGTCATCATGGTCTAATTATACCATTGATGTTTGTAGTAACTTTTAACATAACAAAACGCTCAATGATGATAATAAGCACAATGAATTAGATGGCAACATTGCATAGATAGGCTTGCATTCATTTTAGTTTTGCATTTGCATTATAGATTTTTCCAAAGCTGGTAACTCTCAACATGATGTTATCTCTCACTACAAGATTGAGTACACTTGACATAACAAAAAAACTATTCATTTGCATTGACATTTCCATTCCATATCATTAAAAATCACTATCACAAATCATTCATGCATTCATTCATTATAATATTTGCATCATGAAAAATTCCAAAAATAAAGCATTTTTCAAAATACCATCATCATTCATAATCCATATCATACATCGAGGTCATAATAAATGCATTCTTTCATTCATCCGTATGTGCATTCATCATAGCAATCATTCACAATAACATCGCATCATCATCATAATTCATTTCACATTTACACATTTAGGTCACATATTTGCATAGAAAATACCAAAAATACAAAAAAGTGCATTACATTTCATTTATATAATAATATTCATTACACATAAGAGCATAATCAACATCACATAGGGGCATAACATAAAATCATACATGCATTTGCATTCATCATCCATCCATACATAGGCATCATTCATGATCATAATTCATTTACATAATCATCCATACATCTAGGTCATTTATTCGCCTCAGGAAAAATCCAAAAAGAGAGCATTATCATAAATCCATATATCTGCACGTATCATGGTTTTTTTGGAATCCATAAACCATACATCCATTCATTAAATCATTCACATCAACATATTTAATCATACATTTGCATTACATAATAAAACCATTTTTGCATTCATTCATTCATCCATACATCGATAAATACATGTGAAAAATACAAAAAAAAACCACAATGCATCTCATATCATTTGCATAACAACATCCATCTCATAAATGCATCCATGAAATAATCATATAGAACATGACATCATCACATAGAACATATAAATTAAATGCATCCATCATAAACATCAATAATAAAAGCATTAACACATAGATCACTAAAACGTTGTTCCATATCATATAACCTCAAAATCATAACATGTCAAGTGTACAATGATATCAAATGAACTGAGAAATGATACATCAAAAATGTGGCAAAGCCAAGTCTCTTAATCAAAGTACAATAAATCAAGTGTGACCACGTGATCCTGTAGTACTATCCTCGGAGGTCATAGGCCTCTCCCCATCACCGCCTACCCCTGACAGCCCTACTCCTGGACCTCCACCTGGTGGGCCTCTTGATGTGGTTGTGTGATGCCCCTGCTAGTGGTATGAGACTGGGAGCGACCAGATTTGAAATGAGCATAGCTGACTCTCCGCTCTATTGGGACTATGTCATAGTACCGGCCCCTATAATACTCCACATCCTTGGTAGACTCTCTCAGCTCTCGAATTAGGTCCCTTGTCTCAGCACCCTCGATGGTTGTCTGGATCCTGTCTGCCACTACCACTACTTGCTCTCCCTATCTCCAAGTGGCATCTCTCTCTGTGGTGAGGGTGGCTACCTGGTCCTGCAATTGTACCATCTGACTCTGTACCTATAGCTGATTCAGTGCTTGTGCCTATAGTTGGGCCTGAGCCTGAGCTAGTTGTGCCTATAATACCTACACCTGCCCCTGAAGAGTCCACACCTGAGCCTGCAACCCAGCTCTTTATGTTTGTTGTCTCTGGGAGGGCATCCTGAGAATCACTAGTCGTTGTCTAGCGGGTGCTGACCTCCTCCTCTTGGGGATGACCCCAAAATCTGACATATCTCTCCCCTCACCTCCTCCATCTCTGCCTCTGTCTCCCCCATCATCTCCTTTGTCATCTCTCGCCTCCTTCTCTACCTCCTCCTCCTCACCACCATCTCCCCTCCACTGCATTGTCAGTCCTACCCTCCCAACCTCCAAAACCGATGTAGGCTCACCCTGACTCAAAATCTATGGAAATGGATGTGTGTAAAAATACTCGGCATAATCTATCGTCATTTGTGCATCTACTATCTCTCTATGGTACTACCACAAAATCGATTGTAAGTTGTAGTACTCTACACACACCGCATCATAATCAAGGGTTGGCCCCCACTCTGGAATATCCTGTTGTTGTCGAGCATAGTGTGCTACCTCCTATGGCATACCCTGAACCATGTTGTGTTTTTTATACACTCTGCTAGAAAGGAATCTCTCAATGATGTACGGAGTCCTGCCAATTAGATATCGACTGCAAAATACATAGGGCATCTTTTTGTCGTCCTCTGGCCATACACCGCAATCAAGATATGGCCACCAGATACCAGTGTCTAGATCATCGAGGACTCTCCTCCAATACTCTAACTTACCCAGCTTATGTTGGACAAGTTGCCCTATGTAACCAAAAACATATGGTCGCCCTGTTGGTCGAGCCCTCCCTCCCACTAGCCGTGAAATGGCTATATTCTCTCAGGCCTAGAGCTGTAATAGTGTGCATCATGTTGCAAGACTATTGGCCCGAAGATATACAACCTAGTGCAAATCATGATACAGGTGTGCAAGCATGCACGAATCCCAATCATATCTAGTACCATGGGCAATCATGCTCTCTAAGACTCGACCCCAACCAACTGAAAATCCCTTCAACCTATGATCGAGGCAAGGAAAACCTCCAATAAATCTTGCTAGCACACATGGTAAGGGTTGATGTGTCGCAATCAACTCTCGCCAAGATATATCATATCCAATAAATTGGTCATCATGGAATCTGTCGAATGGCATCAATCCCCCTGCTCCTCATGATCATATACCACTAAGTCTCCCATGACTGGTGTCCTCAAAATACGATATACATCCTCAAGGGTAACTGTAATCTCTCCAGTTGCCAAATGGAAGGTGTTGTGGTCATTATGCCACCGCTCTGTAAGTTTTGTGAACAGCCCCCAGTTAATCCGGTACTAGGGCATATCAATCAAGGAATTCAGTCTACACTGATCAATAATCGCCAAGTCTGCTAGGGTAAGTTGTGGGATCATGTCCCATGTTCGCGGAAAGCGCTCTCAAACCTATAAGTTCCCTAAGCCACCCTCCTATGATCAAATCAATATATCAAGTCAGCACATCAATCAATCAACCTACCATCAGTATATCAATTAATCAAATCAGCTTACGTGAGATTTTGATCAAATCTCGAGGAGCACCTATCCTATCACTAGACTCTCATTTGTCATGAGATCAATCAACATCAATCAACCTATCATCGTTCCTCACCTATCATGAGGACGATCATCAATCAATCAATCATCATCATATATCCTATCATCGTTCCTCGCCTATCATGAGGACAATCATCAATCTATCAATCAACATTATCCTATCATCGGCTGACGTGATCATCAACCATCAAAATCTAGGAGGAATCATTCAAAATCATCATTTTTGGCTCAATGCTCTAAAACAGGGTTCATATGTGCTAATCTATTGGATGCACTAGAATAGGCCTTCTATGTGCCAGTTCTTGGATGCACTAGAAAACAAACCAGATGTGTCGGAACAGGGTCTCGATGTGTCATTTCCCAAATGCACTACTTGACCTACCCTATGTGTGACTTTATCAACCCTATGCGCTAGAATCCCTATGCACTATTCTAGCAACCTAATGCGCTAAAGCGGGTTCCTAATGCGCTAATCTAATTTTGGACCCTAACCTAACTCTATGCGCTACTACAGCGACTCTATGCGTTGTATCAGGTTCTAGATGCGCTAAAATCCTAACATTATGCGCTAAAACATGTAAAAATCTGAATTTTAAAATGCTAAAAAGGCAAGAAATTTTGAATTTAAATTTTGAAAAGTGGTCCTTGGGGTACATATCGGAGGTCCGTATGTGGCTAGACGCTGGTGGCGGCGAACTCACTCGAATTTGTGAGTGTGGCGCGAAATCCTATCCATCTTGGCTCTTCAAGCTCTCAATTTTCACAGTGCACAAGTTACAAATGAGCTTTCTTTTACCCTTTTTGACCTTTTAAAGGCTAATTGAGGGGTAATTATGGTGGCATTTATTTAATTTTTCAAATGGGCCTTTTTAATCAACAATGTGGTTGAACTCTAATCATTATCGAGAGATAAATCAGGTCATCCTTATCAAATCTAAAGATCATCAGCATATCAGTGAAACGTCATTTAAATCATCAAAAAATTTCAAAAATCCCTGATTTATCTCCCGAAGGGGCATCCATTCATCATCACTGCAAAATCAATCAGTGTCTGGAGCAAATCAAAAAATTTATCATCACGGTCTGGCAAATTTATTCTTTGAAGCAATGCATCTGCGCACATCACTTCAAAGAGGGGCAAAATGTATGCACATAAAAATGGTTTGAGCACAAATTAATTAAATACTTATTATTTAATTAATAAAATATTAAATACTCTACTTATAAATAAATTACAAAATTTATTTATATAGTTCATTTCTAAATATTCTTCTTATCCAAAATTATTTCCCTCTTAAATTAATTAAATGCACAAATTAACTAATTTGTCATTTAGTTAATTTTCCGTCTTTCATTTAAATTTGAATTTTTAATTCAAATTGGTCTCCAAAATCATTTTCCTCTTAAATTAGTTAAATGCACAAATTAACTAATTTGTCATTTAGCTAATTTCCCCTCTTCATTTAAATTTGAATTTTTAATTCAAATTGGCACATTTCTACATATTCTTCTAACTTCCTTCCACCTCACCATGTGTCACATGAAATTATTTTTTTCTAATTTGTAAAATGAGGATTTTCCATCAACAACCTGTAACAAATTTGAAACCACCTTGGACACATGTCTTCTTCTTTCTTTTGATTCCCTTCAACACTTGGCAAAGTGTTCTCTTGCAGGGAACCACCTCCATGATTCTCTTCAACCTCTTTGTGCTCAACCGTTGATGCCTCAAGATCACAATCTCGATCGTTCATCACTGCCACATCATTCCCAGCTTTGAAAAATCTATAAATTGAGAGCATTTCTACAACTTTTCAAGAAGGAGAATTTGACAAGTTTATGCTGCAGAAATCTCATTGCAATTTGAGAGCATTGTAGTTTGCATTTTAGTGTTTTAGTCTATTTAGCATTATCATGGCATTTACATTTTAGCATTTTAGCTTCTTGCATCTTTTATACAGCATCATTATTAGATTTGCAATATTAGTTTTAGCCTCATTTCAATCACAGCAACACTCCATCGTAGATCATTCGGCATTTATCTTCAAAAACACAAAAATATAATGATGTAGGCATTGTAGTTTGCATTGCATAATTAGCTTCTCATTTCTTAGGTTGTAGTTTGATGGCAACTCGCATGGGTTGTAATCTGGTTTCTTAGTTTCTTTTGGCCACATTTTTGTCTTAGCTTGACACATACCAAATTCATATCGGTTCACACTTTAGATTGAGAGCCTATGGTTATGATCCGCATCGGATCCATCTCAGTTTGAGGGCCACTAAATTTGTGGTTATTGTTCCCGAGTCTGTATGGTACTTTTTTCCCATGGAAGAGTTCCAGTCTCAGTTTTGACATCAGCATCGAGATTCATGGTTTCCAGATTTTGTCATCATTTCATCTACTATTGCTTTATTGATTCCAGGGTTGTTCCAGTTTGGTGTTTTTGAGTGTTCCGTGGCATCGGGTCTGCTGTCACATTATTATGATTCCGATATAGTTTCTTGTAGACAGAAGTATCTTTCCTTGCTTGCCAGATTGCGGTTCCAGTGTTACTCCACAGTGTTCTTCCAGTGCTTCTTTGCAGCAGTCATCTCATTGTAGGGGGGGTTGTCCCACTAGGTTTTCCTTCTTTACCTCATTATTGCATTTGTACTTGGGTACCTGATCAGGCCTTGTTGTCGGGACCCATTCATGTTTTCTTGCATTCATCTTAGTTTTAGGTGCATGTTTATCTAGTCTCCCTAAGTTGCACTTATGGGGGGGTGTTAGTGTAATTAATATTTAATTATACTTGCATAACTTTACTTAGGTTGAGCTAATTTTAGGTCAACATTAGGGTTGCATACTTCGCTTTTATAAAGCAAATCATCTCATTGTAATATTGAATTCATGAATATATCATTTTGCACATTCGCATGCAAAGCTCTGTTTTTTAATGTTTTCTCTTCTGTGGAAGGTGTTTAGGTTTGCATGTCTGATCTAGGGTTTCTAACATCATGTGCAACAAATAATTCTGAGAGCATGAATTAAGAAATCTCCAAGAATATAGGACAATGGAATGATTTTGAATGCAGGGTTATAATAGTTTGTTTTATTATTTCTCTTTCATTAGATGTAATACATTTCATTGATGTGTGTGTTTAGTTACTGTTTAATTACTCTCACTGACACATTTTAAAACCACACAAATGCATCCATATTTTCCTCCATTGTTGAATATTGTTGATGTTGCTAAACACTTTCATAATGCATTATTGAATTCAAACACAACCACTCCAATGGATAGATCAATTTATAGAGCTTTTTGTCAAGAAACTAAAAATTGGCAAATTCCTTTGTATTGTGTAGTATAGGTAAGGTAATTTCCTCATCAAGGTAAGTGATTTAGTAGGGACCAAGTTGGGAAAAAAATTACCCATTTGTTGAAAATCATGATGCAATGAAGCCCAATACTTCTCAAGGGAGAACAAATGATTCAATTGAGATCCAAGAGCATTTTGACAATTCTAGGAAATATAAAAAAAAAAACTAATTTTTAGTATTTCTACATATATCCATAACTTCCATTTTTTGAGGCCTTTGGAGTGGATTTTGGCCCTCCACTACTCTAGGAGGGAAAGCCTCCTACAAGTCCACTTTGATCTTTTTGAACTCTTTCTAATGCATTAAAAAAGTTTATTTTTTGTCCAACAAGCTAGAAGTTATAACCCCACCAAGATCGGGTACCAAAATTAAATATTTCCTAGCTTTTTTCTTTTTTAAATAATTCATTCTCATTTAATTGCTTATTTCAACTTCCAAGGAGGATACATATTTGACATTTTCATTTTTGATGAATACCATAGTTTAGTGGTTTACTAGATTATTTTGGTAATGTATAAAGATTAATTGAATTATAATCAATAAGATAAAATTGAAGGCATGCATCTCTTCCACAAAGTTTTTTGAATTATAGGAGCTTTCCTATTGTTTGTTTATTCAGTAATTATTAATTTACAATTGTTTATTATGTCAATTATTGATTTAATATAACTAGTCCCTCACTAGGTTGTCTTCCAAATTCTTAACTTGATTTGAATACAAAATTCAAGATAATTTTTGGTGTTCATCTCTATGTGATTTAATGCATTTGCTTGATTTTTTTATTCTATGTAAACACCATCTCAAACACTCACAAAAATATCAAATTCATATGTTCCATTAATTATAAGCATAACACTAATTTATTATAACAAATAGATATTGAAAGCAATGTTAAATAAATATTATAAGAGTCATCAAACTCTTAATTCTATTATCGTTATAAGAAATGTGTTAAAGAATCATGTGTTAATAGTAACATAAGAGTATGAAATATATATATACAACCATAAGTTTATACTCATATCATCTTATAACATCAAAATAGTGTTCTAGTAGCATAAAACTTAGACATTGTGTAAGGAATTATATAATCATATTGATGAATCACTGAGTGGAATAGATATCTAGATACTTATGAATCATTATATACCAAAAAGAAAATTAAGCATTGTTGAATCCAAACATCCCTTTATGTGTTGAACAAATTTAATATCATATTATTACACTTCAACCCAATGTTAGATATAATTGAATTGTTATTTATGGATTATTTCTTTATATTAGTGACCAAGGTTCGAATCTCTCTAAGAATATCTAA
Organism: Sequoiadendron giganteum; assembly: GCA_007115665.2. Taxonomy (NCBI): domain Eukaryota; kingdom Viridiplantae; phylum Streptophyta; class Pinopsida; order Cupressales; family Cupressaceae; genus Sequoiadendron; species Sequoiadendron giganteum. The sequence continues at coordinate 659,571,887 of CM021103.1, forward strand.
GCACCAAAATAGTGTGTTCAAGCGATAACCCCACTTCAATTCGTAGAGTATGTAAAAAGCCCACGAATGATGCAAGAGGACAAGCCAATGGAGTGATAAGGAAGAGGATGCCCTAGGTAGGAGGCACAACATTGAAGTTGAAGGAATGTTGGAGAATGACAAACATAGGTGGAGCAATAAGGAGGATACCCTACAAGAGGAGAAAGGAGGACCAACATTCAAGCCAAAGGAGCACTAAAAGAGGATGGTGCGATGGAGAGATAAAGGAAGAGGATGTCTTGTAGGAGGAGATAGAAGGTGTGACATTCAAGTCAACACTAGAGATTTGGCATAGGTGGAACAATAAGGAGGAGAATGCCCTACAAGAGGAGATAAGAGGAGATATTCAAGGAAAAGGTACAATAGTAATGATTATAAGTCCAATGTTCATATTGTTATCCAAGTGAGGCCCCATAAATAGATCCCAATAATGTATTTTTTAAAAGCAACGACACATAATTAAATGTTTTTAAAATACAAATTTTGCGTGACTGAGTTTTAGATTTGTGACCACTTGTTTTTTAGTGAAATGTATAGTTTACAAGCTTACCTAATATCAAGGTTTAAGATTAACAACTACTGGTACATATTTCATGTTTTTAACCATAAAATACTTGCAGAGTATTGTTTGTCCCAACTCCAATAACTTGTAGTTTATATATATAAATAGTTTGAAGCTATTTAATGAGTTATTTTATTTTACTTTGAGAATTATTTTATTTTAATAGAGAATAATTTGATTTTATTAGATTCTTTATTTTTACTTGAATAGTTGTTTCTTTTATCAGTAACAAGTAAATTTTTGATCTGGCCCAAGCCAAGTGAGGCCACAAATGAGGGACCTCATCCTCGATAAAAATGACAACCTCAACAATAATAGCCCAAACCCCACGCTCAATACCCCGACAAGGACATAAAGTCCACAAACACACTAACCCAACAAGGGTTTGGAATACAAAGTCATTGGCACAAACAAAAGCTCCAACGTGAAGTTTCAAAACACAATAGATCAACAAGGGCACAATGCTCACAATCACAATGTTCCAACGAAAGTTTGAACTTTAATGACTATAACAACAATGTTACAATTTAACCATTACACTATGCTATGAACAATTATTTGAAAAGCTATTTTATTTTCATTTTTAAAAAACCACTATTTATTATTTCAATGATTGTTTTCTTTCATTTTTTGTCTTGGAAAATGTAGTATGATATATATTATTTTTTAATTTATATTTATTATTAAATATTAAATATTTGATATGCAAATCACGGTCAAATTTAATGAAGGGGTTGTTATGAAGACCATAACAACATTAGACCACTGCCACTGTAAAACACCTTCAACAAAAATATTTTTAACCATCCTTATCTCCGTTAACTTGTAGTTCTAAAATTTATATTTATTATTAAATATTAATTATTTGATGTACAAATCACGATCAAATTTAATGAAGAGATTGTTATGGAAACCATAACAACATTAGACCACTGTCACTGTAAAACACCTTCAACAAATATATTTTTAACCGGCCCTGTCTCCTTTAACTTGTAGTTCTAAAGCATAACAGTTATGTATATTAAAATTAATGGTGGCTGCCACTAATTTTATCAGGATATCAGTCATACAGCTACAAGTTTTCCGGCCAATCTTGAAAAACAATTAACAGGCATAGGTGACCATCAAATTTGAAGTTTGCAGAGTGGGGCCGCAAGTTTTTTCATTCTCACTTGGTACGAGAACTGGGTTATTAGGAAATTATCGCCCTAGCTTTGAAGTTTACAAACTAAAGTTATTTTGTATATTTTTAAGGAAAAAACAGCCATTTTCGCCCTTTAGAAAAAAGTTCCCACAGGACCAATAGTAACTAATAATATTGTAGGTAACATCGTTTCATCACTCGTAGATCTTAAATTTGCTCTTCATATCTTCCTTAGCACTGTAGTTTGCCGATCAGGTTAGATGCACAAACTGCAATATATGATTGTAAAGAGAGCACATTTAATAATTAATATACATTTTATGCTCAAAGGCATTTGACGAAAGAAAGATATATATTCAATGGCCATTCGATGATCAATAAGATCAAAAAACATGTAAAATCGTCCACAGGTTCCCATTGCATAAGATTGTTTTACATGGAAAATACTGGAACATTCTTGTACAAATTCCTCTATAGCAACCGTACAGCAATTCCTGGTAGATATTGCCTCAATTCTTACTGCAATGCATCTCACCAGTCTATTCATCTGTTTTGGGGGTTTCACCCTCCTGTGCTGCCCAAGTTTTTGACCTACAATGAACCTTAATATTTATCACTCTTGCTATATTGCCAGTACTACTGGATTTATTCCCTCCCTATGCTGCCTATATTACTTTTATATTGCTAGTACTAACAAACACCCAGCTTGTAGAGTTACTTTCTCTAGACCTTGCAATCTTAGATCCATGCAACGGGGAACAAATACAATGTGCAGTTTGGAATATACAATGTTCACGAGATTTCTCCAATCATTAGATGGCAAAGTCCGATTCTAGCACAATGGAAACGAAAAAAAACCCACTCATGCAACTCAAATCCAAAACTAAATTCTTAGAATTTTACTCTTCATTTAGCATTGGAAACCAAGTGGATTGAATCAAAGCAGGATTTCTAATACTCTCGTTTTTGTGAATGGGTCGAGATCTATAAAAGTTTATAGATTTTCATCCATCTTTGCGTTAGTTTACAGTACACACCATGACCAGTGTGCTTTCTAAAGTCTAAAAATATATTTTGCTTGCAACATACCAGCAAATGACATGATTGCTTATCAGAGTATCAACTTAAAAGAATCTGCTATCTCATAGAACTTGTCCTTCATTGTTGGCCACAATGCTTCAGGAGACTGAGCATTAAGAGTGAACAGTTGCCCCGCAAATGCAGTATATACAGCTACATTGTGGCGAGAAAAAGTTGGGCTTTGCACAGTATATTCCAGATTGTAATATGTAATTTTTTTATTGCTAAAATAGTCTTCCTTTTTCTTTGCATCTATGAGCATTGGAGTAATGTTTGAGCTCCTTAAAACAATGAATTTACTGAGAATAAACTGTCCTACTTGTGTGGGGTCTCCAAACTTTTCAATCCTGTATAAATCAAGGAAAATAACATAACTCGCTCAGATACTACTCTTCATTGATAAAAATAAACTTTGATATTTCAAAATGTACAGGAGCATACTAATAAAATGCACTACATTAACCATCAGATTATTTGTACAAAATAAAGGAATAGTAAATGCATGTGAAACTTGCGTAAAATTGGTTGGAACTGGAGCTACTATAACGCTAACATTTAGCTCCCCATTTGAACCAGGAGGGCCAAATGCAACAATGGGCTCACTCATTGTTTGCTGTGGACGTATTCTATCCTGTAGCCGTGGAAAATCAAGCAGTCTTTCCTTTTCTGCTTTTTCAACTGCTCTATACAACAACCTTTGATCACCAACCCAAGCAAAAGGATAAACAAACTCTGCAAAGAATGTGAAAAGCTACCTTAGCAGACAGCAAATTTCAAAAGTTAGAACAAAGGAAACAGCAAAAATTCTTAAATTATAAATGGATGATAAAATGCTGCCACTGGAAACATCTCTAAATTAGAATCAAGAAATATGAGAAATTATTTTATAATTCACTTTCAATGTAAGTAAAAAAACAAAACCTCACTACAGAGCATAAATACACAAACAACACTCTAACCCACTGCAATTTATCATTATTCCTCAGTTCTTGATGACTGGGAGTAACCTTTCAACCAATGTTTTTTAGCACGTAAGGAAGTGATCTCAATGACAGATAATTACAGCACAATCATGTAATATAGCAACCTATTTGCAAGTTCGTCATTGCAGAGTTGTGGATAAGAGCTGTGTCCATGGCAGGGTTGTCGACACATACTTGTCAGTGATAATATCAACAATAAGCCAGAAAATTTGTTGTCAATGCTAGTTATGCGATAGGCAAGTAGGTAGAGCAGTTAATTGCCAGTATCCCATTATAAACAATCTCTTAAAAAACCTAAGTGGCACATGATAGCCAATTACGTGTGCAATGAACTCCTACGTCTCAATGCATATCCTAATTGCTATTGCACCATAGAGATAATTTGATTGGTGTTTATATGATTGATGATTACTTGTTCAATATGCATAATTGTGCAGCTTGTCTATTAGATTTAAATCATTGAATATCTATTACTTAGCATTGGTATTGTTGACACCAGGAAAGAGCCAAACATACTTTAGGGAACAGGGAAGCAAGGGTTGCTAAAACATAAATACAAATGTAGCTATGAAAGCACAGAAGATGTAAAAAAACCTACTCAATAATAAAGCCAATACAATATGAGCAACAATTCAGACACGAGAAATCCTTAAAAACAGACGTGATGACAAACTTAATGTTAGAAAATATTAATGAGGAGTTGAAAACTAATGATAGAAGCTAGGAGAAGGATTTGACAAGAATAGCAATGTCAAGAGGTTTAATGTGGATAGGAAATGCTGAAGCCAGCCATAGAATCAGTGCCTCTAAGGAGAAATAATGCATATATGTGTCATAGAAACATCTCTGCAGTAAGGACCATGGCTAGAAAGAAGAAAACCAAGATTACCAAGGACATGAAAGATAGACATAACACGATATCTGTCATACCCATAGCATTCGGACTTGCCGTATCCATGCTCAGACTTGGATCCAAGGTGACCTCAGTGAGTCTGCATCTCTCTCATGTGCCTGTAGAGACTCAAGTATTGATACAAGACTCAACATGTCTGCAGGGTTTTCGCCCGGACTTAAAAAAAATATTTATTTATAACTGTCTTCAATAAAAAGAAAACATATCAAATGTAAATCAAGGTCCCTAAAGACATTAATACACATTTCACTTGCCCTTTCGACCATTTCCAATTTCCCATTTGTTTTCAAACTGTTCTCACTCCGCTTGGATTTCATTTTTATCTTCAAAGGAGCTTAACATTCTTTTGCAACAAGCTGATAGGATTGGATTTACAGTTCATTTGTCCCATGGAGAAACTGATATAAGGCCTCAGATTTGAGCTCCAACTTCAAGCATCAAATCAAAGTAAGTTGAAAATCTTCCTTTTTTGTCTCATTCTTTCTTCTTGTCATTTTATAGTTAATTTTTTTCAAAATTTCAGTTTTATACTAAAACCTAGAAAATTGAAAGAAAAAAGTATAAGTCAAAACCCTAAGGTTATGTTTTTGTGATGTTTTTACTTGCATTCTTGTTTTTATTTTTCTTATTCATTTTCTTGCATTTTTTTACACTTCATTTCGCATTTTTTAATTAACCCTTGCTTTTTTTTCTCTCCATAATGTAGGGTTTCCAATTCTTAATATGTTTGAACCACAAAGGAAAGACCCTACTTGGAAGCATGGTACATCAGGCACAGAAAAAGGGAAAGTAGTTCTACAAATATTGTAGTGTGAAGTTTCTAGGAGTCATTAATCACCTCAAATATCACGTTGCCTGCATAGCTGGACGTGATGTTTCCTTATGCCCAAATGTTCAGCCTTTGGTTATGAAAGAGGTGAGAGCGCAATTGGAGACCTTAGAAAAGAAGGAACAAAGATTAAGACAAAACCACAAATAGGTGCATCTTCCACTACTTCAATGCCTCAAAGTGGAAGTGGATAGGGTTCTACTAGCATTGGGCCTAGAGTTCACAATTTGGAGTGTTGGGTTGTTTCTCACACATTACTCTAGCTCCCAGCCATTGTTGGAATGCATGAGTTGAAACAAAGACAGCTACATAACAGCAAGGAAAGCAATTTGGTATTTTTGCAACATTCCCTTCAATGCAGTGAGGTAACATTTTAGTTTTTTGTCTCCATTTTCTATTCGCTTTTTTATTATTACTTTCATTGTTTTGTTGAGGCTTCATGGTGTTTTAGGTCCCCGTATTAACCAGAAACCATTGATGCAATTGTAGTAGCTGGTTAGGAGTTCAAAGCCCCTTCTATTGATGATCTATGGGGCCCAATTTTGACAAAGGTGGCTGATGTACACTCGAGGAGCAATGGGTTATCTAGGTGAAGAAAGGTTGCACTATTTTTATTTTTGTTGCCCAAAAGGTGAACTTGCACTGCAAATGAAACCTTATTTCTGGGCGCTGCTAGATAAAAAAAAATGGGCACATATTTTAGGGTTTTTGTCAGTAAATAAATGTTTTACTCTAGGCATTGTGAGTGCAACTTTTACCTTATTATTAGCAAAGCTCTGAGCGGCAGCATTCATGACTTTTATTAGCAAATTTTAGATGCTACTTTCGTTTATCGTTAGGTGTTTTTATTTATGGTGCATATTTTAAATAAGGTACTTCTACTTTAGGCAGCTCCAATACCTAAAGTAAGTTTATTTTATTTCATTCTAGACAACTAGTATTGTTTTTAGGGCAGAACTTTTTTTGCGATTTAAAAATTTTAAAATAATAAATATACCACCTTTTGTGTGCACCTAGCTAATGAGTTATTACTTATTTATTAACCCTTCACATCACCATTTGTACACTCAGATTTTCAAAATAACTAAAAATTCAAAAAATTCAAAATTGTGGACTTATTTGATTCAGTTTTTTTTGTACCTTCAATTTTATGAGTGCAAAGGTTAAGGCACTCCAGTTGCAAGTTTGATTGAAGGCAAAGATAATCAAAGCTTGTTCAAACCATAGGGTGCAAAATCTACACATCATATGCTGAATTTTGACTTGGTTTCGAAGCATTGTTGCTAAGATTTTCCAGTTTCATGAATGGTATTTGCCGCTACCTGTAATAGGGAGTTGCAGGAAGATTTCAGTGCAATAAATGATTTAAGTATCTGGGACCTGTGAAAGGCCATGAGGTGGGATGCCCTAGTTGCTCTAGTGGTTGGAGTGTTGATCTAAACCTATGATAGGTTGCTGATCTGATTTTAATTTTAATTTTTTCAGCTGACTTGTTCAGTTTCAGCACATTCCAGTCATTATAGACATTACTCTGTCTCAGAGAGTGACTGCCTGGAGGGACTTCAAATTTTGCTCATTGAAGTGTAGGTTGCAGTTTTTAATGGAAGATTTAGATATTTGGGTCTTTGTGGAAACTGTATATAATGGAAACAGGCATTCAATAGGAGGCAGCCACAGATTCTAATGGAATGTTGAGACCAAGCAGCAATGAAAAAGAAAGCAACAGATGCAAGAGAGAGCTGTAGCAGGAAAAAACGAAGATAAAAAAACTATGGAATTTTAGTAGAAAGAGACCAAAGGTATGTACGGAGAGTTCAAAGGGATCTTACTTGAGACAGAAAAAACAACAATGCTGATGGCCATATAAATTGAGCTTAGGGGAAAGAACAGGAGAGATCATAAAGAATGGACACACTGAGATTGGCAAGAAGGAATGGTGGAAAAGCTGCATGTAAGGCAAGAATAGAAGACAAATATGTGACATGAAAAAAAAAAGAGCAAGAGTAACGGAGAATAATGATAAAGAAAAAGAAGTCAATGGAGTTGAGCTCAATTGGTTAAAACATTGGGTTCTCCTTTTGGATACCCAAGTTCAAATAGCTAAAGTGAAATCTAATGTGGACATCCAAGTGGTAACTCTTGGGCTTCCATAGTTGACAAATACAGTTGGTATCTAAGTTGTAATCTAATATTAATATCTAAGTGACTGTTGGACTTCTCATGTTGATATCTAAGTTGTAAATTTAAGATTGTTATATCAATGTGTCTGACTTCCCATGTGGATATCTAAAGTTGAAATTTAAATGTTGATGTCTTAGTTGAGTTAGTTATTGGCGTTAATGCTGGAGGAGAGGAGGCACCCCCTTGTGGCCTTCACTAGTATGGGCCAGGCTAAAAATTCCATTTCATCAATCAAAAAAAATGATAATGAAAAAGAAAAGCAGAGATGGTCATGTGAGAATCATAACAGCTCTGGTGTCACTTTTGCCAGAACTACAAGAGAAATAGAGGAATAGTAACAATGTTTATCAGTTTGTGTTGATAAATAGATAGTCATATAGTTGTTTAAATGTATATTGCATGGTGCTAAATAAATTACAAGTTATAACTTATCTTACTAAAAATTAGAAATAGGTTATCAGAAATTTTGGAAATGCAAATTTCAGATACTGGGATGACTACATTAGGAAATGATGAAAACTTTGTGGTAGAATACTTAAGGAATTAGTGCTGTAAACTTCCAAACTCTCCTAGAAATGGCATAGAAGACTTTAAAATTTTCAATAAACGTGATTTCAAATGTCATGAAGATCTGAAAATTGTTAAAGAATGACTGCAAACTGCAGGAAATGCTTCCACAAGTTCCTGGCCACGCTCCAGCAGCTTCCAAAAGTTTCTGCAATGGGAAAACCTCAGAGTTGTGACCTGACACAGCCAAGCCTGCCCCATAATAAACATCATTATATTTATTTACTAGCCAAGATCCACAAAGACTACCCTGCATTTTTTTGCTGCTAGGTAGTTTTGATATTATTGTTCCTATAGCAATGATCTTAATTGGGTTCCTTCAAAACATTCTTATATTTTTGCTCCATGTTGATGGCCCTCAGTTGTGCCCTTCACACCCCTCCTTGAGAGAGGTTATCAATGCATAGATTAAAGATTCGCTCGCTAACTGGAACTTTCAGCAGCCCTCTCCCTCAACCCTCTGCCCACGCTTTCCCACTACCCAAAGTTTGCACTCTCATAATGATGACCTTGGTGAACCTTCAGACCACTTCTTGGACCTCATATTGTTGAATGCATATATTGAAGATGAATGCATATATTGAAGATCTCCTCCCTCTCCCCTAATTTTATGTAACCAAAAAGGGAAAAACAAGATAATTGCAAGACATTAACCACATAAACCACATTTTTTATCACTGGTTCTTTTATCATCTGACTGCTAGATTACTCCTTAAATTCATCAGAAAGGTTTAAATTAAATAAATTAGCTATAATTTGTAGCCCAGATGTACTAAAAATTGGTATCTGAATTACCAATTTTATGGACCAGTTGGCCACATTCATCTGCTAACACAGAAGCCATTGCCATAATGATTACCCAGGTTGAAACCCAACTGGGTTCACTCTGCTGATTTTGCAGCTGGGTCAAGTTTATTTTGTGGGCCATCACCAAGACAAGACCAGGTGCCAGATTTGGGTAAATATTGCCAGAATAGAAACTGCTCAGTCTTGGCTTCTTGATCAAAAGGTTTTCCATGTTTGTGCATAGCATTTCCCTGTTTCCCTAACCAAAAAAGCTCCAAGAAATTTTGACCTCAAATTTCTCATAAGATTTTTAAAACCCCATATGTATTGTGTAATCGATATTTTTGCCATGAAGGGATATATGGATGCCATGGTAAGGTAGCCCATAACTTTTGTTGACATGTGGTGGTCAAGGTTGCGGTGTAATCGGAACTAACAAAGTATTAGCATAGGCAATATTCAAATCCTCCTCACTGCAATAAGGCTTCCCATAGCCCAAATTGGCAAATGTTGTGTAATAGTGATGATTGACACATGTAGGAGCATGACAAGTTTTGGAACTTCCTCACTGTAATAAGCCAGATAATAAAGATCCAGATCGTGGGGCTCTGGATGGTGGTACAGAGGACAACCCAATAATCAAACTAATAAACTCTAATTATGAATGAAAATACAATTGAAAACAATGCAATAAACCATTACACATTCAAGAGACAAACAAAGAAAATTAATGCACTTATATTCAAAGAAGCTACACAGGTGTAGTACATATCAGTACAAAGGCATAGAAAACTGAGATTATTAATCAGAAAACCAAGGAAATGCTCCTGGCTGATTGCCTAGTGCCAAATAAGCAAATATAAGCTTAGGTGATGAGTATAAGGAAATAAACAAATACAAGAAATGCAATTAAAATCAAAAGTGCTTATAGAATGGTTCACGTTCTATACCATTTAACGTTTCTATGTGCTCCATGGGATGGTATGTTGACATCGCACAAACTGTAGAAGCATTTTCTAGAGTGGCACCATGCGGCACAAAGCTGTCAGTGCAAGACCTCAGCATTATGCACCAACTCAGGGAGCAGCAATCAAGTGGAGCACTGACCAAGGTGTGGAATGAAGGAAGCACTGACCAAGGTGTGGAATGCAGACCATCACAGCTTGGCTTGAAACACTCACCCTTTCTTTGGTAGAAATGGCTGCCACTGCATCTGCAGTTGGCTGTGAGCAATGAACCTGAAGTAGGCAAAGGTTGTGAAACTTTGTCTGGTCAACATATTCTCTAGCACATAGTTTGAATCCTCAGCAATGGAAAAAAAATTCTATTTATGATGAATTTAGTTCTTGCATAAATTGTTGTAAAATAGTTCAAATCCTCAGCAATGGAAAAATTCCAAAAAGGAAAAAGGAAAAAAATGAAAAGAAAATCAAAATATGCTTGCATGAGAGTCTTTGGAGAGTACTTGGCCACAAACTCATCAAAACTCAGCCACAAGTTATTAGGCAAGTAACTTGCCAGCAGGTTTTGACCTGTGAGAGTTCTGTTACTTGCCAGCAGGTTTTGACCTGTGAGAGTTCACACATCAGCAAGTTACTCACAGGTTTTTTGAACAATGATTTTTCCTTTACTACTTTGAAGAACTCAAGCATGCACTGCAGTTGTAGTTTCAATAAATTGATCTCATGGCTCAAAGACACTAAGTCATTGCCAGCTCAAGAAAAAGTGGAAAATAGGACTTGAATAGTCCATGTTGAACATTGAATGAAGACCCAAGTATGGTGGTAGAGCAAGGACAAAAGCATTTCTCCAACTGTATGCAATATGGTGCAAGGACCATGCAAAAAAGCCTTGATCTTTTGGCATGAACCTTTGAAGTGTTCCTTCTAAAGATGCAACTAGATCTTATTACCCAGCATAAATTCTAAGATGTGTCATGTTCATTGTGATACTCTTTGTACTCTTCTTGTTGGCAACAAAGAATCTAGTACACTTACTTGTGCACTAGCTAAATGTGCTGCAGTAACTAGTATTCTTTAAATACTTTCTTCTCTTGTGAGCACAATTAAGTGCTTGCTGGCACATGGTAAGCAATGTCAATGGCCCCAACTGGCTGGAGCACAAATGATCCATAAACAGGGAGGATATCCCTCACACTACCATTAGAAATGGATATATAAGGAATGACCTCAACAAACCCTCGATACACACTGCACTTCACCACAAATGGTTCTCAAATCAACAAAGAAACATGTATATCATTCTTCATATATCAAAGCAAACACATAGATCATCCCAGGAAACCAAAATAATAGATAAGAAATTCAAATAAACACATCATGTGAACAAACAACTTTCCCTAGAGAAACCCAATACCAGGTGAAAAAACCTAGCTCTAGAGAGCAAATACTCCTTGTTTCACTATCAAAAAGGTTGATTGAAAATATTACATAGCCTCAATGGCTTCCAAGAGCCTACACAACAAATCTAAAGCTCCTAATGCACCTGCAACACTACGCTCGCCATGAAAGACTATGAACAACATACTTGTAATAGTCAAAAAATGGACTAAAACAACCATAGAATGAGAGCCAACCCCACAGAAGTCATGGGAAAGCACAATATGACCTCCTTTGTGTCTCCCATCCTCAAAATGAGAAACCAATCAACAACTTGGAAGATTAAAAGATAAAAGCTCTTTGTATTCCATGTTTTGTTTGGAAAGTGGCAAATTCGCCAATTCCACCAATATGAAATTGCCAAGGTAATTGTGCATTTGCCATTAGTGTTGAGCAGCAATTTTGCTAAAATAAGTTTTTTGGGTCCTTCTAGAGTCCGCAACTTTTCCTCAAGACTCCCAAGACATCACATACCATCCCTTATCATCCTCAACCTTCATCACAATTCCTTTTACAACATACCCCACCAAGAGGTGTGGAACTCCACCTCCTAGCTCCTTGTCAATATGTCAACGAGCATGAAACACCTTGAACCCAATGGTCTAGTAAATTTTGACCTGATTTTTCAAATCACCAAGCATGACTGAAATAGAACACCTCATAGAACTATGCAGAGTTATATTGTAGACATGCTAAATGAATATGCACCATTGTACACACACAACAAATGGACGAGTGTGTGACTGCCCACTTTTGTTTCCCATCTATCTAGGGATAAAATGATGTATCCAATCCAAATGAGAATTCAACATCTTCCACAAAGCAAGCCAAAAATGACTAACAAACATTAGACCGTAGTCAAACACAATGGAGGATGAATGTCTGAAACAAATCTAAAAATCATTGAAGAGGCATGCTATATCTAGTGCATTGATACTTTTAATTCATGCAACGTTGACAACCATCTTCTAAAACCTATCCACTATGACAAACACAAAGTCATTCAAAAAATGGTCACATGTACAAAGAGCACTTACATTCTTAGGGCTATTGATTGTTCAGAGCACCACAAGGATTCTGATTTTCAATTCAAAATCCTTAGAGATACTATTGAGGAGGTTGGGCCAAAGAATGTGAAGACATAAGTGACAGATGTAGCATATGTGCGCAATGTTGTAGGGAATTTGATTGAGGCAGCCAATAGGCATATTTGGTGGATCCCTTGTTGTGTGCATGCCATAAATAATGCACTCAAGGACATCGACAAAATTAGATGGATCAAAGAGGTGGTTAATGATGCTAGAGATGTGCATATGTTTATCTACAACCACCATACTTCACATGCACTCTTCAAGACCTTTTCTAAGGAATTTTTGAAACCTATAGAGACTAGATATGCATCATTCTTCATTTTCTTGTAGAGGATGCTTGAGTTGCAAGAGGCATTGCAACTAATGGTCATGACAGCAAAGTGGAATTGGTAACCCAATTCTAAAACAGAGCAAAGGAGGGTTGTAAAGGAGGTGGTGAAAAGTACACTTTTTGAGCTGCTGCAAGCTACATTGTTGCCATCATTACTGCAATCTTTAGAGTTATAATATGGGGGCACAAATGCACCTAGCCTTAGACAGGTGTAACCATGTAAGAGTGCATTAAAATTATGCTTAGCTAAATGAAGGCCCTTGTACAAGTGAAAGACCCCACACTAGAGTTCAATAATGGGCATATTCAAGCAATCATTCATCGCCAATGGGAGAAGCTCAGCACTTCTTTGCACATGCCTACCATATACATTGAACCTGAAGTGGTATGTGCAAAAGCTTGTTAGAACTACCTCTATACATGACACTGAGGTGAAGGTGGGGTTCATGAAGACCATTCAGAAGATGTATGATTCTATACAAGTCAACATCATTCATACTAAGTGAACAAATTTGCCACTCTTAGGTGATATTCAAAAGAGGCCAAGATGGATAGGGAGACCATGGCACTTGAGAATCCAATTCTATGGTGGCCTATGCATGAGCCTAATCCTTTGACAAACACGCTAGCCATTTTTCTGCTATTCCAAGTTTCTAGCTCTTATACTACTAAGAGGAATTAGTCCACTTATAGTTCCATTCACTCTATTAAGAGTAACCAACTTAACTCTAGAAGAGCGGAGAAGCTTGTATTTGTACATAGCACCTTGCATTTTATTGATCACAACACACATACGTACAAAGACAGTCTAGCAACCCAATGGGATGTAAATTCAAAGGAGCAACACAAGTTAATGAAGATGCAATACAAACAAGGTTAAATGGTATTAGTTTGGAGAAGCTTGACCTTGAGAAGTCCAACAATTCAAATGATGAGGAGTTTGGTGTTAACTTTGGGGATGAATAATGATTTGAGGCATTGGGCCATTGGCTAATTATATTTTCAATGTAATCATTATTTTGAATATAATATAAATAAACTAATATTTAGAATTATCATTGTTCAGTGCAATATGTTTAATTTCATATATTATTCCTTCTAGCTATTTTTTGAAGTACTATATATATTTGTATCATCCCACTGTTGTCCCCAAATCTAGGCCCTTGGTCCACCCATCCTTGAGACCTGACCTCCATTTCCCTATCCATCTAGGCCCTTGGTCCACCCATCCTTGAGACCCGACCCTCCATTTCCCTATCCCACAACTTCATGGAATATTATTTATTTATGTTTTTGTTTAACTACACTTCACATAGTCTTTAGTTGTCCTCCTTTGTGTTTATGATGGAAAGAAGCCCACAATGGACTATGTGAATGAGCACACAAACAAGGCCAAAGGAGGCCATTAGATCTACCTATGGTGGGCTTGAGAAATATCATCCCATATGAGATATCATTGATTGGTGATGGCACCATCAACTTCACAATCACTTACATGCAGCTACTTGTTTCTTAAATCCAACCTTCCAATTCTACTCAAATTTTAAGGCCAATGAGGAATCTTTGACCAAGCTCTACACACTCATAGGTGAAATGGTACCCAATCCTCAATTTGGTATACAAGTATCATCTCTAAGATAGAGATCTTCAAACTTGCACAAGGGGACCTTTTTGCATGAGATAGGCAACTCAAACAACATTGCAGCTAGGTAAAAGTTTATTGAGGGCATATTTTAAGTTTAAAACTTTAAAATTGTTTAAGTTAATGTTGAAGTTGAACAATGAAGTTGAATTCCTTTTTATTTTTTTCTCATTTCAAATGCATGGTGAGAGAGATTTGGTGCTAAAATGCCAAACCTTCAAAAAATTGATATGTGTGTCTTGAGCCAACCATGTAATGCTTTAGGGTGCAAGCATAATCAAAATATGTTTGAGAGCATACACTCCAAGAGGCACAATAAATTGTCAATGCAAAGTTTGAATGATCTTGTTTGTGTTCATTACAACCTTTGCCTTCACTACAAACAAATCCTAGGCTCTAATTTATCCTCTGTCACATTAGAGGATGTTGATCCACAATCAAAGTGAATCACCAGGACTAAGGATCATGTCCTTCATTAAGGATGACCTTGTATGGGTCAACCAAGTTGATCTTGAGGCAAAGGCACTAACCTTGGCAAAGGAGGAAAGAGCACGAACATATCTTTCAGATGTTGATGTCACTAGCAAACAAGCAAATATCACAGTTGCATCACCATCCAAGACCCATCTCAAGTGCCAGCACAAGACCAACCATAGAGCTATAGATATTAAGTCAACAAATGCAAACTCCTCTCAACCATAGTTCTTACCTTTGACTTTTGTGTTTTGATCTCATGCATTTCATAAACCATGAGTTTTGTACACCTAAAACACTCGACAATATTATATATTTAAAAATGTTCTTTCGTTTCGCTCAAATCTGTTTTTGTACTCATTTGATCAATTTATACTTGTGTATGTGATCCAAGTAGCTTCTATTTGATTAGTTCGTTATATCTTTAAAGTTGACTTAGTGAAGAGTGCAAAGTAAAAGCTTTAAATCCTTGAAAATCTCTATATTTCATATTTTTTCCAATTTGTTGAAGCTTTGCCAAGCCTAAGTACCAAAATCGAGACTAAGTCAAAAAACATCCTATCAAGTCTACATCAAGTCCAAGTCTTGAGACCTTGCTTGATAGTGTCTTATTGTTTTGGAATATCCACATCCTAAATTAATTCTAAGAAAGGAGCATTGGAAGGAACACTGAGATGCCCAAGATTTTGATAAGTTAACCAAACAAATATAAGTTGGAAATTGTTCACTTTGCATGAGTGGTATAGGCTGGCAAGAAATCTGAGTCAAATGAGTAGAGGGAAACATAGTCAAAGAAGTTGTAGCAATGAGTGTTAAGTACAACAATGAGCGCCTCAAGAAGAAGGCAGCTATCACTGTTTGTGGCCTTTTTGCCCTTTCCCTTCTAGCATTCAATCACCAAAAGGAATTGTTGCAAGTATGTAGTGCGTATCTGCAACTTGCATTGTGTATGCATGAACTAGAATGGCTTATGATTTATGTGAATGATGGTTTCCTTTTGTAGGATGTAGTTTCTCCGCTAGTTGATTGCTTATATACTATTGTTGCAAGTATGTAGTGCATGTTTGCAACTTGCATTGTGTATGCATGAACTAGAATGGCTTATGATTTATGTGAATGATGGTTTCCTTTTGTAGGATGTAGTTTCTCCGCTAGTTGATTGCTTAATAGCATACAATTTCTTCTAACATGTGGAGTAGCTTTGAACCATGTCACTAAATGTCCCTAAGTGATATGTGACTGAATATCCTTGCTAGACAAATATTGCTCGAAGTACAAAGTTAGATGCATGAATTTTGATTTCAAAGAGTTGGTAGATGACTAGCATGGCCTTTTCTAGCACAACATAGAGGTACTACTTGAGCTCCTCAAAGGCACACTATTGTGCAAAGTCCATTGGAATGCAACTTTGACATACATGATTTGTTTTACTGACTAGTAAATATGCAAGGATTCAAAGATAAACCCACAATACAAGTTTCCAAGTCCAAGAAAACTCATGAGCTTTTTGAGATTGCATAAAGTTGGGCAATCTTGGAATACCTTGATCTTCTCTAGAATCTACACATATACCTACAAGTTCAATCATGTCACCTAGGTACCAAATCAACACAATGTATAATTTACACTTCCTTAAGTTGGCTTGCAACTTGTGTTGGCGCAATGTGTTTAAGATGCACACTATGTTCAATATAGCCCTCCCAGTCATGTTAAAGGTGAGAATATCACAAATGGTGATGATGAATGAGTTAACGAAGGGCTTGAGCATGTCAATCATCACACGCTTGAATGTTGTCATCACATTGATCGAATTGAAAGGCAAGAGCAATCACCCATACAATCCCTCCTTTGTTTTAAACGATGTCTTCCAAACACCTTTAGGATTGACAACAACCTAATGAAAACCAAATTTCAAGTCAATCTTAGGAAAGAATTGCGCTCCTAGAACCTGGTTCAAAAGGTTGTCAATGCACAACATTAGATATTCAATTATTTGCCATTATCATGTTGGTTGTGCAATGCACAGGTGCCATAAGTCATCTTCCATTGATATTATAACCTATTAAGCTATCAAAAGGAGAAGAATCTTTCCTTAATCAATAAACTCTTAGACTTGATGTTGAATCTCATTGTTTCCCCAAATGGATATGTAGTACAGTAGGTCATTCAAAAGTGGAAATAGTATAAACTATGTCAATCTAACACTTGGCTGCATTATATTTTACACCTTTGGGTTCTTCAAAGATGTCTCCATACTCCTAAACAAATTGTTGAGTTGATGTTGCTACAATGAGCATGGAATGGTGTGAGTTGTCAATGCATGCTCACTCTAGTATTCAAGTGTCTCTAGGCAAACCATGAGCAATACAAACTTCTATATGTGGGAAACAAGCTTGTGACATTGATTAGAAAATATTGGAGTGACTCTAGTCTTTGGAAGGGGCTTTGATATGTTGTAGATGTTGTCATTGACTTTGGCAAACCAATATTGTAGCTTAGTTCTATGGGCACCGTCTCAATCATCGACATATGGCTTTTTGAAGTTGTATGTCACATGGTTCTAATGGCACTACATCAAAGTTGATTGTATCACACATAGATTGATACGATGCTCAAATATTCATTGGCACTAAACTTGAACACCACTTCTCTAGCCATGAGCATGCTTTAGTTACAAGCCCTAGGCACTTGATTGTATCTTGTGCAATTATGGTCTTTTGGCTCCCATTATCATGATAACATGAAGGTGTTGACCTTTGACCCAACACTTGACATTAACTAGCCATCCACATTCCTTAGATATGTTTAAGGCAAAAGTGTAGACCCTCAAACAAAAAGCATTTACCTATGTCTTCCACTTGCCTTGGACATCATTTTGACTACACAACCAATGACTAATGCACCTAACACTTAGCATCACTATGAGTGTTATCTTTGTGGTGCTAGCACCACATATCTCCTTGCTTACTCTTATTTGTCTATAGTTGATAACTTGATAGTATTAATGTTTTAGCTATGTTGAAGATAGCTTAACTTGTTCTCCTTCGCGCAAAAGGTTCTAGTTTTGCACTGGAGGATTTGACTTACCAAGCACAATCTAATTCTTGCTCACAATGTTGAATGAAGAGGTGATATATTGCTTCATCTTACCCTTGGCTGAAATCTTTGAGGCAATTTGGTATGTTGATCCATAAACTTGGGCCAGCTATATCATACTCTAGTACATCAACTTATAGATTTTGAATGAGATGCCTCAAACTTCCTCTACATGCATTTAACCACTTCTAATGGCTGTCCACCTCCATATCCTCTTACAATTATGCAGAACAAGGAGCAATACCTCTCTCACAAGAATCTATTGCCCACACCTACAACAGTTCGATATCTCATTGCATTAGCTCCACTAACTTAGGATGCAACCCTCTCTTATAGAATCTAGGATGTTTGAAATACTCTCTACCTCTACCAACTAGCTCAACTCTCGAGTTAGTTGGGTCAACTATGACTTCCTTGTCCACTCAACATTTGCTAGCTCTAGGAAATTCTACCAACCAACATGCAGCAACTTAACTCCATCAATCTACATGGGACTAACATTCATAATGCTAGGAAGCACTACCTCGCCAAGTCGACTAGGCAACTTATGCACCAGCACTACACCTCACAACATGGATCATCTTTGTTATCGACAACCAAGGAACCTTTATCAACCTCCATGAACTACTACTCCCTCAAGTTGTGCACACAAGCTCCCTCTCTACATCTCTAATCAATCTAAACTCTTCCTTTCTAATACCTCTTCTAAAAGGAGCAATAGTCCAACAAATCTCCACTTGCCAAGACCCCCCATCCAATTGCCTCCTTATGAGATGGAAGATGAATCGAGCCTATAATTGCAGCAAACAAGCACTCTACAAAATTCTACCAACCAACATACAACAACTCAACTCCATCAATCTAAATGGGACTAACATTCATAATGCTAGGAAGCACTAACTCACCAAGTCGACTAGGCAACTTATGAACCAACACTACACCTCACAACATGGATCGTCTTTGTTATCGACAACCAAGGAACCTTTATCAACCTCTATGAACTACTACTCCCTCAAGTCGTGCACACAAGCTCCCTCTCTACATCTCTAATCAATCAACACTCTCTTCTTTTCTACTGCCTCTTCTAAAAGGAGCAATAGTCCAACAAATATGCCAATTGCCAAGACCACCCATCCAATTGCCTCCAATCTACCTCCTTATGAGATGGAAGATGAATCAATCCTATAATAGCAACAAACAAGCATGTGATTGTTCCACCATCCAGCCACTCTTGTTGGGATCTACAACTCTTTGCCTTCTAGCCCAACAACAACAACAAAGGAAATGCCACCAAACTACCCACCATGCATGCCTACTTCCAACTGAACAATCATGCACATATAACATTTTGCCAAATTGATGCACACATAAAACATTTTTCCAACTTGACACAACCACATGGATAAAACACAAATCGGGCTCATTCAAGTCAACTATTGTCCAAAGACCAAAAACATGTACACTAAAAATCGCACACTTCAGCAACTTCTTGTTGAC
The DNA here is from genome assembly GCA_007115665.2 of Sequoiadendron giganteum. Lineage (NCBI taxonomy): Eukaryota > Viridiplantae > Streptophyta > Pinopsida > Cupressales > Cupressaceae > Sequoiadendron > Sequoiadendron giganteum. The sequence continues at coordinate 659,591,501 of CM021103.1, forward strand.
TTCAACAACATCACACCTGTTTTGCAACCACATGCTCACTTCATCAGCCAACACTCTCAACTTCGGTAACAAGCCCAAACAACTTTTGCACCAAGTTCATAAATTTTGCAACAATTGTTGTCATCTTCAACAACAAGGGCAAACTTTGGTAGCAAGGATCCATTTCAGCAGCTATTGTCAACTTTTGCAACACTTGTGCACTTCAACAATAACTATAAACTTTGGACATGACCCCAATTGTCCAAACAAATCCAAAACACTTTATCGATTTTGAATCATATGCTTTCCCTAATGTAGTAACAGTGAAAATTCTCATTTAAGTACAAATATTAAGCTAAAAACCATCATTGTATTTTAGCATCTTATTTTTCTTCTTGGACTCGCAAGCGAGCAAGGAAGTCAAAAGTCATGGAACTCATATGTATAGTCTTGCATCGATTGATTCATCCTTTGGCAACTACTAGAATTTCATGTATTCACCCTTGTAGTACTTTAGAGGATAGTACTCTTCAAGTACATGGTAACAAACTTCTCCCCAATGTCAATAGATTCAAAATCATGCTCCCGTTGGACATTGTAAGCTTCCCATTACTATGAGACTAATATGGACAGCTTCAACTTCTTGGCATCAATAAGCAATAGATGGAGAAGTAGGCCTCCAAGTCTAGAGTTCAATCACCAAAAGGCATGGTATCAATTCTATCTTTCAACATTAATCTGTCTAAATTCACTTGGACCTTGAAAGGGCCTTTATGCTGCAAAGGTGTGACATGTGAGGCAAAAGAAGACAATAATATTGGAAATCCCAAATGCATTACTAATTCACAGCATTGGCCAAAGAGTTGAACATGTTGCCCCTTGAGACCATCTCTACTGAGGTGTTGGACATCTAGGGTGGTATTAGAAAGCTTCTTCTATAAATCAGCCATCATACTCTTGTGCCAAAATTATTTTAGGTAGTATAATACAAAACTAGGATGTATTCCTTCATTTTCTTGTTTTGCACTAGCGTTTATACACATAAATATCAATCCTATGAAAAAAAAGGTTAAAATTGGCTCTAATACCAATTCCCTACATTGATGTAAAGACCAATTGTGGTTGGAGTAGAAGCAATAAGTGCTTGCTAATAATCATTGGTGTAGTTGGGCCTAGGGTGGTGGTAGGTAGGGCAGATTAATAACCTTGCTAGTAAACTATGAAGTTATAAAAATGAAGATTCAACAAAAAGCAACACAAGAAACCATTACACATTTGGAAGTCAAACCGAAAAAATTATGATACTCTTCTATTAAAAGAAACTAAACGGTTATAGTATATATGAGTATAAAGGCATAGTAGGCTAAGAATGTGAACTCCCATGATAAAAAGTAGAGGAACTGCTTCCTAGTGGATTTGCCTAACTTGAATGGAATCCTTTGTATCTCTTTGTGCATTGAACTCAGGGGCCAAGCACAAGTATATAAACAAATACAAGAGAGACAATTACAATTAGAAGTAGTCACAAGGTAGTTCAAGTTCTATAGCAATCAAATGATTACTTTCTTGTTGTGGTGTTGATTCGTATTCTATTTGTACATTGTGTGGGATGGTCCACTGGCATGGCACAAACTCAAACCATGATGTTGTGCCTCCTTGTCCCAACATACCCAAATCAGCAGAGCTTATTTGGGGCCTCTAGTCTTGTTCCTTTTAACATCATGACCTGGTCTTTATCTTTTTTTCCTTTAGATCCTAGCTGGTTTTCCTTGGTTCATTGACCTTGTTCTAGTATCCTTGTTTATTTTCACTTGGTTGGACCTTACCACAGTTCTAACAATCCTTTAATCTTTTTGGGAGGTTCATTTGTCTTTGCTCTTAGCATTTCTGTCCCTATTTCTCTCAAACTCTAGATGCTCCATTTGATCTTTTGATGACTTTTTCCAGGTCCATGCTTTCAAAAGTTCTGTTGACCCTTTTGTTTTAATTCTCCTTCTAAACCCACCCTGGACCCAAAGTGGTTTTAAACCTAGCTTGTTTCTCCCACTAGCCTTAATCTTTTGAAAAAGCACTTCTTAAACAGTCATTTTTCACTTTGATGTTTCACTAAATCTAAGATTTAAAAGCATTTCATCAGGTTTCTAAGTGCTTTTGTGCTTCAAAAAGTCAAGCCTAGCAGAATTATTAAGGCAGTTTAATTAAAAGGGAATCGCCACTAATAATGTCTATGGTTGTGAACTTGTGAGGGCCTTTCTTTCTGATTTAAACTTGGATTTCAAATATTGTTTCACCAAGTTTAATCTCTCTTTGAGTCCATTTTTTTGGAGGACTTCGGACATTTAAAATCCATTTTCTATTTTGAGACTCCAAACATAGCAAACTTACCAACCCAATTTAATTTTGGTGGTAACATTAGTGAAAGTAAGTTTTGAGGCACACAACTAGTAAAGGTAATCTCAAATTCTGGGGTACTTACAGGATTTTCCAATTGATTTTCAGATCCATCCTTAGTTTGAAAGGTAAGTTGGAAATAAAACTGGCTTGCGTTGTTGACAACCCAAATATATCTATTCCAGTTTATAATCTTGTTTTGTGTGTATTAACCACTACATTTATGAGAAAAACCATTCAAGAAGCTATGTAACATGTTTTTCTTAGACAATAATTTAGAAACCTGCAAATTTAATGGGATTAGCCTGGTCAAGCATGTTTTCATCATTGTTCTAGCATTTGAGGTTGTTTGGTAGCCATTGAACCTACACTTTGTAAAGCCAAATTCTTTTCAAAGTGTCTCAAAAAATTTCTTCTGCAAACTAAGGTCATTCTTAGCTAAGCTATTGCCAAAGAGTGTAACTCCAATAGCTGTGATGGATCCCATGATCAAAAGAGAAAGAAAAGGCATTTGGAGCTAAGCTATTGTCAGAAAGAATTTAGGGCAGTCTTAGCTAAGCTATTACCAAAAAGTATAACTTCAATAGCTACAATGGATATTGTCATCGAAAGAGAAAGAAAAAAATGCAAGGACCCTTCAAACAATGTCACTACACACAAGAAGGGCTTCAGCAAGCTATACTTTTTCTTTGATAATAGAAAGTATCATATGGACAACCTTGATGATGATTTGGATATAGAAGAGAAGATGCAAGTTGCAGACAACATCAAAGCATCCTACCTCCACAAAGCAAATAGAAAACACGTCTTTCCATGCCATGACATGCTAAAAGACCTAATTCATCACTACACAATTAAAGGAGGAGAGACTAAGAATGTGGAGGGATGGTCTATTGTTTTGGTCACTGGAGTTGTCTTTCAAATTCATGTACAAGTTGTTGGACCCTACTTTTAAGTGCGATGCTCAAGGGGCCATGCAATGGTATTCCATCAATGATGTGCCGAGTTTGTAGAGGATTGGTATAAAAGAAACCTGCCAAAGAAGTTGGAAATTGCAAAACTTGTCACTAGGTTATTCTAGGAGATTATCAAATGAAGCATTGTGTTTTTGAGCAAGCTGTTTAGAGGTGCAAATATAGATTGTGTGAACCCACGTGGTTCCCTCTGCTAGCTAAGCTTATTAAGGGCTAGCTAGTTCCTAATTTATGCTAACTTGCAAAGATAATTCCAAATAGCCAAAGAGAGAGGTTCATTCTACATGGCCTCATTCATGATAAACGCCATTTGCACAACAATTAAGTTTGGTTCAATTGCCTATCCGACCTTTACCTTTTGAACACCCCATCCATTGTGTTTTTTATTACTTGTATTGTCGCAAGTATGTAGAGGCTTATTAAGTTATATGTGATATTGTTTATCCCACCATCTATCTCATGTGCAAGTCATGCCTCACATGCTCTCGGACCTAGTTGATGCTCTATGGAAAATACAAGCCTAGTTGGTTGTATCCAAATTTCACTATTATTAGAGTTGAAGGTTGTTTGCAAGCCCTATTGGATTAATCGTCATTGATGTCAAAGGACACTTCCGTGACATGTAGCCTTTAACGTGTGCCAAATTTATGGCACCCTAATCGAGTTTCATTTGACACATGGGCCGACCCATGTCTGGTGCAAATAAGGATTAAAGAGAAATGCAAAAATATTTGTTCATGTTAGGTCGACCCCCCTATGAGCCGCCCTCTTCATAAGGAAATAAATTTATTTTGTTGGCTTTTAATTTGGTACCTAAGAAGGATGACCCCTTGATGAGGTGCACCCTAGTTTGGGTGGCATTTGAATTAAATTAAAATTCCTTAACATGGCCAACCCTCCTTGTTTCAAGCGCTCACTTTGGGCAAGGAAAATTAATAAATAAAAATAATTTATTCATGTTTGGCCGACCAGCATTGAAAGGAGGTAACCGTTGGTTTGAAGGGGCATTTCATGAGATATAAATGAAGGAGTTTTGGAGGACATTTCAACCATAAATTCAATTGCAATATCATTCTGATTTAGAGCAGATTTACTGGTGTATGAAGGGCAGAAAGAAAGAGTCATTGCAGAAATTATTTATCAAATATTTGAGCAGATTTATGAGACTCATTTGATCTTATTTTGAGAAGTAACATTGGAGCGAACCCATGAGGGAAGATCATTGAAGATCATAGTGCAGATTCATGTGAAGATATTGCAGATTTGTAAGCATATTTGAAGAACATATTGCAGATCTGAGTGGAGATTTGAGAACAGAGGTTCAAGGAAGATTTGTGTAAAGAAACGGACAGATTTTGTTGAAGTCCTTGAAGGGGTCTAGGGCAGATCCAACAACATTATAATCACTTTGTATTTCGAAGGTTGGTGCCTTCTACTTTGCAAGATCAGAAGGTTGGAGCCTCTCACTCAAAGAGATCAGTGTCTCTTGCTGAGTTGGTGCTCAGTGGAGGGGATTGGTGTCTCCTGCGGGTTGGTGCCTACAAAGTTGTAAGAAGTTTCCTATAAAAGCAATACTGTGTCATGGTTTTCCCCTGCAAGGGTTTCCACGTAAAATCATGTGTGCATCTTGTGTTCTCTATTGTTAGATCTTGCTTGTGTGGAACTTTGATTATTGCTTTATGATTACTAAAGTTATAAATTGAAAAAGTTGGTCTTATACTGATTCACCCCCCTCTCAGTATAAGTGTGTGTGTGTTTTTCTTCAAGCCCCTCATATGTTGGCAAACCATGTTTTGCTAAGATTAATTGTGTTCAAGGTGGTGTTCCAAATTAATACTAAGATTCCCTCTTTCCTAAAAATCAAACATGCCACAATCTACCCACCAAAACCTATTGTACTTGAAGAGGATCTATTTAATATGCCCAATATGCCTACTTTAGCCACCTTAGTTACACAGCTTAGTTTTTTTCAAACACCTTGTAGGCATTTGGATGCTAAGGCCAAGGTAAGGGAGTTCTTGTCTAACTAGAAGGTTGCATACAATTATGTCCATGATCTAGAGCTTGAAGAAAATTGCTTCAACATCTACACTCTTCATGACAAAGATGTAATCTAAAGGCTCCAAGACGCTAGGAGATACGATATGCTACCGAATCTTTGTGTCATAGTGAAGGCAAAGATCAAGAATCTAAAAATTAAAAATAAACTCTTCAAGCATGAAGGAATTCGAGAAAGCATTTGAATCCTTACATGTAGGGCAAGAGTCCAAGGCAAAGGAGCAAGAGCAACTATAGATCCCAAGCTTGGTTGATATGCAATAGACTCCCCTAATGAAATCAATGTGCTAACTCGATACCAACAAGAGCTCATGGTGAAAGCGAAAGGTATGGTGGATGAGGAGATAGACACAGTGTCAAGTTAGGCAACAAAGGAACCCAAGTGAGGCACAATCATCATTAATTTGCAAACTGACTCCCAAGATCAAGGTTAGAATTCAATGAATTGTGAAGTTCAATAAGTTTCAATTGGATAATTGAAATTCCTTCAGCTTCAATTTCAATTTCTCTATTCTTGTCAATTCCTTCAAGCTCCTTTTCTTCAGCTTCAATTCCTTTGGTTTCATTTCCATCAATTTCAATTCCCTTAGTTGTGGCTCCAACGTTTTCAGCTTCATCAACATCGATTGCCACAATTACCATTGCTCTGATTGAAAAAGGCTAAGCTATCAATTAAAACACCTAGTGTCCTAATTTTGTCCTAGACAATCTGAATGAGGGAAAAGAAGAGTAAAGTTGAAAGTTTAGAGATGCCCCTCAAAGAGGGAGATATTCAAATGAATTATAACAAGCAAACCAAGAGATTGAAGATGATGTACACCTAACTACGCAAGAAGGGTGATTAGGTGGTATCTATGCAATTCAAAAAAGTTTTATTCCAGGCATCTAAAAGAGAAAACAAAGAGAATCAATCACCTCGATGGTTGATACAAGGAGGGGCATTGTTGAGGACAAAATTGAAACCCTGTCTAAAGAAAATGATAACCTGGTTCAGATGGGAGTAATTGAAGTACCAAAAGATTTACTGCAGGAGATTGCGAAAAATATTAGGAATTTACTCAAAGTATTGTCAAACATACATGTTGCCCAAAGTAAGCTCACCACAATAGAGTCAAGGGTAAAAATGGTTAAGGAAGACATTAAGGAAACCGGAGCTAGACTGAACTTAATTGCCAAAGTGGTGGAGCAAGGTGAATTAAGAAACCAAGCTTTGTTGAGTTCATGAGATGGATTGTTGTAAACCCTAGTAAATCTTCAAGGGAAAGGATTTATGGTAAAGTGATGTAGTTGGAAAACAAGAAACGTCGGATTTCAAGTTTGTGAGAAAAGATGTGTAGCACATTCACAGATACTGGATTCTATACCGTACATGATGCCCAACAACATTTAGTTTCCATGGAGGTATTAGAGGTTTGAAGAACTTCGTCATCAACTTCAAGAAGCAGATTCATTCTTTATAGAAGAAAGGAAGCCAAAGGATATTGGAATTTATTGTAGAGACATACTCTCGCATGGAGATCACTTAAGTCTTAACTCAAGCAGCAGATGATCAGATCAAGGCAATTGATGAGGCATTAACGAAAATAAAGACTGGATAACAATGTCTGTGCTTAATTTGGACATGATAAATTCAGATTACACTGTCTGCCAATTGAAATAATCCGCTAGGGCCTGGGAACTCAGTTTTTATCACTAGATTAAGGGAATTTTAGTGGTAGCTGTTTTAAACTTGAAATAGGTGCGTTTGTAATTTCTATGTATTCTGATGCTGTGACTGCCTTCGAGTTGCAGATTATTTTCATTTTGAAGTAGTGTAGATAGTAGTTGTAGAGGTTATTTTACTTTTTTTTCTTATTGTTTTTGTATAATCTCCAAACTGGTAAGTTATGCAATGTTATGACAAGTAGACATTAGTATGAATTCAAATGTTGTATCAATCTTTAAATGATTTAATTGAATATCTATTATGGAAATCTGAGGGATATTGTGACTCACTTCATGCACACTCGTGACAGATTAATGCAGTTATCTTTTATATTTCTGTTCCATTCAAGCTCACCCCTATGTTAGGAATACCGTGCTTAATCTGGTTAGCTAATAAATGGTTCTCTAGTATTGGGACAGTGAATTCGGTAGCATGCTTAGACTGGCTTATTCTCTCTTCTTAACCCTTCTATCTTTTCTTTTTTTCTTCTTTTTTTCTTCTTTTTTTCAATCGGCTAGGTGGATTAATTTCAGGCTCACTATATATGTGCTATAATATTGAAGACTAAAAAAGGTAATCATTGTTGAGCGGTTGCCTGATATTCTCCTGGATATGATTTCCCATCTTTAACTTGTGGGAACAGTTCATCTTCTGCTCTGACCAAATAAGTAACCCAAAAGAAGGTACCCTTAATCTTGAGTAATCTCTTACTTCCAAGGGAAAATTTGTTCTCATCTGTTGGTGCGTTCAAGGAGTCATCAACACATGGAACCACTGTCTAGAGTCATGTGTGGGAGCCCTCTGCCTCAAGCACCACCTCAGAGACTAACAATAAGTGAAGCATCGACTACATTACAAAATGAAAAGAGCATTCAATCATTGGGATGATAGTATTTGGCACATGCTACAAGCGACTACCTGTGCAGACCACCACGTCTTGCTTCAAATCACATAACCTCCACTGAGATGAGGTTTTGATGTCATAATAATGGCATAATAAAGGTTCAAATCCTCATCACCCTGATAAGGAAGCCATAACCCCACAATCGACACGTGGAAGGAGAGTAGAATGTATTCCCCCAACAGGCAAGCAATAACATGGTCAAACTTGAAATCCTTTTCCCCTAGTAAGGCAGCCAAAAAACCCAACAAAAGAGGGTGTAGTGTAATAGTTACAAGCTCTATTATTAAATTATCTTAACCATATGGAGAAATAAATATTACTATGAAGCATATAAGTAGAACATTAGGCAACTATTTAAGGACGTCAATAATCCACTCACGACCTTATCGGATTAGTTAAATAATACTTTCAAGTTTCAACGTCCAAGTATTGATATGGATAAAAAATAAATAAAGAAGTGTTGATACTCTTGAGAGCAAGCTATATTTTACTACTTTTCTCCACAACAAGGTCAATTTTAATACAAGATCGCTTTTGCCCAAGAACATTGCATCAGTCATATAAATCCTTCCACTAGTTGACTGGAGCTTCAAATAAGTAATCTTGGAAGAGAAGTATAGTCGAGGTATTTAGGAGCCATAAAACAGATAAAGCAGACATCTTTTTCCAATGAATAGGATTGACTAACAAATAACATAGACACTCCTGGCTGTCAATCAAGCTATTTATATAGCCAAAGGTAAATATGAGCAGGTTCTCATTGAGTCAAATTCCAAAAGGGTTTTGACAAAACTAATAATCTTCTCGCAGAGCACACCACCAAAACCCAACTTGACCAACTTATCGATGATAGTATAAAATTGTTTTTTTAGTTTCAACACATTCAATTTATTCATGCTTTCAAATTTATAAACAAAGTAGCTGATACTTTAGCAAAGTTGTTTAGGGCCCTTCAAACACTACTCTATATGAAGTAGCACAAAGATTGTTTTGGGTACCCTTCAAACACTATCCTATATTAAGTGCGCAAAGATTGTTTTGGATACCCTTCAAACACTATTCTGTATGAAGAGCTTATAAGTGTCCAACAATCCCCTTCTACAACATTTAAAGGAGTTTATTGGTGCTGAAGGCAATCGCATATCAAAATCTTACTAAACAAATACAACAATTTATATCTTGAAGATAAGATTGTTAGTTTAGTAGTTATATTCATAGGAGCATGCTTGACACAAAATGACAAAAGTGAATGAAATTCAGTTATCCAGATTTATAACAGGAAAAAATTAAGAAAAGTTGAATAAGTGAAAAACAAATAGTGTATCTAAAAAATATTTTATTATTTCATGTCAAATATAATGCATAGAAATTAGAAAAAATAATATTATATAAAAATGAATTCAATTATAAAAAATAAATAAGATTTTTAAAGACAATTATGGGTTTAGATAAAATAAAAAAATATATGATCAATCATAAAATAGTAAGAAAGTATTATAAACACAAGAGTGATCTAATGTTTTATATCAAACTAACTAAAATATAATCATGTTATGAGCTGTCTTATTGAAGTAATCAAGAATTGAACTTTAACCTCATGTCCCCATACATCTGTTTATGTGCATTTTTGCTTAAATTTGAACAGTTGGAGTGTTCCATGTAAACTTTTAATAATGTAAAAAGAATAATTTGGAATCTTTCCCTGTTTTAGTGGAGCAGCTATTGTTTAAGAATTGAAAATTAGTTGTGGAAAAAAACAGGGGCTGGAAATGAGCAGCAGCTAGATATTGAAAAAATGTCAGATGGCTCCACAAATTTCTTTCCCTCATTTTTTAAATTTACCTCCAATTTTTTCTTAAGTATAAAAATTAAATATTCATAAAATCACCAGCTTTACAAATAATTCCTTAAAAATTGAACAATGACTACTAATCAAAATAAACTAAACAATCACATGAAACCCTACCTTAAATATTCTTAGGATTATTTGACACTATTAAACCACAATCTCACAACAAGATGTAAGGACAGTCCAATACTGGTGGAAGTCGTGGCGACAAATATGGAGTGCACTGAGAATGCATATAACCATGACTCAAATTCGATTTTGGATAACGTAAACCAAGCTTGACTCAAGGATAAAAGACGGCCCATTCTGGTGGAGGTTGCGACAACAAATATGAAGTGCACTGACAGTGCATATACCCATGAGTCAAATTTCATTTATGATAATTTGAACCACGCTTAATTGTTTTTTCTTTTTCCTCGGGGGTATTGGAGGCCACAGAAATTTTAATCCGTTCCGTGCTATAACGTGCATTTACTTAGCAGCTATGTAGCAAGGTTGTGACGATTGTCAATGTTCGTGTTGATTTAGTAGGTCCCCTATAAACTGTGTTACTGTTAAAATCTAAAAATCTCGTGTTTATCCTAATTGGCCGACACATTGTCCTTCCATCAACGAAAGCAACCATTTTCCCAACATGTGGAAGTAAATCCGGGCCTTGCATTTGGAGCATTTTGAGGCTGCATAGTTTCCTCAGTTTATCTTTAAAATGGATACATACTATATTTTTAATTGGTACATAGAACTCAAATGTTTCCTAGCGCCATAACCTCTTTCAAGAGCTACCAAAGAATAAAAATAAAAGAAAAGTTTAAACCTTAAAATAAACCCACCCACCAAAGCCATTAACGGTGTCGAAGCATCTCTTGTAACCATTGACAGGGTACACGACATCCAACTTTAGCTTCCTAGAGGTGTCGGGTTCGAATCCCAACAAGAAGCTGGTAATGCCACCAAGATTTCCTCCCAGTGCCACAGCCGAGGCCGCTGTGGCTCCCACCAGCAGTCTTCTGCCGAACGCATTGGCAAGTGATGAAAATTGTGTCGCAGGTTCGAGTCCCCCGGGTGGTTGTGCTTGTGCCCTAACATTAGGTAAAAGGTTTGGACAGTGGATGAATCCTTTATTAAGGGCTACGGACCTAAAACTTGTAGGCCACGCCCTTAAACCAGCAATTGGCACGCAGAATGATGCTGGCGGAGAACCAGCATTGCCCATCTCTTTACATTTTCGCATCCATTCAAAAGAGGATGGTTATATCTCATAATTATATTTTAAATGATTATTACCTAAAAATAAAATAAAAAAAATATTGAACTGTATAAATAAATTATATTTAACATAATTTATTTTTCTAATTAAAATAAAGAAATGTAATATACAAAGTGGATCAACAATGTTATTCTATATTAGTCCTTTTCCTCCATTAACTCACAAGAATCAATGGGCATACTGATTTTTAGCCGATAGGTTATATATGGTGTGAGGTTTTGGTCTGAAACCTGTCTCACGCCATCATACTGCTAAAGGTATGATGAAACAACTAATGGTTTCAGGGAAATGCAAATTTAAATGGCAAACATGGGTGCATTAAATGCAGTGGTAGTGAATGTCTCCAAAACCGTCTCCAGAACTTTCTATCAACATCTCACTTGGATCAGTATGTCACATCCATTTACTCCCGTAAAAAATCAATTCTACAGCTGTTGAAATGGATTTACTCAGATGAATCACTTGGATCAGCATGTCACATCCATTTACTGGGGTAAGAAAATCAATTCTACAGCTGTTGAAATGGATTTACTTCAATGAATCACTTGGATCAACATGTCACATCCATTTACTCGAGTAAAAAATCAATTCTACAACTGTTGAAATGGATTCACTCAGATGAAATATCTAACTCCGGTTGTGTTGGGATGTCTCTTAGCTCAACAACCCGCTTTTATCCCATTTAATGTTGTTGCTAAATGCATTCATAGAGATAAATGCATAATAAATGCATATCACCACTCAGTGCCTCTACAAAAAGAATGACCCAAGTGAATATTAAAAACAACAGCTTTTACAGATAATATTAAGCAAAGTGACTACTGGAAGCATTTTGAGATGAGAAGGGATAAGGCATAGCAGCAAAAGGAACTCTTACAATCCACGGTACTCTCTTGCACACATTTCTGATTGTTTACCAACAATTCATGTATTTGATTATGTATATTAAATTCTTGCCATGTATTTCTGGAAATTTTGAATTTGGCAAAAAAAAAACAAATTGTTATTTATGCATTCCTACAACAATTCCAATAGCATGCCACTTAGCAGATGAAAGGAAATGTTTTATATAGATTTATCAGATAAAATAAGTAAATTCCAATAATGCCACTCAAGAGCATTCCCACGTTATTTTTGCATTCCTACAACAATTCCAATAGCATGTCACTTAGTAGACGGAAGGAAATGCTTTATATAGATTTATTAGATAAAATAAGTAAATTCCAGTAATGCCACTCAAGAGCATTCCCACCACTTGTGCGCCACTAGGTATCCAATCTCTGCCCTACAGGAGGAATTGTCGAGGCCTCTCACTGTAAATAATTAATTCATCTTTCATACAAACCGTGTTTTGTAATTTCAAAGAAGTTTCGTGCATAAATTGCTAAGTTGATCTAATATTTTAAAACCAAAAATCCAAACGAACATACACTTTTTTCCCACATCAATAATTAACTGGTATTTGCCATGAAGCCTGGCCTCTTCCACAAACTTCTCTGCACCATTTTGCTGGAACCCATCAGGTTGCTTCATCCTTTGTTTCTTAAATGGGCCATCTCCATTATCATTATCTTCTTTTGGGTCTTCCTCCCTATGTGTCTTGGTTGCATGTTCAGGAGTTTCCAAATCCAGGAAAGCATTTTCTGTACTATCCCAAGTAGCTACCTCCTCACCAACACTCAGAATGGGCTCTAGGGTTGCCATTTTTTTTGTTATATCGATATGTAAATTGTTAACACGTTGAGTATCTTTTGTGCAGTGGCTAACACCTGGAAAACCAAGAGAAAAATATTCACACGTTTTTCTAATTTAGAGTTACATGTATCAGTTGAATTTTAAATCTTTTAGTAATTTAAGGTATGGAAATAATCAAGAGAGAAAGAAGGGAAATGTGAACCCTTCAATTTATAGTTTGTTAAAATGTGGAATGTAAATATAAGCCGTCCATCATGTTTCACCATTTTCTCGGTTGTTTTATGTCGTTTCTTTGGTTGCTTTCCCCGCCGCTAGTGGTTTGCAGTCGTCTAAACTCTTCCTTGCTGGTATTGACCTTTCTGCAGTCTAAAAACAAGGTTTGGACGGGTGATTTGGAGTATGTTTATTAAAATGAAAATTATGCCAGATTAGGTTTTAACATTATGATATCCTTCACCTTACTTTATTAAGTATATATTAACATAAATACGCTTAGTTTCCAACCAAATTTCATAAACCTCATTTTATTTAATATAGGGGCACATAAGTGACACCTTTATTTCTTCTTTAGTAGTCCCTTCTTTAGATAAACGTTTCTATCCTTGTCCATCGGGTCTATGAATATCTTTGGATTATATCTTAATCGTTCGTGTATAGTGCCTTTTGTTTTTCATGCTTTGATGGATTCATGTATGATGCCTTTTATTTACGGCCTTTAGTCAATTTTAACACAAATAGTTCAAAGATTTTTTAATTATATTTTACTTATTCTAATATAAAGACATAAACAAACTTATTTGTATTATTCCTATTTCTATTATAATATTCTTATTTTGTTTAGGTTAACATATACTATTCTTATTATAGATATACAATATTTACTATCAATTTTTTTTTTTAAATGAAGATAAAATGATATGTTCTCACTTCTATATTAGGTAAAAATACAATACAAATAGAAAAAAAAAATTATTTACATTTTATTTATTATATTTAAATATTTTTTTATTCAAAAGTAACTCAAATAGTATACATATTTATTAAATATTTTTTTATTAAGAACTAACTCATTTGAATAGTATATAGATTTATAATTATACTTATTAGACTTTGTTATATTTGATCCCTTCTAAACAAATAGTTTACAAATAGTTTTCAAATATAGTATAGTTTTAAATGTTTCAAGTGATATAGGATAAACTATTAAATTAAATTCTATTTTTTATATTTAAATAAATTTAAATTATATTTTACTTATATAAATTTAGAATTATATTTATTAGATTTTGTTATATTTGATCTCTTCCACTAAATTCTACCCTAAATAGTTTAAAGTTTTTTAAAGTATATTTTATTTATTCTATTTGATTAGATACATTATACAAACTTGTCTCGCATAGTGTACCTTTTTGTTTTTTATATTATTTTTACTAAATTTCTATTATAAACACTTATAAACAAACTTATATGTAGTATTCATATTATATTATATTTCTTTTAGTATTTATATTTCTATTGTATTATTTTCACTCAATTTCTATTATATCATGCAAACTTTTTTTTACGATTGAATCCAACAAGAACCCAAACTTATATCCATACAAGCAAAGTAACAAATATTTATTATAAATTTGGTTTTCAATGATGTCGAGATAACAATTATGGACCACCTAACATCCCTTGCCAATAGTTATTTACTTGTAAGACATTATCTTAGATTAGCATGCAAATAACATTTACGATCCACTAGAATCGATTTCCAATAGTTATTCAATTTTGAGAAACTATTTAGATTAGCATGCAAATAAACATTTGTTAACTTCTTTTATAAATTCTTACTTATTCTTCTATGTTAAAGTTCTACCACTTTTTTAGGATATTAAACATACAGTATAATGTTTGTCATTTTAAAAATGCTATTTCATTCAGGAATGGACAATTCACATCAACCCAATGAGATTATTGAAATCTCGAGTAGTTCCAATGGCCCTATTTTTTCGACCAACTCTTCACCGTCAATCAATTGCAATGTAACTTCTATAAGCCACATTCAAGCTTTTGCAAATGACATTACTGTTAGTTGCCTTGACTTGGTACAACAAGCAAAGGTCACAGCTCAAAACATCCAAAGTGTGCAAGAATGTGACATTCAGTCCATGGAAGTTACCGTACATGAATTCCACTCAACTTGTGAGAAGTTGGGTTCCTTCTGCACTTTCCTCTGTGAAATGAAAGCAGATGAGTTTTACGGACAAGGTGGTTCTATCTACATAAAGGAAGCGTTTAAAAACTACTTGAATCATGTCTAATACACTTTTTCCTTGTAACTGTGTATATAGTATGTGATATAACATGTAACTAAGTTTTTACCAACTTATGGATAGTTGGATATTTTGTAAATCCCAAAAAGAAGTCTAAGCTTCAATATACTTACCATGTAACATGCTTTTGCTTCATAAATACATACACAAATATTTACATATAATGAAGAATAGTAGTTTATTTATAATGTATTGTAATCCTTATCTCATTTAACTTCATCTAATTAATAGCTAACCATTGTGCTCACAAACATTTCATTTAATAGTTGTCTCTTTGTTGCATCTAAATTCCTTACAATAAACTATTATTATAAACAAATTCCATTCTTCTAAAATATACCACATTTGTAGTATATTAGCTTAACATACATAATAAGTCTTTGGGCAATCTATTTTATTTGTGTTTCTTATGGTACTCTAAATTTACTAAGATTTAAACAAAATGTTACTGCATAAAATAAGTCACTACCTTATATTTTCCTTATATCTACAAAGATGGTTTACATAATGTCCTTCCTCAACCATGACATGATCCACATTAAATTTGCAGCCACCAATAATAGGATAAACGTGTTAGGCTCTTTCACTTAACATAGTTAGTATAACCTATAGTTAGATTTCCTACTTCCATTGCACCTGAAATGAATAGTGCACTATTGTTATATTCATTTATTCCAAAACACCTTTCTTCTTGTGACGTTAGCATTGTATGCATATTCAAACATTTATAGTGCTTGGAATTTACTTAGACAAATTATTACAATGAACTAACTTTTGTACTCATTACACTTTCTCTTTTCTTGTTCTTACCAATACAACAACCTACTTCCAAAGGCCAATACTTTCATATACATAGGTCTATACAAAATCACATTTACAGGTATTATTCTTAAATTACTTTTACACTATGTAAATCTTTTCCACACTATAATTTAAACCAATGGTTGCTAATTAGCTATATTTTGTTAGCTACACAAGATATTCATTTCCTACTTCAAAAGTATGCTTTTGTATGTCATTTATAGAAAGTAATAGCTACCACCCGCAATTTACTTTTGTAAGGACTAGTGCGCTTTCTCGTCACAATGTATTCTTTGACTGAGAATGCAATTAAGTTGATCAATGATGGAAACGTAGACTTGCAACCCCATCTACAAGCAATAGATATCTCAATGTTTGACCATGGGCCTGAACCAACGAATCAATATATGGTAGAACTCTCTGATGGGGTACACAAGTGGAAGGGTACACTTCCTAAACAATACAACCACTACATAGATTATGAAGAGCTCCAGAAGGGCTCTATACTTAAGCTCATTAAATACAGTTGCCCTATTATTTGCCATTCAAGGTGAGCCACCATATGTCACTACTCTTCTACAATATGTCAAATCATAACTTACAAATTATCATTTTTGAACCCTCTATGTCAAATCGCATCCTGTTGATAATACTTCTCTATTGTACGCTTATAGGTGGATTGTCATATTAGAATTAGAAATCACAAGTTTGCAGCAGGATATCATTGGCCAACCTGCCTACCTTTTTGAAGAACAAACCCAACAAGTACATGCCACATCTACAAGCCTTGATGACAGTATTATAGTACCACAACCACCTCTTGTGACAAAATATTCCTTGACCGACAATGCAATCAAGATGATGAATGATGGAAACCTAGACTTGCAACCCCATCTACAAGTACTAGAGTTTGCACTGTTTGGCCATGGCGTTGAACTGGGTGATCGATATAGAGTGGAGCTCTCCAATGGGGTACATAAGCAGAAGGCTACACTTCCAAAAAAGTACAACCGGTACATAGCTTCAAAAGAACTCCAAAAGGGATCAATACTTAAACTCATAAGCTATAGGTGCTCTGTTCTTTGCAATTCAAGGTGAGCCACCATATTTCCATGCTCTTCTACAAAAATCCAAATAACATCTTCTAGCTTTACATCTTTTATCCACTATGTCACAGTTGTTCCTACTAAAAATACTTATTCATTTAACCTTTTTAGGTGGATTGTCATCTCCAAAATAGAAGTCTCATGCTTGCAACACGATATCATTAGTCACCCTGCCTATCTTTTTGAAGAAATAACCCACCAAATAAATGCTACAAACTCAACTGCTCCATCTACAAGTAATAGTAACAATGGTATGGTAACAAAGCCACCTGCTCATAGGACACTTTTTGGATTATGTTCATCCCCACAAAATAAAAACATTCCTGCCCATATTACTCCTATTAGAAATTTGAATCCATTCTAGACAAGGTGGCTTATAAAGGGTCGTGTTACCATGAAAAAACAAATGCACCACTTCAACACACAGAAGGGACAAGGGCAGGTCTTTTCATTTGATATTATTGATTGTGAGTGCACTGAGATACATGTAACATGCTTTAATGAAGTCGCAAACCTTCATTACATGAATGTTCATTTTGGTGAAGTATATACAATATCTGGTGGAACCATTAAGTCAGCTAATAGGTTGTACAATAAACTAAATAGCCAACTTGAAATTTGTTTAGTTGAGGAATCCAAAATTTCTCTTAGAGGATGACCTTGCAATTCCAAAACATAGGTTCTCTTTCACGCCCTTTAAGGAAATTTTAGCACTAAACAATAACATCCTTGTTGATGTTATTGGAATAGTCATATGTGTGGACCCAAGCTCAATCATAAGGAGGCGGGATGGGACTGAAGTACTTCGAAGGAGCATCAAATTGATAGATATCTCTTCATCTACCATTAATATTACTTTATGGGGTCCAGCTACTGGAAAGGAAGGCAAACAACTACGGGAGATGTATCACTTAAAACATGTTGTTGTACTTGCAATAAAAAATGGTCGTGTCACTGAGTATAATGGAAAGGTCATAAGCACTTTGGCAAGCACCCAAACCCAAGGATACAGGAGGCAGAAGAGCTCAAATCATGGTTTGAACAAAATGATATTGATCTCACTCCATCAAATACACAATCGTTGGATGCACCTCTCCTGTTGACGAGGAAAATAATTGCTTATATTGAAGAGAAAACTACCAATGTGAAACAAACTTTCCAATGCACTCTAAAAGCAACAGTGCAATTCATAAAAATAAATTCAATATGCTATCCATCTTGCCCCCTTGAGTTAGATGGAAAACAATGTAAAAAAAAAGTTGTACAAAATAATGATCAAACATGGTACTGTTCCAAGTGCAAAGCTACAACTACTACATGTACCTATAGATACATACTCCAACTAAAGATCACAGATCATACAGGAATATTATGGGTTGTTGCTTTTGAAGAACCAGCTACCAAACTTCTTGGAATTTCCACAAATAATCTATACATGGTATAGTTCAATCTTGAAACAACAAGTATAGCTGAGACCATAGTAAAAGGAGTGTTATTCAAGAAATTTATATTCACAATCACAAATTCATATGATTCAAGTGTTGGTCAGACACAGGTAAAATCAACAATCACAAAGGTGGATGAGGTGCATTTTGTTGCAGAGACTTTACTCATCTTGAGTGAAATCACTGATATGTGTCATATTCCTACTATTTAGAAATAGCTCAAGAGCTTATGTAATGTATATACAATTTTTAAGCATCTTATATAGTATACTTTTGATTGCACACGTCAAATCTCAAAGTCACATGTCTATTGAAGATATTGGTAGTATGCAAATAATGTGATTAATCTCTTCCACAAAATTACTTGTGTATATAGCGCATCATATCGTATCTCATATATTTTTCAAAAATAGAATGATAGAAGAACTCGTACCATAAATGTTTAGCTTCTTTAATTCTGTATGTATTTATAAATGTACATTTGATGATTGTAGTTCCCTCACTTGATGATTTCTGATTGTAGTATGCAATAATGTGATTAATCTCTTCCACAAAATTACTTGTGTATATAGCACATCATATCGTATCTCATATATTTGTTAATCTATTAACAAATGTACATTTGATGATTTTTTATTGTAGTATGCAAATAATGTGATTAATCTCTTCCACAAATTTACTTGTGTATATACCGCATCATATCATGTCTCATATATTTTTTCAAAAATAGAATGATAGAAGAACTCGTACCATAAATGTTTAGCTTCTTTAATTTTGTATGTATTTGTAAAAGTACATTTGATGATTGTAGTTCCTATTTCCTTTACAGATGGTGACTTCCAACCCAAAAAACATACAATATCGTAAAAGAAGTCATAACTACTATACTCAACATAAAGAAGAAATTAGCATTCACCGTCATATGGAACACATAGAAAAATAGACAATACAATCCAACATACCAATCTCCTTTCAGTCAAACCAACACAACACAATACCATATGAAATTACATCCCAAACTGAAGACCTTTTTGATCGAGGATTGTCAATGTTTTCAAACCAAATTATGCACACTCTTCAAAATCAGTCCACAAGCTTACGACATACCGAAGTAAACTTTATAGAGGCTTCTAAATAATTTCATTCAAGATTAGATAAACTATCAAACTTACCAACATGCACAATTTTCTATGAATGCTACCCAGGAATGCACACCAACTCAACACAAAGTGGTCCAGTTTATTTTAGATGCTTTCATGAGAAAGGAAGACATCATTTTTCATCAAATAATTTTATGGACCTAGGAGTACAACCATACGAGCTACAAACACTAACACAAGTTGAAGAGATGCTTATAGCATGAGTCAATCTGATAATACAAGTAACACATGCTCGTGGTGGCCAGTACAAATATAGTGGGCACACA
This sequence comes from Sequoiadendron giganteum, assembly GCA_007115665.2. Classification (NCBI taxonomy): domain Eukaryota; kingdom Viridiplantae; phylum Streptophyta; class Pinopsida; order Cupressales; family Cupressaceae; genus Sequoiadendron; species Sequoiadendron giganteum. The sequence goes on from CM021103.1 coordinate 659,611,422, forward strand.
ATTTGTTTCCCACAAGATATCAAGACCATAGCAAAATACTCGCCGCATAAAATTGCAAACTTGGATGTGTTGGTGGTTCAAAGAACCAATACAAAAGGTGACCATTATGACTGCTATGTAAGTAGGCATTGTGTGTGGACCGCGCTACACTATAAAATCACATATGACCCATACTACAAAGACGTTGAGGTCGATTTTGCATCTCTTGCAGAGCTCCCTGATACAAATACAAACATTTCCAATATGCTTCATAACATAATTTTTGACAACGACAATATCGTTGCACCAAACAATGCATCGACATTTTATGCAGACCCAATAGAGAATGAATTCACTTGCTTCTCATCATTTATGGCTAGGTTACCAAATAAACGCCATGAACTAGAAATCATAAAAGAAACATTGCAAGTTAGAGATAAAAATGATAGCATTATTGCTTGGCCAACACTTGAAACCTCACCAGCTAATGAATACAATACTGAGGGCCTTTTAGACATGACTTTTCCCTCACTGTTTCCCAATGGTATTGCACTACATTTACAACCTCGCTATAGACAAGTTGAAATGCACGAATATGTGTTGCACCTAATGAGATTTCATGATAATAGATTTGGAAGGCATCCAAGGTTTAGATATTTTGTCTTAAACCTGCTAATGTGCCATCGAAGCCAAGGTGTTGCCTCTATTTTTGTCAAGAAAAATGCTGAGGATTGCATACCAACCACCATAGACAGTCTTCGTCTCCATATACAATAGTTGCCTGACACTAAAATAGCCAAACAATTGATGCATTATGGATCATCCCTTAGAGGCACACGAGCATATTGGAATAAGTGTTGTGGTGAATTATCAAACATGATAAACCAAATAGGCTCCCCCACACTATTCTTCACATTAAGTGTTGCAGATACCAAATGGCTTGATCTACACCAACTATTTTCAAAGGGTACAACACCAACATCAGGAAACAATAAAGATCACATAGATAGCATTGTTACAAACCCACATACCACATCCTTATACTTGCATCATCGATTCAAAATATTTCGTGAAGAAGTCTTAGAGAAGCTTTACTGTGCAAAAGACTTTTGGTATAGATATGATTGGCATCATCGAGGGTCTACACATGTACATGGATTCCTATGGCTTGAAGGTGCACTAAACATGGACAAACTTGATTGGAGCAATAATGCAAATGTAGACACAAGGAAATCATTCTTTGACAAATATGTTACTACTTGGAATCCCCGAAATATGGAAGACAGGAACAACACACGCCATTGGTCTTTCCAAGATGATCCCTACTTATTAACAACACCCGAAATCTTTGCTACAAATGCACTTTCTGAGTATGAAGAGTTGCTCAACCGTGTCTAGAGACACACCAAATGTTCAGAATCAAATTGACTTCAAAAGAAAGGCAACAACATGGAGTGTCGATATAGGGCACCCTGGATTGAATGTGCCACCTCTTCATTGTGCATTGATGAAAATTGGAAAAAAACCTTCAACCCTCCACGTAATGATGATAGGTTGAATATACATAGTCCAGAGATGCTTTCCATATGGAGAGCCAATATGGATTGTCGGCCTGTGCTTTCAAAAACACTTGTTCTAAAGTACATTGCCAAATATGCCGCAAAGGCTGAAAGAAAATCTGAAACCTATATTGATATGTTGCCCCGCATATGTCAAAAGCAAGCACCGCAAGACAAAGCACTTGCAGCTTATAGAAAATTCATGTCTGAAATTGTTCCAGATTGTGACATAGGTGCACAAGAAACATGCCACATGTTGCAAAATTTTCCCCTTGTTGTTTGCAATCGTGAATTTATGGTCCTAAATGTTGGCCGAAAAGTTTACAATCGAATTAGGACAAACTCAAATGAAGATACATTGCATCAAAGTTACCTCCAATTATACATGCAACATCCTCCTCAAATGAAAACAATAACACTTCTTGAATCTACAAAATCATTTTCATTCTCATCAAGTCGCAAACAGTACAACTGGAAAGAAAGGAAACAAAAAGCAATTATCAGTGTCTTCCCCCGATTTACTACTATTCCAAAGGAGGATTCAGAACATTTTGAGACATTTTTCTTGAGTGAACTACTTCTTTACAAGTCGTCTCATAACATTGTTGTTGACATAGGTATTGAGAAAGAGACAATTGTTGCAAATTGGAAGCTAATGAATAGACTTAAATATAATGTGTGGCATATTGTTCGTGTAATTGATGAAGAAATAAATCAAGATGAGAAGAGGAAATAAACAATGAAAGCAATATAGAAAATACAATACACTTGAATGAATGGGAGTTCTTATCATAGTTGGGTCTTGGTACTACTGGAATCTTAATTTGCTTGATATGCTTCGAAGACGTGACTTTGACAATTGCAACAACTGGAATGACCGTACAATACCTCAGGCTTTACATGAAACTGCAGAGCATTTCGTTAGCACAAACAAGGTTAACCAACATGAAAACCCAATACCATTAGAGGTTAACGACCTCCCATATCCACTCTCCCCCAAACAACAACTCGCTCTTACACTTGTTTTGGACCATTGCAGTGCTTGTGAGCTACAACAACCCTTGCACATGATCATACAAGGCACAATAGGAATAGGGAAATCCTATCTTATTCATTGTATTAAACACACCCTTTCCCATTTAGTACCACAAGAACATAGCCCACTCCTTGTTGTTGCTCCTACAAGAATCACAACATTCAACATACATGCCTCCACTATACATTCAGCCCTGAAGATTCCAATCAAGGAAATGCAACCATTGAAGGGTCAATCGCTTGCAATGTTTCAACAAAATATGCAACATGTAAAATACCTCATAATCGATGAAATGAGCTTTATAGGCCCATAATTACTCTTGAAAATTGATACCAGGCTACGCAAGGCTTTTCCCCATCAACAACACTTGCCCTTCGGTGGACGATCCATCATTCTTGTAGGCAACTTTGCACAACTACCCCCTATTATGGACAAACCTATGTATGCCTCCCACACAGATGCAAAAGCCCTATGGGAACAATTCTCTATTATTGTCACATTAGAACAAATATTTTGACAAGATGGGGGCACTCAAGCTCAAGTTGACTTCCGAAGAACTCTACAAAACATTTGTAATGCAGAACCAAATGAACAAGATTGGGAGATACTAATGAGTCACACAAACACAATGCTATCAAACAATGAAAACAAGACTTTTGACCTAGCAATGCACCTATTTCCAACCAATGACTTAGTTGGCACACACAACAAAAAAATGATACACCTGTTAAACCTTCCTATTGCACTAAGTATTGCAATAAAAACAAGCACTAAATCAAACATCAACAATGATACTGACTAGCTACCCCATGAACTCCCACTATGTAGAGGCCAACGCATAATGCTAACTACAAACCTATGGACTCAAGCAGGCCTTGTTAATGGTTCTCTTGGAGAGGTTTTAGATATTGTATACACATAAAGCTCTAAACCACCGGACTTACCATTATATGCAGTGGTTAAATTTGATACTTACAATGGCCCACCTTGGAACGTACATGCTCCAACAACTATTCCAATATCACCTATATCCCTAGGTTCTCACAAACAATTGCCACTATGCATGGCATGGGCAATTACAATACATAAATCACAAGGATTAACAATCGACTGAGCAACAATCGATATAGGTAAAAAGGAAAGACAGGGACTGACTTTGACAGCTATATATAGAGTTAAATCAATACATGGACTTAGGATCAAACCACCATTTTCCTTTGACCGATACTCAAGAATTAAGAACAATCCATGCACAATTACTAGGAAAAAAGAGGAGCTCTGACTACGTCTTCTTTCATTATGATGAGAACAAGTACACATACATAAACACACCACTCTCTCAAAAAAATGTATTTGTTTAAATTTTTCTCTTTACAAAATTCATATATTACATATTATTGTTTCCATATTTACACCACATTAACAATCACATGCAGGTGGATATTCCAGAATATTATACTACTGCAATAGTTGCTTCAATCTACTGATTTTTTCCCAAAGTAAGCTGAAAACCGCCCACCAAAGTCTAGCAAATGGTCATTTTTATGATCCAAAACCACTTCACAATCAAATGATCCGTGTCAAGAAAATAAACCAAAGCATATTGAATACAACACCACGTAGAATCAAGATCAGAATCCATACCTCCAATATACTAGGATGATCTAATGAAATTCCCAAATCCATACAAGATAACACACATGATGATCATATAGCCATAACCCACCTAGTCCTCCATCTACCCATGAGATGCTTACTCCTAATTGTACACGTAGATGTTCTGCAAAAACAAAGGGTCTCCCACTCTAAACAATAGAAGGAACTTTGTCTAGTGCAAACACAAGCATGGGGAGAATGTAGAGTCCTTATGATAAGAACTGTTATCAATGCTACAACTATTTTTTACTTCAATTAGCATTCATGCATCATCCCATCCCCAAATTGTGCCCATCCACATGAGAACAATTTATATCAAAGAAAGGAATAAATAACTAGCGTCAAATAATCATTGAAGAAAAATGGACAAATTAAATTCAAATGGATACCACAAAATACAATAAAAAATCATCCCTATCAACCTCCATTAGTCAAAGAAACTATGGGGCAAAAAATGAAAAAGGGAAATCCATTCATTCAAAAATTCCAACAATGCAGAAGAAAGCTTCAAGAGTGACCTACAAGATATATGAAGAAGTTTTTCACAAACGAATCGCCAATTCCACCTACCACTGCTCATCTGCCAAGTTAGGAAAAAAAAGATCCAAACTGTCAACCAAACAATCTACATTCATATCTCTCAACATACAGTATCCAAATTTCACACTAACCATGTGTTGACAACAACACTTTATCATAAGGACTCTGCTAGCTCCCTATAGTCATGTGTGCATCTAGATGAGGCAGACTCCAATATTTACAAATAACAAAAAACGCTTCATAAAACATCTATGTACACCTAATCAGGTAGAAGCATCTCACCCTATCCATATTATATCCAACACTCGGTCCAACTTACCCATGATAAATTCATTCACCCATCAACAAGCTAAAAATTTCATGTTCACCAATCACCATTCATATTCCAATTCAATTTTGATCTTGTTCAACGACTAGTGTACAATTAACACTTGCTAATGGTATATTTCTTGACATGGGTCATTATCATCCGCCATCCATATTTTGCATGCCTCAAATATTCATTCATCCATTCATTTATCCATGCATCTACCCATTAAATTCCATATATTGTTACAAACTAGGGCCAAATACTTTCATCTTGCTTCAAGAACATAATGCCCTCTCAGTTTACACATGCATCTATCCTTTTCATAGAATATATATTCCATACAATTTGTATTTAATTGACACAAGAATTGTATATATTTGGGAGTACACAAAACATGCCAAAGGTGTTCTCTATATATTACTGGCATTATCTACAGATTTTGAACAAGATTAAATGAACACATTTTATGTTTACTTCTTTATTAATTCGAACAAGATAGAATGAACACATTTTATATTTACTTCTATATAATTCAAACAAGATAGAATGAAAAAAAAGGAAAGTTTACTTCTTTATTATCTTTCCATAATGCCTATTTTCTTATGCTACTTGTATCTGGGTCTAACCCAAAATTATGTATTATATGTGCTTTGCAAAAAAAAATACACACAATGTTAAACAAGTTCTATAGTGAATGCCACTTCCCTTCTTACTAGTCCTTACATTCCTATCGACGTACCCCTTGCACCCCCTCTGGTGCAAGTGCTAGTTTTTATTATCTTAAGGATAGATGATGTTTTCATGGTCAAATAGTTAATTACATGAAAGATGATACAAAATTTATGCAATTTTTGAAAATCAATTGCTTGTAGGATAGAAATCAAGACAATAATACTATATTTTTCATTAAATCTACAAGAAAATAGTATGTAATCATTATATGCATAAATTAATTAATCGTTTATTAATTTTATAATCCCTATAGAAACAAATGCAATCCTTATTAGAAGTAAATTCCATGTAAAAACTAAAAACCTATGAATAACCCCTTGCATACTACTATAACCCAACAAAGAAATATACCACTAGAGCCAATGGACACAAACTCCTTGAAAATAAGGGTCATTCACTATTTTTTCTTTTTTAAACTTACCACATGAACAATTTGTTATATAACCCATTATCATGACAATAATGTGAACTATCCTCTTCCCAACTAAAGCACTTGTAGAAGATTAATAGAACATAATTTTTCTACCAATTGTTTGTTTCTACAACTATTATGTCCTTATCTAAAGATACATTGTTAATTATTTTCCTCAACAAATACATTCAACCAATTATTAAGCTTTACAACAATTACTTGACTCGATAGAACCAATTCAACAATTATGTACACAATTTACAAATTGTTTACAAAACTTTAATATTGCCACTTTTGAGGATGTTAATTGTCAACAATTAAATCCAAGTTTCCCTTTATTATCACTTTTATTTTATTTTCCTATTAACCCTTGGCTATCACTTAAGTGATTTAATTCCTCAATAATGTCCCAAGAATGATGCACCACAAATATAGATGTAATATGATTATGCCTCATAGAAAAATGTCACAACAATGATCGTGATACCTCATAATGTCATTACAAACCCACCACATCATTGTTAAGTGTGATGGGCAATAGGAGATCACTTTAAGCGTAGGCCTCAAACTTAATAAATTTTTTAAATTACACCTTCCTTAAAGGAAGTAGGGAACATAGAAATGCTTTCTACACTAATATTTTGAGGAGAGTGTTGTGCAAATTTCAATCTTGTAAGAGTTACACAAAGTAAAAATACATTTAAACATAAATCAAATAATGTATATCATAACATAGGTGTACTTGGGAAAACCTTTTCAAGAGAAAAATCTCACTCTACAAAGAAACTCTATATATTATATTTAGTAAACCGCAATTATAATACACTTGTAGAGCATGTCTTCACCAAATTATTGTCAGTCAAAGATCTAAAAGAATTATGATAGCTTAACAATATCTACAAAACTGTACACACAACCTCCATCTCAAGCACCTAATATACAAGAGATACAAAATCCAAAATCATCAAATGGTAATTAGAAAACCATGAGCTAAAACCACCCAAAAGTGGTGTTTAAATTATCCTTTAATCAAAGATGTGTTATGATGTGGCATAACATGCATCATAATTTGGTCAATAGATGTATTTTACATTTTTTATGCAAACTGCTAAAGGCCATAACTTTTGATCTGGTGGGTCAACCCTTTCTTTAAGTTGAAGTAGTCAAAGAGATCTACACAACAAGCACCCATGTGGGTGGTGTTGAACAACTAAGAATACTTATTTTGGAAAAAAACTAACTCTATATCCTAGAAATTGAGTTTTTTATTTTATATCTAAAATTGCACTTTTTGTAATCTTAACATTTGGAGCAAGGTTGAAACACCTTTTCTAACATTCTCCCACTTTTCAAACACCTTGCAAGAGAAAAAGGAGTATCAAAACCATTGTTTAATCATTATTAGTCAAGAGGCCCATAGACTCGTAGTACCACCTGAACTTTTATGTGATCACTAACTTCATCAATGCATCTACAACATTCTCCAAAATCTCAATATATTATTCAATAAATCACAATTACAATACATTTGCAGAGAAAAAATTCACCATATTATCACCAACCAGAGATCTAGAGGAATTTTTATGGCTTAACAATATCTACAAAACTCTACACCCAACCTCCATCTCAAGAACCTAATATATAGGAGATACAAACTCCAAAATCATCAAATGGTAATTAGAAAACCATGAGCTAAAAGCAAACGAAAGTGGCGCTCAAATTATCCTCTAATAAAAAATATCTTATGATGTGTCATAACACATGTTATAATTTGGTCAATAGATGTATTACATTTTCTATGCAAACTTATGGAGGTCGTAACTTTTGATATGGTGGGTTGATCGGGCCTTTTTCTATAAATTAAAGTATTCAAAGATATTTACACAATAGGAAACCTCGTAGGTGATGTTGAACAACTAAGAATATTTATTTTCGCCAAAAACTAACTCTATAGCCTAGAAAATGAGTTTTTATTTTATATCTAAAAATTTCCCTATTTGTATTATTAACATTAGGAGTGGGGTTAAAACACCTTTTCCAACATTCTCCCACTTTTCAAACACCTTACAAGAGAAAAATGAGTATGAACACCATTATTTAACTTAGATATGGGCCAAGAGACCCATAGACTCATAGCACCACCTAAAATTTGTAATGCTCATTAGCTTTGCCAATGCATCTACAACATTCTCCAAAATATCAAATTTTTCTAGCATTGCCCTCCCATCCCCTACCATATCTTGAAAAAAATGGTACTAGATATCGATATGCTTCATCCTTGCATTAAATGTTGGAATCTTTGCCAAACATATGACACTCTAACTATCACAATGAAGCATAATGACTCTTTCCTTTAGCTGAGCATTTGAACATAATCTCTTAAGCCAAATGGCATCCTTACAATAATGAGTTGATACCATCTACTTTGTTCTATATTGGACAAAGTGACCACATCTCGTTGCTTACTCATCCAAATAATTTAATCACTAAACATGGTAAAAATATATTCATTGATGGGTCTTCTACCATCAATATTTTCAATCCACTCTCAATCCATAAATCTAAAAATACAATTGAATGTATGTTCCATGTAGGATAACCATGATAACATAAGGAATAATCAAAGGTACTCACAAATACCTAAAGACTCATCATTGCATCTCAATATACTTGTCCAAGATTAACCATAAATTATCTAAGGACTCCCACTGCATAGGCAATGTTTGGTCTTTTAAAGACCATAGCATACATCAAACTCCTGATTGCACCAACATAAGGTACTTTGTTCATATCCTCCATCTCACTATGAGAAATTAGACACTACTCAACATTTAACTTTTTCCCCATTGTAAACAAAATACACAATGGTTTGTACCCTATCATGTTAAACCTCTTCAACACTAAGTTCACATACTCTAACCCAACTAATTTTTTGGTTCACTATATCTCTTTTGAGTAATGAAGTCAAGGTAGCGAAACAACTTCCTACACCAATCTTGAGAGGAGGGTAATGCAGAATTTTACAAATCTTTACAACAATTACATAAACTTAAACATAAATATCATGCATACGTAACACATTTATTTGTGTGGGCAAAACCATTTTGGGAGAAAAAACCCACATTCCAAAAGTTGCCCAGTATATTATCTAGAAATCATGAAGATTACAATATACTTGCAAAGCAAGCTTATTATAGGAGTATCACCAACCAAAGATCCAAAGACAACACAACAACTATCAGACTCTTAGAATACATCACAACACACAACCATAATACAATGCCCTCATAAATATAAGGTTTCCTTCTAGGGCAAGACAAGTCAACAAAATATATATTGTTAGATCGAAAACCTAATGATGAACCATTCAGATTTATAATAATTAAATATACATAAAATATGACTTTTCGCAGGCGCTGCCCCCAAACCCCTAATGGGGCGCATAACCCCTAGACCCCTTATCAAGGGGGTCACCCCCTAGACCCCGCAAGGGGGTACCCCTCACACTTAATATTTGCAAGCTCGAGACACCATTTTTCCTAACAATCTTCCACTTATCGAACACCTTACAAGAGCAACGAGAGGATCAATACCATGATTTAATTGCTAGGGTTAGAGAGGCCATTAACTCTGAATGCAATATAAAATTCTTTGTTCTCACAATCTTAGTTAAAGAATATGCAACATTCATCAAATTCTTTACCTTAACTAGCTTCACCTTGCCATCCTTGACCATATCTCTAACAAAATGATATTGTACATCAATGTGTTTGGTCCTGACATGAAATGTCAAGTTCTTAGCTAGGAAAATCGCACTCCAACTATCACAATAAATTGTCATTACACACCTTGTTCTATTCGAACATTTTAACATAGTCGAGCTTAAGCCAAATGGCTTCTTTATAAGCATGAATAGCTACCGTATACTTAGCTTCAATAGTGGACAAAGCAACCATAATCTATCACTTACTCATCCAACTAATTGCACCACCAAATAAAGTAAACACATAAGCACTAGTGGATCATTTGCTATCAATGTCACCTGCCCAATCTAAATCCACACAACCATGAATATCAAGAGAAATTTCATCTCCTATCAAATTACAATGATAACACAAGGAATACTTTGAGGTACCTCACAAATATCTAAAGAATATTTTAATTGCATGTCAACGAACTCTACCAAGATTAGACATATATCTAGAAAGGACTCCCACCAAATGGGTAATGTTTGGTCTGGTGCAAACCATAGCATACATCAAACTTCCAACTTCACTCTAGTAAAACATTCTTCTCATGTATTTCATCTTCGATGGGGATGTTGGACAATTTGAAATTGATAACTTTGTTCCAATTATAAATGAAACATGCAATGGACTGCAATCTTGCATGTTCAACCTCTATAAATTTGAATTGACATACTTACTTTGGCCAAGCCATAGCTTTTTGTTCACTCTATCTCTTCTAATTTCCATCCCAAGAATGTGTTTAGTTGCACCAAGATCTTTCATTTCAAATTTAGCTGCAAGTTGAGACTATAGTTTTGAAATCATTAATATCCCTTTACCAATAAATAACATATCATTAGTTCATATAATGCAATAATCAGGAAATGATCACTATTAGACTTATAATAAACATGTTGATCTAATTTAGAATGCTCAAATCTCAAACTCAACACATATGTATCAAATTTTTGGTACCACGTCCTAGGACTTTGTTTGAGGACATATAGAGATTTCTTCAATTTGCAAACCAAATTACTTTTACCTTTCACCACATAGTGCTCTATTTGTGTCATATAAATATCCTCCTCCAAATTAGCATGAAGGAAATTCACTTTTACATACATTTTCTCAACCTATAGATCATAAGCAACAGTAATAGAAAGTAAAAATCTAATGTATGTCATGTTTGCAATAGAAGAAAATATATCACCATAATCAACACCCTCAACCTAAGAGAACCTTTTGCAACCAACCGTTCTTTGTACTTCTCAATACCTCCATCTGAACCAATATTTTTCTTGAACACCCATTTTTAACCAATAGGTTTTCATCCTTCAGGAAATGGTACAAGATCCCATGCATCATTCTTTTCCAAAGTTGTCATTTCTTCATTCATAAAAATCTTCTAGGATTTTGTATCATTCATACCTAATGCTTTTTCTATAGGTTTAGGTTCATCCATGTTAATATTCAAAGAAAATATTACATCTCCAATCATTAGGTGAATACCTTTTAGATGGTTGTTTATGCCTTGTAGACCTACGAACAAGCTAAGTTGGAGGTTCATCTTCTGAAGTTTAAGAGCTAGATGAGCTACTCTCAACTTCTTGTCTATTTAGGAGACATGATTCAAATTAATCAGTGTAGAGGGAAGTTGAATCACATCTTTTTATTCAATTTTTGTTGTTGCAATGTATCAAAAGAAGGCTTAGCTTCTCTTAAAATAATGTACTAATATATATTATCTTATGTACACCAGGATCCCAAAGCTTGTATCCTTTCACACCATAATTATATTTGATGAAGATACATTTGACAACCGTGTTCTCCAAATTTGTTTGCTTCTCCTTTGGCAAATGTGCATATGCCTCGCAATCAAAAACTCTAAGATTTCTCAGTGAAGGCTTGTGACCCAACCATGCCTCTATAGGTGTCTTATCAACAAGAGTTGATGTAGAAGAATTGCTAATCAAGTAACAAGTAGTTGCAACAACTTCATCCCAAAAACTTTGTTCTAGACTAGCACCATTTAGCATACTCCTAGCCTTCTCCATCAATGTCTTACTCATTATTTTTGCAACTCCATTCTATTGTGGAGAATACAAATTTGTCTTTTTTCTATGAATGCAACAATCTTTACAAAATCTATCAAAATTATTAGAGCGAAATTCACCACCATTATTAGTCCTCAAACATTTTATTTTCTTCTAGTCTGCAACTAAACCATTGCTTTAAATTCTTTAAATCAATTGAAAAACTTCAAATTTACTTTTTAGAAAATATACACATGTCCTTCTACTATAATCATCAATAAATGAAACATAATATGTGGATTTTTCAATCAAAGGAATGTTTACATGACCAAACACATCACAATGAATTAGATCCAATACACCACAAGATTTATGAGAACTAGAGTAAAATGAAACGTGGTTTTGTTTTCCATAAATACAATGCTCATAAAAATCAAATTCAAGATTACAATCAGACAACCCTTTAACAAGGTTTTTATTTTTCAAGGTCTTTAGACCCTTTTCTCCAATGTGGCCAAGTTTCTAGTGTCATAACATAGTCTTCTCTATAGGTAAATTTGATTCAAAAGAAAGAGCACCCTTGGGTACCCAAAAGCCATGGCCATCTATTGAAGATGAAATCCTCACCTCTTCCAATGAAGTAGTCATAGACTTTATTTTTATAGAAGTACTATTACACTCAATAGTGCATGCATCAAGATTATATAGCATGCCATATTTGACACCTCTAGCAATCACCATAGCACCTCTAACCATATTCATCCTGCATCAAAAAATACTACCTGGACACCTACATAAATTTTGTGCTAATGCAAGGGTATGTAACACACCATTAATCCTTTTTATTCTACCACGAGGAAACATGATTCTAACTTTCCCATGACCAACAATATTTAAACAAGAATCATCACCCAAGTATACTTTACCTCCATCAAATTCTTCATATTCAAAAAACCAATCTCTATTAGAGGTCATATGGAAAGATGCACCCAAGTCAATTAACCATGCATTATTACATGCACAAGTTGCCAAAGTTGCAATGAATGCATCATCATATTCTTTCTCAGACTCATAATCAAATTTTTTTTTTTCTTTTTCCTATTCTTTTCTTCTTTGCACTCCTTACAAAAGTGTCTAAGCTTACCATAATTCTAGCAAATCACTTTGGACTTTCCAAGAGATTTGGATTCCCCCTTAGACTTGGACTTCTCATGCTTCTCATTCTTATTTCCTTTTTCCTTAGGTCTTCCATGAACATTTAGAGCCTCCTTGGAACTGAGGGATACCTTCCTCCTCATCTCTTCAAAAATAAAAATCACACCACATCTTCAATTTGCAAGATAACAGAAGTACTCCCAATAGCCATAACAAAATAATCCCACGAATCAGGCAAAAAATAAAGCAAGATTTGCTATTTTTCCTCTTCATCCATTTTGATATTGGAAATTGATGTAAATTGAGCCACCAAATTATTGAATGCTTCTAGGTGGTCTGTAAAATTCATCCACCCTCTTCCATTCTCAAATAATATAATTTCTTCCTCAAGAAAATATTATTCACTAAAGATTTTCTTAATACATCTCACCAAGTTTCTTCCATATTTTTGTGCAGAGGTCTCCTCATGGACATTGATTAAAATAAAGTCTGCCAAGAAGAATCTAATCAGACCCTTAGCTTTACGGTCCATAACATCATATTTAGTAGCTAAAGTAGGATATGTGAGCCTTAAAACATTCTCATCAACAACATCCCACAAATCTTGATCTATCAGCAGATCCTCTATCTTTAGCTTCCACATCTTAAAATTATTTTCAAAGAAAAATATCCACCTCTATTCTCCTTGATGAAATTTTCATCTAAAAAATCCTACAACAAGATCACAAAGTATCTTTTGTACAAGTTTCCACTCAAATCTATTTTAGTTTAAAAAATCCAGCAACCCACGACTAAAACTGAAGGTGATCAGGCTTTGATACCACTTGTAAGGAAGCTAAGGTATCAAAACAACTTACTGCACTAATCTTTAGAGGATGGTAATGCAAAACTTTACAAAAGTTACAAAAACTTAAAAAAAAATAAATATAAATATCATACATACCACAACACAGTGATTTACGTGGGGAAAACCCTTCTGAGAGGGAAACCCCACACTCTAAAATTTGCCCAATATATTATCCAAAAAATCACGAAGATTGTAATATACTTGCAGAGAAATATTCTCATAGGAGTATCACCAACTAGATACCCAAAGGCAACACAACAACTATCAGACTCTCATAATACATCACAACACATAGTCATAATACAATACCCTCATAAAACAGGGTTGCCTTCTAGGTCAAGGCAAGCCAACACAATATTTACTCTCAAATGTAGAACCTAATAATGAATGGTCTAAATTTACAATAATAAAATATACATAAAGAACCCTCGTTGAGGGGTTCATCCCCTCAGACCCCACTTGCAACCCCCCACAACCAATATATTAACCTCTTATAACTGCAAGGTTGAGACACCATTTTTCCTAACATTTTGATCTTCATCCCTAAGATGTCTTTGGCACCCCTAAGTCTATCTCAAGCTATGTTGAAAGTTGAGATTTCAAATCACAAATCAAACCTCTTTCACAACCAAAACACAACATATTATTAACATATAATGTAATAATGAGAATACGATCACCATCCAACTTATAGTACATGTAATGATTTGATTTGGATCTCATAAGTCTAAAACTTAATACAAAAGAATCAAACTTTTGGTACATCCTAGTATATTGCTTAATACCATACAAATATTTCTCCAACTTACAAACTAAATGATCTTTACCTTTCTTGATGCAGTGCTCTAGTTGTGTCATATAATCTCTTCTCCCAAATCACCATGAACGAATGTTGGACCTTCACATCTATATGTTCAACCCCAAAATCATAAGAGATAGTAGAAATCAAATGGATGTTAGATTTGATACTAGAGAGTAAATCTTACCATAATCCATTACCCCAACCTAGGAATAACCCTTTGCAACCAATATCACCTTGTACTTCTCAACACATCTATCAAACCTTATTTTTCTTTTGAGAACCCATTTGTATCTATTAGAATTTTGTCCATCATACAAAGGTACTAGGTCAATCATGTTATTTTTCTTTAAATTAGTCATCTCCACATCCCTAGCCACCTTCCAAGACTCTACATCATTCATACCCATAGCCTCCTAGGCCCAAAAATGTTAGTAATCAAAGTAAAAACACATCTTCAATCAAAGGGAGTATACTTTTCTTATTGTTATCTTTGACAAGTGGACCTCCTTAATTATTGAGGTAGAGGTTCTATGTCTTTCTTACCTTTTTAGGTCCTTTGTGGTCTTATGGCTCAACCTTCTCAATCTTTGGGGTTAGTTGAACTAGATATTTCTTTTCATCCTTCTCTAGCTACAATACTATGGAATAAGCCTTAACTTATCTAAAGATAACACTTATATGTTATACAAAAATCTCTCACTCACAGGGTCTCAAATATTGTATCCTTTCACATCAACACCATAGCCAGTGAAAAAATATTTTATATCCTTGTTCTCCAACTTTAACCTCTCCTCCTTAGGCAAATGTGCACATACTTCACAACTAAAAACTTGAAGATGTCTAAATGAGGGATTTATTTTTACCATACCTCCATAGGTGTCTTATCAATAAGATTTTATATAGGAGACTCATTAGTTAGGTAACAAACTATGGAAACTACTTTATCCCAAAACTTTTATTCCAATTTGTAATGTCGTAAAATTGAACCCCTTGTAATTTCACATACATTCTTGCATCTACTTTAGTGTCCACTCCCATAGCATTTGTGTAGGATCATTTTAGCCCTTGGATCAGTCTTTTCCCCTCCTAGGATGCTCAAAAACCCCTTTTCAGCAACTACCTTTGTGTGTCAGCTTCACGTTGAACCTGGTGCTTTTCCCATTTGTTTCATTTTGTAGCGTGATGTGTGTGGACACTAGTGCACCGTGTGAATGTTTGCACATTGTGCTAGCATCTTATGATGTTTCAACGTTCAAATTACCGCTTCCAAGCATGTTTTCCACTTGTTAGCAAGTTTTTTTGGTGGTAATAGCTTGGGACGCCTTGTAACGGCTCGAGAAGCTTCTTTTCCCTCTTTAAAAGTCATCTCTTCAACTCATTTGGCCTTCTTCTCCTTCTTGGCTTCTATCTTGGACATTCTCCCAGATTCCTCTTGCTTATGTAGCTCTTTACAACTTGCTATAGTAGCCTCAAGCTCTCAAGCTTTTATAGCACTCTTGCAATGCCCTCTATAACACTCTTGACTCTTGTAGCTATCTTGCTCCCCCTCTTTGATTTCATTTAACCTTGCAACTAATATCTCCCTTGTCTTGTTCTTGCAAGCATCTTGGGATTTCACACATCCCTTACCTATTGCATCTATATTTTGTGATACGGGTTCTCCTCCTTGAGCAGGGATTGCTTTTATCACTCTTGCATTCATTTCATCCATATTATCTTTCTCTATCTATTTGGTTGTTGGTGGAGGTGGGAACGCTGAAATGAGGGTTTGATTGAGGCAAACCCCTATACAACCCCAACATTTTCTCCAGATCTTACACATGCAGGTATCAAAGATATTCATTAGTTGGAGGCTTCATTACTTGGGTGGTTGTAAGCACTTTCTTTCTCCTCTTTAAATTTATCATTTGTACTTTACTTTACTTCATTTCTATTACTTTTTGTTACTTTTCTGCATCTTGGAAGTTCTCAGTAATTCGATTGTTAGTAGTCGCTTTGCTATTTTTTGTGATAAACTCAATTTCTAGTCTGTACAATACGCCAACGTGCCTCTAGGACTCTAGCACGCTGTACTGTCATCCTTAATCCGTGTTGTCATCCTTTGGTCGAGAACTTGTCAGTTTGTCCAAAAAACCTCTATGGCTTGCTCTTTTTTATTCTAGAGCTTTCACTTTGTTCTCCAAGGTAGTTTAGGGCAGTTCACCCCTTGGGAATCTCTTGAGAATAAAGAGACTCGTGAGTAGCGAATACCCCTTCTCTACACAAGTCTACCACACTCAGCATACCCCTAATCCTCTCCATCAATGTCTTATTCATTATTTATGTAACTCCATTCTATTAAGGGTTGTATAAAGTTGTTTTATGCCTTTATAACTCATGCTACTCATAAAATCTATCAAAATCTATTAAAAAAAAAATCACTGCCATTATCAATAATCAAAATATTAAGCTTCATACCTATCTAATTCTCTAAAAGTGCCTTAAACTCTTTAAAATTATTAAAGACTTCAAATTTAATTTTAAGAAAATATACCCATGCTCATCTATTGTAATCATCAATTAAAAATTACATAATATATAAATTTAAAAATCAAAAGAACAATAAAAAAATACATCGTAAAAGATTAAATCTAACACCCCATAAGATTTTGAGAACTAGAGTAAAAATAAATATGGTTTTATTTTATATATACATATAAATCATATAAATCATATTCAAGATTACAATCATTAACCCCTCAACAAGGTTTTCATTTTTCAGGGTCCTTAAACCCTTCTCACCCATGTGACCCATTCTTTGGTGTCATAACACTGTTTTCCTTGCAAGAAACATAGTCTCCAAAGCACAAGAACACTTAGAAACCCATAAATCATGAACATCAAAAGTAGATACAATGCACCTCTCTATTATTGGTTCTAATGGTGAAGGTGAATATTCTTAAACTTCTTAAAGTATAGGAATTGAAGAACTATTGTACTAAATTATGCATACATCTAACTAAAATAAAATTTCAATGTAAACAGCCTTAGTAAGAACCATAGCTCCTTTGACCATCTTGCACCCTCCACTCTAGAAACAACCTACACAACTGCATCATTCAATTTACTTGTGGAAAGTAGGTTCTATGCCAAACCATGGATATGCAATATGCCATTGATCCCCTTCACTTCCCCTTCACTTTTATCCATTATCGAATCAAATCAACTCTAGCATGTCCAACAATATTTAGATGAGAAGCATCTCCAAGGTACACCTTTCTACCATCGTATTCTTCATATTTTGTAAAAAAACCTTGATGTGAGGTAATGTGGAAAGAGGCACGAAGTACCACCAACCATGCACCTTCTAATCATGAGTAACCAAGTTAGTGAAAAAAATAGCACCTTCATCCTAGGAGGATATATCATACTCATCATCAAAATCTAAATTTGTCTTCTTTGTCCTCTCCTCCTTACAATCTCTTCTTAAATGTTAATTTTTTTTGCAATTCCAACATTTCACCTTGAACCTACTAGAATATTTTGATCTCCCACAATATTTTGATCTAGACTTATCTTTCTTCTTGTCCTTCTTACATATTTTTTTGGATCTTCCACAAACCACTACAACCTCCTTAGCTAGATTATAACTCTTCCTTCTCATTTCTTCTAAAAGAAAAGATGCAACCACTTAATCCATATTAAACTTGGTGGTAGTGCTCCCAATGGCCATAAAAATGTGATCCCATGAATCTAGCAAAGAACACAACAAATTCATACATCGATCCTCCTCCTCCATTTTTACTCCTACAAAGTGCATCTAGGTAAATACCATATTGAAGGCATTTAGATGTTCAACCGCAAACCCACCATATTCCATTCCAAGGCTATATATCTTATTTCTCTAGAGAATCTTAT
This sequence comes from Sequoiadendron giganteum, assembly GCA_007115665.2. NCBI lineage: Eukaryota > Viridiplantae > Streptophyta > Pinopsida > Cupressales > Cupressaceae > Sequoiadendron > Sequoiadendron giganteum. Next base: position 659,630,108 of record CM021103.1, read on the forward strand.
TCACTAAAGATTTAGCCTAATAAATTTCTCTAAGCTTCTTCTAAAGATTCATTGTGGTAGTCTCCAAATGCATAATCAACAACTCTAACTTGGCCAAAATGAGTCTAATAAGACACTTTGAATTTCAATCCATCTTGCCCTAATATTTTTGTGATGTAGCTATAGATATAGATCTAAATACTATAACCCATCTAGATCTTGGTCTGCAAGCACATCCTTGATCTTGAGCTTCCATAACTCAAATTTGTTGCCTAAAAATTTCTCCATCTCTATCCTTGATGTTCTTACCATCTCTTCTTGTAATAAGATAAAAACACTCTCTACACAAGATCACATTCAAAAAAATATTAATACAAAAAACACTCTACCCAACACCTCGAATCTAAGGTCATCAAGCTCTGATAATAAATGAAAGGAAGAAGACTGCACAAAAATTCTTACCACACTACTATTGTAAGGAGATTGTTGTACAAATTTTAATCTTCTAACAATTGCATAAAGTAGAAACACATTTAAACGTAAAATAAATAATATATACCATAGCACATATGTATGTGGAGAAAATCCTTTCAGGAGAAAAATCTTACACTCCAAAGTAACTCAAGGTATAATTTAATAAACCACAATTATAATTCACTTGCAAAGCAGGCTTTTGCTAGAGTATCACCAGCCAAAGATCTCAAGAGGAATCTAGTTCAAATAACTTAGTAGTATCTATAAAACTCTCCTAAGAACCTACATCTCAAGCACCTAATATATAGGAGATACAATACCTAAAACCATTAAATGGTAATTAGAAACCCATGAGCTAAAACCACCCAAAATTTGTGCCTAAACTATCCATGAATGAAAGATGCCTTAGAATGTATCCTAACATGCATCATAAATTGGTCAATAGATGTAACTCCCCTTTACAACTCTTTTATGTATCCAACAACTCTCTTTTTTATGTTTCTTGATGAGCCTTAGAGTTGTCTTGTTTTCCTTGTTTTAGTTTTATACTTTTCATCATATTTCTAATAAGTCTCAAAGATATTCCCAAACCTTTTCACATATTTTAAGTATTTAAAGTATTGAAGATGATATATTGTATTGATAAATGATCGTGTGAATCTTTGAATATCTATGGAATTTAGTGAAGTTTTATGATTGATTATAGTTATTAAAGATGAAATATGCCTTTGGAATAAAATAACCCCTGTAGTGAGGGATTTGACAACCCATAACAAAAGAATATATTTTTGCCACAATCAAAGGGGGTGATCACCTACAACACATGCAATTTTTTGAAGTTGATTCAGGAAATGGTCGAAGAGTGTGTATATGATGTATTCATGGATCACTCCATCTTCTCGCTTTATGCTATTATTAGATCATGAATGAAAGAAGATACTTGTATTAACAATGGTTAGTGACTTGCAATATTTTTTACCCTATTAGGCATGTCTTGAGTTATAACGATCTTCTTTAAAGATGTAGAGTCTTGATATGATTTTGGCATTCTTATCTCCTCTAGCTTTTATTTATTTTTTGAAATAATACTCAGTCTTCTTATATTTTTGGGAGTTTTACCCTATTAGGCACGTCTTGAGTTATAACGATCTTCTTTAAAGATGTAGAGTCTTGATATGATTTTGGCATTCTTATCTCATCTAGCTTTTATTTATTTTTTGAAATAATACTCAGTCTTCTTATATTTTTGGGAGAGTCAATAGTTGCTTATAGTTTGTTTTCAACCCAAAAAAATGGAACTCTCAAAGATCTTGTATATATGTCCAATCTTGTGAGAGATTAAGGGCTAGCTAGATATTTTGTATGGAGTAGAATTGAATATAAGTATTGTTGATTAGATATTGTATTCTTATGTTTTGTATGTTCAAATTGTAATAAAGAAGGATACGACATTTTCCATGAATCTCTAAGTTAGGATTTGAAAAGGGATATTGTGGGATTGCAACAACTCAAGAAAGGGCCACTTGAGGTACTGTAATATCTATTATAGTTTAGATTATTAATTACAACAAAACTAATTGCTAAATTATGTTTCCTAGTTATAATTATTTTGAATTTTTATTATAGAAGTTGCATCATAGTTGAGTCATTAAGTTATTGTCTTCAGAAGAGTAGTTACCTATAGCAGTTATTATAGTTACCTGTAGCAATTATTATTCATCAAAATTTGTTTCTAGATAGAGTTCTTTCAATCAAGATTACTTTCAATTATATTTATTTTGTTATTATTCTATACACAATTGAATAGGATGATTTAGGATTCCCAATTGCACATACAATGCCAACATCATCTCAAGAATACAATTCCTTGGTTGACAATTTAAATCAAGCACCTATAGGACAATGAATTGCTTAATAAGAGATATGTTGATATGTTAATTTATATGTATGCATTGTCTACATCAATTGATTAAACATAGAGTGAGATCTACATTTTTTTCACTATTTTCAATGATGGTGCTAGAGTTAAAAATTCCCTTATCATGTTTTAGTTCATTTATATTGCTTTCTTAATTTGGGAATTTTTCATTTACAACAATTAGGACCAGTAGAATGTATGAATCAACCTTGAACTACTTACTAATAGTGTGTAGGAAAAGCTATTAAGCTCAAGTTACTATTGCATGTGGTGACAGAGAGATACTTTGGGAAGATTTCTCCCATTGAACCAAAATGAAGAAGAATTTGAAGATATTGGTGCAAGCAAGGAACTAACGCCATCAAAAGAACTAACTAAGGGAATCAACAACATAGAAATACCCCACACCAGTAATTATTCCGGACCTTGGAATAATCCCCATAAGAAATCTTGACATGATGATAGAAGAGGCAGTGGACAACCCAGTTGAGCATGTTACGTTTGAATTCCCAATCACAAATCAAGAGTGGGTGGTTTCCCTAAAGAACATACTTCCTTTAGCCTTGTCCAATTTCTATGGTTTAATCACATAAGACCTTGAAATATTTATGTTTGAGTTTGATGTTCTATGTAGAAGCTATGACTATACCATAGACACTCATAGGCTAAAACTCTTTTCGACTGCATTGAAAGACGTCACCCTGCAGTGGTTCATGGGGTTAGGAAGAAGTGTAATGCAAAGTTGGGAAATAATGTAGGAGAAGTTCTTGCAAATATACCAAGATTATTGTCAGGGAGGAGACATTGAAAGAGATGATATCTTCAAAATGTCACAAACAAAAGATGAGCCACTTGAAGACTATGTGGAGAGGTTCTAATTCTACCTTAAAAAGTCACATCAGAATATGCTCTCCCTTGAGTCCCTAAAAGTGGTATTTTTGTGAGCTCGGTAAATGAAGATTGTATGGATGCATTAAACCTCATTAGAGTAGGGGATATTTCTCAATTACCTTTTGATGAAATTCTTCAAGTGTGCAAAAATTATTCAAGATCATCTATGAAGAAGACTAGGTGTGTTAGAGCCTTTTCTTCCACCAAAACATCCATAGGTGTTTGCAGGGTAGAAATCAACAAAATTTTGTCAAATATGAAGGAGGACATCATCAATCATTTGGAAACCCAAATAGACACTTTTTTACATAAAAGAAACAAGAAGTAGAATTTTCTCCCATAAAATATTGTGCACACTATCAATAGAAAAGGGTTAATTGCAAGTACATAAAGATTGTCAGCATTTATGAGGAGAAGCAAGCAAAAACTAAATTTCATTCCTTGAAGGATGAGGAAGGCTAAGTGTTCTATATTTCCCAATGTAAACCATGGCAATAAAGACAAGGTATGCCTCAAGACCCTTTGTCTTATAATATGTCAATTCCTAGGGTCAATTCAAATTTCTCTAATTAGAATAATCAACCTTGGAATAACATGCCAAATTAACTATGGCCAAATTTCCAATCATCTAACTGGACTCCATAGCAAGGGATGTGGCAACAATAACCACATCAAGCACAAAATTACAATCCACAATGACAGTCCTCTCAAAACCAATGACCTCCACAATGGTGTGGAAACCAACAGTGGCAAAACCCAAATGTCAGCTACTCACAACCACAACAATCTTTGAAACAACAACCAACCATAATGTTAAAATTGGCCATATCTATCCCAACACAACCAAGAGCACCAAAATTTTCTGCTCAATTTTCACCAAACCCTAACAAGAAGCTTGTTCAATAGACTTATACTAACGAACCTATCCAATACCCAACCTATAGGGTTGAGGTTATTGATGTTCACCTGTGTTCAGGAAAAATTCTTGCTATACCATCATCCCCTCGTATTACAAAACTTTCCAATGAGGAACTGATAATTGAAACTATTGACCATTCAATTAAACAACTTGAATAAAAAAAATTGCATCCAAACATCACAAATAGGGAACCACCATTTCCAGAGAGATTGACCACCCACAAATTCCATTTTGAACTTGAAATCGATTTCTTGAACCAAATTAAGAATGTTTGTGTCAAAATACCCTTGATCCAAGTTATTAAGGAAGTGCCCATATACACAAAGATTTTGAGGAAACTATACCTCAAAAATCTAGGGAGGAGACGAAAGGACCGACAAACTGTCCATGTTATAAGACAATTGATTGACATTATGTTGGGAAACATAGTTGTCCCAAATTATATAGACCTTGGTAGTTCTATTGTAGATGTGCAGATTAAAGACACACTTATCAAGAATAATTTAATTAACTTAAGAACAAACATCAATGTAATGATAAGAGAAACAATGCAGAAGCTTCAATTGATGAATCTGAGACCTACACCCAAAGTTTTGCAATTAGTAGATAGGTCAACAATCAAGCCAAAGGATATCATTGAGGATTTAATAATCACACTAGATTCATGGGAATATCCAACATACTTTATGGTTTTGTAGCCTAAGGCCAATCTAGGAGGATACCCCTTAATCTTAGGTACACCGTGCTTAGCCACGATTTTGACACATTTATTGGATGTATATATGGTATTATGATCATCTCTAATAGGATTGTGACAAACAAATTGGTCCTCTACCCACTTGCACAACCACATACAAAATTGGAACAATATGTTTGGCCAAACTTGGAAGGGGATGGGCAATATTCTCTACAAAAACTTATGACCATAGAATAAAGCCCAATGGTCAACATTCAAGATAAAGATGATTTTTTTTGTCAATATCATTCAAAACTCTTATGGAATGGACCTGCAACAACGCTACTATTTAGCATGTTTTGCAATGCCTATTGCATATTATTATACCTACAACATCCTCTGAATCCACTTCTCAACTATTTCATGCACTACTCCTAGAAGAACAAAATTATGGTGGAGGTTCCAACAAATGGAATTTAATGTAGAAAAAATAAAATAACTCACATAAAAGTGATGAAGTGTGTAATAAAACACATTTGCGATATCACTAAAAATTAGGGGTAAAACCACAAATTAATGAGTCAGATTAGAGTTAAATTCATTAGGAAAAGTACCAGGCTTTTGTTTATTACCTAGCTTGACATGTAATGGACAAAAGAGTGGACCAAATGGAAGTGGTTGGTTCACGATTTGACCTAGTAATCGATATTCCAACAAATGAGCATGTGTTATGAGTGATTATTAGACCTGCTATCCCAATTACTAATTTGAACTATCAAGTGTTTGAGAGTGATTCCCATATTGCCATGTTCCTCCAATAGTCATGTGAATTTGCAAAGCAATTGCAACCAAATATTGAATAAGCCTACAAGGATAAAATCATACAGCTCAAGACCAACAAACTTCCAAAGGTACTAATCACCTTGGAGAACCTATTTGATTCCAATGATGTGAGGAATGACAAAAATAAGTTTGTTGCAAACAAAAGCGATTACTCCAAACTTGATGTAGGAGGTGGAAGAAAATTGAAGGTGGGGAAAGAAGCCTCCCAAAAGGATAAGGACTGATTGGTATCATTTTGCAACGATTATGAAGGGGTTGTGGCTTGGACCTACAACAACCTAAAAGGGTATGACTACAAGGTGATCCAACACATCATAGATTTGGTTGAGTAGGCTAAACTGGTTTGCCAAAGGTAGAGTCCAATAAATCCAAAGGTTGAGTCTCTTATGGCTCAAAAGTGGAGGAAAATAATTGATTCAAGGATCATATACCCCATCAAACATTCAACATGGGTGTCTAACCTAGTTCTTGTAAGAGAAAAATGGCGAAATCAAACTCTGCATGAATTTCAGGGACTTGAACAAGGCATCCCTAAAAGACCACTACCCCTTCCCTCCATGGAGCAGATTATCTAAACAGTTGCAAGAATGGAGATGTTCTCTCTACTCGATTACTTTTCAAGCTATAACCAGGTATGGGTTAAAGAAGAGGACCAACATAAAACTACTTTCACTGCAAAGTGGGGAACCTTCACATATGAAAAATACCTTTCGACCTCTCCAATGCAAGAGCTACTTTCTAACGAGACATGGACATAGCCTTCCAGGGCCCAATCAATATAATAATCCTCATCTACCCAGATGACCTCACAATATTCTTCAAGAAAAAGGAGGATTATTTTGATCCCCTGGAGAATATTTTTCAAAGATGCCAAGAGTTTGGGGTATCCCTCAATCCTAAGAAATTCGTTTGAAGTGTCACAAGGAAAGCTACTAGGATAAGTGGTATCCAAAGAAGGTATATCCATTCATCCATGAAGAGTGCATGCCATTAGGGACTTGGCCCTACCAGTGAAAAAGGGAGTTCAATCTTTCCTAAGAAAGATCAACTTAGTTAGTTGGTTCATATATGACTTCGTAGAGCTAGTAAGGCCCATCACCCTAATGTTAAGGAAGGACCAAGCTTTTAAATGGACCACTAAAGGGAGGATAGTATTTGATAAGATCAAGGAGGAAATATCCATCACTCCCATGCTAGTCAATCTTGACTTCTCTAAGGACTTCAATGTCATGTATGTTTACAAAAGTGAACATAGCTTGGTAGTCATGTTAACTCAGAAGGAGCATGAAGGAAAAGGTGAGAACCCCATTGCATTCTACTCAAGAACCCTATGGAGATATGAAAATAACTACAACTTCGTTGAGAGGAAGGCCTTTGCCATAGTCAAGGGTCTCAAGAAGTTTCAGGCACCTAGTGGCAGGGAGTAAGATAATGATATATGTGGTGCATCCCAGCGTCAGAGAACATGTCATGGAGGGAGAAATCACATACAAGAGATCCAATTGGATGAATAAGATCCTAGAATATGATGTCAAAGTTTGATCAACCAAGGTTATCTAAGGGAGGGGGCTTTAAAAAAAATTGTGCAATGTGCAGATATCCTGATAGATGTGTAAGATACACTAAACATAGTTTTGTTGAGCCAGTATGAAACCGTTGGATCTTGGGTCACTGATAGGACCTGCTTTATTGAGATAGGTTGGTATCTAGACAATCTCCCTATGCACAAGAGGAGATTCTACATGCTACAAGGAGCTATTTATATGCTAGTTCAGGGAGTCCTTTCAAAAGGAACTTCAATGGGATCCTCCTCAAGTGCGTTGATGACCACCAAGCTAAAAATAATTTACAGGAGATGAATTTCAACCCTTCACATGGTCACTTCTCGATGAAAAAAACCACAATTAAGATCATGCACGTCATGTCCTATTGGCCAACCTTGTTTTCAGATTGCTTTCAAGTAGTCAAAAATTTCCAACAATACCAATTTTTTGTAGGAAAGTGAAGAATTCAGCCATGCCGCTAAAGTCGATAGTGATTGATGATCCTTTTACATAGTGGGGCTTGGATTTAATTGGGATGATCAATCCTATGTCTAACACAGGACATAAGTGGATACTTATAGCCATCAATTACTTCACCAAGTGGATTGAAACCGCTCCTTTGAAGTGATTGAAAAGGTGATCCTCGACTTCATGGAAGAACTGGTAAAAAGGTTTGACCCTCCAAAGACAAACATATTTGACAATGCAAGGGCCTTTCTCAAATCAAGGATCTCAGAATTTGTGCTCAAAAATGACATTTTTCTTAAAACATCATCCAACTACTACCCACAAGGGAATAGGTTGGTTGAGTCAACAAATAAAAACCTCCTAAGGTTAATTAAGAGAATGGGCGCACCCAACAGTGGGAGTGACACATTTACATATGAAGACAATGTTGTGGGTCGATCAAATCACTCCCAAGCAGATCCTAAAGACGTCCCCTTGTGAGTTGGTCTACAGGAAAGAAGTGGTTATGGCCATTTTGATGAAAATCCCCACTTTGCAATTATTGAAAGCTCTCAAAATAGAAGAAAATAGAGTGATGGAAGTTAGGTTAGTAGAGTTTCTAAGCCTTCGAGAAGTGAGAGAGCATACTAGTGACACTATAGTTGTTTGTCAGTAAGTGGTCAAGAGATGGTTTGACAAGAAGGTCTCTGACCCAAGCTTCAAGCATGGAGACTTAGTTTTAAAATATGAGGAAAGCGCTACAAGGCTAGGACAACATACAAAATTCAACTCATTATGGAGAGGACCTTTTCACATTGTCGGAAATAGGCAAGGTAATGCGTTCGAGTTGGAAGATGAAGAAGGCAATGCCTTGGAGATTCTGGTTAACAAGATCCACTTGAAGCATTTTAACTAATTTATCACTTCCCTTGTACATAGTTATCTAGTTTCCTTTTCTTGTTGTTTTTTCCTTTTTGCTAATAAGTGCCACCAACATAACTTGCTGCCATTCCTTAGGCCATTTCCTAGTGTTCATGTCTCGTCTCCCCTCTTTTTGAAATCCTCTATAAAAGACAGTAATCTACCCCCACTCTCTTTGAAATTAATGCTCAAAGCACCCTCAATTGCATGACTTCCCATAAAAATCTCACCAAATATTTTAGGAGTGGCTCCTCGAGCATGTGTTTCATCCTTTCATTAATGGGTAAAAAATCCAAAAAGCTACGTAGTGATTACATTAAAATGTGATAATTGTTAAATACCCTACTCCTCAAACAAAACATTTTAAAATTCTAAGAGTTTCGAGAGCACTAAGCCAAATAGAGAACCTTTAGCAAAGAATTGAGAGTAGAATTGAGTGCAAAATTGCAAGAAATATTTAGTAAAATAGTTTTCAAAGAGAAAGGAAGGTTATTTTGAGGAAAGAGAAAAGATGAAACCTTTTGGGTCCTCATCCAATTGTATGCATTCAAAAATATGAAGATCCTGTGATCCATTAGTTTATGGAGAGCTTCCACCTCAGTTTGTAGGGAGAAAATCATATGCATCAACCCTTGCACCACCAAATCCCATCATACCAAATGTGAAAAATATTTCAAAAGGGCCTTACAGGGACCACACTAGTCCTCGACTATGTAGATGGGATCTTTGATCCTAAATTGGCCAAGAACCTAAAGAATCTAAGAGAGGTCGCTCATGTTGAATAGGACAACTGAGAGGGAGGTGAATCGGTTGTCACATAATTAAACTTTAATCCAATCACCAGAACTAATTCTTAATACTACTTAAATGATTAATCATCAAATGCCAATGCAAAAACTTAAATCCAACACATAAACACAATAACAATAGATTTACGTGGAAAACCTAATTAGGGAAAAACCATTATGAGGATTAAATCACACAATAGAGAATATCAAAACCGATTACAAGAGGCTCACTACCTGAAATAAGGCTCACTGCTAGAATAAGGACTCATTGCCCATAATAAGGACTCACTATCCTATAGGGCTAACAACTTGGAGGGCTCACAACCACATAGATACAAAGAAGACTTGTTACAGAGAGACTAAAATCCCAATACAACAAAGGATTCCATCACAATCACTTGCAGTCACACATGAATGATAGAGTTCACCTTCTGCTCACTGCATCTGAAAAACTCAGCATTAAGCTTCACACTGATCTACCACACTCACATAACACACACACACACTTTGAAATTTCACATCTAACTACACTTACTCTTTTCTCTTATCACTCTTCTTCTTTTCTCTTATATATTTCTTCACCACTAAATCATCTTGCATTTATACCATCTTCAAATTTGAAACATATCCAAAGTCAGCCATCCAAATTCAAATTCAAATTAGGTCAGTGCAAGAACATCCTAGGGTGGAATTAGAATGGGGGTGACCCAAACACATGCTTCAAGGGACTCAAAAAGATCCAACATGCTTCATCAACCTCGAAAGTAGTATTTCACACATGGTCGACCAAACTAGTGTAGAACACATAGAACCATTAAGCACAAATCTTCCAAATGTTGAAACTATCTTCAATAGGATTAGGGCAACTTAACTTTATAACCACAAGTCATAAGACTTCATCAAAGAGAAATCCAGACCAAAAAAATTTCTCCCTAACCTCAACTAGAACCACAGAAAACTACAGTTCACAACTGGTGAACACAACTTGCACTGCACAATGAATCAACAACCAAAAATATTGATATAACATCTTCTAACAACCATGAACAACATATCTAAATCACACAAACATAGGAGAAAATCTGGACCAAAACCCAAAGCAACCACTGAATACTTGCAACATATCTTCATTACAATTTTATCAATATCCTCGACATATATAGCCAGCAACAACTAGTTGACCAGTTGACATCAATGACAACACCTTCAATCTTTCCATTCTTGCAACAATCTCCCCCTTTGTCATTGATGGTAACACATGATGTGAAAAACCATCAAAGACAACATACTAGCTCTGAATATACTTTTTTGTTTCTCCCCCTTAGTAGATAATCTCATATACGCTTCCTTTCCTTTTCACATGCTTCTTCTTCCATTCTTTTTCTCTTTTTTCACATACTTCTTCTCCCCCTTTGACATCAATGGAAAAGGAAAAATAATATTTTACATTGATTTCATGTTTGACATGAAAAATAAAATACTCACAATGACAACAGCTGATACTACCTACTCCCCCTGAGAGGTAGCCACCAAAACATCAGTCCAGAAGAAAGATAGATACATAGATCCATCAAACTGATGCATCTAGTTCAAGAAAGGAGGGGAAATAACTCCTAACTTCTCCCAAAGATACTCAAAAGTATCTTTAAGAAGAGCCTTCATGAAAATATTAGTAATCTGGTCCTTCGTCGAAACATACTCATGCTTTGCTTCATTCTCCATGGCCTTCTCTCTCAAGAAATGATGCTTGATATATATATTCTTTATCCTCGAGTGCACCATAGGATTCTTTGAAATGTTTATTGCACTTGTGTTATCACATAAAATAGAAATGGGATCATCATGCATAACTGTGATATCTTTTAATGTCTATTTCATCCATAAAACTTGTGTACAACAAGATGCAACAACAATATACTTGGCTTCAACAGTAGACAAGGAGATTGAATCTTGCTTTTTACTCGACCATGCCACCAATCTGCATCCAAGAAAGAATGCACCACCACTTGTACTCTTTCTGTCATCTATACATCCAACCCAATCTACATCTGTATAGGCACTAAGTGTAAAGTCAATATCTTTAGGATACCATAATCCATAATCCAGAGTGCCATTCAAATATTTGAATATTCATTTAACAACAGTGACATGTGTTTCCTTAGGATCTTCTTGAAATCTAGCCAAAAGAAAGACAACATGCATGATATCTGGTCTAGTAGTAGTCAAATACAATAGTCCACCAATCATAGATATATACTTGCTCTGATTAGCCTTAGTTGAATCATCATCTTTACCCAATTTGCAACCAGTCACCATAGGAGTACTTACCGATTTAGAACCATCCATCCCAAACTTCTTCGACATCTCTCTCACATACTTAGACTGTGAAATGAAAATTATTTTCTCTGTTTGATTAATTTGTAGCCCAAGAAAGAAATTCATCTCTCCAAACATAGAAATTTCAAATTCTTTTTGTATCTCTTCCGAAAATATATAGCACATATTTTCATTTCCTCCAAAGATAATATCATCGACATACACAACTACAATCAAGATTTTGTTATTTTCAATCTTAAAGCATAGATTACTATCAGTTGTACCTTTGTTAAAACCTTGTTGAATCAAATACCTGTCTAACCTCGCATACCAAGCTCTAGGAGCTTGCTTCAACCCATATAAAGCTTTCTTCAATCTACACACCATATCTAATTGATCTGTCAACTGAAATCCTTCTGGTTGTTCCATATAGACTTCTTCTTCTAGCTAACCATTCAAAAATGTTGACTTGACAGCCATCTGATAGACCTTAAAGACTTTGAGTATAAAATGCCAAGAACATCCTTATAGCTTCCATTCTTGCAACTAGAGCAAAATTTTCCTAAAAATCTATGGCTTCAACTTGTGAGTAACCCTTACACACAATCCTTGCTTTATTTCTAACCACTTCTCCATTCTCATTCAACTTCTTTTTGAATACCCACTTTGATCTAATGATGTTTTTATCTATGGGTGTTGGGACCAATTCTCAAGTTTGATTCTTCTCAATCTGCATAAGTTCTTCTTTCATTTCTTCCTTCCAATTTTCATATTTACAAGCTTCACATACAATCTTTGGTTCAATCTCAGAAAGTAAACATAGATTCACTTCAGCAGCAGCTCTACTTCTAGTTAATACACCTTTTGTCTTGTCACCAATAATCTGACCTTCTGAATGATTCTTCTGTACATATCTAGGTGTCCTAGGGGACATCACCAAATCGTCTTCTTCTATTTAATTTTGTTCATCCTATTTCTCTTGCTCATATCTTTCTTGTTCTTCCACAATTTCTTCTATTCTTACACAATCATGTTCATCAGATACATATCCATCAATGTCAATAGAATTCTTCATTGTCTCATCCACCTTGACATTTGAACTCTCTACAATATTTCTCATACTTTTATTGAAATATCTATATGCCTTGCTTCTAGTAGAATAACCAAGAAAAATTCCTTCATCACTTCTTGCATCAAACTTTCCCAAAGTTTCTTCATCTCTTCTGATATAACATTTGCTTCTGAATACCTTAAAATATTTAACAGTAGAAATTATTCCATGCCATAGCTCATAGGGAGTCTTTGTACTATTTTCTCTTGCTTGAACTCGATTGAATACATAAACCGTAGTATGAATACATAAGTCGTAGTATGAATAGCTTCTTTCCAGTAGACTTCTGGTAAACCAACCTTAGTAATCATTGATCTAGCAACCTCTTGAACTATTCTATTTTTCCTTTCAACAACTCCATTTTGCTGAGGAGTTCTTAGAGCAGATAATTGTCTCTTTATTCCATGCACCTCACAAAACATATTAAACTCATGGGAGGTGAATTCTCCACCTTTTTTAGATCTTAAGAATTTTATCTTCAAGTTTACTTTATTTTCAACCATATCTTTGAATGCCTTGAATCTATCTAATGCATCTGATTTCTCTCTAATAAATATAACCCATGTATATCTAGAATAATCATAAATTAAAAGCATAAAGTACCTTTCACCAAGTAGACTTCTCACTCTTGTAGGACCATAGAGATCTATATGAACTAAATCTAGTAGTCTGGTAGTAGACTCTTACTTTGATCTATAATGATTTCCTGGTTGCTTTCCAAACTGGCAATTCCTACAAATAACAGTAATAGGCTTTGTAATTCTCGGTAAATCTCTCACAGCCTAAACAACACTAATCCTCGTCTAGTTATCAAAATTCATGTTACACATTCTCCTATGACATAACCAACTATCATTAATCTGAGTCATAAAGCATCTTCCATCAACACCCTTAAGTTGATAGATATTTCATTTAGATTTCTTTCTTGTAGCAATGAATGTTTTGGATCCTTTCCAGATATCACATTTTTCATCCTTAAACACAAGATCATAACCTTTTATGCACATCTAACTGAAACACTCAACAGATTATGCCTTAAACCCTTAACATAGTAGACATGATGCTTGCCATCAAAACTTACTGAACTTATCCCACAAATTTTAGCACCAGTATCATCTCCTAACATAAACAAGCCTCCATCATATTTTCCAAGCTTAAAAAACTTACTTTTATCACCACTCATGTGATGTGAACAACCACTATCAACTACCCAATAATTTTTCTTTTGTTTAGCATGTAGGGCAAAGATAATCGCACCTTCATTTTTCTCCTTCTTCGGAGGGCTTTCCTTTACTTGTTTTTCAGAGTTAACAGAAGTAGGTTCATCCTTAATCATCAAGAATAAGCATTCATTATCATCAAGATCTTCATATTATGAATCCTCATTAGATATACTAGCATTCTCATTCACAAAATAAGCTTTGTTAATCTTCTTTCCTTTCTTTTCTTTCTCATATCTTTGTTTATTCCTTTTAGTTCTTTATGGACACTTTTTAGCATAATGACCTATTTCTCCACAACTAAAGCATTTAAAGGGAAACTTACCTTCATACTTATTGGAGCCTTTCCTCATTCTTCTTACAAAGTTAGCTTCTATTTAGCTTCTATTTCATCAAAGTTCTCTTCATCTGGATCTTCAAATTTTGTAGTTTTAAAAATAGTCTCTGATTTGCATCCATTTTTTAGACTCGACTTTCTCATCTCATAAGATGTCAAAAATCCTAACAGAAGATCCTTCATACATGTCTTATAATCTATAGTCTACTCAATAGAACTCACCTTCTCATTGTAAGCATCAGGAAGAGTTCCGAGAATCTTCTTTACAATCCTTGTTTCATCCATAGTAGCACCAAGTCTTCTCATTCTGACCATTATCTCATCCAATCTCTATACATAAGATTCGACATTTTCATCTTTAGACATATGTAGAAGATAAAACTATGTATCCAAATTTTGTAGTTTTTCCTCTTTAACTCTTTCATCACCATCATGCGCTCTTTCCAAAGAATCCCAGACTTCCTTAGCAGTCTTCAAATTTTGAACCTTAATTAACTTGGAACGTACCAAACTATTCTTCATGATGTATTTAACCTTATTGTTCACTTCATGCACTTTGATCTCATCAGGCGTACTCAGACTATTAGCAGGAGGAGTGTAAGGATTCTTGTAAATTTCTTCCACATCATATCCACAATACTCTAGATATTCTTCCATCAATACTTTACAGATACCATAATTATTTCCATCAAACCTTGGATAATCATAAACCATTTTGCCATCCATCCTAAACCTTCCTCAAGTGGTTAGGCTCTTCACCAAGGAACCAAGCTATGATACCAATTGTTGAATAGGACAACTGAGAGGAGGGGTGTCACAAAATTAAACTTTAATCCAATCACTAGAACTAATTCTTAATACTACTTAAATGATTAATCATTAAATGCCAATACATAAACTTAAATCCAACACATAAACACAATAACACCAGATTTACGTGGAAAAACCAATTAGGGAAAAACCACGGTGAGGATTAACTCACACTATAGAGAATATCAAAACTGATTACAAGAGGCTCAATGCCTAAAATAAGGCTCACTGCCAAAACACAGACTTGTTGTCCAATAAAAGGACTCACTATCCTATAGGGCTAACAACCCAAAGGGCTCACTTCCACAAAGATACAAAGAAGAAAAAGAAGACTTTTTATAGAGATACTACAATCCCAATACAACAAAGGATTCCACCATAATCATTTGCAATCACACATGAATGATAAAGTTCACCTTCTGCTCACTACAACTGAAAACTCAACATTAAGCTTCACATTGATCTGTCACACTTGCAACACACACACACTCTAAAATTTTGCATCTAACTGCACTTCCTCTTCTCTCTTATCACTCTTATTCTTCGCTCTTGTATATTTCTTCATCACTAACTCAGCTTGTATTTATACCATCTTTAACTTTGAAACATATCCAAAGTCGGCCATCCAAA
This sequence comes from Sequoiadendron giganteum, assembly GCA_007115665.2. Taxonomy (NCBI): domain Eukaryota; kingdom Viridiplantae; phylum Streptophyta; class Pinopsida; order Cupressales; family Cupressaceae; genus Sequoiadendron; species Sequoiadendron giganteum. The sequence goes on from CM021103.1 coordinate 659,645,932, forward strand.
TTCAAATTCAAATTATGTCGGAGCCAAAACATCCTAAGGTGGAATTACAATGAGGGAGACCCAAACACATGCTTCAAGGGACCCAAAAATATCCAACACGCTTCATCAACCTCGAAAGTAGTATTTCAAACAAGGTCGACCAAACCAGTGTAAAACACATAGAACCATTAAGCATGAATCTTCCAAATGTCATAACTATCTTCAATAGGATTAGGGAAACTTAAATTTAGAACCGTAAGTCATAAGACTTCATCGTAGAGAAATCCAGACTGACAACATTTCTCTCGAACCTCAACGAGAACCACAAAAAATCACAGTTCACAACTGGCGAACACAACTTGCACTGCACAATGAATCAGCAACCAAAAATCTAGATATAGCATCTTCTAACAACCATGAACAACATATCTGAACCACAAAAGCATATGAACAAATCTATACCAAAAACTGGAGCAACCACTAAATACTTGCAACATATCTTCATTACAAATTTCTCAATATCCTCAACATATACAACCAACAACTAGTTGATAGTGAGTTGACCAGTTGACATCAATGACAACACCTTCAATATTTCCATTCTTGCAACAACTCATGCCCATATAATCATAAAGGCCCACAAGGGTGAGCTTGAGCCTTTTGGCTTCTGGTCATGAAGCTCTACTCTGGCACAATATATGGTACTTCTTGTGCACTCGTGCCCAGAGCTTATTTCTCTTTGTGCATATAAGTATGATGCCAATGTTGGCATTATCAAGGGGAACCACATGAATGGGTAGATCAAGGTAGTAAAATTCAAAGAGATTCTCTATCTTCCCCTCAACCCCACTGCTGACTTCTATGATGCAGAGAACCTGTAGAAAGTATGGGACACTCGTGACTGGAAGTTGGGGTTTCTTGAACTCAAATCTCCACACCAATTACATAGAAGTGCCACCCCTTCCCATCAGTCTCTCGATCTTTGTGTTTCCAGATATGAGAGACACCTTATGTATGCCAAAATTCATCTTTGGGATTGATTCATATGTTAATGTCTTTAACTTCCAGTTGGGTGTAGTCTTCCACCTGAAGATGGTGACCAAGGAAAAGGTCTACAAAATAGACTTTGCAGATTCCATTACTAATACTATTCATTATCATCTTGTGAATTTTTTGACTCATAATACCTTCAAGTATTCTTCTTTTCTCCTACATATGATTCTTTCTTAGAACACTAAATTCCTATCACCCTACTTCACCATCAAATTCACCGAGATGGAAGTATACCCACACAAGGTGATCCCCATCTTTGCATGGACCCACACCCTATTGGCCACATAAGATGGCCATGAGTTCTCATAATGTTTTATGTTCTCAATCATAACCGATCTCAATCTAGACCTCGTCACCAATCGAATGGCAGCCTGCCAATGGGAATTGCTCACTAGCTGCAAGACTCCATGCAATTGGTTCTTTAGAACCCACTTCACTTTCATTAGGGTCCATGGTTTCAAGGAGGAGCCATTTTGATTCTTGCACATGGTCATGAATAGGACCTTGGCCCTGAGTTGGCTCACCAACTTGATGTGGTAGACTTGGTGTATGGTGTGTCACAAGAAGAAGGCCTTAAATGACATCCCATTTTTGAAGGGGGACATTACAGTATTGAAAAGAGGACATGAGAAATTTCTTATGCTCAAACTGGTGGAGCTTGTCTTGAATCAAATAAATGATCAATGGATTTATGACTCAAATGGTCATATAACCACTTTGAATACTATTTCCCCCTTCATCTATGAGCCTTGATCGCACTTCAAGGAGAGGAAGTCACTAGTGAACGAGGAAATAAAATGTTTTATTGATTTATCAATGATCCCCTCAGATGCCCACCAAACGTGGGAGTCTTTCTACAAGCTAGTTCAAAATTTTGATCCCACAAGGAAGTTAACCAAAAAATTAATAGGATAGCTTGAAGCCACGGGTTGGACTAGAAAAAAATGGAATCCTATTGGAAATATAGCTAGGAAATCAACCAAATGGAGCCCAACACTAGCATGGTTAACTCTAATGATAAATTCGAGAGGATCTAGGATGAATACCACAAGGAAGATGCTTGGAACGAAGAGTTAGAGTCAACAAAAGAAGAAGAAGAAGACACCCCCCCTGACAAGGAGGAGGGGGGCTATGAAATTCAGAGACCTTCAACATGGCCTTTTCCCCTCCATGTAGCAGCCTAACAATAGCAGCAAGCCACTCAAAGGCAATAAAGAGGTGGGGCCACCCAGCCCAACGTTGAGGTACAACCCTTTGGTTCCCCCTCTAAGCCCCAATAGAAAAAGAGGAAAATGATTAAGAAAAGAGGAGGGGGCGAATCAAAAGAGGAAATTGATTTAGAAGATGTAGGCAATATGCCACCCCCTGGTTTCACATTGTCAGGTGGTTTAAGTGAAACCACAAAGTAAATCTACACTTTAGGAGAAGTCATAGCTAAAAACATGGGCTATGAAGGTGGTTGTTTGGGATCACAAGGATAAGGCATTTGGGTGCCACCTTAGGTGGGAAATAAAAGACCCAATGATTTGTTGGGCCTCAAAGCTAAAAATGAAGCCTTGGAGGCATACATGGATGGGAGAAGCAATTAAATTTGTTATAGCTTTGAAACCTCCTAGTCAGACATCACCACCTCTTATTGTGATGCAACTACCTCTTGTATTGTGTAGCCACCCTTGCCTTCGATCATGAGGTAGGTTTTTATCCTTCCATTCTTTCCCTTGCATATTATTTTACACTCCTTCAGTGCCTTCTACTTTCTCCACCTCGGTCGCCACCCTTCCATCCTTCATGATTATGTCGCTTTCCACCCCTCTGCCTCCATCCACCACACAAAAATTTACCATGGCGCAATTGCCTGCCATCCCTCTCTGTAGTCTCCTACCCTTCTTGCCTTCCACATTGCTCACTCACCAACTCATCCTTGGAGGAACAATATTCACTGCTTCTCAACAAAAAGTGACCAAACTCCTTTTGAATTGCCACAGGGTTCCCCTTCGTGGGGAAAATTATTCAATCTCAGGAGTAGTTCCACCAATAGTTGGAGACTGCAAAGAAAGCCTGGGAGGCCTAGGCAGAAAAAATAAGAACAAAAGCGGCCAAGGCCCTGATAGTGCCACATATGTTGACTTTCTTTGATCATACACAACAAGATTTGATGATCACACATAGGACACCCACAATGATCAAGCTAGGGATTACTCGGCCTATGTCGTTGGCCCAAACCTCAACCAAGTAAGGCCACTTGATAGAGTGGAATTAATGGAGGAAACATAGAAGGCTATCAAGATATACTACCTTAAGTTAGGTCGTCAACTGGAGAAGAAAGATCAAGAGATTGCAAGAATGAAAGCCACAGTCGATCGCATCAATGCAGAGGTTGAATCCAAAGATGTAAAGCTCACAAAAATGAGATTCGATCTATAGAGTCGTGTCACTGTTGAGAGATTCCAATTGGAAGCTAATCAAAGAGCCTAGTTGCAAGTTTAGGTAGAAAAGCTAAAGGCCGAGATAAAGGGCTTGAAAAAGGAAAAAGAAGCTATAGAGAATGATTTGCAACAGAAGGAAGTGGTGCTTACACAAGCTTAGAAAAGTATTTCAAATTTTATGTGTGCAAGAAAAAATGTAGCAGGAGCCCTAGTCTAGGGACCAGGAAATTCAATAGCTAAAGAATGACCTCGCCACCTGCTCATAGACCGCGAACATCTTCCCAATGATTCAACAACTATATATATCATGTTGGGAGAGGATAAAAACTATGGCATCACGCTTAAAGCCAACACTTAGATTCATCATTTACTCATAACGGTTAAGTGCAAAAGTGAGCGCGTTTGTGGAGTAGGCCCTCACCTTCATCTCGTAAAAGGTCCAATATTCCCAACTTCTAGTTGAGAAGTTGTATAGTGCAATAAATGAGACACTCCATGCAGCGGGGGTCATCAACCAAAGGCATGTGGTAGTCAAAGTCAATGAACTCTTGAGCTGCAACAAGGCAACGTCAAAATATAAGGCATATCTTGATGCCCTAAAGTGAGTGGTTTGGGAAATGAAGGGACACATTGAACAATTGGTCCAATTAGGACTCCCCTCCTTGTTCCTCTCCAACAACACGGTCCTCTCTAAGGATGAGATCAAGGGGATACTAGTTGTAAATAGAGTGACTAGATTGTCTTTGCGAACTTGAGTCAAATGCCAAATGTCTTTGAAGTGGAGGCTATTCTATAGCCCCTCGCCCAGTTCGAGTTTCAGATGCGGATGGTGGTATAAGGTTTGATAATCTTCTACTTTAAGGAGATAATAGACCTAGACAAATCTTTCAAAGCTTTGAAGAAGAAGGCTCAACCTTCAGAAAAAGAATGGATGCCTTTAAAGGCCACCCTCAAGAAGTTATAAATATTCTAGGCTTTCCTTTCTACAATTTTGCTTCTTTTTCATGCAAATTAAAGATTCCGAGTTCTTTCATCCATAGGCAAACCCCCCCTACAAGTTGCTACAACTATGGATTGGATCCACACTTTTGAGTTATGAGTGTTAACTTATTGTTGAGATGTGGTTGTGTGAGTCAGGCATATTATACTAGCCTTCTCTTTTCCTTTGGGTGCCTTGTGATTTTTGGTTTAAGTATTGGTTCCTCCTGCTTGCACCATTTGGTTCCCCCACATTCATCTGTCACAAGAAATGCTTGACTCTCTCCAAGGATGAAACCAAGATGCCATGTGGTGTCTTTGGTGCTGTCGACACATAAGAAACAAATGGAGATTAAAAGTGATTGAAATCCCCACGTGGCATCACCACACACCTCAAGAGAAAGAGACTTCCCTTCATGGAGAAATGATGTGCCATTGGTCGAGAAGGATCGGCCTCGCTCCCAACAGAGACTTCGGGAGAAGCTTGAGTGGGGCATGTGTTGGCATAGGGAGATTATTGGGCTTAAAGGTTGCCCCATATCCATGATGCAGAGAGGAGTGGTAGAACTCACAATATGCTAAGTGACTGATCACCAAACAATCTTCAAAGACAAAACACCCTAACTCTTCAGCCTTTCAACATTTGCTTAAGCTTACCCTAGTAGCACTCCTAACCGGTTTAAGGGCCCTTTCACCCAAAGTCTCCAAATGACCTGTCAATTAAAAGATGGATTTAAATACCCTTCAAAGTCTCATACAACATATCTCAAAGCCAACATAGGCTCCTTTGGACCTTAACGAAGAACCAATACCCTACCCCTGCTCTAGGCTAGTCAATTAGCCTATTTTACAAAGAGAGTGCTCTCTAAACACTTGATCTTAACAAGAACACCCCAAACAGTCTTGAGTTGTGTTTGAAAACAATAAATTCTCAGATTATTTAGCACCTATAGGGCCTTTAGCATCCTGCCCAAGAAACCCTCCTAAACACATGCAAAAATAAGGGGTTGAATGGATTTTATGACTCTAGGGATTAACCAATTCAATGAACACTTCAAACACCCTACAAAACACCTGCATAAACTCAACAAACCCTCACATGGCCATTACATTCACTAGTTTTCAAATTCACTACTTAGGTTTCTCACTTTCATGGAAAAATCATCACTGCTCAATCTTATAACTCCACAACATTGCTAAGTTTCCTCATTCCATCAATTCCCAAAGCATTTGAACACCTAACCAATCATGGTACAGGCCAATCCACCAATCCATAGGGTCAGAACAGTAGGTGGATTGGCTAGATTGTCATGATGTTACTCTTAAACCCTTAACTCTGAAAATAAAGTAGTCTCTGAAACTTGTTGATCCCACACAAACAATGAATTTAGGCCTCCAAAACACATGTAATTGAAAGTAAACACATGTATGTATAAGACCCACAACCTCAAGTCATGACAGACCTGTACGGGTCCGTACCAAGAAGGGAAAGTTCAGAAAATAATGAAAAATACAGAGATCAACATTCTACAATGATGAATTCTTCTTCCAAAAACTGAACAACAACCTCTACCACGAGGAATTACATAATTTTATAATTGTATCAACTTCAAAATACTTCTAGAACCAACCAACTGCCTTCAACCACCTTTTAAACTCTATTGACACCTTAGTTTGCAAATTGACAATCTTTGTTCTTAATCACCCCTTTACAACTTTGCTTTGAAAATTCCTCTTAATTGACTCCCTAAGACCCCCAAAGCCTTCAAATACATATTATATGGTCATTGAGACCTTATTCATGAAGTAAAACATGTAAATCAAATCTATTCTACCGCCTAGACCTCATTGTCACCAATTGACATTAATTGACAACTCATTACATTTCATGATTTGACATATTTTGCAACTTCCTCGTTGCATATAGATTAAAAGACCTCTCATATCAATTATTGAACCTTCAAGACTCTCTTTCCTTTCATCCCAAGGTGTAGGTGCCCTTGCACCAATCTGGGATCCATAGATCATACACATGTGTGAGTCAAAGCGCTACCTTTCAGTTATTGCGGCTTCATTATGAGAATAAGTGCTAGGCTCTAGGTGTCCTACATGGCTCCAAATGTCATTTTCTTGTGCCTTGTGAACTCTATTGTAGTAGTTCCTCTAGGCCTATATATTCTAGAGTTTTATCTTTCGTAGGGGTTTCTTAGTAGTGAATTTTAATAATTGTTACCTGAGGGAACAACATGGTAGTAATTTTTAGTTTTGAATAGAGATAGTAGTAGTTATTGTTTTCATTCTAAGACCTTAGTAGGTGCCCCTTGTGGGAAGGATTGAATGGATTATACTGTGCCTTTAGGGCTTTGTATTTTTTCTCCCCCCAACAATGAAGAGGATGTAGTTTTCTGTGTCAAATTATGTGGAATCAATCTATCTATTATTTTCGTTCTTTGCTTCTATAGTGTAATATTTTATTAGTATTGCAAACTTTAATTCATTCATGAGCTACTTTAAATCTCCTGTGATGATTTAATTTTTTTAATCTATATTATGCAAATTTTAGGAATGGATACAAAAGTGATTTCAGCATATCACTTTAGTTAGCTTTCATTTTAGTGTATTTTGCTTTTCCTTCTTCCCCTTTTCTCCCAAAGCATTTGAAGAGTCGACTTCTAAAATCCTGAAGGTCACTTCATAGACAACAATTTCAATCCCATGTCTATAAAGATTCCCATAGGATGTTGTTTGGCAAGAGCGAAGGTTTTAGGCATCAAAAAAAGGAGACACTCATTTGGTTATAGATCAACTTATACTTGGATTATTGGAGGATACACAAATTGTGGACAACCTTAAAGAAGTGGGTGCATGTGCCTTGAGGGTTGTGTCTAAAGTTGAGAAGTTGAGGGGGCAGGGTAAGAAGGTGGAGACTTCCTTTGGTGATACCAATTTCCAAGCCTTGAAGACCTATGGGCTCTATTTGTGGAAGTGGTTAGGAAGCTTGACCTAGTTATTAGTAGAGAAAAATAAATTATGAGTCATCATAATTTTGTCTTGAAGGATGAAGGACAATCTTGTACTAATTGGAGAGCCTGGCATTGGAGAGAATGTTGCGGTGGAGGGACTATCTCAAAGGATCATTTTTTTAAAAATAAAAGAGAGGGTAAAAACTTTATTGCAACCAAAAAAACCTTACTACAAAATAAGTAGGGTTCAAAAATGACACCTAGAGAAAGAACCAAGAAGCCAAAAACAAACAAACAACCACTAGAGCAAGACACATAGTAAGGACAACTAACAAACCATCAACCAACCATATCTTCAAACATTATCCTCTCTAAATCATGGGAATAATCTAGGGAAAGTTGTTCCCAACTTTCCACTTGCTAGCCATCAACATGCTCTAAGGCCCATTTAGCCAAACAATCACTGACCCTTTTCCATTCACGAGGAATATGGGTGAGGGAAATAGACTCCAACATAGAACTCAACCTCAAAATATTCCTAATAATAGAGGTCAATTTCCAATTGAACCCTTCCAACTTCTGCTCAGTGAGAAAATTAATAATAATTTGGCAATTAGATTTATAGATAATATTGCGCCAACCGAGGGTACAAGCCTTCTCAAGAGCATAAAGAATTGCCAAGCCTTCAATTAAATTATTAGTTTGTTGCCCCTTATGAATGGAGAAGGGTAAAATGTCCTTTACAGAGCTATCCCTACCAATACCACCAATCCCAACAAGACCAAGAAGAACCATCAATCTTGATCTTTAAAACATCTGTCGAAGGAGGGGACCAACCACCATCTCTCTGAACCTTCTTTTTGGAATGATGACCCCTACACTCACAAAAGGAATAAAAAACCAAGCTACCAAAACCCAAACTATTCACAATCTCTTCATCACCCCTCTCTAAAGGAAAAGACACCTCACACTTAACCTCCACAATCTCCTAAATCATACCAAAAACTCTTTGCCAAACCTGTTGGATCATCAACTTACTTCCACAAAAGGTCCTACAATTCTGCTTGAGCCAAATTTTCCAGAGGATGAAAGGGGGACCAATATTCCACACAATCTAGAGGAAAGAAGCCTAAGTTGGAGGCCTCCCAAGACTACTCCAGAAATCGATTAGAGTAGAAGCATGAACATAATGATGTCTCTAGACACCCCACCATACATACCATAAAAGCTTGGAAAAAGGGCAACAAAAGAACAAATGAGATGAATCCTCTTCACAATAACCATAGAGAACACAAACAAAAGGTCCTTGAAAGCCCCACTTCCAAAGATTATCCCAAGTCAAGCATCTATTCCAAGCTAAAGTCCACAAGAAGCAATTGTATTTAGGCCAAGAAAACTTAGTCGAGATATTTTTCCTCCAAGAGACTTCCAAGCCACCATACTTTCAAAAAATCAACTCCTGATAACCACTTGCCGCCGTGTAAACCCCCTTGGGATCAGGGCTCCACACAAAAATATCCTTCTCCCTAATAGAGCTACATTTGCAACTAGCAGGAATATTGCTTAACACCACCTGATACTCTTCCAAACCCCCAACAGACCACCCACTAAGGTCTTTCCATCTAGACACTTCCACATGCTTGCACAACTGAGTAGATTTGAAATCCTCCACATGGGTCCAACTTGCCTCCGAGAAGTAGTGACAGAGGTCTAGTACGTTAGGGTGCCTAGACATGATTGGGGAAAAACCATCTCAAGAATCATACCAAAAGAGAGCATTGGAACCCCTATTGCAAATCCAAACCAAACCATCCTTTGATCAATGCAACGCTTTTTTTAGCATTTGCCAAATCAACGATCTTTTACCCACCAAAGGATACCAAGAGACTTCCTCCTTATCCATCCCCTTCAGATATTTGTTAGAAATAATGTTGGCCTAGACATGATTCTATTTAGTGCACCATCTACAATATAATTTAGCTGGTAAATCTAGACCAATAAGACTAGCCTACTACTGCCCAAGACCCCTTAACTGCTTTGGCCTACAAAGAGTCTCTCACTTCACAAGGCTCCACTTTGAAGAAGCTAAGCTGTCTACCCATAAAAATTGCCTAGCAAGAGAGTCCAAATCCTAGATAAAGCTTGAAGGAGCCACCTGGAGCATACACCTGTAATTGGGAAGAGCTTGTACCACTATTTCAAAAGTTGTACCTGACTCGCAAAGGACAACCACCTATGGGTCCAATGATTCACTCTTGCCTGAAGCTTATCTAAAATGCTTTGCCAAGATCCCCTAGGAAGAGAACAAGTGGAGAGAGGAATGCCAAGATAGGTCAAAGGTAGATGACTAATCTGAAATCTCAAAATACGAGCTATTCACCACTGAATAAGCACAAGAGTATTAAAAAAAAAAATGACTTCCCTACATTAATCTATTGACTAGAAGTAGCAAGGTAAATGTCTAAAACCCTGCAAAAATTAGAAGCTTCCTTGATCATAGCCACACCCATTAGAGTAGTATCATAAAAAAACCATAAATGCGACTGAGGAGGCAAGCCATTACCCCAATTCCATCCTTGGATCAAACCCTGATTAACTTGACTCTTAATAATTCTCCCCAAACCCTCAACCAAAAGAATAAACAAGTAAGCAGACAAAGTATCTCCTTGCCAAAGACCTCTATATGCCCCAAACAAGATAGAAGGATCCCCATTAACCAACATCGAGAAGGAAGTGGAAGTGATACAACTCATTACCCACATAACCCACTCCTTTGCAAAACCAAAAGAACCAAGGACTTTCTACAAAAAAAGACAATTTAAACCTATCATAGGATTTTTCCATATCTAGCTTGATAAACATAGCTTTTTCTTTTGAGACCTCCATGGAATGAATAGTCTTAGTAGCAATAAACATGCCATCTAAGATCTACCTATCAACCACAAAGCCTCCCTATTCCTCAAAGATCAACTTACCAATCCATCGAGCTTCAGTCTTTCCACAATCAGCTGGGAAATAATCTTATAAACCGCATTACAAAGAGCTATGGGCCTAAACAAGCTCAACCTATCACCCCCTTCACATTTCATAATGAGAGCCAGGAAAGTAGAATTCATAGCCTTCAACATCTGTTTGTTCCCTTGAGATTCCCGCATCACTTCTAATAAGTCCAACTTAATGATTTCCTTTAATTTCTAAAAGAATTCTATAAGGAACCCATCAGGCCCAAACACTTTCCCTTTCTTCATCTAAAACATAGTGGTCTCCAATTCCTCCAAAAAAATAAAGCCCATGAGTTGTTCATTCATCTCCCTAGAAACCAGAGAAGGGATACAAGCAAGAATATGATTTTATTCCTCCAACACATTAGGGGAATCCTCCCTGAATAAAGAAGTAAAATGTTGAGAAGCCTCCCTAGAAATTTCCTCTAGAGAGGACAGGTGATCACCCCTAGAGTTCACTAGATAATGGATCGAGTTACCATGTCTCCTAGCTGTCACAAAGTTAAAGAAAAAAGTTGTGTTTTTATCCGCTTCCTACAAACACTCAACCCATGCCTTTTGTTTCCAATAAATATCCTCATGAATCTCACACTCCTCTAGAGTTTTCAAAGCCTTAAACTCTTCTAGGAGGGAATCCTCAAAAAGACCATGCTGCGTAATTTGACGAGTGATAGCATCGAAACTAGCCTGAGCAACCGCCTGAGCATGAAAAGGCATTGCCTATTTCATCTCTTCAGCTAGTATTTCACAAACTATAGTTGCTTGACAAAAGAATACACTTTCATACCAAAATAAGGTCTACCCGGTGCCACCACTCAAACATGTGATCCTACAAAGAAGGTTGTCGCAGCCACAAAAGTTGAAACTTGAAGGAGGGATTTCTAGCAACGTGAGTGAAAGAAGAAGATAACTTAATTGGCCAATGATCTGAACCCCTCCAATCCAGTATCTCAGAGCTGGTAGACCAAGAGCCACCAATCTAGAAATATGAAACCAAGAACCTATCAATCCTTTCAAAAATGTAGTCCTACCCACACCTATTATTCCAAGTATTAACGCCATTACTGGGTTTTATATCCACAAAATTTAAGGAGGAAATATTATCTCTAAGAAGAAAAGCTGATGACTCCAACCTCAACATTCATCCCCTCTTCTCTTCCAATCCAATGATAGCATTAAAGTCTCTAGCTACAATCCAAGGATAAAGCGAAGTATTACTCTGAATATATTGAATATGAGGCCACAAGTGTTGCTTTCTAGACATATCAGTTGGTGCATAAATATTAGATAATAGAATAGTCTTGCCTGAATCTAGACTTGAAGCAACCAAGAAGATATAAATTTTTTCTTGAAATCCACCAAAGAGGGTGGAGCTTCAAAGGGTTCCATAAGAAAGCCACACCCCAAACACTACCTTGAGCACCAATACATTGACAATGGCCCTGCCACCAAATTTTAGGAACCAAGCTACACATACTCTCAAAAAAAAGTTTAGTTTCATGAATAAATACCATGTCAGGTGAATTCCTTCACACCAAATCATGAACAACTTTTTTTCAAGGGCCACTATTCAAGCCCCTCACATTCCATGAAAGAATAATTATCTCGGGATGTTGGAGAAACGAGATTCAAGCGTTTTAAGCTCCTGACTCGACCAATGTCTCACCCATCAACTTAATTTTATCCAGATCCTTCTTTCTCTCAGCCTTGGAAGGTTTTTCAAGACCTCCTTTCTTTGAATGCTTTTGAAGGATTCCCAAGGAGGGAGGGGCCTTAATTCCTTTCTCTATGTTTGAAACCACCTTTTCCAGAGGGTTTGTGTTCCCAAACAAGATTGAATCCCCAAGCATTTCCTTAGTAGTAGAGCCCATAGGAACTTCGGTCACCATGAGATTTGAATATTTATCCATTTGAGTTATCAAAGGATTATTAGCAAAGAAGTGTCAAACAATTTTCTTGACATTAGATTGATAGCATTAGATATGGGAGCCTTGGTTACTACAGCAAATTATAGGAGTGAGTTTGAAGAGCAACTTAAATTTATCTTGCAGGAGGTGGATGAATCCCAAGAAAGAGTCATTTTATTTATTGATGAAATACATTTGGTTCTTGGTGCTGGATGTACTACGGGTTCAATGGATGCTGCAATACACTAAAATTACAAATGATCTGATAGAGATTAATACAAAATGTGAAAATTAGACTAAGCGTTGGAACAGTTTATCAAAATGCCTTAAAGAAATATAGTCTCATGGAATGCAATTATTACAAGTTATAGATAATTTAAAGAAAATATATTTGGTAGATGTAATATGAAATTCCACAATGTTTACTAGCAATCTCCTTACATTTGGCTAAAATGGGAGTGATGTAAAAATGTATGGAAATATATTGAAGCATAATCAAAGACAATTCAAACCTTTTATATTAGTTGGTTGGTTGACTGCAAGCACTAATGCAACTTGCCAAGTCACCTTCAAAATGTTGATGGCAACATATAATCAAAACTCATCAACATGTTGGAACAAGTTAATATAGAATACTAATGAAGATGGATAGTAATTATGTATTGGTTGATAACTTTTCTCAAGATACCAATAAAGACACCAAACCCCTACATGTAAAAGGTAAAAGCATAGACAAGGGATATGAACTATTCAACATAATTACTCAAAGAGATGTCATCTCATGGAATGCAATAATTGTTGGATATGCCATTAATGGTCATGGAAAGGAGGATATGCACATAGTGGATTGGTTGAAAAGGCTTCCAAAAAAATTCAAATACATTGGGATACATTCAAATGGATTTATTGAAAACTATTTAGAAGCTTTAAAGAACATGCAAATACACTTCACAAGTGTAACGTTACATTTATAACCTTTTAAATACATTGTCTCAACCTTTGTCAAGATTGAAGACTTGAAAATAATATGAGTGTTTGTCAAATTATAAAGTTTTCATGATTATTAATAGGAAAAATTGTTAAGAGTTCAAGTTTGAGAGACCAATTTGTTCACTTGCATGGAAGGCTAGTGGTAATATTTTGTTGCATCCTAGATGGAGTCCTTCGTGGATGGTAATGTTAAGAGTATTAATAACAAGGGATTTAAGGAAACCTTGACCGGTGAATGAGTGAATATGGAGGGTATTTATGTTACATGTTAGAGTTGCAAATGTGTTGATTGACATATTTGTGAAATGTAGAAACATGCAGAGAGCATGAAAACTTTTTGATAGAATACCTCAACAAGGAGTTCTCATGGACTTCAATGATTGTAGGGGCCCTCTATCCACACCAAAATACAAGCTTTAAAGCAATGTATGGAATAAATCTAAGCATAAGGAAATGGTAATTTTTCTTAGGAATTATACTTGTGCTAGTAGAAATGTCTACAAAATGTGGAAACATAGATATGGTGTGAATTGTTTGACCAAAAGTTTCTAAAAAATACGTAATCTAATGGAATGCAATGAATCACTGGATAACCACAAAACAAATTTGTTTAAAATGGTTCAATGTTCAATGATTTTTGTAGACATGCAAATTTTGATGGAAAGGATGAGCCGAAAGAATCAAGTAGATAAATAAAGACATTGGCATTCTTCAAGTCACATTGAGGAAGGTTTTAAAGGTTTTTCGATGAATGCAATTGTTTGTGAAACCAAATGTAAAAAAATGATGGTTGTTTTGTTAGCTTGCGAGGACTAGCAACTTTGGAACAAGGAAAATAATTTCATGTCATGATTAGTAAAGTGAGTTTGAAACTGATTTCTTTATGGGAAATGATCTTATCGAAATGTATTCTCAATATGGAAATGAATAGGAGACCTGACACATGTTTAGTGAAGTATTGAATTAAGATGTGGTTTCATAAACTACAATGGTTTTGGAGTATGTACTTGACATAAAATTTATGCTAAATGATGTTGAGAAAGAAATAAAGAACACATTCTTTGTCTACACAATAAGAAATTAGTGGTTGCATTTGGGATTATCAATGTGTAGTTAGCCACAAATATCGGGAATATCAAGAACCTTAGAGTTTGTGGTGATTTCCACTCTATCATCAAATTTATCTCCAAGGTTATTTCAAGGAATATTATTAATAAATATGTCAATTGATACCATCATTTTGAAGATGGTTTATATTTTTGTGAAGATTTTGGTGATGCTAAGTGAAACAAGGTGCAACTGAGGCTTGTATGATAACAGTCTTAAACATACTGGACTCTCATTATTGGCCAAGATATGAATCAAAGTAGATGATCTCAATCTCTATTTATTGCTTTCAAGGTTGGAGTGAAAGATGCATCCATTTTGTACCCGCATTTTACTTTATTTTGAACTCGACATCACCATTACAAAATGATACCTCAAATTGAGCACCCCACTCTTGCAAAAGTTCTTACAAGAAAAGGATTATGGCAATAGAAACTTTGCAAACTGTTGTGGAATACTACAAGTTCATGAAAGGAAATGATATTTATCAAATGCAAATTAGAGTGTATATTCTCAAAAATCAAGTTTTTCATAGGTCACTAGAAGACATAGTGTCAACTTCAACAAAACTAATAAGTTGTTATTTCTTTAAATATATAGGTTCCAAGTTATCTTTTTGAAAAAAGTGACTTATGCCACTTATTTTAAATAAAGGTTAGAAATCGAGCCTTATTTCTTGAAAGCTGATGTAAAACATAACCAAATAAGGTTCATTATTTTTAATCATTGTATTTCAAAAAGGTGGTTACTAAGTAGTTTCCAAGTAGTTATGACATAGTTATGAGGATGCATCCTATAAATACAAGGCTATTTCTATTGTAAAAGGGACTTTTTACAAGAGGGGAACTTTGATGAAGACTTTTCAAAGAGATTGTATCAAGACTTTTGGCTTGAAACTATATATCAAAGGGTTTCTGCAATTGTATAATTTCATAAAGATTAGAAATAATTTATTTTGTTTTATATGTTCTAAATGTATTCTTGTGTTATAATTATTGATTTCTCATATGTTAAAACAATAATCCCTTGGTGTAATTGTGTAAGCCATTGGTAATCTATGTGATTGATGAAACACAATCATATCTCGATGTCTTCATTTGAATGTGCTAAAGTAGCTTATCTCTTCATATGTTGAGATTTTTCATCTTTCCTTTTTCATCATTGCATATCAAAACACATTTTAAAATCCCCTTTGTAATATGTAATTAGTTGTGAAATATTAGTTAGTATTCGTATATCTAGCATTGGGGTTTTTGTTATTCATTTTCTTTTTAGTTTTATTTTCTCCTTTATGTAATTTTAGGTTAAAAGTACACAAAAACTAAAAATACACCCATCATACGTAGAGGAGAGTTGTTAATCCAATAACAACTTTTCCACTATTGGAATGACTGTCACTGATCCTTAGACAAACAAGGTCATTTTTGGAGAAACAATTGTAGTGACAAATCTATTTACCAATAGGCCTATACATCCATCAAGTTGTTCTAACCATGTTGCCAACAAAATAATCAAAAGTTTATTTGTAATATTATCTTAAATTAATAAAAAAAATCTCATCTACCAGATGTACCAACTAATTTTATATCTTTCAAGTATTAAATGTGAGACTTATTAGTGTCCTTAGCTTTCTAGGTTGTATTTGTTATTCTTGGATCATTTGAAGCTTTGTCATGCCCTTCTTGGCATCCAAGCTACCTTCTTTTCCCCATTTTCAAATTATTTTAGGTTTAGTTGCTGCTTTTGGGTTGAAATTACAACAAAGTCACAACTCCACCTCTAGAAGAGACTTAAAATTTTCTTGTATCTATTTTAATAAATGACTCCAAGATTATAGAGTTTATAATCTAACTCCAAAATAAAAAATTATCTTCTATTCCTTGATAATGGTGCCAAATGTTAGGTCCCAAAACTATAGGTGCTAAATCTATAACTCTCATCTACCTTCAAGGCCATTAGCTTATCTTCAAGAAAATAAAATATGGGTTCATCAATAGATTCATAATGGTTAAAGGCTAACTAGTGAGAGTGGTTAGTCTATCCTACACTTTGAGCTCAAATTCAACTCAAGAGGGTTTTTATAAAGAGATCCTTAACATGTTTCAAATAAATTAAAGTATACAATACATAGAAAAGTAAACATCTATATCCAATACACACTTGACCCCTATATTTTTCACTAGGCCAATGTTAGTTAACTGCAAAAGATATCTTCTATAGATGGTAAAATACTCTGCACATATTTCTATAGATAATAATAGTAGTATAATCCATTAAGATGTATTCAATTAGTGTTTCATAGACATTGGAAAAGTATAAGCACATTGGGAATGATTCTCTAATATACAACAATTTGAGGTCACTTAATAACATTCCCTAGTTGTATTACTGAAACATGAACATCATGTGGGATTCCTACTCCTACTTCTTATGACTGTTGGTAATTGATTTTCTTGATTTTTAGTGTATGTGGAGGGCGAGGGTGAGGGTCTTCAAGATCAATGCCTTATTAGGTCACAAATTTGTATTAAACTATAAAAATAGAAAACAATAAATAATTATAGAGGTATGATGCCTAATAATCAAATCTACTTAATAATCCTTCTACAAATTCACTTATTTTCATCTTTAACAAGAAAGTAATATTTGCAAATGATAATTTATAATAAATTTTAGTGTTGCAACACTAATCAAATCCATGTTATAGTCACACCAGTAATTGTGATGAAATAAATTTTTACAAGAGATTCTATCACACTTTTGTAACTAAAAGATCTCTAAAATGCCAACAACTAGCCAAGGAGACATGTGATTACATAATTTTGTTTCATTAGTTACCTCTTTGCAAGTTAAGGAACTACTCTGATGGTAAATAAACTAACAAAATTTTAAAATCATAGAATACTTTATACTTTGGTTTTATGAAAATGCATGAATGACCAACCCTTAAAATGAAGAAATATCATGCATTTATAGATCACTAGCATATATCTTTGAATCTAAGAGGGGAACCCTGACCACATGGTATTGTAGAGATCACCCATGCTCTAGCTATCATTTTCTTTGATGTTTGTGTATAAAATTTTTCCCTTCAAGATCCATATAAATATGTAGAAATGTGAGAAAATCACTCTAATGGCATTTTCCATCATTTTGAGCATTTACAATAGGTGGATCTAAGAGTGTAGAGTCAAGAAAGGGCCCACAAAATTTGTTGAAAGGTGGCTTGGATATGGTACAAATATATTAGGCTCTTAACTCAATTGCCATAATAAATTAGGGTATGGTTGTTTACACTATTTTCTCCTTTTAATCCATGCCTTCCTACATAAACAATTATTTTTAGGCACATTCAAATATGATTTGGTAGCTACATATTGGCTCATTAATGATGCCTTGTGTGGTTTTCTTCCTTATCATTAGAAATTGCTTACAAATTTGTGCCCAAATAATGAACAATATTTTTTGGTGGAAAAAATATTGTTAGGTGGTCACTACACCAAATATGGTTGTAAATGGCCTTTTTGGATGTGCATGGAATAGGTTAGTGAGGAAAATTAGATAAAATACTAGGTCTACAACTCATTCATTTATTCCAAATCCAATGTTTCTAAATGTTTCTAGAGAGAATACAACAAAAATATAATGAGATAAGTTACAAGCTTTAAATCAACTAAGCCTTTGGTAAATAAATATTTCCTTTAAAAAAATATATTTAAAAAAATTTGATGGATATTTGATGGTTGAGCACTTGAATGAGTTTAACACCACTATTAGTTAGTTGATGTCGAGATGAATGAGGAATATAAATGCATTACTTTTCTTTTTCCTTTCCAAATTCATGGGATAATATTGTGATGAAAACCAATAGCTCCACATATTAATTGAAACTTGATAGGATGGTTGGAACCTTTCTTTTTAAAAATGAGATAGAGTAGACACTCAAAATATCCTAATCCATATCATGCACTTGATCCTGATTAACTAACACCAATTCTTCCTTATTATTTCCACACTAACCAATTAATTGAATAATCTTTATTTAATTAATTAAATTTCCTCCTTAAATCAGATAATACACTTTATCAGATTATTTCATCATCTCCTAATGTTCTTCCTTTCATTAAATAAACCAATATATTTAATTAAAGTCTTAATGTTCTTCCTTTAATTAAATAAATCAATTTATTTAATTAAAATCCTAAAGTTCTAATATCCTCTCATATGATATTTAAATCATGTGGCACAAATCAACTAATCTCATCTAAGTTAATTAATCCTAAATTGATTAACTCCTAACATTAATCCCCCATTCCTCTAGCTTTTGACTCCACCCTAAGGTAAGTCAACCTTGGTCAAGCTGCACATGTAAATCAATTTATTTGATTTACTAATTACCCATTTTCTTTCAAAAAGGCATATTCCTAGAATATTCCACCCATTTGACTTTTCCCTCCCAAAGGACTTTTTTCCTCTTTCTTGAGCCACCTTAGCATTAAAGAGATCTTACACAAGCCACCTTGGCTTTAAATAGCTCTTACACCTCTTCTTACACAAGCCACCTTGGCTTTAAATGGAAGCTTACACATTCTCTTACACAAGCCACCTTGACATTTATTCTTCTTACACATTATATCTTCCAAAATATGCTCACACATGTGTGAGCGCATCTCCCTCAAGATTCATTAGCATGTTGACAAGTGGTATTATGCTATTGGTCTATTCTTTAATCCCACATTCATCAAACTCATTCACTCTTCCATCCTTGCCTTCTATAAATAGAGGCATGATTCTCACAATATGGATCCATCAACTAAGAGCATAATCACTATAGGCATTTGAGTTCATAGCATTTCATCTTTTCCATCCATCTTAGCAAGATTATAGCCAATTTTATACTTGTTCATCACAAATCCACCATCAAGCTTATCAAGGGGTTAGGAAAGGGATTCTTTCCACACCAAAGGAGCACTAATCCCCCTGTGGGATGTTGGTTTGAGCATTAGAATAGGATTTCATTAGTAGTTTACTTGATATTCTATTGTGTTTTCAATGTTCTTGTGCTTAAATAATTTCATAGGGAATGCTTGTTTACACTTTTTTATTGACTAATGATTGTTTGTTTGTTCATGATTAAGTAGGTCTAAGCAAAGCATTCACAGATAGAAATCCATAGAGTTTATTAAAGATGCTTTGGTTGTCATAGATGTGAAAGAAAAGAGGAAAAAAGGATATATAAGTTCAAGGATAGGTCTAACTCTCTAGGCAAGTGAAAGGTTAAATTATAGAACTATGGAAAACTAACTATATTAAAAAATGCAATGTGAAGAAGATTATAAGTTAACTTGATGGAAATTATAAACAAATACCTCCAAAAAAGGATCTAGAGATGCGTTTCTTACTTTTTTTGTTACACATGCAAGTGATTATGCATGGTTAATTAATTTTGAAGTGTCATTCTATATGAATCCACAAGGAATGGTTTTTTGTGTATAATAACTATGATGTTGGAAAATTATTCTCAAGTGATAATACATTTCACAATTTATCAAGACTAAGGGAAATCACGCTTGCATTAAAAAATGAAAGAGTTAAGTCTCTCTTTTATGTTTTGTATATTATGGGTTTGGTGAGAAACCTATTATATGTGATTAATTAAATGATTTGGGAGCATATTTATATTTTGTAAAGGTTGCATAATGATTAAATGAAATTTAGTTTTGGTAAAGGGTGTTTGAGTTGGAACTTAAAATTTAAACTTGATGCCAATACTATGTGAAATACCTTACCTATTTTATTAGATTCTCAAAATATTTCCAAATCAATACCTCAAAATAGGGTCAAGGTGTACCAAGATATTACATAAAGGAGACCTCAATGAATAAGAGGAGGCAAGAAGTTTGTTCAAAAACTATCACTTTGTTGAGTCACATGAAGAAGTTATGGATTCTATAAATTGTAGTACAAAGATCCTTGGGATTTATAGGGTTGAGGAATTGACTCCAACACTATCCTATTGAAAATTAACATCCATTTTATTTTTGTTATTTTTTCTATTACATATGACCTAAAAATAAAGCAAATGGATGCTAAGACAAAAAATTGACATGATGATATGAAGGAAAAAATCTACATGAAATTGAAAGGAAGCAAGGTACACAATAATGCCCCAACACACCTAATGAAATAGAGGGAATATGTCATGTTCCATATGCAAGTGTTGTTGGTATCTTGATGTATAATATGGTTTGAAAAAACCATACATTTCTCAAATGGTGGAAGTCTTGAGTAGATATATACCCAATTTATACAAAGAAAAATGGACTATAGTTAAGAGGGTCTTATGATAACTTGTAGCACTTAAAAAATATTCTATTTTCTACCAAGGAGGACCTAATTTGAGTAGAACAATGGATGTTTGGGGATATGATGATGTAGATTGGGTAGGTGATATTGACATTAGAAGATCTCATAGTGATTATCTGTTTAATATATTTGGTGGTGCAATAATTTGGATGAGCAAGAAATAGCTCGTGGTTGCTCTATCAACTACCAAAAATGATTACATGAAAAATATTCATGCTTTTTAAAGGGGTATTGTGGCTTTAGAGATTGTGTTCAAATACTGGCTTGAGACAAGAGTCAGTGAGGATGAATATGGTAGTTAGAGTGAAATTATTTTAGTCAAGAATCCAAATTTTCATCCACAAAAAAAGAACATTGATATGTAGTATCATTTATTTCATGACAAGGTGGAGGAAAAATGGGCATTGATCAATAAGGTGAACAATTTGGAGAGTGTTTTAGATTATTTTATAAAGCTAGTAAGTATAAAGTTCTTGTGGTGGAAGATTGGTGAAAAAAATGGGGATCGAGCAATAAGGTGAACACTTTGGAGATATTTTTTAGATTCTTTAATAAGCTAGTAAGTATAAATAAGTTCTTGTGGTATAAGATTGGTGAAGAATGGTTATTGATCAATAAGGCGAATACTTTGGAGAATATTTTAGATTCTTTCATACATATAGTAAATACAAAGAAGTTCTTGTGGTGTAAGATTGGTATGGGGATGTCTCCCCTTAGTAGCTTGTTTTTTACCTATATTTGACCCCATATAGCATGCATACAGTAAGTGGTGCAATATTGAGAAAGGTGTTGTACACCTTGCCAACGGTATCAAATATTTTGTAAAATTTATGGTCCACCTTCAAGTGTGACACCAAATTTTGGGTAGTGCAACATTTTCCTAGGGATTTGTTGTATGCGATTTATTAAATAAATTTAATGTATGTAGGTGGGTCAAATGAAGACATGCTATTTTGACTGCAATAACTGATTAATGGTCATCCAAAGATCTAGAGTCAATTGTGGATGCCAACTATGGGAAATTCCACTTGGCTACATTAATTAGAAAAATAAATTCTTGTTGAACTTTGGTTATTTATAGAGTACTTGGGATGGGATGAAACATGTTAATTTTAGATGGGTGCATGCTACCAAAATTACTCTAGCAAGTGATTTGAAGATATTTTTAATATCATAGGAGAATTCTATATTGTAATAGAAGTATGTTACTATGAATTCTAGAAGAGTGGTGATATTTGTTGGTAAGTTTTTTTGCAATGGTTTCCCATGTTAAATCTTTTTTTTTTATCAATTCAAATGGTTTAATTCTATTTTTCTTTAACTAATATTCTATCTAGATTAATGTTTTTTTCTTACACAAATAGTCATAATAATAACACAAGATTAACATAATAATGAAGCTTCCATTAACATAAGAAAACACTCAATAGTAAAGAGACATGACCACCCTTATCCAAATGGGAAGGGGGTGGTTGAAACTCACTCATTACCTCGTTTTCTCTTCTCACTCTATTTAAAAATTCAACTCTAATTTTTTTTCTTTGCATATCTCTCATAGTCATAGGAGGCTCACTTTTCCAGACAAAAAATCATCCTAATAGTACAACAAAATATCTTCTATAATTATCCAAAAGGCATATTTCTCCATGCACACAAACTAATGGGTATATTTTTCCTAAACATAGACCAATATATTGCTTTATGTCCAAGCAACCTCTTTGCACATGTATCCTCTAAACATAGGATTTGTGTAGTTCCTACCTATTCCTAGCATGTGATGTTAGTGGGAACATTGTACTGCATATATTTTGAGATGTTAGATGATCAAAATTTGGTATTATTGCTCTATGTATTGATTCAATGTCTCCTTTAATATGAATATTTTGTTTTTATGCTTGATGTAAATGGCACTGAAGTGTGTGTTTTATGTTGCCAAGTCCCTTGAAAGAGGATGGATATATTTTATTTGGAGGTATTCTTGGGATACATACATTATGTGGGCTTGCTCGAGTGATTATTATTATGTTTTGGTTCATGAATATATGCATTAATATTGATGTTTTGATGAAATTCTATCATGAATTGTATTATTTAAATGTAATAAGCTATGGATATGATGTTGTACATAGTTGGGAAATTATGCAATGCTTCAGATATTTGTATATATATGGAGCAGGTACGCTTGATGTGTGCATTGAGTGGTTATAGGTACTAGGTATTTCTCCACCTGGATCCATAGGTATGACTATACCTTGATGGTGGTTAAAAGGAGATGCCACATTGGCCGTTTATTATATTTCCTTACCCATCATACTCGATACGAGTGTGAGTCCCTTGTTATCTTACCCATGTTGATTGGATATCATCTTTGGTATGATTTTGAATATTGTACCCTCTTTGTGGACGTCCAATGAATGTTTGGTTGATGTCTAGTTAAATTTCCCATTTCCATAAATTTAATTTAGTTATATGCTAATATGGATTTGATTGTGAAATTATATGTTGAATGATAATTAGGGAATGGATTTAATTGGCTATTGGGATTTGGGGATATTGAGGGAGTTCAAAATTCAAGGAAATGGAAATAATTTATATCAATTTTTAATTGAGTTTTGAAAAGGGTTAAAAGGGAAAAGGTATTCATTTTTCATGATTTATGTTATATTTTTGTGAGGAATTTAGAGAGGAGAAGCCCTCTTTTCTCCAAATCATTATTTTTTTTGATTGGGAGAGAAAATTCGATGGGGTTTGAAGCATCCATATAGGATTTGGTATGAGAAATGCTTGTGTGTGGATTCGTGCATTCATGAGGTGTGTTCAAAGTTCTTCTCATTTCAATTTTTGGCTAAAAATGAGGTAAGTTTCTAAATTATCTTTGTTTGATTGTTGGTTTTCAATTCGAAAGGTTGCAAATGGATTGGTGGGTGTTAGAACCTATCAATGAATTTTATTTCGTAGATTTAGGGGGTGTATCAATTATTTGTGAATCTTTTTTCAAATGTCGTTATAATGCCAAAAAATTTAAGAAATGTTTGAAATGTGAAATTGATAATAAAAATGGTTGGGAAGTTTTAGACCAAAAGGGTATTTTTCATTTTTTTAATTTTAAGAATTTTAATTTTGGACATTTTCAAGCTATTCTAAAGGTGATTTGGAAAAATTCTTGGTTTTTGATAAATTGATGTTTTGGGAAATTTGAATGAATTGTGTGAATTATGATGTCTATTAATGTGAGAAAAAAGGTATACTTTGTGATTGTTCAAGATAATTCTATTGAAAACATGTTGGATTTTTTGTGAGAAAAATGTGTTTGTGCATTATTTATTGTCCCTTTTAAGATGAAATTGTGTTGATTTATGAATCGGGTCTCATCCTAGAATTACTCCTAAGAATTTTAATATCTCTATTCTTATGTGTTCATTGAGTGAAACTTTATTGTTGGTGTTGGTGAAATACCTTGTCTCTCGTGAGAGGTATTGGTGGATTGGTTTGGTTGGTACTTGAGGTTGTTGTGTTATCCCATCTAAATCTTGTGAATGTAGAAGCGATTCTTGTGTGATGTGTATTATAAATGTTTACTTCGTGATTGGAATGAGTGTATACCCTTCTCCCAAGTGTCTTCTCTGAGTGTGTTTTGGCCATGTGACCATCTCCTAGCATGATGGGAGTGAACCTTTTTGCTTTCACATGATAGGGTGGCATGGAAACCATTGTTGGAGTTCGAAGGTCTGAGGAGCTAAAGTGACATTGATATCTTCTTCCTTATTTGTTATTTTGTTTTTTAGTTAGTTCAATTCATTGTATTTTGATGTTAAAAGGAAATTTGATTCCTTTCCTTATGTAATTTTAATGTAATTATAAAATAACCTCTCCTTGAGCAGAATTGTAACCAATTATAAATATTAGTGTTTTAACCTTAATTACGTGTCCTAGTGTTGGTTCCAGGAACAATCATAATTGAATGATTTATTTATGCCTTGGAAACTTAAAATGAACTTAGTAACATTTATTTTGGGTTTAAAATAAACTTTAGTGTCATCCTGTAAGTTTGGGCAACATGATGTTGCATCTAGGTGGCTTGGTTTGCTCAGGAGTCACCTTGAACTCACTCAAAATATTCCTAAATCTATTTGGATGGCCTTTTCAACAATTGGACGGCCTAGTATTATACTTGGGCGACATAGTTGACAACGGGGTGACTTGGTTTTGAGTATTGACAAGATCAAATTCACCTATGTTTGTTTGGGTGGCCTAGTTTTGTGTTGGGGTGGCCTTGTTCCCCAAACAAAAACTAGAATGTAAATGCTCTCTACCACACATAACCAGTGGTTTTCCTAGCCTTTAGCCCATATTAGATAATTTTTATAACTTGTACCTTGCTCGTGATAATCGTTTTCGTCGACTAGACCTTTAAAAACCTAGGCAAGTTATCTCTTTCTTAGAACTTGTTCGTTCCTCTAGGTTTCGAGACCTCGTATGGGTAAACCACATAAATAGAAGTTTTTCATCATGGTCTCGAGGGTCTAGTGGTATTATAAGTTTTTCCTTAAATTTATTCATTGAGGAATTGTGGTTTCTTCTACATCATTTTGTATGCACTCTTCCGAAGTTGTCAATTGTCAAACCTAGGGTTAGGGATATTGTGCACATTGTGAAGTCTTGTGAAGATTGTAAAACTTCATGGTTGGTCTTGTTAGTGTCCTCAACATTCCTCATAGGTCATGGGGTATTTTTTAGTATTCATTTGTTTGTATTTTGTCACATTGTGACAAAATATCTTGGGAAGCATGTGGTTGTTTAGAAGTGACCCATCATTATTCCAGTTAGTGGAGAGTTTGTATCTCCTGGTTAGGAATCCTTTGGTGAATTTTTGCCCTATTTTTGAGTTGTTAAGTGAGTTTGGATGTGGATTGGAGGCTAATGATTTCCTCATCCTATCTTGGTGTTGTGTTGCAAGAGAAAATGATCATGATTGTAACCAATCATTGTGTAGGAGTTGTTCTCTCTCTCTCTCTCTCTCTCTTGTATGTTCTTAGTGGTGGATTTATCCAATGAGTGGTTAGTCTTTCGCTATTTCCACCTTGCTTTATGAAACGGTGAGGTCGTTTGGTTGTTCTTGTTCTTGTGTCGTCATGTCTCATACAACACTTGTGTGCACGTTGTTGTGCAAGTGTGACATGTTGATGTTGTATCTTTGGTGTTGTGTTTAAAAAAGTTGTTTAGTCAAGTTTTGCCTTGTGCTTTGGGCGAGGCATTACAATTTGGAAATAATAATTAAATAAAAAATCAAGGTATTGATAGATGTAATCCAAACTGGTATAGTTTAGGTGGAAACAAACACAAAGAATTTATTACATCAAGGATTAATTTAGTAAATAGAGATGATGGGGTTGTTTCAACTTCTACTCATTTTTAGTTAAATAACTATTTTTCTTTATTGTGACATATTTTTTGTATGTAATGCTAGATGTGGATTTATATTTTGGATCTTCTTATAGATCCTATAGAACCCAAAACTATATTATATAAAAACATGTCTTATCTCATCTGTTAATTAATTTTCTAATACAAATGATTATATGTTTTCTACAGGGTGTAACTCTATTACCCTTAAATTTTTCACTCAAATTCATATTCCTTTATTTTTAGCAAGCCAGTTTTAGGTGATGTCACGGCTATGCCAAAACCCCTAACATTGTTGCGGAGTTCATAAGTTTTGAAACTTCCCAAATGCCCAATTATCCTTAGTCATTGTAGTCCCAAGTCGTGTCCAAGGATGTCTCATGCAGTCAGCCGATCGAAAGTTATTAAAAATTTAAAACTCTCGATAGTTGGTTACAAAGTTTTGTTTCTCAGCGATGGGAAAGCCCAAACGGGATGCACTATTTCCAAGATGTCAGCTCATTTAATGAATCATGCGATGCCTTTGAGGGATGTCTCCTCAATTTTTTTGAAACACCAACTTGAAGATATAACAAAATCTTTTGAATCTTCTGAAAAGATGACTCTTAAATAAGGGGGTTGGTGAAACAGTTTTGGTAACAGATTGGTACAGTTTTCTTGGCAAATTAATGATCACTTCTTGCCGTCAACATTAAGTAAACTTGCATATGAGGAAAGGTGGTTGTATTTTCAACTCCAGAGTCTTCTTAGGATGGTATTTCCCGGTGATATCAGAGAGTGGGAAGATGAGCCTATGCCTGTTATACAACCAAATTTAAATTGGCCCAATGAAGAACAATTGGACATCATTTCTGAGCTGCGTTCGCTGGCATGGAGGGAGAAAACTAGCTATGCCGAATACAACAGGGTTATGTTTGTTTTAGAAAAGGAAGAAGAACGAGCCGAATTTCACAATTTGGTTATGGAAATGCAGTTAGAGATTTATAGAGTTTTGACACCTCCAGCGGTTTAAAGACATGCAAGAAGTCTTTTGGTGGCACACAATGATAACATCTATTCAAAAATTGTTTCCGTTTCAAAAGTTTTTCTTGGTCCCAATTGTTTTCCAAAACGATTATTTTGTAATGTAACAGTTTTGATATGTCTATATATAGACTTATGAATTAATTAACTAGAGAGGGGGAGGGGAGAAGAGGATAGTTTTTCTTTTCATGCACTGTTGATGTACTAGGAAATGAGTTTGTGAACTCATGTTTTGACAACAAAGAAATAAAAAAGATATTGTGAATGTTTGATTTTCTCAATGTTATCTTTAGATTATAATGAGCTTTGTCTCTTTGTAATTTTTCTTCCATGTTACTCTACTTCAATGGTTTGAGTATGCATTTAATTTTGAAGCTTTGAATTTAGATTAAATCATATGTGGAAAGAATCTATCATCTTTTGCTTCCCCTAGATATCATTCATGGTTGCGATAAGTGAAATTTGTATCATTTATTTTTAATTCATTTTATTATGGAATTCCTTTTCCACATCTATTACCATGGTTATGGGTAGGTGTCAGTGTACCTTTTCTGCTTTATTTTAAAAAGAATACCTCGTGTCTTATCCATTAAAAATCATCTGAAGGTAGCTGCGCCTTGTAAAATAAGTAGAGAGCACTCACAAATATCATTGCGAGTGACTCAACTGTTGGTCAGATTATCATTTTCAAGGGCCACTGGATATTAATTGAAGTGACAAACCTGTCAACCAATAGATTTTTGGCGACTCTGCTGGGGGTATTTGAAATGACCAATACCGTCCTTATCTCAAAACATCAAATGAGGCCTCTCCAGAAAGGAAGGTTGGCGACTCCATTTATCTAAAGATCTCAAAAACATAATCCAAGGCCAAGCAAGGAAGCCAATTCATAAGTATTACAAATTGGTGGGGATGTTAAAATGTTGATATCGATGAAGACATCCGTACCTTGGACTCACAATCGACAACAGGAAAATAATTTTTATCATGCTGGAAATAAGAAAACTGAATTTTTTCCAACATGCGTGCAGACCGGGCCAAGTGAACAATCATTCAGTTCCCACAAAGAAGAAACACAGTTAGATGAACATAGAATTATCTCTATTCTAAATTGGTTCTTAAAAGGTTCAGATCATGACTTCCGATGTGGCATTGTGGAAGAAGATGGCCATATTACAGAAGTCGATGTACATACTTTCACTTGTGACTTTGATAATTCTAAAAGAGGTATGAATATACTATTGACTGAATCTCTTAATGAAAGCTTTGAGGAAAATAAGATATTAGAGGAAAAAATGTATGTATTGAAAAATAGTTTGATTGAATCATATAAAGGCATGAATATTTTCTATCCTCAACCCATTTGCTTTTTCAATGAAGATTTTGTATGTATAAGAGAAGAAACAATTCTTGTTAATTTTTTTTTGATGAATAGGCATTAATCTATATTAAATGAAAGATTAAAAATGCATATTCACAAAAAAAGGGTGGGTGGTAAGAAGGCACACCCTGAGAGTCACATGGGCAACACCCAGAAAAGCCAAAAAACTAGTCACAAGGGCCTAGCCTAGAAGTCCAAGATTATAAAATAGAAAAAAAGGCCATTAAGCAGCCAAAGCAGTGCCAATAGAGCCAGGAGGGTCTCTATCATCCATTCTATTTCCCCATACATCAACAGGGTCTGGAGTGATGTTAGGAGGAGGACCCCAACCATCATCAACTTCTTTATCTTTATCTTTATCTTCCTTGCACCGAGGCGAGATTGCAAGCGCAAGCCACATGAAGATTTTACTAGAGTCTGGCCAACCAGAGCCGAAGACATGAGTGTCATTAGAGGCCCCCCAGAACCACCACTGCTGCTCCCAGAAGCACCACCAGAGGGCCACCCCTGGCCAACTCGAGCCAGAGGAGACTGGGCCTGTCGAGGAGGGTGATATCCCCACCGAAGAGGAGGCTGAGAATGGGGGCGCGTAGAGCCACTCTACTACTGGCCCTGAGAGGGCAACCGACCATAGGAGGAAGTGGGCGAAGCGGGCACCTGAGCAACAGTACACAGGGCATTGCCCCAGTTATCCAAAAACACTTACAGGTGAGCAACTTCAAGTGCAACTTTATTCGCCTGCACCTGAATCTGTAAGAACACATTAGAACAAATAATAGCTTTAGAATACAAAGAAACATTTTTATCCATTTGAGTGTGAGAAAATATGCAAACATTTCTATCTTTCCAGATATTGAAGAGGATTTCCACCCTGAAAGTGTGCCAAAGCTAAGTATACTTAGCAGGAAGTCTGGACGAGTCTCCCAGTAGAACCATATGCCAAGAAAAGGGCTTTGGTCTAAAAGGCCGAAAGAAGTCATGAATCTAGGTCCAAAACTATTGGGCTTTGGGGAAAAACCAAAATAGTTGCTTAAAAGACTTAGCTTGCCCACAAAAAGGGCAACGAGGGTCTTGGAACCCCATGTGGACAAGCTGAGAACCCACAGGTAAGCCTTGGAAAAGAATACGCCAAACAAAGTGGGCAAGTTTCGGCTCAAGACTTGCAGACCAAGTGGCAACAAATATTTTATGCTAGACATGAGCGGGAGATTGAAGAAGCCACCTCTCATTCAAACCATGAATCATAGGAAAATATGGTGAGAACCACCTATATCCAAGCCTAGGCTTGTAATTCCTGAAAGGGGTGTCTGGGTACCACTTCCAGTCCTTCCACCAGAGCTTGGACCCACGAACACCCACCTTATGAAGCATTTCTAGAGGAATAGCATTCACCGGACCATCATAAGTTGCACGGTCCTGGTTTTGAAGCCTGTACAGGGCACTAAAATCTTCCCATGGCATGATAAGCATTGTGGGTCTATGAAACATCTGTTGTAAGGTCTGAATACCTTTCTTGTGGAATATGAGCACCTTAAGACAAGGAGACTTAGCCAAAGGCTGACCATTGCTAGCAAAAAGAGGAGACCACCAAACATTCTACTGGTTGAGCAAAATCCCATCATAGAAACCAGAACCAACCCAACGAAGCTAGGGTTTAACTGCATCCCGGGCTCTGCAAATGATTTTAGCAACAAAAGACCCCACCATTTGAACTGGTTCCTTCATGACCATAAGGGTTTGAAAGCCAATCCCCTTCCAAGCGGGTCTGTGAGCAGGAAAACCTGATTGAATACAATGTTTGAGGAGAATTTTCTAGGCCTCATCTCCAGTAAGGGTCTAGATTATCCATTTCAGACACAAGGCAATGCCTTGTCATTGGGTGGAGAGCAACCCAAGTCTTCCAGAGTCTTTGGGAAGGCATCAAAATTCCCAGATGACACAATGAAACCCTCTATGCAATTCAATAGAAGCCCAAATAAAGTCTCAGAGTAGCTTTTCAAGCCTGCCATAGACAACTATAGAAGGGGCCCAACAGGAAGAATAATAAACATGAGTAGCTGCGAGGATTTTGGAGCACACTTGAAATTTCCCTGCCAGAGAGAGAGGCTTAGTAATCTAGTAAGTGAGCTTTTGCTCAACTCTAGAAAGAACAACTTGCCATATCTCAGTCGGAGATGCCTTGAAGGCAAAAGGAATGCCCAAGAATCAAAAAATTTCTCCTGGCCCAATCCACTTCCAACCATACTACTGAAAGCAGGGAGGAGTGGGAAAAATAGACTGTCTATAGCACAAAGTTTTGTGACATTGAATGGTAGAGCCAAAAGCAAGGCATAAAATATTGAGACATTCTAGGGCTGCTTTGATATTATCTTCGTCCTCCAAAAGAGTGAGGAAAGAGTCATCAAAAAAATGGCCATTAACCAGCTAGGACGAAGAGTTAGGTAGCGAAATTCCCTTGATATGCTACTGAAAAATTGCGTTGGTCAAAAGGTAGCCAAACCCTTCAACGACGAGCACGTACAGAGAGGGGGCAAGTGAGCATCCTTGTCAGATGGAACAAAAGATCCCAAAGGTAGAGGATTGGCGACCATTAATGGTGATACAAGCAGAGGCATCTACAAAGAGCATTCAAACAACTTGAATGAAATTGGGCCCAAATCCCAAAGTTTGCAACATAGCAAGAATAAAAGGCCACTCAATGCAGTCATAGGACTTAGCAAAATCAATTTCAAGAAAAATAACATTCTAGTTTGAGCATCTGGCCCACTCCATACCTTCCCACACGACGATAATATTATCCAAAATGAACCTGGATTCGATAAACCTTGTTTTCTTCGGGTGCACAATCTGAGGTAAAAGATGGCGGATCTTTAGTGCCAAAGCTTTGGTGATGATTTTGTAGGAGACATTGAGAAGCGTAATAGGCCTCCAGTTGCAAATATCCTCGGGATCTCCAAGCTTAGGTATGAATTTAATATTTCCTTTGTTTATTAAATTTCCCAAAGAATTAGCATGAAAAGCCTCTAAGTAAACATGATGCAAATCTTGCCCAACACAATCCCAAAGGGCCTTGTAAAATTCACAAGGAAAACCATCGATCCTCGGGGCTTTGTCATCAGCCATGGAATGAACAACTTCCTTGAGATCATCCAGTGTTAACAATTGATCACAAAATTTTCTTTGGGCTGAGGAAAGACTACTTGGCACAATAACAAGGCAATCTTGGAGGGCTTGCTATCACATAGGCATGGATTCCTGTGCAGTGAAAACCTGCTCATAATTGCGGACAAAGGCCTGGAGAATGTCAGGAAGCTCAGAGAGCACCTAGACTCCATCTTTAATTTTTTTAATGCCCGGGGATGAGTGCTAGGCACACAAGGCTAGAAAAAATTCTTTAGAGGCATGGTCACCAATTTTTAACCAATGCAACCTGGCTTTGATTTGAGCACCTCTTGTAGCATAATTATCTGCAACTTGCTTCTTGTGCCTTAAATCTGCCACCCTGACTTGTAATGAAGGGGAAAATGGGTTGGTCACCAAAGCCTCAGTAGCTGAGCATAGGTCAGAAGTGGTAGCCTCATAAAACCACCGGCGAAAGATAGCCAGTTGGTGCCCATAAATACACATAAATCAAGAAGTGTGAGTGATAACACCATTCCACCAAGTAATCCAACCTGTATGATGAGCTGGCCTACACTCCAAATTTTAGATTCTATGAATGTGGGCCAAAGTAGGCTTATGATAGAGCAAAGACATATTTAAAAAGAATTGAGTTTTACATGTGCGAGGCTGTCATGTCTCCCATTCACTGCAAAAAGAAATGGGGAAGTGGTCTAACAAAGTCACATCCACTAACGGCTTAACCGAAAGAGAAGAGCTGTCAAAAGAGAAAAAAGATTGAGCCGAGATCATGGCATGATCAAGGCATTTAAATATCCTGTCAGAACTGGCCTTGTAATTACACCAAGTGTGCCAAAGAGAATGAGAATGGCGGCGACCTATATTGGGATAAAAAAATCTCAATTTATTGTGCATGTAAAACCACGCCTCCTGTTCGCCATCTACCCACTTGAATGACACTATGCCATCTTTGTCATATGCCATCTCAACCATATTGAAATCCCCACACAATAACCAAGTGGAAACTAGAAATGAATCAACAATCCAACACTAAAGCAAAGAGCATTCCATAGCATCATTAGAAGCATAAACATTAATAATCCCAAAGGAATGATTATCAATGTTGAGAAGGATCCAAACGAGCCGATGAGTAGGATCATACCCATGGTCAACCACACAAGTGTGCCACCGTGGGGACAAAAGGGTGATAGCTCCACCATGCCCAATTTCATGATTAGTACAATACATTTTACTGGCTAGCCAAATAGAGCGACAAGTCGAATCAAGCAAAAAACCAGAAATTTTAACTTCTTGGAGACAAAGCACTTCAATACCAGTGTATTTACTCAAAGTATCCCAAACTGAATACTTCCTAGAGAGGTCTGTCAGACCTCGAATATTCCATGAGAGGAAATTCATGAGTGAAACTCCTCCATATTGTCGGAGTGCAACTCCTCTTTAGTCAGAGAGGAGAAGCGATTATGTAAAAATTCTTGCGAGACTGAGCCAATCTAAATGGAAGGAGAAGAGAATCTTTGCTTTTCTTGCACATATTCACCTTCTTCCAATGGCGGAGAAGGATTGTGTGACTGCCTTTGAGCTCCCGAAGCATTCGACTGTGCTATCATAACAGATGTAGGTTGAGGCATAACCTTTGGCCTGGGTTGTGACTGAACATTGTCAACCCCGGTTAGGGCTTCCTTCCCCTTGACAAAAGGGTTTGAAACGCTTCTTGTTGGTTCAGAGGCCTTGGAGGTCGACCTAGAACCGTTGGACTTATTTTTCCAGTTTGAAACCATGGTCCATTTTTCATCATGTTTGGCAACATAAGTATCCGCTTGACGAGGCTTTTCAGTATCTCATGGCGGAGAAGGTGTACGAGGTACTGCCAAAGGGCAGTCCTTGATCTTGTGGTCTACGAACTGACACCTATAACATGTGTTGGGCAGGTTAAACTAAGTGATCTTCTGGGTGTGCCAAAGAGCTCCAATTTGAATGTCAATGGAGTCTTTCAAATCTCTAGAAAGGTCCACTTCAACACAGACCCGTTTTTGGGGTCGGGCCTGAAAAAGCCTATCTGGCTCAATGCAAACCACCCTCCCTAGAGAGGATGCAATATGATTCAGAAAAGGCACACATAACAAGGGTAAACCAGGAAACTGAATCCAAGCCGGGACCCGTAACTTGGTGTCATCCGAGACAACAAAGTCTCGAGTCCATGCCTGGAAAACCAACAAAGAAGACCTGGCATACTAGGGACCATGGGCTAGAATAGCCTGGACATGATTGACCTCCGCAAAGCGGAACAAGAAAAAACCCTTGGTTAAATTTTGGATCATATCAAGGTGGACCCCATGAGGGACCCAGGCCTTTCTGACCCATTCCTTAAGCACATTTTTAGGGGGATCCTCTCAACAAAGTACCCAACAAGGGTATGTTGTTCAAGCCATTGACAAGTAGGGTCCAAATTCGGTAAAGGAAAAACCACATCAGTTGGGGGGTCAGAGCACTTACCTCGTGAAATACTTTCAGAACAAATTTTCTTGGCTATTTGTTCGGAGGAGGAGCCATTGAGCAGAGCCGTCGAATCACTAACACCAACATGAACTGCTGGGTTAGAGTCGGTTGAAGGCATATTAAAACAAAAAAACTGTAGTAAATGCAATCGTACACACAAGAAAAGAGGAATTTCCTGTGCAGGAAGTGTAGTATGATGCTAGACACTGCAGACACAACAAAACCCTAGTAGAGCTCATACACCTTTCTCCCAACTAGCCATACATATTGAGGTGAGACTTTTTCCTGTTAAATTTGATCCTATGCTTCTAGAATTTAATGCCCTATGGTCATAATTATCAACATGCACAGATTCCATTTTTGGTGTCAGTTTGAAAGAGGAATTTTTACCTTTCAATGCTCCTCTTTTAGTTTTAGATGAAATCATGACTAATACTGCATGTAAAAAGAATGTCAAAGCGACGATTAAAATAAGGGAAAATTGGGAAGATCCTGAAAATAAAATTATTTGGGGTAAACTCAATGCATTATACTAGCCAACAAAATTATGTGAAGAATCAAAGGTTAGAAACAATCCCCTTTTTGAACTATATGATTCTCAATCAGCTGATGAAGACTTGTTATCCTCTTCTGACAAAGACGAACCAGGAAAATATATTTTCAAGAATAATTCTGAAAATGATTGTTCTGAAATCATGTTGCAAAGAGAGAGGCACTGCTTGAATACTAAACCCGACATTATTGATCATTATAAACAAATGGAATATGGTTATAGTGTTGGAATTTTGAATCAATACTTAAAAACTTCTCTTGATGAGCTTTTCCCTGAAAGTGAACCTATTTATGGTTCTGTCAAACAATACTCAAAGAAGACAAACTTTTTGAGTTGGTAAGAGAAGGAAATGATGATTTTATATTTAGCAATGATTCAGGTCAGGTGAAATCTAACTCAAACCAAGGCATACAATATGATTTCTTTCAAAAAGACTGGTCTGATTTATCTAAAAACAAATGTGGAGGTATGGCTGGTGACTTTCAAAAGACCATACAGATATACGATGAAGAATTGATTTTTGGCTGTGAGCATATACACAGGGGCTTCATGTATGTAGTAAGTCTTCATTGGATTTACATGCTATCTATGAGTTTGCAAGTGTTTCACAGGTGCACACTTCTTTTCCGCAGTGGGTCATATTTTTCCCAGCCTGTTAATGGTTTCGCTTGAGCAACATGAGGCATCCTTGTTGTAGAGTCCTTATGAACATGTATGTAGTAGGTGTTTTTGGTGTGCCTATAGTGTAGCTTCCTTTTTTGTTTTGCTAGGTTTTTGGTTTTCTCTACCCCCTTGTATTTCCCTGCCATTTATTTTGACTCTGAACCCAATGGACTTGAACTACTCTGCCACAATAATTCTGGAGTTCTCTGCATTTTCTACAAAAATACAGTCCCCAATCAGAGCCAATGTTACCCTTCAAATTTTCACTCAAATTCATATTCCTTTGCTTTTAGCAAGCGAGTTTTAGGTGATGTCATGGCTATGTCAAAAACCTTAACCTTGTCGCGAAGTTCATAAGTTTCAAAACTTCCTGACTTATCCTTAGTCACTGCAGTTCTAAGTCTTGTACTCCAAGGATGTCTCACGCAGTCGGCCGATCGAAAGTTCTTAAAAATTTTGAACTCCCGATAGTTGGTTACGAAGTTCTGTTTCTTAGCGACGGGAAAGGCCAAACAAGATGCACTATTTCCAAGATGTCAGTTCATTTAATGACTCATGTGGTGCCTTTGAGGGATGTCTCCTCAAAAGTTTTGAAACGCCAACTTGAAGATATAACATAATCTTTTAAATCTTCTGAAAAGTTGACTCTTAAATAAGGGGGTTGGTGAAACGGATTTGGTAACGGATTGGCGCAGTTTTCTTGGCAAATTAATGATCACTTCTTGCTGCCGACATTAAGTAAACCTGCATACAATGAAAGGTGGTGGTATTTTCAACTCCAGATTCTTCTCAAGATGGTACTTCCTGGTGATATCAAAGAGTGGGAAGATGAGCTAGTGCCCGTTATACAACCAAATTTAAATTGGCTTGATGAAGAACAACTGGACATCATTTCTGAGTTGCGTTTGCTGGCATGGAAGGAGAAAACCAGCTATGTCGAATACAAAGGGTTATGTTTGTTTTAGAAAAGGAAGAAGAATGAGTTGAATTTCATAATTTGGTTATGGAAATGTACTTAGAGCTTTATAGAGTTCTGGCACCTTTGACAATTTAACGAAATGTAAGAAGTCTTTTGGTGGCACGCAATGATAACATCTATTCAAAAATCGTTTCCATTTCAAAAGTTTTTCTTGGTCCCAGTTGTTTTCCAAAACAATTGTTTTGTAATGTAATGGTTTTGATATGTCTATATATATACTTATGAATTAATTAACTAGAGAGGGGGATGGGAGAAGAGGATAGTTTTTCTTTTCTTGCAGTGTTGATGTACTGGGAAATGAGATTGTGAACTCATGTTTTGACAACGAAGAAATAAATAAGATATTGTGAATGTTTGAATTTCTAAATGTTATCTTTAGATTATAATGAACTTTGTCTCTTTGTAATTGCTCTTCCATGTTACTCTGCTTCAATGGTTTGAGTATGTATTTAAATCTGAATCTTTGAATTTAGATTAAATCATTTGTGGAAACAATCTATCATTTTTTGCTTCCTCTAGATATCGTTCGTGGTTGCAATAAGTGAACTTTGTGTCACTTGTTTTCAATTCATTTTATTATGGAATCCATTTTCCGCATCTATTACCATGGTTATGGGTAGGTGTCAGTATACCTTTTCTTCTTTCTGGTAAAAAGCATACCCTATGTCTTATCAATTGAAAATCATTTGAAGGTAGCTATGCCTTGTAAAATAAGTAGAGATCACTCGCAACTATCATTGTGAGTGACTCAATTGTTGGTCAGATTTTCATTTGCAAGGGCTAGGGGATATTAATTGAAGTGACAAACCTGTCAACCAAAAAACTCTTAAGTTATTTTCTAGTATCAACATATCTTATCTCATCACTCAAAATGCACATTTATTTTACATTCATATGATTCAATATTCACAAGATTCCTAAACTAAGATTACTACAACAAAAATATAATAAAATAGGGGAGAGGGACTAGTATTTCCATTTAAAATTTGAGGGTTCTCATGAGTAGCAAGATTCCATGTTATCCTCGTAAAACAAATTTGGTTGGAAAGATTGTCACCTTGAATTTGTGCATATCTTGTTTCTAATCATATATACCATGCCAATTGCAAATCAGGAAGTTAGAATCTAAAAGTCTCCCCTTAAATGTTTTTGATTAATTAAGCAAGGGAAGGGCCTTGATCCCATGGTTACACAACCAAAAAACCAACAAGGGAAACCAGCTGGGGAGAACAACACCAACAAACATCAAGAAAAAACAAGTCTAGGGTGGCACACATGCCAATAATCAAAACAATAACCATAGAACCAATATACTTAATCAAAAATTGAATCCTACTACTAGTGCAGTTAATACTATGAAGGTCATTAATTAAGTCCACTAGAGTCTAGAAATTTCTCAACCATAACAAAGTTATATTAAAATAGTAGTCCGAAATATTAAAATAGAAGACCAAAAAATGCACAGCAGCCATAACTAGAAGTTAACCGCTTCCTCAACAATTTCTTTTTCAGTAGAAATCATGGAGCCATCTTCCTTCTTGAGCATTCTTATCTTGTTCCTGCTTCTATGTTTCATGGTAGATTGGTGAAAGAATTTGGTGTTATGGTCTCATCAGTAAGCCACTAGACGCAAGACTTTTGTTTCTAGAAAATCTCCTCCCGTTTGTTAACCTTAAACCACTGAGATCTTAGATCACATTCCTTAAATCAAGTCTCATCATCCACAAGGCCTGCCTCCATTTTATCTTGCACTTCCTTTAAGCTATTTCCCAAGGATTTGTTAGTTTCAAAGATATTTCCAAAGGTTACTTTGTTCCATCCTTCCACTCTCTACTTGATTCTTCTTAGCTTCTCCACCAACCAATACATGGGGGTGTCTCCTGTAGGTTCATCCCACCAATTTTTTATTAAAGCAACAAAATCCAGATGAAGGTTCCACATTATTTTAAATATAAAAGGGAAAGGACCTTTATTGTGATCAACATTTCTTTTAAGTACGATAACATTATGGTCTAATCCAGATCTTGGGAGAGCAAAAAGAGAGAGATATTGGGGGATGTTCCAATTAGAAGAGATGAGAAATCTATCCAACTTTATTTGAATTAGTTGATTACCAAGCCCTCTATTGGACCATGTGAATTTGGAGCCCTGTAGAGGAATATAAAAAAGCCCAGCAGAATTAAAGAATCCAACCAACTCCATCATACTATCAGTGTAGTCATCCGACCCCCTCGACTTTTCAGAGGGTAGAAGAGGGGAGTTGAAGTCACCTCCAAGCACCCAATAGTCATCCTGTTTACTTTTAATAGCATTATTCAAAGAATCCCATATCTGCAATATGTCCCAACTTAAATTTGGGGCGTAGATATTGATTAAGTTCCATTTCTCTTGAGAAGAAATATCTCCCAAAGAAACCATTAGATTGTTCCTTCCAACAATTTGAAGGATTCCAAAGAGTAACTATACCTCTCGAAGCTCCTTCTGCCTCAATAACATA
Organism: Sequoiadendron giganteum; assembly: GCA_007115665.2. Classification (NCBI taxonomy): domain Eukaryota; kingdom Viridiplantae; phylum Streptophyta; class Pinopsida; order Cupressales; family Cupressaceae; genus Sequoiadendron; species Sequoiadendron giganteum. Next base: position 659,684,839 of record CM021103.1, read on the forward strand.
ATAATTCGAACTAGGCCAAATTTTCAAAATTGCCTTGTCAAAGGTCTCTTTCTTCATTTTGGTTTCTTGAAGTAGAAAAACATCCACTTTATTTTCTAGAATACACGTTTTGACCAAAAATTGTTTATATGGGCTATTAAAGCCCTTAATATTCCAGAAAAGAAATTCCATTAAGGAAACAAAATAGGTACAAAAACACTTGAAGGCCATTATAAGAATAGTTAGGTCTATTTCTTTTTGGCCTTCGATCCCATGATCGAGTCCAAGGTTCTTTATTTACTAGCAGCCACATCCCTTACATTATCTTTATTTCGAGACTCCTTTTGTGAAGGTCTACCAACCTTGTTTCCCCCACCAATGTCTGAATTCTTTTTATTTTAGACTTGTTTGGGGCTTGTAGCCATTCTTCCTCATCTTCTCTATCACTGAGGTGAGGGGGAAAACCCGAAATGTCCAGGGATTCACTCAGGTTTCCACCCTCCTTCTGAGACAAAAAAGAAATATCCCCCAAGGACATAACAGGGGTTGAAGACACAATTTATCCTTCTTCTATCCCTTCCCCTTCAATAGCAACAAGAACTTATTCCTTTTGGGTCAGAATGTTGGCCTCCTTATGGGGTTTTCCCATCTATTCAATCAAATTTACTTTTAGCCTTTCCTCCTCTTCCTTTGGGTTCCAATCCTTCAGGAAACCTAGAGTTGGGATTCTTTCATCTGGGGCAACATCCGTGAAGTCCTTACTATCCATAGCTCTGGAAAAAACATGAGGCTTGACGGGGACAACAACCATGCCACTAGAAGGAGCATCCTTCTCTGAAGGGACAACTTTTTCTTGGATAGGGGCTTCCTTAAGTAGACAATCAGTAGAGACATCCTTAGGGATCTTAGGCACTTGCTCAGTGAGAGATTGCAAGACATTGTTGGGTGCCTCAAAAAACCTCTTACTACAAGAATCTATAAGGTGACCAAATTTCTTAAAAAGCTGGTAGAATTGATGAGCATTTTCATATTCAAGGGGTTCAGACCAGTTTCCAAATTTTGACTTAAGAAGAACATAGGTTGGAAGAACCATGTTAACAACAACATTAACACAAATATAGGCATAAACTAGTCTTGAATTTTCTTGTGTTATCTTGTCAATCGCTAAGAGGCTACCAAAAGAGTTAGCTTTCCCTTTTAGGATACTCGTTTCCCAAAACTCAAGGGGTAACCTGAGGAGGCGCACCTAGGCAAGAGCCATAGTCCTCAGGTGAGCAGAAGGGTCAAAGCCTGGTTTCCATTTGCAGAGAGAGAGGAAGTTCATAAAGCCAACATCAAAGGCCTAGGGACCACTCGTTAACACCTTTAACATGTCTTCATAAACCAAAAAGGAGAAAAGGAAGATACCTTTGGGCATATCATTGATAGAGACACTAACTTTTAGGTTCCAAACCGAAGTAGCCCAGAGATGTACCTATTCAATGTTCGACCAATAGGCCAAAAGCTTTCCAACTAATGCCAACTTGAGGTCATGCATCGCCTTCATCATCAATGCTTTTTGGACGTCAACTTCCCAACCAATGATAGAACAGGAAGCAGACTTTGAAAACCTTTTACCCATAGCTAGTAAGCTTCCACCCACCACTTTTTCCATAAAAGAGGTCGATTCTTCTTTAGAGAAGAAAGAGTCTAACCCAAGGGTCAAGGACAAAGGCATCTTGCCAGAAGTACCCCCAATCCTTCCCCGAGGAGAAAGGACAGAGGTACGAGGAGGGGAACCGACATTGGGGAAAATAACATTGGAAGTTGCCAAAGAAGACAATGTCAGACAAAGGGACAACATTCCTGGAATGGGGAGCCTTCCCGAGCTCCCCACCAAACTGGCCCATGAAGCAGTCAAATCAGAGTAGGAATGGAAAGATTCAAAACAACAAGAGCGAGAAAGTTGCAGAGCAAGAGCCGAGAAAAAAATGTGTTAATTGTATGATTCCCCCCCCTTAAAATGTTATTTTCAACCAATGACTGACATTTGACACATGTTGATCCCATTTATTGAACCACATGATTTGTTTGATTGAAATATATTATCCCTATTACAAGTCTATTGTAGTGATGAATTACACTAACAACAACCTAATCACTCCATCTACCATCTTAATAGCTACATTGGAAGACACATACTTTCCTTTTATGCATCTAGTCAAAGCATTCTCTTGCTCTTGTTTGTACCTTTTTTCTAAGTTCACTTGGGAAATAAAAATAAATATAATTTTTAAAAGATGAGAATGAGGATAGTGGATAGTGAAGAAGTAATGGGATACTTTGGCATCATCAATATAATTTATATGAAAAAAATGACTTTCATGGACATCTTTCTTCACATAGCCAATTTAATTCTTTTTAGGTGCTTTTCATTCGCACCCATCTAAAAATACTACGATTTTTTAGATGATTTACCGAAAATGTGCATTTCTTAATGTTACACCTCATTATGTTATTACCTATTTATTGTTACTTTGTTGAGTTAAAATGCTTTAATACATGATTTTGTTTTGTATAGTTTTGGATGGAAAATGTAATAGATGAATGTGCAATTCAATATGATATTTAAATGTTTTGAAGATGAAAATATATGATGCATGTGAATGTAATGTTATTGGCTAACTATTGTTGTGATGCACTTAGTTGGATGCAGGAAATGAATCAAGCCTCTGGAAGAGAGGGGGAGTATCACTCAGGAGAAGAACTTGGTCTGATAACCCTTAAAATGCCTATTTGAGCTATCACACTCACATCCTAGTCTGGTCAAGTTGAGTCAAGTTAGTTCTGGAATTGGTAACTTTAAGTCATAGTTTGGGAATGATTTGCATTTGTTTTAGTTTTAGCCTTTGATTATTCTTGATTTGGAATATGTGATTAAGTCTCTTTGTTAAGTGTAAGTTCTTCGTGTGTTCATATTTATATATTAATCGATGAGTATATACATAGAATGTATATATGTACATGTCTACGATAACTCATACATGTGAATATATACATGCATGCGTATACATAGGTAGACATACAAGTACGCATGTACCCATGTACAAATATACCATATACATGAGAATATTGATTGGACATATACAACATATATATACATTATGTATATATACCAATTGATGAATATGTAAATATATGTGTTTATATGGATATTAAGATAATGATATATGTATATATATAGAATCGTTAGTATACATATATATGTGATTGGAAAATAATGATTTAATAAACGTGTATATATATATAATATATATATATAACAATGGAAGTTGTATTACATATATATTAATAATATATATTGATATATATATTTAAAAGTGTTTTGAAATGTTTAAAAGTGAATTTAAATGCATATATAATGCGAACTATATTATAGAGCTCGACTTATGTAAAAGCTAGCGAAATGATAACTTGGTGAAGTGCATAAAATGCACATATATGAGAAAGAGTCAAAGCAACACATAAGCTTGTAATGTAATGTAAAGTGAATGCAAATAAAAGAAGATGCTAAGCGCATAAAGGCAACGCTATAGTAAGTGATGCAATATGTATTAAGTTATTGCAAAATAATAACCACACACATCATGCTAGTGTGTAAAGTATGCATTGCCATAATAGGTGGAATAAAGAAAAAATGCAAATAGAAGTCTAAGAGCCAATGCACAATTGAATATGAGCATAAAGACTTTATCAAGCTAAAGCTAGCTAAAGCTTAAGAAGGCAGTCGACTTGCTAAGAAATTAGGAAACCTGCAGGTGTGCATTTCTGAGTTTGACTTAGTAAAATTATGCTGTCACTAAGAAATGTCAACTCATTCTCATTTGAGAAGCTGGGAATATATAGATTGTTTGTGTGTTGCATATTAAGAGTTTGAAGTAGCCACATTTCATTCTTGTTGGCTGAGTCGATGCATTTTAGAAGGAGAATTAGTTTGTTGTTGAAGTGGTGGCGATGGGAAAAGAAAAGGTGGCGGTTTTGTGAACTTGTTTGTAGCATTGAGTTTCTCAATTTTTAGTATAAATAGAGGCAACTCCTCTACCTTTTGTTCACTCATTTTCATTCTGATTTCTTATTCATTCATAATTCTGCTGTAGTTTTCTGTGCAAGTGTGTTGTTGAGAGTTTTAGTGAGAAAGAGAGTTTGTTTTATGGAATTACATTCGCTGAGAGTTTTGTGAGAGGCTAGAATTGAAGATAGGTTGAGCTTAGAAGGAGCAACAAGCGTGATTGTGGAAGTTGAGCTTGGGAAGCAGTATTTTCATTTGGAGCTATAATTCTAGGCATGCTAATTTTTATTACTAGATATTCTTTTATGTTGAAATGATATTTATCAATGAATGCCATTGTTTGTGGAAAGGATGATTTAAATGCATGTTGAGCTTTCTTGTATGAACTTAGATTATTTCTTATTTTGGATAAGCTTGTATGATTCTTGGTAGAGTCTTGTTTTAGTGAAACCCTTTTATTTGGAATATACATATATTCTCTATGTTGGAATTTGTGGGGTTATGTTGCTATTAGAACTGTGCTTAGTTTGTCAAGACCATATGTATGTTGCATGGATTGTGAAATATGAGATATGTTATTGTCTTGAAGTACTTTAATGGAAATTTCAGTTTGAACATGGGTGGTTAACTTGGTTGTTCTTGGGGTTAGGATAATCCATGGAAAGAGAGTAACTTAGTTGGTCACTTAGTATGTGTGCATCTATAGTTAGCTTGGTTATTCTTGGGGTTAGGATAATCCATGGTAAGGGAGTAACCTAGTTAATCAGTTTGTTATGTCATCATTTTTAGATTGAATGTATGCTATGATTGAAAAGATTATGAATGATCAAATACCAAATCAAGCGAAGGGTGGGTGAACATATGACCTACACCCGAAGTACTGGACCTGTTGAATTCTTTAGCCAAAGTAGTGTAAGTAGCCACTGTTTACACTATCGGTTCACTGTGATCCATGTTTGTATGTTATGATTGAAAAGATTGTGAATGATCAAATACCCAATTGAGCTAAGGGTGGGTGAACATATGACCTACAGTCGAAGTACTGAACTTGTTGAATTCTTTAACAAAAGTAGTGTAAGTAGCCACTGTTTACACTTTCAGTTCATTGTGATCCATGTTTGTATACTAGGTAGGGAATGCCATACATGTAGGTTGTAGCCAATGTATGGTAGCTCTAGATATGTAGGACATAACACCATGCTCAAGAAGGCTAGTATTATGAGGTTATCAAACCAATCTCTTCATCGAAGGGTAGGGCCATATTACCAGTTAGGTAGATGTGTGAGGGACCGTAGTAAGTCCATGGTTGGAAAAAAAGCGCTTTAGTGATGCTCTCCCTCATATAGTTGACAGTCGAGATTTGAGAATGTGAGCACTAGTTTTTGGGACACCTAGAATGTATGCACCAATAATGGGGACATCTAGGAGGTATGCACCAACATTGGGGATATTTGGATCATTATATTTTGTTTGTATATCTGTTTCATTAAGCTCTTGGAAGCTGTGTATATAATCATGTATCTCTATCTTTGTTGAGAAATTGTAAATTGAAAAATGTTATCATGGGATTATGTAATATGGAATCGTTACTTGGGAGTTTGTAATGTTTCTTTGTAAATTCAATAGGAAAGTTTGAAATGGGATTATTTCAAATGTGCATCTTGTCATTGAATTAGAAAAGAAAAAAATTATTGCTAAATGTTGGTATCATAAATTGTTCACATGTGGGTAAAACATAGTTAAATTTAATTGGGTAAAACTTTGGGCTTGTTACACTTAAAATTTATGTTATACATTATAATTTTAGGAAAGCTGGTGTTTGGAAAAGCAATATTTTCTAACCATTTCCATGTATATTAGGACTATCTTTATTCGTGCACAAGATTTGTGTGATTTAGTAAAGCTCTTGAAACCTTGGGAATTTATCTTATCACCGCCAACTTTTAAACCTTTGGACTACATCACTTGAAGAAGCATTATCATAACATTCAATTTATTGTGTTTTATAAGACATTAAAAACATAAATTATGTTACCTTTAAATCTGATATATGTTGGTTCTTTTAATAGAATGTGGTTGATAAATTATTTGATGGGTTTTGTACTCAGGTAATTTTTTTCATTTGTAATTAAAAATAATGGTGGAGGAATAATCACTCAAGTTACAAAATTGGTGCTACAAAAGCAATATGATGTTTAACCCCATTACTTGGAAATGGTCCAAATAGTTTTCTTTTGGAATTGTGGTGTGTTATTTATTGTTTATTTGATTTTTATCTATTATTTTTTCTTGGCATATACGCATCCTTTCATACTTGCAATTCATCTTTTTACAAATCTAAACCATGAAAGAAAAATACTAGATCAATAATACTGGGTCACTCTGCATTCATTTGTATTCTACATGACTTGGACATGTCTAATTTTGACATTGACAATCCTAATTAGATGGCACGACTATTGAATTTAATAAAATGGGATTCATGCTTACTAAAACACAAAAATGGGCATGTTGTTCTCATTTCCTAAACTTGAATTGATAAATATAAGAAAACATATATGCCAAAGTATCGTTGGTCAACACATTTCACTTGAAAGCCATGGAGATGAAAATAGGGATGAAAGCAAAGAGCTTGTTGTTTTGTGTATGCTATGTGAAGCTTGTCCAATCACGTTCTCCTTAATTATTGGTGTAGGAGACATTAGACTACTTATTAGATGTGCTTGGGTAGTAATTACAAGATTAATAAAGTTAAGTATTAAGGGTAATACATGTTTATCATTTCCCTGAATAAAAGGCCTAAATAGTTGGCACATTGTGGTCAACATGGAGACTATTTACTTGGGGACATGGATCTTCACATTGAAATAGCTATCACATTGACCAAAATGTGTTGTTTCTTTATAGTGGGTGTCCCTAAAATAATGATGTTGCTTGGATCAAGGGTTAACTAAATTGCCTAACCACATTTGCCTTTGTAGCTTCCTCCTTGCCCTTTCAATCTCTTTCTCATTTGTTTCTTACTTTCTTTAGATTATATCTTTCTCTTTATTAGCTCCTCTTTCCTTTGAATAATTTCTTGTTCTTTTATCTAACATTGTGATTCTCTTTCAAATTTTTGTTCTCCTTCCTTTCTCTTCTGGCAATTTGTGTTGCCTCTCTATCCTTGATTTATTCTTTCTTCCTTTAATCTTCTCTTCAAATTCTTTCTTTATTGTCTCTTACTCCATTAGTAGATTGATGTAATTGTCAAAAATATTATTTCAAGAGTTTTGATTGAGCCTAATTCCAATGTCTCCTAAAATCCTTGAAGTTTCCTTCACTCTTTGAATTGGAAGGTTTTTAGAATTGTGATGAAGGGTGCTCCCCTTACAAAGCCACACACACAACTAAACAAGAGAAATAAAACATAAAAGTTACAGAAAAAAACACTTGCTTTCTATTATATTGATGAAGTGAAATTACAATACTCAAAAAATAATATATTACAGCCACATGGACCTTCTCATTATAGAAATCTGCAAGCCAAAAACCACAATCTACACTATGGGAGCTCTCTTTGGTAACCCCTATTCTCCATCTTTATCCTAGAAGTGTAAGTGCCTTAGAATATTTTGGACCTTCTCATTATAGAAATCTGCAAGCCAAAAACCACGATCTACACTACAGGAGCTCTCTTTTGTAACCCTTGTTCTTCATCTTTATCATAGAAGTGTAAGTGCCTTAGAATATTTTGGAAGGTGTAACCCTATTTTGGCGCCAGAAATTCCACCGTCCATTTTCCCGCTCTAGAAGATTTTGTTATTTTATTTTTATATAGTTACAACTTCTCGAGGTCATAACTTTCAATTCGATTGTTGGATTTTCAATTGTAATATATTGTTGGAAAGCTTTTGAAGAGATCTACAACATGCTTTCCCAGATCTATAAGATCAACACTTTTCAACCTATTCTAGGGCTTCCAAGGTCCTTAATTTCTAGTTTGAAACTTCATTGGAGAAATTCCTTGAGATGAAAAATTTAATATTTTCCAAATGGTACAAGATTTTGAGATGATTCTTTCACCAATAATTTTATTTTTCAATTTCGCTCCTTGGGATCAGTTTTCATGTCCATAGGAACTCGAATAGACTGCCTTACTAAAAATAGCAAGTGATTATTTTTGGTTGTTTCAAACTTTTGACTATCCCAAAGATTGCATGTGTCGCCATGGGCCCCAAAACAACTAAAGAAAACTACAAAACAAAATGAAAATGCAATATTTTTGGGTGATACAAGATTGCTGTTACACCACTAGATGCTCGTACATCAAATTGACTAATGGTCCCTAAATGGTAATTTTGATACTCAGAGACTATCATCTTCTCATTAGATATCATGTGTACCAAAATCCTCATTTATCCCAAATTTGTGGTTGTCTCTCCATCTTCCCAAAGTCCACAATATATATAGTAATGTATGTCTTGAGATGTATTCAGTATTATTGGTGGAGATAACAATGGAAGATTTTGATCTTTAACAAAGTTTGTGTTGATTCCAAGGTTCATTGCCCCTTTCATCAACCATAACTGCTAGATCAACTTAGTAGGAAGGCTTAATCCTTCTTATTGTTGATTATGTTGATTTTATTGAAGGTTATCACTTTTGTAAACATCTAGAACATGAATTTTTGCTACAACTTTAAATTCTTCTCCAACTTGGTCTATTGTCTACTAATTGTGTTCCTCAATTGAAGGGTTCTATTGCTAGTTGTTTGCATTGAATTCTTATCCAACTTGGCATTAAATTTATAATGGCCTAGTTCTAATCAATGTAAATTTTGATATTTTGCAATCTATTTTGTTTGTTCTCTCTCAAAATATGATTTTAGTTCATAAAAAAAAGCACTTACATCTAGTGACTACAATATCTATAATGTGTGCGTTGGTAATGTAAGCAAGTCAATTTCTAATGCATTTTTGTTGGGGATAAGGAGTCTGGACTGTCATCAAGATAGGCATCTAAGACAGCAGTGCCTTAGTGGTTTCAATTCAAAATCACATCAAAGACACAAACAACTGTACCATAAAGCGGAAGTAGGCACATAGTATCCCCCATTGATCCTACTGAGGAAAGTAAATGCATAACAATCACATATTCAACACAAATAGATAACCATGAAAGACAAATATGATGACACACAAATATACGTTGGGAAAACCCTTTCGGGTAAAAAACCCCACACTCCAAAAGATCGAGCCATTGTATTATTCAGCAATAGAAAATAGTTACAATACAATCTCAGGCTCATAGCCTATACAGGAGTCACATCTTGTTCATCTGGAGAATAGCAAGCAACACAAAACTAGAACCTTCACACTGTTCCAACACCTTCACAGCACACAGTGTAGATTCCCTTCAGCTCCTCAGAAAAGACTGTCTCAGCCAGCCTCTCGGCCAGCCCAGCCTCAAGCCTCGCAGGTTCACATCGTTCAGATTCAAGAGACAGAGTGTTCGTAGTTTCAATGCCTTAGCATACTGCTCGAACACACTTCACACCTCTCTTTGTCCACAACTCATCCTCTCAACTGTCGCCTTTTGGTTTACATATATTAATGTATATCTTTGAACGAGCCATACATCGCATTCAATGATCCAACCAATCGCTGACCCTTAGGTTCATGCAACAAACAACCAGGCACGCATCCGATCTGCACAGATTGCATCGAGCCACCTAGACAATAAATCCATCACCTTAATCGAGTTCAATTTCCATGGCTTGCAATAACTGTCATTACCACTTTGGTCTTCGGCCAATCAGACGCTGCCAACCTGCCACGTGTCTCCATCTCATTCATCTATCGCTGTTGACAGTTGATCAAACTAGTCCAACTCGATCAATCGAGTTCCGAGCTCACCCGAGCTCCTACCGCCGAGCCCACATGACCCAACCGTGGTACAGTGGTGAGCTCGCCCGAGCTCACCCTGCCATCTACTTTGCTACCGTTGCCCCAACCGACTCGCCTCACGATATGGCGGTAAGCCATCCGGGCTCACACCCTGACTCCACTGCACTACCACACCCCTGTCTGAGTCGCCTCATGGTATGGCGGTGAGCTCACCCAACCATCTACCTCGCTACCGCTGCCTTGTCCGTCTCGCCTTGTGGTATGGCGGTGAGCTCAATTGAGCTCACCCACGTCATCACCGAGCCCAGACTCTGACTACACCGCACTACCGCTGAGCTCGTTTGGCCACCCTGCGGTATGGCAGTAATTGCTTGCGCTGACTGCCATCTCCATCGCGCTACCGCCAACTAACCAAAGCCCTCCTGTGGTGTGGCGGTAACTACCAGGCCAACCGTTGGCGGTCTCACCAGGGCCACCGCGGTGAGAGGACCCACTGCCTGCAGTATGGTGGTAACCACTAAGCCCACCGCTGGTGATCTCATCGTGAACACCGTGGTGAGTGGAACCACCGCCTGCGGTATGGCGGTAACCGCCAGGCCAAGCCGCTGGCAGCCTTACCGCGTTACCGTGTGCGGTAAGGCGGTAACCGCTAGACAGACACTGCTAAGACCAAGCCAGATCACCGCGGTAAAGGCCAAAACATGAAGGAAAAAACCAAGTCTTAAGGGAACAAGCCAGAACGTTGAAGCATAAATTTCCCAACAATCTCCCACTTGTCGAAGACTTTCAAGCTTCCTCCAAACATCCGAACAAGGACCAAAACCATGCTTCCATGCTCCAACCAAGACCCCTGCAACGACATCAAAAAATGTCCACCATCTCAGGCTACAACTCCAAACATCCAACACAGGAAAAGGAACAAGCCAAGGCGTATATGCACCAGTCTCCGAAACACAAACATCTGATCCTCCAAGCGGCAAAGGCACCAAAATAACAGCAGCAAAACACAATGTGAACACCAAAACCATTCTCCAGAACAAGAAACTATTAGCTAGAACAACAACCACAAACTGACTGCCCTCATCTAACTGATCAAACCACACGATTGAAAACCAACACCCACAACTCGTGCTAAAACCATCTAATCACCCATACCTCAAAGGTATGAACATCAGTAAACTCACGCCATCACATAACCAACCCATCAATAGAAAAAACAAGCACCATGTGTCAACCAGTCAAACGACCCAACACGTCCAAGTACTCCCACTACAAGGGTACTATCCAGATGAGTGCAAACAAAACACCATCACAAGTGATCTAGGCATACCAAGTCCACCAAACCCTGCACAAAGAAATGTAACCATGTAGTTCCAAGGAACATCCACACTGATCTGCACCACCTGCAACCACCTGCTGCAAGAAACATTTTTCTCTCAACTATCTTCCACACTTCTTCCAAGATCCTCCATATCTGACTGAAGAAAGAAGCACATGAACCTTCGTGTCATCACCCAAGTGACAACACATGACCACAAACTGTGACCAACTCGGCTCCACAAAAGCATCTCACATCTAAAGTCATATGAAAACAAACAGGAAGAGAAAACTAGAATAGAGAGAAACTAAAAATCAAAACATGCCCTTCTACAAACCCTTCTAAATGTCAGCTGTGACAAGTATGATCTTCTTCTTATCCCAAAGGGAAAGCCTTAACAACACCCAACAATACCATGGATGTAAGCATAAAAAAGATCAGACTAACCCATACACCATCTCCTATCAGTCCTCAAAAGCACAAGGAGATACACAATGCTATCCATCTTCCATTATGAATCCTCCAGAATCTTAAAACAACTCAAGATTCATACCAATGAAAGATAAAGCATAACACACCTGAAAAGTATAATGGGAAAATACCTTTCACAGGAACACAGCCGAGCAGACCGAGGAGAAAAAGAGAACATGGTCCTCCAAGATATACATGTCACCGTGACTTACCCAAGAGCATTCTCCTTCAAAGTCTCTATTGAATTCGCATTCAACCAAGGTGCAGGCTTCTCAGACTTTCAACTGTAACAACAACATTCTCATAAGAATTCCAGTCTCACCTTATTATCCATGCATCCATGAGTATCAACAACCTGTCATCTCATGCTGACTCCAATTTGCAATACTGCAACAACCATGAAGTTCACCAGCATGTAACTAATGCACTCAAAACATAGACAAACCCCAGACCACTGTCAAAGCTCCACAACCTAGGAACAGGAATTTATCATGACACCATGATCTACACATCCCCTTTCGGAGATACCATGCTTCAAGTGAACAAGCTATGGTCTCAAGAGCAAAGAAAAATGCCAAAACTCTAAGAAAGAGTAACTATGACATAAAACAAACAACTCTAAACCAAATCCAACATCATCTGTCAAGCACCACCAACAATTCAGCCAAAACTAACAATGTCTTCCATGGCTCCAAGATGCTGCACACCTTCAAATAGTGAACATGCAGATGCAAAAGAAACACAACAACTGCAACACCTAAGAAGGACACCAGTCATTGCTAAAGCTCCCACTGCAACATGACACCGAGCTTTCCAAGCACCATGACTGACCACACCATCACTATCAAAAGCTTAACCAGTGTAACAAGCTCTTCATGACAATGTGACCCTCATGCTATAGGTTCCCATCACTAACTATTCAGGTACTCCAACGCCATCCATCCTCTCATCTCAAAACAGCTACGCCAATGCACAAGTGACCATAGAGAAGGTCAACTGATAGATCTGCAACAACACAGAAGCAATCACGTGGATACAGACAGTCCACTCCCGAGTTGTCTCACAACAGTCAATAGGTAGCTCATCTATCAACCACACAACTCGGAGATCCACTTCAAATGACAACCCTGCAAATCTATTATCACACTGGCAAACTGCAAAACTGAGATCTCAAAGAGAACAACCATGTAGACAACCATGACTCAAACCCCAGATCAACAACATATCTGACTTGCCAAAACATCCACAACACAAGCACCATAGTCTAGGAAGCCCGCAAGCAACACCACAAGAAATGCTGAATGAAAGAACACATACCAACATTCTCATGCAGAGAAGACACCCTCCTCAAGACCAGTCGAACTACAACTATCTCATCCAGTCACACCCCAAAAGCCAAGATCTGGAAAATAGCAGACAATAGCTCCACTCAACGCAAATTTTTCTCTTGACCATGTAAAACTTGCAAAACCACAGTGTTTATAAAACACCCACGCATCTCCATCTTCATTTCTCATCTGGACGACTCAGGAGTCTACACACAACCATCACGGTTAACCAGAACAATGAAAAGAAACATGAAAATGCATGATAGACTTTTTAGGAAAATCTACACAAAACCTCTAGAGCTAAGGACATGGATCTGAAACCATGCAAGTGCAAGACACAGGCACACAGGAACAATAGGTCCATTTTAGACCAGTTCCAACACCACAGTCATGCACAAGCAAAAGGGAGAACCAAGCTATCTAGAAGTTGCAGACCACCAAGGTCACTTCATAGCCTCCATGCAATCAGAGCACCAGAGAAACTGCCTTCAGTGCTAAGTCAAAAACACTCAACACAAGCACAACTCTCCATAGCTGATCAGTAACACAAGCAAGTCCATACCGCCAGGGAGCCTCTCACACAAACACCCAGTATGAACACTACGCTTCGCTGCAACTCAACTATGAACACATCTCATGCCCTTTGCATCAGGAACATTTGCTGCGAGCCAGGAGCCTCAAACCACATTGCCACAATATGATCAACTCCAAGAAACTTCAATGTCTTTCAAAACTGTGTGTTGAAACAAAGAAGCAACTTCCACTCATCGAAGGATCAATCACCAACCGATTCCTCCAGATTTCTTCAAGCTTGCTAGGCTAAGAAATCATCACTGGAGAAATACCCAGAACTACAACAACTGGGAGAAGACTTTGATACCACTAGTTGATATCACCAAGCCTTGACCTCCTTCAACCAACTTTGATACCACTTGTTGGTATCAAGAGCAACAAGCTACTAGCTCTGATACCACTTGTTGGGGATAAGGAGTCCGATCTGTCATCAAGATAGGCATCTAAGATAGCAGTGCCTTTGATTTCAATTCAAAATCACATCAAAGACACAAACAATTGTACCATAAAGCGGAAGCAGCACATAGTATCCCCCATTGATCCTACTAAGGAAAGTAAATGCATAACAATCACAGATTCAACACAAACAAATAACCATGAAAGACAAATATGATGACACACAAATATACATGGGGAAAACCCTTTCGGATAAAAAACCCCACACTCCAAAAGATCGAGCCATTGTGTTATTCAGCAACAGAAAACAGTTACAATACAATCTTAGGCTCATAGCCTATACAGGAGTCACATCTTGTTCATTTGGAGAATAGCAAGCAACACAAAACCAGAAACTTCACACTGTTCTAGCACCTTCACAACACATAGTGTAGATTCCCTTCAGCTCCTCAGAAAAGACTGTTTCAGCCAACCTCTCGGCCAACCCAGCCTCAAGCCTCGCAGGTTCACATCGTTCAAATCCAAGAGACAGAGTTTTCGCAGTTTCAATGCCTTAGCATACTGCTCGAACACACTTCACACCTCTCTCTGTCCACGACTCATCCTCTCAACCGTCACCTTTTGGTTTACATATATTAATGTATATCTCTGACCGAGCCATACATCGCATTCAATGATCCAACCAATCGCTAACCCTCAGGTTCATGCAATGAACAGCCAGGCACGCATCCGATCTGCACAGATTGCATCGAGCCACCCAGGCAATAAATCCATCACCTTAATCGGGTTCAATTTCCACGGCCTGCAATAACTGTCATTACCACTTTGGTCTTCGGCCAATCAGACACTGCCAACCTGCCACGTGTCGCCATCTCATTCATCTATCGCTGCTGACAGTCAGTCAAACCGGTCCAACTCGGGCAATCGAGTTTCGAGTTCACCCGAGCTCCTACCGCGTTACCGCCGAGCCCACATGACCCAGCCGTGGTACAACGGTGAGCTCACCCTACCATCTACTTCACTACCGCTGCCCTAGCTGACTCGCCTCGCGGTATGGCGGTAAGCCATCCAGGGTCGCACCCTGACTCCACCACACTACCGCACCCCTGTTTGAGTCGCCTCACGGTATGGCGGTGAGCTCGCCCGAGCTCACCCAGCCATCTACCTCGCTACTGCTGCCCTGTCCGTCTCGCCTCGCGGTATGGCGGTGAGCTCAACTGAGCTCACCCAAGTCATCACCGAGCCCAAACTCTAACAAAACCGCGCTACCGTCGAGCTCGTTTGGCCACCCCGCGGTATGGCGGTAACTACCTGCGCTGACTGCCATCTCCACCGCGCTACTGCTGAGACCAAAGCCTCCTTGCAGTATGGTGGTAACCGCCAGGCCAACCGCTGGCGGTCTCACCGCGGCCACCGCCCGCAGTATGGCGGTAACCGCCGAGCCCACCACTGGCGGTCTCACCGCGGACACCGCGGTGAGTGGAACCACCACCTGCGGTATGGCGGTAATCACTAGGCTAAGCCGCTGGCAGCCTTACCACGTTACCGTGGTGAGTGAACTCACCGCGTGCGGTAAGGCGGTAATCGCCAGACAGACACTGCCAAGACCAAGCCAGACCGCCGCGGTAAAGGCCAGAACATGAAGGAAAAAGCCAAGTTTGAAGGGAACAAGCTAGAACGTTGAGGCATAAATTTTCCAACATTTTTCCTCTTGGATTATTTTGAAAGCAATTGTCATGGTCATAAAAAGTTAGAAAATAGAAAAATTATTAATGAAACATTATTTGGAACTCATTTAGCAAAGTGGCGCAAAAATTTACAAATAGTTCTCTCATCATCCAAACATGAGTTTGAGTAGTCATACATACACCTAGGTTACAACCAACAATATCACTTTTTAGTTGTTTCTCTCTTAAACAAATGCAAAATTTGTATTCTTTGAGCAACAACATTAATATAAAACATAATTGTGAACCATTCCCTACTCTTCAATATAATGTATGAAACACTTCAACTTTATCAATTAATTAACTACATGTTAAATCCAAGATAGTAATAGTACATTGAGGATATATTTTGACCATGAATTGCTAAGATTGAATATAGAATTTAGATTTGGCCATGATATGAGTGTGTTGAATCACTTCATAATTACATAGTTTTAGCAATACCTCTCATCTATATTATAATTATATTTTTTGTAAGGTTGTTGTTTCTTAGAACTTCTCAATTCATGGTGCAACCACACAATTTACTGTTTGCCCATAAATACAACAATCAAGATGACTAAATTAAAGGTAGGTGGGTCATTGGATTATCCAAATGTTTATGAAGATAATCTCGGTATAATATATAGTAATAGATAACCACTCTTACATGTCATAAATCCTATGCCACACCATATGGTGTCAATTTGACATTCTTACACTCACAATCTACAATTTTACTTGCACCATAAAGTGCATATGCTAGGGAGATGTCTAGGTAAAGGCCAATTTCCTATCGTAGTAAATCTCTAACAAATAGAGAAGAAAATTTCCAAAGATATCAACTCAAATCTGACATGAACTTCCTCATTTAATAATGTTGAGAAGCTTCAAGGTGCAATAGATAATTCCCTAGCTCCATTACTTCAATTGAAAACTTCTTTGACTAAGAATATCTAATATATTCTTAGGAAAAATAAGAAAAGGGGCTGAAAATGAAATGGTAACATGAGATAAAAACTAGTGTTGAGAGGGACATTGTGTCTTCAATCAATGTTGAGCAAGAAAGGAAATGAAGATGCATTTGAGGATGATGATAAAGACGACCAAGAGGATGATGTTGGTGAAGTTGAGGACAAGTGGAACAAATCATTGGAGGAGGGAAAATGTTTGTTAGATATTTGGTTGGAGGCCCAATAGATTGCCTATGATCAACATGTTTTAGATGGTAATTTCTCTCCCTTCTCTTATCCTATTTCCAAGAAAGGTGTTTGTGTTCCTTCTATCCTTGTCAAGATTGATAGAAAAGAGGCAAGAATTTATAGCTCATGATAGGGGCTATGGAGAGGCTCTCTTACCCTCTTATTCCGTGAGCAAAGTTGGGAATCCCAGAGTTTATAAGGATCATGTTGTAGTTCAGTTTTGGAGCAAGATAATTCTAGAGGGGTTAAGGCCCTTTCTTCTCCATGTGTAGAATCTATGGAAAGATGTGTTTTCCCTTCCCTCTCTAGAGGGGATATAGGGTATTGTTCTAGTGCATTGAGTAAGGATGTATAGGGAGGTAGTTGGTGGTTGGGGTTTCTATGGAGCTCACAATTCATGATAGTGTTGTGTCAAGCCAAGAAGAAGGCCAAATTTCTAGGTTTGTTATTCTAAATGGGTAGTTCTTGTTCATAAGTTTTCTCATGGGATAGGGTTTGGTTCTTGGGTAGATTTGTTCAAGAACACATGAAAATTAGTTATCAACCCTCAAATCCCTTTGAGCTCTATTCCCCAATTCTACTAGATCCTTTGTGGGCTAATGGTGGTCCACCCTTTAAAATCCCTAGATTTATTGATATATTGAAAAATTCCCAATATATTGAAAAATTCTCTCATTGGGAGTTTCTTAGGTGCAAGGCTAAGTATTGATGTTTTCAAGAGCTCAACCAAAATAAAACATAATTTGAGAGGCTAGGTTGAGATTTATTCGATGGTTAAAAGTATTTTTCTTATTGCCTTCTCTATGCATGAGGATTGTGCTAAAAATTTGTTGGATGGCTCATGGTTCTTCGGTAGACTGGGATTATTGTTAAGAAAATGGAGCCTAGGTTTTAACCCAAATATGGAGAATGTAAATGTGGTTCCTCTTTAGCTTAGGCTCCTAGGCTTGCTTCTTGAGAATCAAGAAGATGAAGTGTCGAAGGGCGTTGTTAGTTCTTTTGGGAAGCTTATAACTAGTGATATTGTTACCAAGTCTAGGAAAATTCTAGTATATGCTAGGTTTTATGTGAATGTATGTATGGGTATGAAGCTTCCCTTTGTTATTAATCTCTCTTCTAAGTTTGGTAGCTAGCCCCAATTTCTTGAACTTCAAAATACCCCTTTTGTCTACTTTAATTGTCATAGAGTGGCCAATTATGTGAGGAACCGTCCTAAGAAGATGGATAATGTGACTACTTGGAAAAAAGGGGTATTGTGAAGGTATTGGTTGATAGGAGTTTGGTGGTGAAGGTGGCCCCCTAGTGGAGGAGGTTTAAGGAAAAGATGGAGTTTTAGATGGTTTTGAATCATAGAAGAATGTAGGTATCTAGGTTGTTGTTAGTACAAGGAAGAGTCTATTGGAAAGAAGGATGTTAATGTAAAGTTGGAAGAGGTTTGTTTGGAGGAGGGTGAGATCAACTTGGTTTTGAAGGGGCTTGAGAGCATGGCTTCTTAAGATTTGAGGTTTTGCAGGTGGTTGGTGGGGTGAAGGTAGTTTGTTCACCTTCTTCAATCAAGGATAAAAGAGAAATGGCGGATCCATTTACTAGGGTTTATTCAAGCACACAATTGTTCAAAAAGTCCTTTGAATAATTTTGACTTAGGTTTGGCTATCAAGAAAGGGCAAATGGTCAAGAAGAAAACCTACTTTGGCAATTCAATTGAAGGATTGTCGCTAGTGTTTAGGGCTCTTTGGAGCTCTATGGTTTCAAGCCTATTTTGGGTGCTTGGTTTTGTGCTATTTGTTAGTGTTGTGGTGGTAGTTGTTGTTTTTCAGCATTTATGCTGCTGATCCATGTAGCAGTTTCATGTTTGTCTTTTATGCTCTAATACTTTATCTAACCTTCTCTTTGGAAAGGGGTTTGGCCCTTTTAGAAACCCATCTTTACACTTAATTAAAAAAGACATGAGAAAATAAACAATATAATTATGATATTTGAATTTTATTTCCTCTAATTGCAAGCTGCTGCAGCAAGGCATTATGCACAAACCTAGAATATTCATTGCTACAATACATGGTGTAGCATACGAATAGTAATATGCTCTTTCATAACAGAAGCAGATTGAGGCCTCCTAGCAAGGGTATGATAGTAATTAGTAATGTAATTAGATAAATTCCAACATAGTTAACAAAGTCAATCTAGCCTGGTTGGCTTGTCCTACAGGAAAAAGAAAGAGCAATATTCACAAAGAAGGTCAAAGATCCATACCGATCAAAGCTAGCTTCTCCATATTCATGCAGTTGAGTGAATTTTTCCACAGGAAAAAAATGTAAGAATTTTTTGAAAGAACTTATACAATCAGTGTATTGTGGTCAATGCACCCTGTGTCCCTATATGAACAGCCAGTGCACTGACCTGAAGAGCTTATACAATCAGTGCAAATGTGTCCGTATATAAACAGCCAGTGCATTGGCCTGAAGGAGCTTATACAATCAGTGTATTGTGGTCAATGCACCCTGTGTCCCTATAAACAGCTAGTGCATTGACCTGAAAGAACTTATACAATCAGTGCATTGTGGTCAATGCACCCTGTGTCCCTATATAAACAGCCAGTGCATTGACCTGAAAGAGCTGATACAATCAGTACATTGTGGTCAATGCATCTTGTGTCCCTATATAAACAGCTAGTGCATTGTGGTCAATGCACTGGCTGTTTAAACAGCAGGTTTTTCATCTCAACTAAATAAAAAGGCTGAATCTACAATATGCAGACAGACAAACATATATACCTGTTTTCTTGAGAGGCATATCTTGGTCTTATATTGCATACACAGTATACATACAACAGAGTAAACTACAATACATGCATCAGAATCCTACCATTTACAGCTGGGAGTTATCTATATGTGGGCTTAAATAGAGTTGTACATTCCTAGAGTCAATTGCATTCATTGCATTAGTCTCTGGGCTATATTGGTCAGTGCACTGGCTGTTTAAACAGCAGGTTTTTCATCTCAACTAAATAAAAAGGGCGAATCTACAATATGCAGACAGACAAACA
Source organism: Sequoiadendron giganteum (assembly GCA_007115665.2). Lineage (NCBI taxonomy): Eukaryota > Viridiplantae > Streptophyta > Pinopsida > Cupressales > Cupressaceae > Sequoiadendron > Sequoiadendron giganteum. The sequence continues at coordinate 659,704,791 of CM021103.1, forward strand.
TATATACCTGTTTTCTTGAGAGGCATATCTTGGTCTTATATTGCATACACAGTATACATACAAGAGTAAACTACAATACATGCATCAGAATCCTACCGTATACAGCTGGGAGTTATCTATATGCGGGCATAAATGGAGTTGTACATTGCTAGAGTCAATTGCATTAGTCTCTGGTCTATAATGGTCAGTGCACTGGCTGTTTAAACAGCAGGTTTTTCATCTCAACTAAATAATAAGGGTGAGTCTACAATATGCAGACAGAGAAACATATATACCTGTTTTCTTGAGAGGCATATCTTGGTCTTATATTGTATACACAGTATACATACAACAGAGTAAACTACAATACATGCATCAGCATCCTGCCATATGCAGCTGGGAGTTATCTATATATGGGCATAAATAGAGTTGTAGATTGCTAGAGTCAATTGCATTTATTGCATTAGTCTCTGGGCTATATTGGTCAATGCACTGCCGGTTTCTCGTCTCAACTAAATAAAAAGGGTGAGTCTACAATATGCAGATAGAGAAACATATATACCTGGTTTCTTGAGAGACAGATCTGGGTCTTATATTGCATACAGTGTACATATAACAGATTAAACTACAATACGTGCATCAGAATCCTACCATATACAGCTGGGAGTTATCTATATGCGTACATAAAAAGAGTTGTACATTGCTAGAGTCAATTGCATTAGTCTCTGGGTTATATTTTCTTATACACTGTATCTCCAACACTCAAGTTGCAGCCCCTCAAGAATACCAAGAGTGCATAAGAATATAGCAATAATTTCCATCTGTTGGGGTTCAGATATAAATAACAGAACCATGTATACAATAAAGTATTGTATATACTATATAGAGTCACAGGTTAAACCTCTGCTTGAGAGAGGCTACAAAATTAATGAATATAAGTTCATCAATAAAGATTTCAATTTGATCTTTTGATGTGGATTTACATTTACAAGTAAATTGTAAAATGATGCTTGTCCTTAGAACCAAACATAAACAGGTGACATTGCTTACTCACTAACACGATCACCAAATGACTTACTTACTTGCCAAAGAATGTTCCTTGATTTATTGCATCAGCATTAGCATCTCCAAGAGCAGCTTCTTTGAGATATTTGTCGGCCAATTGGACCCTCTTAACGTTTTCCTGCTCTTGGATTAACATGTGCCCATATTCAACTAGTTTATCCATAGTCATCAGAGGCTTCTTGAATGCAGGTGGGCCTTCCTTTGAATTGATCAATTTCTTCCCTATATTCCCAACACCGACATTGCTGATCCAGTTCCTCACCTCATCGTCATACGCCCGGGCTCTTAGAGCACCAAAGAAGTCTGGAATATAAACCAGAAGACTTGAGTTAGTATATTTGTTTAACACACAAAATGTGGATTTTTTTATTTTCATCACATGCCACCAAATATGATGACATCAATGTATAGAACACCCTAGGTTTTTACTTGCTAAATTAGGTTAGAATGAAAGTCTTAACTTCATTCTTGTAAATATGGATCCCTAACCAAAAAATCCAAGGTTAGAGAAGCTTGAAGTCATTACGAGTCATAAGATATTCATGGTGCTGTTGGTTCTTACCTATTGACTGACCAGGGAACATATCTACTAATTTGGCTATAGCATTAAGATGCACATCGTCTGCCCTGAAAATTCCTCTGCAAATGCCAATGAGATCATCTCGGGTAGGTGCCCAATAGAACTTTTCCATCCGTCCATCTCTTATTAAAGGTGCATATAAAGTAGAAAAATCATTTCCTGTCACAATAATTGGTACCCGAGGATTCTCAACTTTGTTATATTGGCCTGGTAGTTGAACATTTGTAGGATTGTCTGCAATATTCATGAGAGTTGCATTCACCATTTGGTTGTTGACTGTGTATTGTGTAGTTCCACCCATTCTACCGGCACCTGCATCAAGGTCATTTATGAAGAGGGCACACATTTTTCCTTTCTTGATTACATCAGAAGCTTCCCTGTATCTCTGCCTGATGAGTTTTGCAGGTTCACCTGCATTTCCACTCTCTAATTCTCCTGCGCTCATCATAATGGGACTGCATTCAACAGAAAATTAAGAGGTTTTAAGATATGAATTTTTAAAAGATTGGATTCAAACCTAATCATGCCCTGCTATTGAATATTTTTCAAAATTTGTGGCCCTAGTTAAATTCTAGTTTTAGAGTACATTTCTGCATGTGGTAATTTTTTCCAATTAGGTCTGGTCCATTAAAAGGATACTAGTTCAGAGAGTGACATTGGCATGGCATTGTAGTACTCCCTGAGAGGCCAATATTGGTGGAATGTATAGCTTCAAAAAGAAAACTGTTAATCCCATTCATCCAAACCTCTGCTCAGCCTCCTTGCTAAAATGAGAGAAAAATATTTTTGATGTGTTGAACTAACGATTGGGTTTACAATAAAAAGCTATAATAAAGAAACTCAATTCAGCTTTAGCGTTGCAATTATTTAAATATGTTCTGATATGGGCAATAGAGTTTGACTGATAAAGAAACTCAATTCAGAATGACTTGCTTTGAGGAAAGCCTCCGTCTTCAGCAGAATGTCTGACTTACTTGATCCCTAGCTTTGCAAAAACAAGCTCGCACTGAAATGATTTTCCTTGCCCTTTGCCACCCCAAACACCCAATATAAGAGGCACCTGTTATTCCAGTAAATCCAGAAAGATCAAAATAAATCGCAAGAATAACTGATACTTATTGCTAGCTCTACTTCTGTAATTTAAAAGTAAACGATACAATTGCTTCTGCAGCAGAACCACTTATTCTAGCAGTTACGCATGAGTGAATTCTGAAAAACAGGCTTAGCCAAGAACATTTTCTAACCAGCGAAGGTGGGTCCAGTCCTAGACAAGATGTCAAGAACACAACTAGGAGTTATTGGGATTTGCCAAACAGGAGAGGAGTTGACATGCCCAATAATGTCATCCGTCCATTGTTGATCAACAGCTCAAAACTCCAGTACAATTCCAGATTTTCACAGCATGGAAAGAAAGCTTTATGGTATATATTTTTACCAACTGCTTTATTGTTTATCACTTTTCTGACATTTCAATTTGTATGCAAAACCACCTAAATTAGCCACACTCCCCAAAATTTATATGATCAGAAACTTACATGGTCTTTCTCAAAGATTATCAGAAAAAATTACTTCCCTTAGAATTCCTGTTGATTTAGAATACCTAATGGTTAGGGCCAATGCCTAGGAACACGTAAATGAACCCTTTGTTATCTGCATAACTTGAACAATGAAATGCATAGGAGGTCAGAAAATTAATCTATGCGAAAGGGGGTCAGCTTTATTAGTTTAAGCTATTGATCTCAGGTTCTCAAACAAACCCATGCTTGTTATGACATCCGCATTCACAGGTAGTCTGCAGACAAATTCCCAAGCAGGGGTGCCCTACAATGGCTAGATTCCAGGTGATGCAGGTGACCCAGGGATTCTATTTAATTGCAGGAGGAATCACCCCATCCTCATGAACAATAAAATCATCATGGTCTCAGCTATGCATACCCCACAAGGTTTGAGTTGCCCAATTGGGCATTGATCTTAAACTTGATAGACCAATAAGATGCCCATGCTCTCTTACATCTTCTATCTATATGAATGAACTTATGAAAAAGAAGACAAACTATTACATACCTTAATTTTAGGCAAGTCCATGAAATTCTTAGCTATGTGGAGGACCAGCTTATCCATGAAGGCAGGAGCTATGTAAAAACCATCTGATGTTGTGTCATCATAAGCATACCTGGTCATAGTCAGCTGGATTCAGCAAAAAAACGAAGATGGTCTAATCAATAGATTCATAAATGAAAGATTATCTAGAAGAATGAAAACTGAACAAGAAAACACACATACATGCGCTGAGCAGAACTGATGTAATCATAGCTACTCATGACAGCTGTTTGGGTTCCCATTCCCACAGCCCCCTGAAAGACCGAATCAACCATTCCTTTTCCTCTGGTGATGTCCTGCTGATCATCAGAAGTGTCATATCCAAGTCCAGCCCATCTGTCATTCTTCATTTTATTTTGTTCAAATGAACAATAAACCATAGGAAGCCATCTTCTTTTTGAGACACCACCCAAACTGCCATTGTTGATGATAGAGCTCAGAAAAACTGAGCTTCGGGTGCGTTTCTCATTGAACCTTCTTGCATGTTGAGGAGAACAAGGCAAGTTCTACAATCATAAATAACACAGTAATCCAGCATTCAAATATTTTCTCCTGATGCTCAAACAAAACCCTTAATAAAGAAGAAAGATAGGCCCCTTTTTGCGGGGTTGTTTAAGAGGAATCTTAAAAAAGGGGACACCTAGAAGCACCCCCAAAATCCTGGAAACAATAATTGAATAGGACAAGGGAGAGAACAGGGACAGAGAGGTATGGATATGTCCCATACATAATGCACGAGTTGCCTTCAAACATAAGGTTCTGGGATGGCTGATGCTCCATCTGGGGGTGGCAGCAAAGGCAAGGCTTTTGAAGGGTGGTATTATAGATTCTAGGTATAGATGATGTGGTAGAGACATTTGTTCATGTATCCGTGTATGCCTAGCAGCCTGGTGCTTTTGGAATTGGCTTCAATCTGAATTAAATCCGATTCTTAGTGCCTTTAATTGATCAAGCATGGCTGCCAACTGTTATGGCATACAGTAGGATTGAAGACCATATGATTTCGTGGGAATCGAAATACAAAGAGAGGTTCCTCAGCCTTGAGGGATTTAGGAGAGTTGAAGATCATGCAGAAAAACATAGCGTTGCTTAACAAAGGTAAATTGAGAAGTATCAACAAAGATGTTGGGTCAATAGACTCAATACCTAGTAGGGCAACCGGCAAAGGCACATAAGTTAGCTGTGTTAGCTTACAGGAAGATACCTACAATGCGATTTTTCTCTTCCTAAATAATATAACAGATGCATTCTGTAAAAGAAAAAGTCATCCGCAAATGACCAAATAGCTCAAAGGCAACGTAAAAGTAAGTGGACTTTTAGAATAGATCAGAGGAGCCCTCAAGGCTTCTCCAATAAGCCACTGAACAGAAAGTAAAATTCGTTCAGCCCCAACACGGAACTAAAAATGTTCAATCCACTCTTGATGATCAATTTAGAAACAGGAAACTTATAAGGGGGGGTAAGTTACATGAACTAGAGCATGAAAGGCTATTTCTTTTAGTTTAAACTACATACCATATGTTGGCATTAGACACATCTGAACTGTGTATTTGCTATTGCAATTACAAGCATAATGAAATCTTTAATCAAAGACAATGAAACAAATCTTGCAGAATATGGAAGTATTAAACAAATTTATAATATCTAGTCTTACATTAAATTTAACAATAATGATAACAGCTGGAGAATAGCAAACTGACCTGAGGGACTTGCTGCAGAAAAACAGAGCCTCCCAGAACTGCCATTGTTAGCTCGTTCCATATGCAGGAAATCAGATTTAAATATAGGTATTCTTCGTGGGTTGTCTCGACATGGGTCGATGATTTTGGTGGTAGAATTCTCTACTCAATCGAACAAATTCTGTTTTGAATCTTTCTTTTCCCCGGACCCAGCCTTGTCTATTTTTAGCATGCCTTGGGCAGTCTTACGTACGCACTGGATTATATAAACTTTCCCTTAGTAGAATTGGACTACGCATAACGTTGATGTTACCGAGTCTCAAAAGGTTACAAATGAATAGCACAGTTGCATTGCCATAAGAGAGATTAACACAAAAAGAAGTGGAGTGAATATGAAATTACATCCAAATATTTGAACGAAATTTATTAAAACTAGCAATCGCACTTTGGTGTGCAATGGGTACGTCGAAGATGTGTGGATGGTAAATTAGGGAAAATTTTGGTTTATTTTTTGTATATATTTCTGGAGTATATATGAGGTCAATTGGTAGTCCATTTAGAAAACGATGTTGTTTGTGCAACAAAGGTCTCAAATTTCAATGGAAAAGTGACAACTTCAAATCAATTATGCATCCACTTACAAGGATCTACACACAACTAAAACAAAACCTCTAAATCAAGAAGATAATCAAGCTCCATTACCAATAGGCTTATGTTATGTTTCAAATAGGGAGAGAGGGAGAGGGAGGCAGAGGTAGGGATGGAAAGAGGGAGAGATATAGGGGGGAGAGCAAGAGAGAGATAAAGGGGTAAGGAGATAGAGATAGAGAGGAAATGAAAATGGAAATGGAAATGGAGATGGAGATGGAGATGGAGGAGAGGAATATGGAGAGGAGAGTAAGATAAATAGAGAGAGGATAGAGGGATAGATAGAGATGGAAGACGTAAATATATAGAGATGGAGAGAAAGGGGGAGAGAGGGAGATAATGAGAGAGGGAGAGAAAAAAAGACAGATATAGGGAGTGCTATATAAGAGGTAGAGATGGAAAGATATAGGGGTAGAGAGACATGGAGAGATAATAAGATAGAGATAGAGGGAGTGATGAAAGAAGAAATATGGAGAGAGAGATAAAGAGATAGATATAGAGATAGAGGTAGAGATAGAGGTAGGTATAGGGAGGGAGAAACAAGGAGAGCGTGTGTATGCATGAGAGAGAGAGAGTGGGGAGGGGGGTTGGCGGGGATAGTTAAGTATAAATATATAGAGAGGGAGGGAGAGGGAGAGAGAGGAAGGAGAAATTTAGAGATAGAAGAGAGAAGTATAAAGATATAGAAAGGAGTGACAGAGAGAGGGGGAGAGAGGGAGAGATATAGATAGAAAGAGGGAGAGATATGGATAGAAAGGAGAGATAGGAGAGATAGATACAACTTGGGAAAGATATAGGAGGTGAGATATAAAGAGTCAAAGACAAAGTTAGAGAGATTAATATATAGAGGGAGAGATGGAAGGAGAGACAAAGAGGGAGAGGGATAAATAGAGACAAAAAGAGGGAGACAATGAAAGAGGGGGGATTGGAGAGAGCAAGATAAATATATAGGAAGTGATATATAGAGAGAGGTAGAGAGGGATATAGAGAGAGTAGGAGAGATGGAGGGAGAGGTTGAGTGAATAAGTGAGAGAGATAGAGACAATGAGATATAAAGAGTGAGGGAGAGGGAGAGATGAGAGGATAGAGATATAAGGGGGAAGAGTGAGATAAAGGAGGTGATAAAGATAAGTAATAGAGATAAAGAGGGAGAGAGAGATAGAGGGGGGAGAGGTAGATATAGGGAGGGAAAAATAGGGAGTTTTTGTATGAGAGAGTGAGAGAAATATAGGGAGGGAGAAATAGGGAGTGTGTGTGTGAGAAATATATTTAGATAGAGATAGAGGGATATATATAGGGAGAGAAGGAGAGAAATATAGAAAGGATAGAGGAGAAGTAGAGAGATATAGAAAGATAGAGTGATAGGGGGAGAGAGAGGGAGAGATAGAGAGATATATACATTAGGAAAGATATAGGAGAGAGAGAGAGAGAGAGAGAGAGAGAGAGAGAGAGAAGGAGATAGAGATAGAGATGGATATGGAGAGAGAGGGGGAGAAATAGAGATATAAAGAGGGGGAGACAAAGACATGGAGATCTATGGAGGGATAGAAAGATATAAGAAATTATCTATAAAGAGAGGTGGAGAGAGGGAGATATATATATAGAGAGAGGTACAAATGTGGAGATATACATAGAAAGATATAGGAAGAGAAAGAGAGAGATATCTTTATATCTCTCTCTCTCTCTCTATCTCTATGTTTCTTATTATCTCTTGATCTCTCTTGATCTCTCTTCCTCTCTCTAGTTCTATCTATATTTGTCTTCCCTTCTCTCTACCTCTGTCTATGTTTCTCTATTTTCCTCTCTCTATCTCTTTCCCTCTCCCTATCTCTCTCTCCCTTACTCTCTTTTGCTATCCCTATTTATCACCACCCTCTCCTCCCCTTTCCCTCTTTATCTCTCTACCTCTCTCTATATTTTTTTATCTCCTATTTCTCTTTATTTCTCTCTCTATCTCCCTCTCTCTATGTGACTATATCTATCTATGCCTCTCCTCTTCTCTCTTTTCATCTTGCTCTTTCTTTATCTCTCTTCTTATCTCTTTTTATCTCTCTCTCTCTCTCTCTCTCTCTCTCGTTATTCCTCTATATATCTACCTCTATCTCCATATCTCTATCTCTCTTTTTATCTCTCTCTATATCTCTTTATCTCCCTCTCTATCTCTCTATTTCTCTTTCTCTATATCTCTATCTTGTTTCTCTCTTCTCTCATTTTGTATCTCCCTCTCCCTCTCTGTATCCCTCCATTTCTATCTTTGTTTCTATTTATCTAGCTCTCTTTGTCTATCTGCATCTCTCCTCCTTTGTCTCATTTTCTCCCCCTCTCTTTCTCTCTTCTTTTCTTTCTATTTTTTCTCTATTTGCCTCTATATCTTATCTCCATCTCCCTCTCCCTTCTCTTTCTATCTATTTTCTCCTTAAGTGTGCAATGGGTACACTAAAGAAGTTATAAAGGTGATTTATCATATCCTTAATCAAATGACACACTGCCCTAAGCATAAATCCCTAGAGACATGTATTATCCTCAAATTGTTGACATGAAATGACTAATCAAAAGTTATCTTTTCTCTCTAACACACACTTTATAACTTTTAATTTAGATTTTAAGTTTGAAATTCATTTTATTATATAAATTAAAATAAAAATTCGAAATAGAATTATTATACAATAATTAAACTTTAATAAGAAAATAATCATAAATTAAAATAATTCTAATATTTTTTAATTATTATTTGTAATTCGAACTTAAATATAAATAAAAAATTAAAATAGAATAAACTAAATGCAAAGTCAAAATATATCAAAATTCAAATATTAATAAACATAATAAATTTTTAAAAAATAATAAGGAATAATAAAAAAATTAAGTTAATAAATAATTAAATTTAAAAAAAACTAGAATTTTAATTTATTAGAATTGAAATATTAATAAAATATGTATCTAAAAAGATAATTAATATATTACAAACAATATTAAATTAATTGAAAGATAAATTCAATTAACAAATACAAAAATTATAATATTGTCAAATTAACCAAAAATATAGTTAAATAATTAAATATATTAAAAAAAATTAAAACTGAAAATGACACTTCAAATAAATATTAAAAATAAAAATAAACCATTTTAAAATTGTTAAAGCTAAAATTTTAACTTTTACATTAAAAATTACAAATAACACCAAACTTAAAAAGTTAAAAATTAATGAAATCAATTAAAAAGGTAAAAAGTCAATTCATAATTTTTAATTTTTTAATATTGAAAAAATAATTATATTTATTAGTGGTAGTAGATTTCCACAATCCATAGAGAATTATGCAAATTATTTCTGGATTTTGATTGTGTAAGTTTTTTTTGCATCAATCAAAATCCAAAAATAATTTGCAACATAATTATATTTATTAAAAACTTATTATATATAAAATAATAATTAAAATAAACTTAAATTTAAATTTAAAAAGATTTGAACATGTAATTTATTATTTATATATTATATTTATTATAAGAAATCTAAAAATCTAAGTAAAAATTTTTAAAGAAAAAAATTCATTCTTATCCTACCTTTCCCTACTTTAAAGCTAAGATTGGATAAGAGTGTAATTGTTTTTTCTTTAATTATATATTATATTTTTTAATATTTTAGAAAATTTGATGGTTGAGATCATTTCAATCGTCTTGCATCCTTCTCTGTAACTTTCAACCATTGATTTTCAAAAGCAAGTCATCCACTTCATATAAGGAACGCCTTCGGCATAAAAATAATTGTAAAAAAAAATTGTCACTTTTTTATGTATAGATGTACTTTATATTATAGATTTATTTTTCCTTACAAGATAGTGTATATTAATATGTATGTATTAAAGTGGATAATTAAATCTTTAAAAACGTGGGTAGTACATGATCACGTGCCCCAAAGTTAATCTAGTAAAGTTGGGGGAAAAAAATAGACACATGACTCCAAAAGGGGAAGCCACAAAACAAGGTGGTCTATGACCCCCCAAAAGAAACATCACATTACTAGAGTAGCATAAAATAGTCAAAACATTAAGTTGCAAGGGAAACTCCAAAAGTAGGAGGGTGCTAAATAATAGGATTATTCCATTTGCCATCGTTCATAGGCTCCTAGCCCATCATTAACAACTTATTCCTCCTTAGGTACCTCCTACTTGAGAATACATATAGTTCTAGGTGGAGAGTGAGCTAATTATAACTAAGTTGATCATAAGTGGGCTACTCATGTCATTGAAAAGATGTGGAGAATCGATGCAGAGGCAAAGACCACCCAACTTGGTGGTTAGAAGGATATGGAGGAGGAGTCCAACTAAAGTGTTGTCTCATGGGTAGTTGTGGCAGTGGAAGGACAATTCTCCATGGTAGTAGTCTATGGATTTTGAGTAGCTAGGTCATCTAGGCTAATAGGGTGATTTAATATTGGTCAACGAAGGCAACACCCTAGTCATCATGCAAGGGGCATTCCATTAGTGGTCAATTAGGGCTTGGAGATGTTGGAGCTCCAGTTCAACCTTGGTAGTTTGGACTTGAATATGCATGAGCACACTAGAAATAATTGACAACTTAGAGTGTTACATCCCACTTGTGCCCTAGATATTTTGATGTGATGCCCTAGATATTTTGATGAGATGCCCTAAATATTTTGATGTGTGCCCTAGATATTTTGATGTTGTGCCCTAGTATTTTGATGTTGTTCCTCAAGAATGGATATATATATATATATATATATATGTCATTAATTAGATTGATGAACATAGATATACAATGTATATATAATTAGATTAAGTAAGTTCATTTGACAGATGTTTTCATAATTACATAGATGCAGATGCAAAGATGAAATGAGATATCAGACTAACTACTTGTGTTTGATCTAGTGGTTGTAGGATAGATCACCTCCGAGGAGGGAGGAAAAGTATCATCAAGTACAAGGAGTAATGGAAGAGAAGTCTAGTGTCGTCTGAAGCCTAACCTGTAAGTTTGCTACTGTCATCTAAGTAGGTTTGGTACCACAAGTTTAGAGTTGTCGGGTAAACCACAAGGTCGACCCTAGGTGTTAGGATCACCTAACCTATGTCGTTGGTCGTGTAGCATCATCTTGGTATTCTTTTGAATTAAAAATTGAAAATTTAATATGTAAGGGACCTTATCTTGTGGATAATCGTTAAAGGGCTCTCGAAAATATTTAGTTTTTATTTAATTGATCTAATATAAAGGAATTAACTTAATACCTTTTGATAATCTCAAAACACATATTATACTAAGAGATTGGAGGTAATTATAAATAACGTCTCTATTAAAAAGGACAATCACCAATTGTTTTATTAATAAAAAAAATATAAAACATAAAATTTATGCAATTATTGAGGGGCGGGTAATTCATTTTATCAACCTGGATATAATATCAAAGTATATAAAAGCCCCAAATACAATATTTAATCTCTCGGGACTTTCAGGGAATAAAGTTTAAAAAAAAAAACTTCTTGATCGTGGGGAAAGTAACGAGAATGTGGTGGCGGGCATTTCATATTCGAGAAGGGGATAAGCCGAGCCTTCTATTTCTTTTTGGGGAGATATTTTTGGGAAGAGACACAACCATTTTTTTGGAGAAGCTCATTCAGAGAGGAGGCTCAAAAGAATTCATTTTTCTTTTTCTTGGAAGCTTAAGTTTTGAGAAGTAGGAGACGGGAAGGAAGGAAGCTCGAAAGGACAGAATAGAGGGAAAGAACGAAGTCGTGGAAGGAAGAGACGATAGTGCAAGTTAAGGCTGCACTCATTAGAATCAAATTTTTTGTACTTGTTAAAGCTTTGACTCTGAGAGGAGGAACCAAAAACTTTTGGTTGGGAGAGAGAACAAGTTGAAAAGAGTGGGAAATAAATTCTTTAGGTCCTCCAACCTTGTATTTCCCTAGAGTACGCAAAAAGAGAGGGAAACAATCCAGCTTGGGTTCATTGTGGAAGTAGCGCAGTTAGTGAAGGAAGACGTTCATCAGGTGAAATAGGCATGTAGTAGACTTGAGGCCTTGACATCTTTATGTGTTAAATTGAGAGTGCTTTCATTTATTACAAACTGAAACATGGTGCTTATAAGCTCTTAATTCTTTTCTCTCCTTTATATTACTTTAGTAATAAAAGATTTTGAAAGAATAAAGAACCCAATTACGGAAGACTTAGCTGCACGTTTACTTTTACGTGTAAATATTTCTTTAATTTTCTAAGTTCTTCTTACATGTGTAGCTTTTAAAATAATTTTATAGGTCAGATTAAGAGTAAATACTGTATCTCCCTTGAGAACAACTCTTTATTTGGTCTCCTAAACTCCTCTAAGCTGCACTAAAATAAATGTGAATTCTAGAAATATATGTTTATATAAAGAGGACTAATTAGTTTCAACAGATGGCAGACATCTAACCCAAGCTTGGAAAACTTTTTAGTAATATAGCAAACTTAGTGGGAGCTTTGCTTCCTAGAAATAGAAAAGCTATTTTACAAGGAATGGACGAAACCCCTTTGAACTGAATGCCAATTCTTAGATTACTTGCAAGCACGCCATGGATATTTCTATAAACTCTTAAGGGTGCTAATATAGTCTAACCAAACTTAGTTCTTTATTATGAGTTAAAAAATTAACAAGCAACCTATCCCAATCATGTCAGCCTAATGACCATCTTCATGAGTTAGTATGCAGTAGCATAAGAGACAAACATGAAGGTTAAAATTCATTATCTGACTTCTTTTCGAAAAGGGTGATAAACTTGACTACATGACTTCACTGTGTCATGTTGTGCTTATTTCAAAACCTTGGACAAGGTGATCCTACAACCTGATAGTGTCAGTCAATTTTCTTATCCCAGATACACACCTAGTCAAAGGTCATACTAGTTAGGAGTTTCCTATAGTGTATGATCGACTAGGGATTGCGTAGGGTCAAACACCAATCTTAGATGGCATTAGATTTTCCCTTCCATTACTTCTTAGTGAAGGGTCAAGATTTTTCCAGCAAGAAATAGCACGGGGGACTGGTAAGTCTGCAGATGGGCGGAAAACCACCTTGATGATATTTTTCCTCCTTCTCAATTTCAATAGTAAAGGATGATTAAAGTTCCAGATGGATTTAACAGATTTCATGAAACACTATAATCTCTAACTCTCTGTATCTATGAAATGGTTACTTTAGAAGTTATTCTTTTTAGTTATTTTTTTAGCATACTAAATTGTAGTTATTCCATCCAATTATCTTTTGTGCATTCAAAATGAATCAGTTCAAGTTCATGTTCCTTCTTTTCTTAATTAGAAAATAAAATAAAATAATGTTGTTGCTCTATATCAGTAGATTTATGCTTTTTAGTTTCATGTATCAGTTACATTATGCATTTTAGTTCATGCAAGTTTATATATTTGATTCAAATGTTACAATTATATTAGATGCTTAGTTGTTGAATGTTACATATGGTATTAGAGCAACCAAGTTCGACACTGAACCTAGGGCTTGTCACCACAAGAAAATTTAGGAATAATAAAAACTTAAACAAAGAATTTTGGTTTTTCTAGGATGTGGATTCATACCACTAAACGTAAAAGAGCTTGAGATCCAATTTATTCTCAGCTTTGGAGAGCAACAAGTTTGAAACATGATTATTCATGCTGCACTCCACCTTCTGATAATGAAACCCCAACTGATGCACTTAAACAACTAAAAAAATAAAGACAACCTTGGACAACTTAAAGAAAAGAAGCAGTGAAAACAACCATCATGGAAAATAGGATACCTAGAATTGAAAAACGATTTGTAACTCCTGTTGTAAACAAAAACAAGTCTGATGACTTAAAGGAACTTCGTGTACTGACTCCGGGTTGCTGACTAATTCCTTATTCCTTCTTTGAAGGGCAGGAAGAGCCCATAACTGGAAGTGACAGTAGCTCTTAGATAAGGGATTGAGATGTAAATATTGTAAGGAATTTTTGTAGTGCTAATAAAATATCAAATTTTATTGTGTGTAACTTTGAATTACATGTATGTAAGTAATTAATGGAATAAAGAGACTAAAAGAGTGCTTATTTAATAGGTTAATTAAGTAATTTAGATGTCTCATATGCAAGAAGGGGTAGGGGAAGTTGAACCCCCAAAGACCCCTACAACCAAATTAGACAGGCTTCTAATCATGATGCAAGACACCCAAGCCAAACTCCATCATTTGGAGCAGAGGGAAGATAGACACACAAGAACTCAGAATGAGGAACATGAGTCTTAGTTTGGAGACAAAAATATTGAAACATACCACACACACCAAACTGATAGTGAAGAACATACCTTTTCCCAATCTAGTAAAGATAAAGTAGTACGTAGTGTCATTTCTGACGACATGAAAAAGGTTAAACCACGCCAGTATGATGGATCTGAGTTTGGTGATGCCACTGAGGCATGGTTTACCAAAATGGAAAAATATTTTGAAATTCAGGATTATATTGAGAATATGAAAGTAGTATGAGGGGCTTACCAGCTAACGGGAGAGGTCGCCGGTTGGTGGGAAAACAAGAAGGCTTAATTAGGATTAACATCTGCCAATGTGACATGGGAACAATTTGTAGAAATATTTAGGCAATGATGGTTGCCTTAGTTATTCTTTGAACAAAAGTTGATATACTTCTAGGAATTGAAACAAGGGGAACTTTTAGTACATGCTTACTGGGAGAAGTTTACCCAGACTTCTAGGAACTGAAACAAGGGGAACTTTCAGTACATGCTTACTGGGAGAAGTTTACCCTTTTGCTTAAGTATGTTCCTCAATTTTAAAAAGATGAAAAGTAAAAAATTAGAAAGTTTATTTTGGGTCTCAACAATCGTATAGGTGGGTCTGTAGATGTATTAGCTCCTACCACTATGAATGAAGCCTATGAGAAGGATGTAAGACAAGAACACAAGCTCAAAAAGGATGACTCCATTAGGGATAGGAATAGAAAGAGGAGAAATTGGTCACAAAACTCCCAGTCATGTAAGAAGAAAGGAGATAACTTCGAATCTCAAAACAAAAATGCAAAAGGTTTTAAAGGAGGTCGTCAAGACAAACAGGGAGATAAGAGGGGTTTTGATAAATCTAGAAGAGACAATGAGGAAAATAATAGAGGAACTAAAAAGAGAGGACCCCTAGGGGGATGTTATACATGCGAAGGTGAGCATTATGCCAACCAGTGCCCCACTAGAAGTCAGGTTGGACAACAACAAAGGAACCCTTTACCTCCACAAAAGATAACATTTTAGCAGAGAATCCATGCAGCGGTGGACAAAAAACAAGCAAAATATCAGTTTACCCCGATAGAGACTCTAGGTATGTTATATGGAAACCCCATAACTGTACTCATAGAAACATGAGCTAATTTTTTTTTAATTTCTCCTAAGATTCTAAGAAAGTTTCCCAAAAGAGCAGGATTTATGGCTAATTCTTGGATTGTTGAGTATGCCAACCAGTCGAGAGCTTAGGTAGAGCAGTGTTTATTTGAAGCCATGGTTGAACTTCCAGGCCTTACCACATAAGTAGATTTATATGTAACACCCCTAGGCACCTATGATGTCATTCTAGGCATGAATTGGTTGGGAAAACAAAAATCCAAGGTTAATTGTTATGACAAAATAGTTGAGTGTGAGGATGACCTAGGAAATAAAGTGTTGGTGCAAGGCACTCGCCATGAGATTAAGTTACGACGACTCTCTGCTATACAATTAAAGTGAAGTGGAAGGAAGCGTTGTCAGATCTTCGTGGTAAAAATGGAGGAAGTTAGAGAAAACAAAGAAATTACTTACCATGATGACCTAGTGATGTATGAAACCAACTATCTTCATGGGGAAAGTGCAACAAAATC
The DNA here is from genome assembly GCA_007115665.2 of Sequoiadendron giganteum. NCBI lineage: Eukaryota > Viridiplantae > Streptophyta > Pinopsida > Cupressales > Cupressaceae > Sequoiadendron > Sequoiadendron giganteum. The sequence continues at coordinate 659,720,712 of CM021103.1, forward strand.
TAAGAAACCAAAGGAATCCTTTGAAGAAAAAAATCACTATCTTTGGGATTATCAAGATGTATTTCCTGACGAGTTACCCAGGTTACCACCAAAGAGGATATTCGATTTATCCATTGAGTTAGTACTAGGAGCAACACCAGTATTGAAAGTCCCCTACCATATGATAACTATAGAGCTTATGGAATTAAAGGCCCAATTACAAGAGTTACTGAGCAAAGATTTGATTAGACCTAGTGTGTCGCCATGGGGGGCACCAATAATATTTGTTAAGAAAAGGATGGGACCCTTTGTCTCTACATAGATTATAGAATGCTAAACAAGTTAATCATAAAGAACAAGTACCCTCTACCCTGCATCGATGATTTGTTTGATCAAATACGTGGAGCAACAATTTTCTCCAAAATAGATATATGATCAGGGTATCACCAGTTAAGGATTAGAGACGAGGATATCCATAAAACAACCTTTAGGACTTGTTATGGGCATTATGAGTTCATAGTATTACCATTTGGGATCACCAATGCCTTAGCTACATTTATGAATCTGATGAATAGTGTGTTCCATGACTGCTTGGATAAGTTTATTTTGGTATTCCTGGATGACATTTTAATATACTCTAAGAATGAAGAAGAACATTATTAGCATTTGCAAATTGTTTTACAATGCTTACACATAAACAATTTATATGGGAAACTATCTAAATGCACCTTCTTTCAAAAAGAGGTACAATACTTGGGTCATATCATCTCCAAAAAAGGTATTGTTGTAGATCCAACTAAAATAAATGCTATAATAGAATGGCCCACCCCCAAGAATGTACATGAAGTAAGAAGATTTATGGGTTTAGCAGGCTACTATAGGAAATTTGTAATGAACTTCTCACGTATAACATACCCAATCACATCACTCCAAAGGAAAGGGAATTTTTTTGTATGGACAAACAAATGTTAAAAAGCGTTTTAGCTCTTTAAGGAGAAGCTAATCATGACACCAATCTTAAAAGTACCTGATCCCGAAGGGCAATTTTTGGTTATAACCAATACATCAAGGCAGGGACTAGGTGGGGTACTAATGTAGAATGGTTAGGTAATAGCTTATGAATCTCAAAAACTCAAAATTTATGAACAAAACTATGCACCACATGATCTAGAGCTAACTGCTATAGTACATGCTTTACAAATGTGGTGTCACTACCTATTGGGAAAACCATTTGAGCTCCGATCAGATCACTAGGGATTGAAACACATATTTACCCAACCCAATCTCAATGCAAGGCAAAGGCGATGGTTGGAATTAATCTTAGATTATGATTTTGAGATTAACTATATTAAAGGGAAAGAAAATTGGGTAGCAAATGCTTTGAGCCGCCATTGACATATCAATGTGATAACCACAGTGCATTCATATTTTAAAAACCATGTGCTTCATTAGCTAAGGGATGACAAATATTACCAATAGGTAAAGATATCTCTACAACTCAACCCTCAAGATCCAAGGTATGAGGGGTTTAGAATAGAAAATGATGGGTTAATAAGGTATCAAGATAGAATGTATATTCCCAAAAGCCCCAAACTTAGAAATTTAATTTGGAAAGAAGTACACTCTACACCACACTTCATACATCTTGGGGTTACTAAACTTCTAGCAGATATTAAACCCCTATATTTTTGGAAGGGAATGAAAAAGGATGCTGCAAGATTTGTGGCAAGCTATTTAGAGTTTTAGAGGGTTAAGTCTGAGCATCAACACCCTACAGGATTGTTGCAACCCAACAATGTACCTGATGGAAATGGCAAATAATCATTATGGAATTTGTCCAAGGTTGCCTATGTCTAGAAACAAACATAACACCATATTGGTAGTAGTAGATAGACTTACCAAGGTAGCCCACTTCATACCAAGAAACTTAACAGAAGGTGCACCCACTATTGCCTATAAATTTGTGCAAGAAGTATTTCGATTGCACGGAGTACCTGAGAAAATAATATTTGATAGGGATGCCAAAATGACGTCCACATTTTGGAAAACCTTGTTTTCAGCCCTGGGTATACAACTGAACATTAGTTCTACCTACCATCCTAAAATAGATGGTCAAATAGAAAGGGTCAACTAGATACTGGAGGATCTTCTCCGAATGTATTGCATGGATCAACAATACAAATGGGAGGACTATCTTCCCTTAGTTGAGTTTGTGTATAACAAATCCTATCAACCATCAACACAAATGACACCGTTTGAGGAACTATACAAAAGGAGGTGTAGAACTTTTATCAGCTAGGATAAGCTAGAAGATAGGATAACCCTCATTCTAGATATGCTCTCAAAAATGGAATAGAAAGTAAAGTTGATGAAAAAAAGGTTAAGAGAAGCTAACGATTGACAAAAAAGCTATGCAAATGCAAAGCGAAGTCCTAGACAATTTGAAGTGGGAGAGAAAGTGCTTCTTCACGTCAAACCTCATAAAAGTGCCATAAAATTTGGAAAATCAACCAAGGATGCACCCCGATATGTTGGACCATATGAATTCATAGAAGTTATCAATCTAGTTGCTTATAATTTTTCTCTACCACCAGCTCTCGCCCGATTGCATGATGTTTTCCATGTTTCATATCTTAAAAAGTATGTATCTGATTTGCACATTTAATTGATTGGAACTCCTCATAGGTACATGACCCAGGGGTAGTCGTGATCGAGTCAATCAGGGTGCTTGAGGTACGTACGCATCACTTACGTAACAGAGAAGTTACCTAGTGTAAGGTCCAGTGGAACCAATATTTAGAAGACAATGCCACCTGGGAGGACTTCAATGAAATGCATCAAAAATTTCCTCATCTATCTAATTTTTATAACAATTGAACTTATTTCATTATGTTGGATAAACAATGATTTTTTTTTTTACTTATACGATACTCTAATCATCGAGGAGGATGATTCACAAGGGGAAGGATATGTTACATCCCACTTGTGCCCTAGATATTTTGATGTGATGCCCTGGATATTTTGATGTGATGCCCTAGATATTTTGATGTTGTGCCCTAGTATTTTAATATTGTTCCTCAAGAATGGACATATATATATGTCATTAATTAGTTTGATGAATGGAGATATACATGTATATATAACTGGATTAAGTAAGTTCATTTGAAAAATGTTTTCATATTTACATAGATGCAAATGCAAAGATTGTTGGGAAATTGGTGTCTCAACATTCTAGTTTCCCCTTGAAGACTTGGTTGTTTTCTTCATGTTTTGGCCTTTACCACCATATTGCAGAAGACTCCTTGGAGGTGGCGCAGTTGCGCGGTGTGTGGCTGAGAAGGACTGATTTGATGGCTTTGACTGGTCTTGGCAGTTACCGCGGTACCGCAGGTGGTGGTTCCACTCACCGAGGTAACGCGGTGAGACTGCCAACGGTAGCCTTGGTGGTTACTGCGGTACTGCAGGCAGTGGGTCCACTCATCGTGGTGGCCTTGGCGATTATCGTGGTACCACAGGCGGTGGGTCAACTCACCATGGTAACGCGGTGAGACCACAAGTGGTGGCCTTGGCGATTATTGCCATACCGCAGGCGGTGGGTCGACTCACCGCGGTAGCACGGTGAGACTGCCTACAGTTGGGTCGGACAGTTATTGTTGTACTGCGACCAACGTTTTGGTTGACTGTGGTGGCCGTGGTGAGACCGCTAGCTGCTTGGCTGGCAGTTACCGCCATATCGCGACTAGTGGAATGGCTGACTGCGGTGGCCGTGGTAAGACCATTGGCGGTCAGCGTTGACGGTTTACCGCCATACCGCAAGGTGGGTCCGACAGGGCCGTGGTAGCGCAGTAGGAGCTTGATTGAGCTCAGGGTAGAGTTTGACCGAGTTGACCTCGCCGCGGTCGCATCAATCGCTGCGAACAAGGTATTAATATTGTGGTAGGTCGGTTCTTCCGCTGTCGCGACAAAAGAAATCGTCCGAATGTGATAGTACGTAACGACGGGTATCTCCATCATCGCCATACCGGTGGTTCCGGCGAAAGCTCGCGATACGGCTGGAGCTCGGCAGCGGCAGCCCGTGATGGCTTCATCGCTACAGCTACCACAGGTAGTTTTTGACCGAGGCTTCCAGAACGCCGTGGCAAGTTCGGCGGAGCCCTGGAGCTCTACACTGGTGCTAGACTCGAAATTAATCCAGCCGGACTCCACCGGCCGGCCAGTTAAGCGACCGGTGCGGTGACACAACCAGCGCAATCTTGAAGGTTGACGCAACCCATAGCAGCCATATTGCGCTGATCTGTGGCTGCGGGAACATGAACCCGATTAAGGCAAGAAGTTATTGCCTGGGTAGCTCGAGGCAAAAATGAGATCTGTGTAGATCGGATGTGTGCCTGTCTATTCAATGTATGAACCTGTGGGTCAGCAATTGGTTGAATAATTGAATGTGATGTATGGCTCAGAGAGAGATGTACATTGACTTATGTAAACCAAAGAGAGACTGACAATATGTGAGAGAGACGTCGAGTGTGTTCGAGCAGTATGCTAAGGGATTGGAACTGCGAACACTCTGTCTCTTGGATCTAAATGATGTGAACCTACTGTGAGACCTTGTGACTGTGTTGGTCGAGAGGCTGGCTGTGATAGTCTATTATGAGGAGCTGAAGGGAATCTATGTAGAAATGACATATGGATGTCATTGGATCTACATGAAGGTTTTGGTTTTGTTGCCTGCCTGTATTCTCCTGTTGGACAAGATGTAACACTCCTGGAAGAGCATAGCTCTATTTTTTGTATTGTAATCCTTTTATTGAATGATACAATTTGAGCTGAGTGTTTTGGAGGGTGGGGTTTTTTACCCGAAAGGGTTTTCCCCACGTATATCTGTGTGTCAATATTGCTTTGTCTTTCATGGTTTGCTGTTTATGTTGAATCTATTTTTGTTTGCATCCACTTCTCTCAGAGGATCAATGGGGGATACAACTGTGCCTGTTTCTACTTTATGGTTCAGTAGGTTGTGTCTTTGTTGTGATTTTGGATTGAAATCACTAAGGCACTGCTATCTTAGATGCCTATCTTGATGACAGAACTGAATCCGAATCCCCAACAAGTGGTATCAGAGCTGGTAGCTTGTTGCTCGTGATACCAACAAGTCATATCAAAACATGTTTTGTTGAAGTTTTAGGTTTTCTCCTGTGAAGATTTCTTAGCCTGGCAAGCTTGAGGAAGTTTGGAGAAAACAATTGGTGTTTGATCCCTAGGTGAGTGGAAGTGTTGTGCTTCATTGATTCAACACACAGTTTGAAAGATGCTGGAGATGGCTGGAGTTGATCATGTTGTGGCAATATGATATGGAGCTTTTGGCTGGTGACAAAGTTCCTATTGCAAAGGGCGTGAGATGTGTTCGTGGCTGAGAGGCAACAAAGCGTGGTGTTCATACTGGGTGTTTGTGTGAGAGGCTCCCCGACGGTTTGGGCTTGCTTGTGTTGCTGATCAACCATGGAATTGGTGTGCTTGTGCTGGGTGTTCTGAATTAGCACTGAAGGCATTTTCTCTAGTGTCCTGATTGCATGGTGGCTATGAAGTGACCCTGGTGGTCTGCAACTTCTGGATAGCCTGGCTCTCCTGTTTGCTAGTGCATGACTGTGGCATTGGAACTGGTCTAAAATGGACCTGTTGTTCCTGTGTGCCTGTGTCTTACACTTGCATGGTTTCAAATTCACGTTGGTTGGCTCTGATGGTTTTGTGTAGACTTTCCTAAAAAGTCTATGACGCATGTTCATGTTGTTTTTCACTGTTCTGGTTAATTGTGATGGTTGTGTGCAGACTCCTGAGTCGTCTAGATGAGCAGTGAAGATGGAGATGCGTAGGTGTTTTATAAACACTGTGGTTTTGCAGTTTTTGCATGGTCAAGAAAAACTTGCATTGTGTGGAGCTGTTGTCTACTATTTTCTAGACCCTGGCTTTTAGGCTGTGACTGGATGATATGGCTGCAGTTCAACATGTTTTGAGGAGGTGTGATGTCTTCTCTGCATGGGAGTGTTGGTATGAGTTTCTCTTTCAACATTCTTGTGGTATGCTTGTTGGTTTTCTAGACTTTGGTGCTTGGGTTGTGGATGTGACTGGCAAATCAGATCTGTTGCTAATCTGGTGTTTGAGTCATGATTATTTGTTTTGGTTGTTCTCTTTGATTATCTCAGTGTTTGCAGTTTCCAGTGCAATGATAGATTTGCAAGTTTACTTTTGGTTGCATCCATGAGTTGTGCAATGTTGTAGGTTGTCCTTACCTACATGTTTGTTGTGAGACAACTCGGAAGTGGACTGTCTATATCCATGAGGTTGTAATTGTGTAATGTAGTTCTGTTAGGTGACCTTGGGTAAGTGCACCAAGATGGTTCCTAAAAAGGGGACTTAAGTGGACAACTTTTTTTCTAAAATCAGGAAATATTGACCTTGGATGTGAAATTGAGGATACTTAGACTCAAAATTTTGAGATGGAACAAAAAGAAGGATTCAAGTGCTCTGAGTCTACTTTCTAAACTACTAATTTATTCTGAAAATGATTGAGATTAAGGGGTTCAAACAAGGGACGTACACAAATTGGTGTTGTTTTTGTTAGAAAAACATAACATAACAACTCTTGTACGACCCTAGTACGGTGAAATTTTTTTTAGTATTTTTAAAATTGCAATGGTCAGAAGTTAGTTAACAGTATGTAGTTGATGCACGATTTTTCTAATAATTTTTTAATGAATATTTGATTTTTTACTAATTTTCAAAGTGGACACTTCCTAAAAAATAAAATTTTGGCTATGCTACCCCTACACATTTTGGAAACTAATTGAATTTTTTTTAATTTTAATTTTAGATACAACGGATGTCTAGTTTCTAAAATGTAACTATTTGAAAAAATTGATGAACGGTTAATTTATAACAAAAATACTCAAACATCGCTTTTGCAAAAAAGACATACAGATAAAATAAATTATGGTTGAAAGACTTAACATTTTCAGAAAGTGAAAAAAATTAAATCGTTGGATAGCTAAGAGATAACCCAATATTACCCATGTGCTCAATTTTTTCGATATTGTACCACGTGCAATCCTTACCGTGAGCATGAACTCGATTATAAGAAATATGGTGGATTTTTGAAAAACACGTCTTTGGTCGTTGGGAATGCCCTTCAAGCCTTTGGGTTGGAATTCCAAGGCAATACCAAGCTTAAAGTTTGGTAATTCTCAAAGCAAGATATAACGTGAGCACGCTATAACGAGAGCGCGTTATATCTCACATTTGACATGGTTTTGCTTCTGTGGGGAACATGTCTACTAGCACATAATGCGAGCGCATTATAATGCGCTTGCGTTATGTCTTAGTTTATGTTAAATGCTAATATATTAATGTATGCTGATATATTTTTATGTACATGTATGTATGTATGCTTCTATGGATGTAATATTAAATGTGCAAATGTATTATGCTTGTATGTATGCATTTTTGTATGTCTTTAGATGAAGGGAAAATTTAGAGAGAGTCTAGAGAGATGGAGAGGGGGTCTAAGTGAGATTTTAAGAGAGAGGGAGTGGGAGAGAAGGGGTTGGATTGAGGGGGACTTAGCTAGGTAGGGTGGGAGGGATAGAGGGAGGGAGAGAGAGACAAGGGGTGTGGGAGGGATAGAGAGAGGGAGAGAGAGAGGGGGGGGTCAGAGAGAGAGGGGTGGGGAGAGAATCAGGGAGAGGAGAGGGAGAACACTTTCCCTGCTGGCCTGAGTAGAAATCGTGAACCATTCATCAGAATTCATCCTTAAGACAACTCCAAGCCTCCCACTGGTTGGTCCAAACACTTCTTCAATACCAGCAACTCCAGGACAGCAGCATAAAGGAAATCAACACCTTTCTTGACACACTTATTCAACTATATTTCCCTTCACAAAACATTTGATTCGTATACTCAAATTAGCATTAAGAGTTCCCAATTCCTTAAGGACCTTCAAAACACCTTGAAAATCTTGAAAATAACTTATTACAATCAAATAGGTTCCTCAAAACATCAACCAATGATTATGTCATTCACAAGTTGTCTTAAATCTTCCATAATGGCACCATTGTTTATAAACACAAACTATAATTCTTAAGGCACAACCAAACCATTATTTGCTTAATAAATCTTTGTTTGAGTTAGTACAACAAAAATGAAACATTTCAAAAGTTTTCCCTTACACACAAACTTAGTTCCTTTGTTCACTATCCACATTACTAGTAGCCAAGCATCTACAAACTGTCACATGTATCTCCCAAACCATGCACACAATTCAAACTGTGATACTCATATTTTATGCAGAGTTAGAGGACCCAAAACCATTGAAGATGTCAACTTGCCTTCAAGATCCATCTAAGAAGATTAAAAAGGCGTAATGGACCAATCCCAACACTCCTCCAAGATAGACAACAAACAAAAACATTATTTCCCAAATTTCACCCTTGGAATCTAGTCATTGTGCAAAACCAGTTTTGGGCCCTTAACTCCAAAACTTTTGAAAATAATAGGAAAATAAAAGAATGATTGTAGCACCAATTTCAGAGTTGCAAGACATACCTTAACCCATCACATGACTCCTTTGGGACAACATTAAGAAAACTGACCTTTTTCACTATTTTAGGCCTCCAAGTAGGCCAATTTTACAAAGGAACTACCCTTAGATCTTCACACCAGACTTCCAAACCCAAAAACAATCTTTAATTAGGTCTCAAAACAAGATAATTTCTAAGTCTTAGGACCTTACCCACTCAACTAGGCTTCCAATACAAAAACCCCCATCTTTCAATGTAAAGAGAGAGGGTTTATAGAAACTCCTATACCCGGGCCTTCCCAGACCATTCTAAAGCATCAAACATCTTAAAAATACCTTGCACAAGGTCAAAAGTTCATTACATAGACCACTCCTTCAACAATTGATGGGGAGTCTTATCTTTCAAGAGCAATCTTGCTCTTCCCAAGACCTATTCTCTGGTCTTCCTAGGGTATTCCTCCCTACCCTACTCAGGGATCCCTCCTAAACCCCTCTCACCTCATAAGGCTCTCCACCAATTTCAAATTCTTCACCATTGCTCTCAATTCACCACTAAGCTTCCGTGGGCTCCACACTGACCTAAAGTGTCCTAACCACTCCAGGGGCTAGGAAAGGGTATTCTCACTATCCCCTTGTTGATTTGACTCCTCAATATTCCATCTCATAGGATTATTTCACCTTGTACCCATCACTTTCTTGAAAAACCCAATTTTAGGCCTTGTAGCCTTTTGCCCAATTAAGCCTCCTAGAACCCGTTTTCTTGGCTTTTCTCAAAAACGGTCTTAACAACCCCCAAATATTTTTAGAGATTATTTCTAGTGGTACCCTAGGCTTCAAGATTTACTAGGTATTTAGTCCCTTTGGCATCCATACATAGGACTATCCTCATACCCCCTATTTTCAAGGGTTTTTAGGGTTTTGGCTCCTTTTTCCAACTTTGAGGGCTTCAATGACCTCCTCAACTCTCCTCCTTGCACACACATGTCTAGAATACATGTTCCCACACTATATTGCTCTTGATTGGCACAAACCAGTCCATTTAGCAAATTTCTTTACTGCTGTCCTCTCCAAGCCACTAGCTAGAATGCACTTGCACTCGCCTAGTTCTTGATGAATTCACCATCTCCCCTGCAAACCAAGACACCAAACACCATATGTACATTGTAAAAAAATTCCCCTACTTGATTCCAAGTGGCCATGGTAGCCTTTCCATGGGAATTCAAGTGGGGATCATTATTTCCAAAAACTAGCCTGAACCAACTATGAGACCAAAAACTCTAAAAAATTGCAAAACAAAAAGCAATTGAACTAAATGGCTAATATAATGCTTCACACAGTAATTAAGTGACAAAATTGAAAGACTCAAAGCATTAGATAGGTCCTTTCAATCCATTCTTGATTGGATGAAGGCACAAAAACAAAAATTCAATAAAATTTGCACTCTTCCAACTCACGAATTCCCCTTTCAAAACTCCAAATCGTACAGTAGCTTTCCCACATGATCAATTAGGGTTTTTCTAGCCTTATATACCTTTCTCCCATGTTCTAGGACCCTTGGGTCGGGCTTAGAGCATCATTAATGCCCTTTTCCCACTTTTAGGACAAATTGCCAAGTCTACATGGACTAATTTGCCTAATTTCATCATTCAGGCTTCTCCAAACTTCAAGGCTCTAGAATACCCTAATTTTTCCTTAACTCACACATCAAAAACACTATTGGGACTTTACATAATAGTCCTTATTCCCTTGGTGGTTGGATAGAACCACCTACAAGCCAAAATTGCCAAGATCTTCCAAAAGACCTTTAAGGTGCTCCTGCACCAACAATTTTTCAAAATCACTCCTTGGTTCTTCAAATTCTCATGGAAAAGTGCTTGTTTGAGCTAAGAACCACATATCCTATTGTATATTAGTTTCATTCCAAGGCATGTTCAACAATAAAAGACCCTACTTTTGTACACGATGATTGTAAGTATTATTTAAATGAAGCCTTCAATGACATATATTTTTCAATTATCTTGAATGGATACATTTTTTAGGAACTAATATTCATCTCATTACCATGGTACAGATAAAATTATCCACCATTCCGAAGAAAAAGACAAAGAGGAAACTAACAGATGAAGAGAACGAAACCTTGAAAGAAAAGGAGAGAGTTCGGGTGGCGGCATATCGTGAAAAGAAGAAATTGGAAATGATTGATGAAAACAACCCGATTGTAGAGGAACCTCAACCGTCAAAAAGAGAACGAGAATTGGCAGCACAAAAGGCACGAATGTGAAAGAAGTGTAGTAAGATAGATTCAAATACCATAGTTGGACACACACCCTCTACGACAAGTGAATATGAAGGGACACCATTAAGAACAAGCGAATATGGAGGGACACCATCTAGCACAAGTGAATATGGATGGACACCATCTACTGCAAGTGAATATGGAGGGACACCATTTACCGCAAGTGAATATTGTTGGACACCATCCAACACATTTCAAGTTGAGAGTACATCATCACTCAAAATTGACGAAGAAGGTATGCCATCATTCCCATGTGAACCTCAAGGTATGTCTTCTTCTCCACCCTCGATCGAAGGTATGCAATCTATCCCACCTCAATTAAATATTGATGAAATTCCTAATGTTGAGATGTATGTACCTAGGAGAACACCACCAAGAATTTTGCGTAGAAAGCCAAAGTATTTGATTAATATTGATGATGAGATTTTGCAGCACATGGAAGGTAAGATTTCAACACACACTTGTAGAAGATATGTTGATAAGATTTGGGAACGATTCTTTGAAAGGCTAAATGAGACTGCAAGATGTCAACTATTTGTTGAAATGATGTGGGGTGTAAAGTATAGGAACATCATGAAGACTCTTGGGTTGAGAACATTGAATGCATCGAGTGAAGACACTATTGTGAAGAATCTAATGGATGCTTATGAGAGTGTGGGTAAGACCTCACACTCAAAGGATAGTAATGTCACCCGATGTGTCATTACATCGACTTTGGTAAGTTGTCAAACAAAGAGAGCTCGCCTAATTAAAAAGACTAGTGAAAAAATGGTAATTAGTAGAAAAACTTTATCAAGAGCCATTCAAAGGCGGCAAAGAATTGAGGGCAATGATACAAATGAATTATGGGAATTCTCGGGGAGACTGTCACGAAAAGATAAAGAAGTTGTCAAAGCCTTGAGAACACTAATTGAAGAGTATTGGAAGAATAACACAAGGCCATCTCCGAATCAAAGGGATGTGGTAAGAAGGAGAATCGGTAGTCGGAATCGTGAGCCACATCCAAAGCATTTTTTTGATATGACTCAAACCCAATTGTTTCAAAAATTTGAAAATGATTATCCTCAAATTAGTA